>JAGDQO010000443.1:1200000-2400000 GCA_018342035.1 Solanum appendiculatum
ATGGTATATGCAGCCTTTAGAAATCATCTTCCTAGCTTTAAGACAAGAAACAAACCGACTCTTAAGCATAGAATTTCCCCCTTTCCTCTCTAGGATAGGTTCATTTGGAAACTGGAACTTAACCACTCGGGTTCTACAATCGATAGAAGCATAGCATGAATGCAACCAATCCATCCCAAGAATAACATCAATATCTAACATATCAAGCTCTACAAGATCAACATGAGTGACTCTACGGGATAAGGAGATAGGACAATTTCTATAGACTCTTTTAGCCTCAACAGATTCACCAATAGGAGAAGACACAAAAAAAGGATCTAACAGCACATCCGGTAGAATATCAAACCTTATAGCCACATATGGCGTCACAAAATACAAGGTAGTACCGGGGTCAAGTAAAGCATAAACATCAAGATGAAAAACTTTCAACATACCCGTAACCACATCGGGAGAACCCTCTTGCTCATGACAAGTTTAGAGTGCATAGATCCAATTTTGCTTGGGGACATTCAAACCAAAACCACTAGGTGGAGCTTGCTTACATTCTCTCCCTTTAGCCATATGTGTTGGAAAATCCCTTATCTTATGGCCACTCTTACCACAAACATAGCAACCATCTGTCCCGGCTAAGCATTTACCGTCATGCTTCCTTCCATACTTAGTATAAGTAGACAGCGAAGATCCGCTACCATTTCCTCCTTGAGGCTTAGGGTTAGGCACTCTACCTTTGTTGAACTTAGGAGGAGCATTGGAGGAACCTTGACCAGAAAACTTTGGTCGGAACTTAAAATGACCATGTCCATCGGACCTTGAACATGAGAAGTCACCATCACCAATCTTAACCCTCTTTGCCTCCCTAGACTTTTCCTTAAGCTTCTCCTATTCTATTTGTTGAGCATGCACCATTAGGCGAGAAATGTTCATATCATTAATAAGCATGGGGTATGACACTCTTTGACCACCAATTCAGACACCCCCGAAACAAACTTACTCATACTTGCCCTATGATCGACAACCATAGTAGGAGCATATCTAGACAATTGCATGAATTTCAAAGCATGCTTTTTCACACTCATGTTTCCTTGTCGAAGGTTAATGAACTCAAGTACCCTTGCCTCCCTCATCTCAAGGGGAAATAACCTTTCAAGGAAAGCAACCATAAATGTTTTCCAATCAAGAGGATCCGTATCAACCGCCCTCTCACTCTTCCATTGCTCAAACAGCAATTGAGCCACACCCTTAAGTTGATAAGCGGCCAACTCCACCTTTTCCTCTGGTGTCACACCTATGATCATTAGCACCTTGTACACCTCATCAATGAACTCTTGAGGATCTTTCTCAACCCTAGAGCCATTAAACTCCAGAGGATTCATTCTAGTTAAGTCCCTCACTCTAGATGCCGCTATACCCACATTTGGGTTCATGGGGGCCACAACCTCCCTATTGGCTTTGACTGTTACGGCTTAGGCCAACACTTGAAAAGCAGCCCTAAATTCCGCATTAGTCACTTGCTCGGCCAAAGGATCGACCGGAGCTTGAGGAGCTTCTTGTTCCACATTCTCTCTCTGATTCCTCCTAGCATATGCCCTTCGGGTGGCCATGTCCTGAAAAGCATCGGATAGGAATTAGAAGAGAGACATATAGAGTTAAACTCTATCGTAGGACTTTCGGATGATGAAAGAAGTGGAGTTTCCTAAACATCTTATAGCCTCTCATTCATAAGTGTGGCGCGCTTCACACTCATGAACAAGACTCTACTCGACGTGGCTTATGAGACATCCTAGAACCTTTCTAAAACCTTCTGCTTTGAATATCAAGTTTGTCACGACCTAAAGTACCCCCTATACGTGACATGGCCTACAAGACCCCAAAAGGCCTTATACAAACTACTTAGCATACATCATACAAGATAATAGCAATTTAAGAGTTCAAAAGACAGTTTCATATATAGAGTTGGTAAAAACATAGCGGAAGTCTAACATAGTCTCAAAGTCATCTAAACATCATAGAATGAAAAGTTGGGACGTAACTCATACAATGTTCAAAGTAAATGACATGAAAAGAATAACGTGGCAATGTCCTCGAACATATGAGGACTCACCAAGCCTTCAAATCTCTATGTACTCACTAGTCACGAGCGGAATGAGAAGTATCGCCATGCCCTACATTATGAGACAATGTATACAAAAGGTATATGTTAGTACATGGTATGTACCAAGTATGATAGCAATGCATAAACTGATAAAATCATGCCAAAAAAAGGGACATTTTCATGACATGCAATGACCAAGCTAAAATATGAGATAAGGGTTAGAACATAGTCATAAAAACATGGTCAATGCAAGCTAATATCTTTAAAACACTTATAAGCTACTTCTAGAAGTAACCTTAGTTCATTCTTGTGGTAAATTACCTTTAATCGACATAGAGACCATGTGAGCTATCAGCATGGAATCCGGTGTCTTTCCCACAACGAAAAGGGGTGTCCTACTTGCCAAGGTAAGACCATGAACTTCTAGCTTATGTGGATCCACTAGCTAATGTGTATCTAAGACAATCATCCTATAGTGGCACATAGTTATGTGATAAAGAGATTATTACTAGAAACCCAGCCTCTACTACGGGAGAGCCCCCATCTCAATATCCTCTCGGTGCTAAGTAAAAATCTCACGGAATAGTATTTAATCATATTCATATCATTAATCCATGGAAAGGTACAACTAGGGTAACCAATCAAAGCTAAAAAATATGTATAGATGTTTCATCTTTCATGGACTAGTCCAAGCTTACGTAATTTAGAATAGCTCCTTAAATCTTGATTCAAAGTTTAGTTGAGAAAACCTTTCAATTCGAAGAATCCTTTATGTGGGAAAAACCTTCCACAATCATGCTTTCATGTATATATGAGAAATCTTTTCACAACAACAATATTGATGCTTTACTCTCAAAGCAACCTTAGACCATCATAAATTTCATAATTGAACATGCATATCTTCATCAAAACTCCTCGTTTGATCATTCATAAATTTATCATGAAATCATAGCTTAGAAAACATGAATCATATATGGGATTATTCAATTTCATCTTAAATCATTCAATTATCTGAATTCAACTTTCATGAGTCGAAAGCTTCATCATATGATCAATTCTAGAAAACATGGATTTCACATGGGCTCATGGGGATTCAACCTGAAACATGCAATTTAACTCAATTCATGCATAATTAAACATAATTCAATCAATCAAATCATAATTTGAAAGAACCCACAAGATAGAAGAAAACCCTAATTTCAATTGACGAATTCCAGCTTGAAAATAGGGGAAGTTTGGAACCCTATGGAGGAAAGGACTCCATAGGTGAAGGACTATCATACCTCAATGCCAAAAGCTTAGAATGAATGGAGGTTTAAGGGACTTGACCTTCAAACCCTAGCTTTCTTCTTCTTCTTCCTTGCTTCTAGAGAGAGAATTATTTTTGGAGGGAAGATGTGAAGAGAGTTAGGAGTGATTGAGAATGGGTAGAATTAGGCTTTAAAGGTTTATATAAGGTCTAGGTTACGGGACAAACCAACATAAATTAGGAATTAAACATCTAGAGAAAAAACCAAAAAGCGCCTTTAAAATAACTGTCAGACCCTCATCTACTGTTGGACCTACGGTTCGTAAGTCCACCTATAGACCGTCCTGTTCAACCTTATATAGTTTTAAAGACTTTCAATTTTTTGACCTCCAACAACGGTTGCCATGTACGGTCCATGGGTCCACCTACGAACAGTACATTCCAGCCGTCGTTCTCAACTTAAAGCTTTAAAATTTGACTTAGTACTGGGGTGACCTACGAGGCACACCTATGGTCCGTAGAAGCAATGACAGATCATCTAGTTGAGTCATAGAAAGGATCCTGAAACTTGACATTAAAAAGTTCACCTTGCCACCTACGGTTCTCACCTAGTGCTGATCAGTCAACCTACGGTCCGTAGGTGGCCTCCGTCGTTATTGGCACCAATTTCTAAAAACCTAAAATTTTCCTTCCTTTAAATCTGAGGTGTTACATTATATCACTTGACCCATACATTAAATTTAAGTAGAAAGGGTTTAACAGGTATTAAATAATATCACCAATTTCACGTAAGAATTGACGGAGACGAAGTCACAAAATCATTATCCTTTAACATCAAAGTGAAGGTTCTCAATTTGTGCGTCAGGTTAGTGTTTGGAGTTATAAATTCAATATAGTGATAATTTGATATTCTGGTGGATTGAATTGATTTGGCCAATTACGATGCTAGTTGATGGCATATGGTTTGAATAATTAATTTCAATGGGTAATGATGGGCCAATGATTGGCCATGATGAGCCAATCATTGGTTGGAAGGATACATAGTGATTAAAACATTTCAAATAGGATAGGTTTTTCAAAATTATTTTTGCACTGCGTTACTGATTATGTAAACTATCGGGTTTGAATTTTATATTTTTTGTTATCACATTATGATTTAATTTTTGATATATTAAGTTAGGTAATTAAATATTAGGCGTATTGTATAATATGAATACCATTAAATTCATGATATTGGAGAAATTGAAACTAAACCATAGGTTAAACGTAAAGTAATATGGGTGTTGTTAGTTTCAAAATCTTATTGTTATCATTTATTTGAATAGATTGTACTGATTTGGAAGCCCAAAGAAAGGGGAAGGCTCGAGTCCAAGAGTGATTGTTTGATTATTTGAGGCAAGTGGACTTCTCGACCCTTGTTAAGTATATAAAATCGTGTATTTCTTTGTTATTTGTGTTGGGGAATAATGTGATTTGGTGATGGGTTGACTTGTTCATATTGAATGATCCTAATAAGGAAAAAGGGGTAATAAGAGGCAACCTGATTGTATATTGAAGTGTGATGTGTTGGAAATGATTTGAAAGATTAATTGATTCATTGTTGATATTGTATCACGATTGGCTTATGGTGAATTGTGCATTCATATGGAAATGGTCATCTCCTCATTATTTGTGTGAACATTTCATTTGCATTGATTTTGAGAGATGGTTGTGACAAGTGTTATGTGAGTTGAGGAAGAATAAGGAATTAAAGAGGGTGTACCATTTCGAGGGATGCGACCGATATTATGATTCGAGAGGCGTGTCAAATGCCATGTTGGATTTTATAATCAAGGGTCGTGTTGCACGTTGTGGCGGATGCATGGATAGATATGTCCCCAATGGGTCCCGGACTGAGAGACAGCAGGTGTGTATCACAAGGTCTGGCATGCATCACTACTTAGATAGATAGATTTGAGGTGTCTCTCAGTATTTACATTCTTTGAGTTGTTTTACAAACTATAAGATTTGCTATTGAGTATTTTCCGGACTTTATTATATGAGTATTTGACTTTAACGGATTTTCATTTTGTTTTGAGCCTATCAATATTTGAGTAAGTCTTCTGCGAAGTAGTCAGGCAGGCCAAGGGTTCACTTGGGGACCAACAATGGTTCTCGAGTGTCGGCCACGTCTAGGGTATAGGCTCGGAGCGTGACACATCATCAGTTTAGCCCATTATTATTATTATTATCAGCTTCTGCGTAATCCAATGCTCAATCTTATAGTATGACAGACCAAGGGTTGCTTGGATAAGTAGTGATTTTGATTGCTGGCCACACCTATGGTGTAGACTGAAGGTAAAACACTTTTAGTATATTAAGCTTTGCAACACAAATTTAGAGGAAAACCTAGAAATTTAATGTTCACGATTTCCATTGAGATGCTAAGATAATTTTACATGTTAATAATTGTATCATAGTCAAATAAAATATTCACAAGTAATTAGTGGATTTCTTAAATTCAAATGGGCTCATAACTACCGCAATAGATTTATTCTTGTATGAATTGGATGAAGAAAGTGAAATATCGAATTGGCAGACTATGCTTTCATTATAATAAGATAAAACATTCTTTAAGTTTTCATTATAATAAGATAAAGTATTCTATTAACTTCAAACATGTCTTGATTTTTGCTTTCAACAGCAAGTACATTGGCAAATTCCTAAGATACAGTGTGGTTTACATCCACAAGAACATCTACCCATATAAATATTTTCTTTCTTGAAAGAAACATTTCTCCTTATTCCCTCCATACATCCACAAATTCCCTCAAAACAATTTGGAGTTCCAAGTCTACAAGAGGCAGGGTCACAGTCTTTTGTTGTTTGACATTTTTGATCTTTTCCCAATACCATACATGATTGTGAACCTATATCCAAAACAAAAAACAAATGTTAATGTCTTTAGTTCAAGTAAATTCATTGACAATACATAGAAATCAAACATATACAGTTTCTTCAAGTTGCTACCACTATTTTTATAATGAAGGTCAATCAATTAAAAATCGATATGATCTCTTAATCATAGTTGATTTTGTAAATTCAAACGAATAGCAAATGAAGAAATATATATTTCTTATATTGCATTTTGTACATCTGAATTTAGTTGGGAACTAGGTTTAACAAAAAAATAAAGTTTTAAAACATTTCATAATATTTGTATGGCTATACTAGGTTTAGCTATGACAATTGTCTCGGTGAAGCCATATAGTGAATCAAAATATCTCAATTTACCCCTAAATTATCAAATTAATATTTATGTATTCTCTTTAATAATTTGATGCAGAACCCAGTGAGAAATTAAATAGATCCAAATAAACCCTTAAATAATTAATAAATATCTAAAAATACCCTTACTTGGAGTCCACTGAATCAATCAAAACCCCCTTTTTATATGATGAAAAAAAATTATAGGGAGAAAATATATTTGAGACAAAAGATAATAATATGGATTTATAGGTAAATGGTAACCTTTTCATATATATATATGTGTATGTACGTGGCATATATAATTATGTATATGTTTATAAAGAAGAAATATTACTAACATACGTTATAAAAAGAGATTAATAAGATGTATAGAGGGAGAGGGAGAGAGAAGAGGAGGGGAAAAGGAAAATAAACTTAACCTAGCAAAATCAATAGCCAAAGAAAAGTGAATACAATAGTTGATTTATTCTTCATCTTCTATACAACTTCATTATATCTCAAATCTTAATAATAATCTTTTTATTTTGTATATTGATTCAAAATACATGTTACGACCCGATTTCTCAAGTCATGATGGAGCCTACCAACTGTAACACCCCAGTTTTTGAAAAGAAAGCAAAATGCAGTTTTTAAATTTTTTTTCTGGTGCCAGTGATGACGGAGGCCATCTATGGACCGTAGGTGGAGTGACGGGCCATAGATGGGAACCGTCGATGGCCCTCCCGGCTAATGTTGAGTTTCTGAATCTTGACCTACGGAATAGCAGGACGGTTCGTAGTTCGGTTGACGGGCTGTAGATGGGTTCCGTAGATGCCTTCCAGACTTAGCCAAATTTTCAGTCCAAAATGAACTTTCTGAATCAATTGATGGAAGAGCAGGACTGTCCGTCAGTGGATGTACGGACCGTAGGACCTGACCAACGATTGGCCCCGACAGTTTATTTAAGGGCTTTTAGGACTTTTCCCCTATGTGTTTATTCCTCTTATTAGATGATTTTCCCCCTCAGCCTTGGCATTATTTATATTTCCTAAGCCCTAATCCTCTCATTTTCCAACTCTCATCTTCCAAATATTCCTCTCTCTAGAAGAACAAGAAGGAGAAGAAGAGAGCTAGGGTTCTCATCAAGGTCACCAATCCCCTTTTATTTCAAGGCATTGGCTTTAAGGTATGATAGTATTTACCATTTGGAGTCTTTCCTCCAATGGGTCCTCTTTTCCTTAAGGTTTTCAAGGTATGGTCTTGCCCAAGAGAGTTAGGGTTTGACAAATTCTTATGGGTTCTTCATTATGCTTTTCATTGTTGATGTTATGGTTGATAGTGCACGATCTAGCGTGGTAAAGTAAGCTAGTGCACGATTTAGCGTGGTTTACATGCAACTTGATGAATCCCATGAACTTATGCTAAGTATCCCCCAATTTATGATTATGTTTATGATTGTGGGTTGATTGAGAAAAGATGAATTTCATGAAATCTTTGTGAATTGAGTTAAGGATTATCATGATCAAGCTATGAATTTCATGTAAGACTATGAATGATGAAAAGAGGATATTTTATGAAACGATGCATGATGAATCAAAATACATGATTTTCCTCTATTATGTGGGTTCCCTCAATTATGACTAAATTGCCTTGATTTATGGCTTTCTAAGTATTTGCTTGCATTGAATTGTATGTTTTGAGGTGAAGCTTATGAACCCACGATTTATGAGTTAAGAGCGTGATGAGCTAAGTAAATATGAAATTGTGAACTCATGTATGCTTTATGAAGTTTATGATATGATAGTGCATTTGTTGAGTTGTGAAAGGGTTTCTCATGTATGCTCAACCTATGAGTGTGAAAGGTTTCCTCACACGAAATGATTCATAACTTGTTGAAAGGTTTGCTCAACTAAGGTTGAATCTATGATTAAGGAGCTATTCTAATGATGTAAGCTTGGATAAGGTCCATGAAAGATGAATATCTATAAGCATGATTTTGCTTGAATTGGTAACCGTAGCTGTACCTTTTCATGATTGATGATACCATATGTTAATGACTAATCCGTGGGAATTATGCTTAGCACCGAGTGGATATTTAGATGGAAGCCCTCCCGTTAGTAAAGGCCGGGTCTTCTAGTGAAAGCTCTCCCGTTAGTAGAGGCCGGGTTTTCTAGATGGAGCTCTCCCGTTAGTTGAGGTCGAGTCTCCTAACGCAATCTCTATCCCATAAACTATGTTGCCACCATAGGATGTTGTCTTTAAGTAGATATTAGCTAGTGGATCCACATAAGCTAAGAAGTTCATGGTCTTACCTTGGCAAGTAGGACACCCCTTTTCGGTGTGGGGCAGACACCGAATTCCATGTTCATAGCTCACATGGTCTTACATGTCAGTTAAGGCTATTTCCCCACAAGTTAATGAACAAGTGTTCTCATGATGATGATTTAAAGTAAAGTAAAGGAAAGATGAATAGCTTGTCTTGGCCGTGTTTTATGCTTCATGTCTCTTATGCTCTATCATGTTTTAGCTTGGCCATTGCATGTCATGATTATTTGTCATTCTAGCATAGTTTGTATGTCTTTTATGTATTGCTATCATACTTGGTACTTGATTGTGCTAACACATACTTTTACCTACATTGATTCTATTGATGTAGGACTTGGCGGTTCTTCTCATTCCACTCGTGGCTAGTCAGTTCCAGTGATAGTGAAGACTTGGTGAGGCCTCCTATGTCTGAGTACCTAACCTTGTTATCTTTTCATGCTTTCCGTTATGCTTTTGGATACTGTACTGGGCTGCGTCCCAAACCTTAATTTCTATTCTATTATGTTAGATGGCTTGAGACATAAGTTGTAGACTTCCGCTGTTTTGATATAAAATTCTCTTTTAATTCTTATTTCTCTATTATCTTGTATGTTATGCATGCTAAGGGCTTGTATGGGGCCTCTCGGGGCCTTGTACGCCGTGTTACATCTAGGGGCTACCCTGGGTCATGACAAAACTTGGTATTCAGAGCACAAGGTTTTAGAAAGATTCTAGGATGTCTCATAAGCCACGTCGAGTAGAGTCTTGTCCATGAGTGTGAAGCGCGCCACATTTATGAATGAGAGACTACAAGATGATTAGGAAACTCCACTTCTTCATTATCCTTAAGTCGTGCGTAGAGTGTTACTGTATATGCCCTTCTCTCCTAATCCCTATCCTACACGTTTCAGGATATGGAGTCTCGAAGAGCTTATACTCGAAGGAATGCGAGAGAAAGTGAAGAGCAAGAAACTCCTCCTCAAGCTCCTCAAGTTCCGGCCGATCCTTTGGCCGAGCAAGTAACCAATGCGAAGTTCAGGGATCCTTCTCATGTGTTGGCCCAAGCCGTGATGGCTCAAGCCAATAGGGAGGTTGTGGCTCCTGTGAACCCAAATGTGGGTATGGTGGCGTCAAGAGTGAGGGATTTCACCCGAATGAACCCTCAGGAGTTTCACGGTTCTAAAGTGGAGGAAGATCCTCCAGAGTTTATTGATGAGGTTTATAAAGTGTTGATGATCATGGGGGTGTCACCGACGGAAAGGTGGAATTGGCCGCCTACCAACTCAAGGGTGTCGCTCAAATTTGGTACAACCAATGGAGGAGTGAGATGGCTGTTAATGAGGTCCTCTGGAGTGGGAGAAATTCAAGGGTGCTTTCTTTGATAGATTCTTTCCCCTTGAGATGAGGGAAGCCAAGGTACTCGAGTTCATCAACCTTCGTCAAGGGAGTATGGGTGTGAAAGAGTATGCTTTGAAGTTCACACAGTTGGCTCGATATGCTCCTTCTATGGTGGCCGATCCTAGGGCAAGAATGAGAAAATTTGTTTTAGGAGTGTCCGAAATGGTGGTCAAGGAGTGTCGTACCGCCATGCTTATTAGTGATATGGATATTTCTCGCCTCATGATTCATGCACAACAAATAGAGTAGGAGAAGCTCAAGGAAAGGTCTAGAAACTTCAAGAGGGCTAAGATCGATGATGGTGGGTTCTCTCATTCAAGGTCCGATGGACATGGTCGTTTTAAGCCTAGACAAAGTGTTTCTAATCAAGAGCCTTCCAATGCCCCTCCTAAGTTCAACAATGATAGGGTGTCTAACCCCAAGTCTCTAGGAGGGAATAATGGTGGTTCTTTATTGGCTCCTTGTGCCAAGTGTGGGAAAAAGCATGAAGGTAGATGTCTAGCCGGTACGGATGGTTGTTATAATTGTGGAAAGAGTGGTCACAAGATGAGGGATTGTCCATCTCTCACGGCCAAGGGAAGAGAGAATAAGCAAGCTCCACCTAGAGGATCGGGTTTGAATGCTCAGAAGCAAAACCGATTTTATGCACTTCAGGCCAGTCATGAGCAAGAGGGCTCTCCAGATGTGGTTACCGGTATGTTGAAAATCTTCCACTTTGATGTTTATGCTTTGCTTGATCTAGGTGCTACATTGTCTTTTGTGATGCCTTATGTAGCTATGAAGTTTGATGTTGTTCCGGATGTGTTGTTAGATCCTTTCCGTGTCTTTACTCCTATTGGTGAATCTATTGTGGCTAAGAGAGTCTATAGAAATTATTCCATCTCTTTATTTCATAGAGTCACTCATGTGGGTCTTGATATGCTAGACTTCGATGTTATCCTCAGGATGGATTGGTTGCATTCTTGTTATGCCTCTTTTGATTGTAGAACCCGAATGGTCAGGTTCCAATTTCCAGATGAGCCTATCCGAGAGTGGAAAGGGGGAAATTCTTCGCTTAAGGGTCAATTTGTTTCTTATCTGCAAGCTAGAAAGATGATCTCTAAGGGTTGCATGTACCATCTTGTTAGGGTGAGGGATGTGAATTCCGAAATCCCTACTCTTGAGTCGGTCCCCGTTGTTAATGAATTTCTGGAAGTGTTTCCCGATGATTTACCTGGTGTTCCTCCGGAGAGGGAAATAGACTTCAGTATTGACCTTTTCCCTGATACACAACCTATCTCTGTTCCTCCTTATAGAATGGCTCCGGCAGAGCTTAAGGAGCTAAAAAAGTAATTGAAAGATTTGTTGGATAAGGGTTTCATCCGACCAAGTATTTCTCCATGGGGTGCTCCGGTCTTGTTTGTTAGAAAGAAGATGGGTCACTCCGTATGTGTATTGACTACCGCCAACTAAATAAGGTTACTATCAAGAATAAGTATCCTCTCCCGAGAATTGATGATTTGTTTGACCAACTCCAAGGGGCTAGTTATTTCTCTAAGATTGATCTTCGTTTGAGTTATCACCAATTGAAGGTAAGGGATGATGACATTTTGAAAACAACTTTCCAAACAAGATATGGGCACTATGAGTTTCTGGTGATGTCTTTCGGGTTAACTAATGTTCCAACCGCATTTATGGATTTGATGAATCAGGTGTTTAGACAATACTTTGATATGTTCGTCATTGTGTTTATAGATGATATCTTGATTTACTCGAGGAGTGATAGTGAGCATTTGAGGATTGTGTTGCAAGTTCTCAACGACAAACGACTCTTTGCTAAGTTTGAGAAATGTGAGTTTTGGTTAAGATCCGTAGCCTTCCTTGGTCACATTGTTTCCGGTAAAGGTGTCGAGGTAGATCCTAAGAAGACGGATGCGGTTAAGAATTGGCCTACACCTCTATCACCTTCGGATATTCTTAGTTTCTTGGGTTTAGCCGGTTACTATCGGAGGTTTCTTGAAAGGTCTTCTTCAATTGCTTCACCATTGATGGCTCTAACTCAAAAGAAGGCTAAGTTTTCTTGGTCCGAAGGGTGTGAAGCGAGTTTTCAAGAGTTGAAAGATAGACTTACCTCGGCTCCGGTGTTGACCCTACCAGAAGGGTCCGATGGGTTTGTGGTCTATTGTGATGCTTCTAGAATTGGGTTGGGGTGTGTACTTATGCAAAATGGGAAAATCATTGCTTATGCTTCAAGGCAATTGAAGGTGCATGAAAAGAATTACCCTACTCATGATTTGGAGCTAGCAGCAGTTGTGTTTGCTCTAAAGATATGGCGGCATTACTTGTATGGTGTTCATGTTGACGTCTTTACCGACCATAAGAGTTTGCAGTATGTATTTAAGCAAAAGGATCTAAATCTTCACCAACGAAGGTGGCTTGAACTACTAAAGGACTATGAAATGAATGTCCTCTATCACCCTGGCAAGGCTAACGTGGTGGTAGATGCACTTAGTCGGATGTCAATGGGTAGTGTTTCCCATATTGAAGATGGAAAAAGGGAACTAGTTTGTGATGTTCATAGATTGGCTCGTTTGGGTGTGCGATTAGTTGATTCCACCCAAGGTGGTGTTATGGTCCACAATGGTTCAGAATCTTTCTATGTGCAGGACGTGAAGGCTAAGCAATACCTTGATCCGAACCTAGTCGAATTGAAAGAAGCGGTGCTAAACAAGTCCATTGAGGCTTTCTCCCAATGGGGAGATGGAGTGCTCAGATATCAGGGTCGTTTATGTGTCCCGAATGTAGATGACCTAAGAGGAAAAATCTTGATTGAGGCCCATGGTTCTCGTTATTTCATTCACCCGGGAGCTACCAAGATGTACCGTGACTTGCGGGAGATTTATTGGTGGAATGGGATGAAGAAGGATATTGCGGGATTTGTGGCTAGATGTCCTAATTGCCAACAAGTGAAAGTTAAACACCAAAGACCGGGAGGTCTATCGCAAGATATTGACATTCCTACTTGGAAGTGGGAAGATGTGAACATGGATTTTATTATTGGCTTGCCGCGCACTCGGCGCTAGTATGATTCGATTTGGGTGGTTTTAGATCGGATGACGAAATCAACCCATTTCATTCCCGTCAAGATTTCTTACTCGGAGGAGGATTATGCTAAGTTGTACTTGAGGGAGATGGTTAGGTTGCATGGAGTGCCTTTATCCATTATCTCCGATCGTGGTACACAGTTTACTTCTCAATTTTGGAAATCTTTCCAAAAAGGCCTCGGTACTCGTGTTAAGCTTAGCACGGCCTTTCATCCCCAAACTGATGGGCAAGCATAGCGTACTATCCAGACTTTTGAAGAGATGTTAAGAGCTTGTGCAATAGACTTCAAGGGTAATTGGGATGATCATTTGCCTTTGGTTGAGTTTGCTTATAATAACAGCTACCATTCTAGTATTGGTATGGCTCCATTTGAAGCTCTCTATGGTAGGAGGTGTAGATCTCCCATAGGCTGGTTTGAAATTGGAGAAGTTGCTTTGATAGGCCTCGAGTTAGTGCATGAAGCTATGGAGAAAGTTTAGTGCATGAAGCTATGGAGAAAGTTCGGCTTATTAGAGAAAAGCTGAAAACGGCTCAAAGTCGACAAAAGTCTTATGTCGATGTTAGAAGAAGAGAATTAGAATTCGATGTTGATGATTGGGTTTACTTGAAAATCTCACCCATGAAGGGTGTAATGAGATTTGTGAAGAAAGGGAAGCTTAGTCCCCGTTATGTAGGCCCATATCATCTTGAGACGTGTTGGTAAGGTTGCCTATGAGCTTGAATTGACTAATGAATTGGCATCTGTGCATCCAGTTTTCCATGTCTCATTGTTGAGAAAGTGTGTTGGTGATCCGACCTCTGTAGTGCCAATAGAGACTCTTGGCATTAAGGATAGCCTTTCTTATGAAGAGGTTACGGTTGAGATTCTAGATCGACAAGTCCAGAAGTTGAGAAATAAAGAAGTTGCTTCCGTAAAAGTTCTATGGAGGAATCAATTAGTTGAGGGTGCTACTTGGGAGGCCGAGGCCGATATGATGTCCCGCTATCCTCATCTGTTTCCTTCCGATCCTCCTCTAGCTTGAGGTACTTAGTTCCTCATGGTTCGTTCTTTTGGTCTCATGTGTCATAGTTGATTTCCATGATTCCTTGATTTATGCATGTTCATTAAGAGTCTATCATTATATATATAGATATATGTTTGTACATTGAGTATGAGTTGCATAAAGTCTTCATGAACTTTGTATTGAGCATGCTTTAGCTTGGAGTTGATGTTTCCTCCTCGGATATGTGCATTTACATGCTAGGTTGGGTTGTTAGTCTGAGTCTATCTCCCTTCTCAGGATATCCAGGTTCTCATTCGAGGACGAATGTCCCCAAGGGGGAGATATTGTAACACCCCAGTTTTTGAAAAGAAAGCAAAATGTAGTTTTTAAAAAAAAATTCTGGTGCCTGTGATGACGGAGGTCATCTACGGACCGTAGGTGGAGTGACGGGCCGTAGATGGGAACTGTCGATGGCCCTCCCAGCTATATGGATGTTGAGTTTCTGAAACTTGGCCTACGGAATAGCAGGACGGTTTGTAGTTCGGTTGACGGGCCGTAGATGCCTTCCAGACTTAGCCAAATTTTTAGTCCAAAACGAACTTTCTGAATCAATTGACGGAAGAGCAGGACGGTCCGTCAGTAGATGTACGGACCGTAGGACCTGACCGTCAATTGGCCCCGACAGTTTATTTAAGGGCTTTTTGGACTTTTTGCCTAAGTGTTTATTCCTCTTATTAGACGATTTTACCCCTCAGCCTTGGCATTATTTATATTTTTTAAGCCCTAATCCCCTCATTTTCCAACTCTCATCTTCCAAATATTCCTCTCTCTAGAAGAACAAGAAGGAGAAGAAGAGAGCTAGGGTTCTCATCAAGGTCACCAATCCCCTTTTATTTCAAGGCATTGGCTTTAAGGTATGATAGTATTTACCATTTGGAGTCTTTCCTCCAATGGGTCCTCTTTTCCTTAAGGTTTTCAAGGTATGGTCTTCCCCAAGAGAGTTAGGGTTTGACAAATTCTTATGGGTTCTTTATTATGCTTTGCATTGTTGATGTTATGGTTGATAGTGCACGATCTAGCGTGGTAAAGTAAGCTAGTGCACGATTTAGCGTGGTTTACATGCAACTTGATAAATCCCATGAGCTTATGCTAAGTATCCCCCAATTTATGATTATGTTTATGATTGTGGGTTGATTGAGAAAAGATGAATTTCATGAACTCTCTGTGAATTGAGTTAAGGATTATCATGATCAAGCTATGAATTTCATGTAAGACTATGAATGATGAAAAGAGGATATTTTATGAAAAGATGCATGATGAATCAAAATCCATGATTTTCCTCTATTATGTGGGTTCCCTCAATTATGACTAAATTGCCTTGATTTATGGCTTTCTAAGTATTTGCTTGCATTGAATTGCATGTTTTGAGGTGAAGCTTGTGAACCCACGATTTATGAGTTAAGAGCGTGATGAGCTAAGTAAATATGAAATTGTGAACTCATGCATGCTTTATGAAGTTTATGATATGATAGTGCATTTGTTGAGTTGTGAAAGGGTTTCTCATGTAATGCTCAACCTATGAGTGTGAAAGGTTTCCTCACACGAAATGATTCATAACTTGTTGAAAGGTTTGCTCAACTAAGGTTGAATCTATGATTAAGGAGCTATTCTAATGATGTAAGCTTGGATAAGGTCCATAAAAGATGAATATTTATAAGCATGATTTTGCTTGAATTGGTAACCCTAGCTGTACCTTTTTATGAATGATGATACCATATGTTAATGACTAATCCATGGGAATTATGCTTAGCACCGAGTGGATATTGAGATGGAAGCCCTCCCGTTAGTAGAGGCTGGGTCTTCTAGTGAAAGCTCTCCCAATAAGTAGAGGCCGGGTTTTCTAGATGGAGCTCTCTCGTTAGTTGAGGCCGAGTCTCCTAAAGTAATCTCTATCCCATAAACTATGTTGCCACCATAAGATGTTGTCTTTAAGTGACATTAGCTAGTGGATCCACATAAGCTAAGAAGTCCACGGTCTTACCTTGGCAAGTAGGACACCCCTTTTCGGTGTGGAGCAGACACCGAATTCCATGTTGATAGCTCACTTGGTCTTATATGTTGGTTAAGGCTATTTCCCCACAAGTTAATGAACAAGTGTTCTCATAATGATGATTTAAAGTAAATTAAAGGAAAGATGAATAGCTTGTCTTGGTCGTGTTTTATGCTTCATGTCTCTTATGCTCTATCATGTTTTAGCTTGGCCATTGCATGTCATGATTATATGTCATTCTAGCATTGTTTATATGTCCTTTATGCATTGCTATCATACTTAGTACTTGATTGTAGTCACGCATACTTTTGCCTACATTGATTCTATTGATGTAGGACTTGGCGGTTCTTCTCATTCCACTCGTGGCTAGTCAGTTCCAGTGATAGTGAAGACTTGGTGAGGCCTCCTATGTCCGAGGACCTAACCTTGTTATCTTTTCATGCTTTCCGTTATGCTTTTGGATATTGTACTGGGCTGCATCCCAAACCTTCATTTCTATTCTATTATGTTAGATGGCTTGAGACTTAAGTTGTAGAATTACGCTGTTTTGATATAAAATTCTCTTTTAATTCTTATTTCTCTATTATCTTGTATGTTATGCATGCTAAGGGCTTGTATGGCGCCTCTCGGGGCCTTGTACGTCTTGTTACATCTAAGGGCTACCCTGGGTCATGACACCAACTCACACGAGGCAAGCCAAACCTTATATCGAAACTTAACAGTAATGGGACTGAGAGTAGAAACTAACCTCAACTACGCAGAAGCATAAATAAAGGAACACATTAAGAAAAGGCGGAAGGGAAAACATCTATAAACAACAATGTTACCTCCAAGAACCTGGATGTCACATGTACAGAACTACTAAACGAGTACAAGTCCCAAAAGTGGACCACAAAAATAAGCTATCTCAAAAGCAAAGACAAGACAAAATATATATATAGAAGGAGACAGGTAATCTCAGAATGCCATGTGCTCACCCTTGTCTCCGGAACAGACCACTGCAGGCTCGAACTCAACGCTGATAATTGGTGCTCTGACCTGCATCTCGAAAACACATGCAGAGTGTAGCATGAGTACCAATACAACAGGTACCCAGTAGTCTTCATAGGACGACTGAGCAAGAAGGGTAAAAACAAGTTGAAAGGATAGAATCTACCACAACCAAGGTCAAGAGAGAAGAGAATAACTAAACAACAGAAAGGCTAAGAACACCTAATCCAAACCTAACTGGGCCCCCCATAAGACCCAGAAGGTACATTCAAGCAAAGACAAATAAAACCCGAACGGGCCCCCTTAAGGCCGACAGGTACACAGAAGAGCTATTCTACGGGAACGAAGAAGATCAAAACCACTAATCGAATCCACCAACCAACTCAACCGAACAAAAATAGTCAAGTCCAACCCAGTCAAAAGCCTGACTTCCAAATCAGGCCGCTGGCCAGACAACAACTCCCGGGGGCCCTACCCAACCAGTAGAGTGCCAAGGCACGATAACTCCAAAAACCCAAATCCTAAAATGAAACAACCAGCCAATTCCGAAAGCCTTAATATTCCGCTGCCTGATTAGCCAACACTCCTGGGGACCCTACCCAATCCAATAGAGTGCGCTGGACAACCCAAATATCTCATATCCAGTTAACCACTTCGCTATTACTCTCGGGGGCCCTACCCAAGCCAGTAGAGTTCGCAGGGCAATCCAAACATCCCAAATACCAAGCCAATGTGGATCACCGTCCACTATCAACCATAGTACCGCCAAACCGATCTCGAGACATCTGATTGAAAGGGAAAAACAACACGCCCCTAACGACACATCGGCACCACAGAAATAGGGAGAGAAGCTAGAATGTCACACCACACAAAGCCCAAACCAGACTCAAACTATCATACCCAGGTTTGGTATTTCAGTCTACAGGGACCTAGTCATCCAAATCGACGTCTGTTACATACCTCAGTTAAATAGGTGCAAGGGTCTATGGCAATACTAGCATAACCTAGACTAAGGCCACAACATGCTCCAACACAATAAACATCAAGGAAGATAATCCCACAAGCATCAACACATAACTGAATCCCCACGATCACATGATATAGCCAACAGATAGCTCGAAAAATAAGCGTAGAACATGATTTCTAAGAAGAAGAGAAGAACAACCAGAATACCACCCCAGATTTACACAAATCAGCAAGTATTCAAACATTCCAGCTCAGTCTAAAAAAAGGGAAGCCGTAACCTACTAGGAGGCTGACCGCACGTGCTCCAAATCACTCTACCGGAGCTTTTCCCTTCAGAACGGTCCAAAATGCCGCTCGCTATCAAAAATAGAATCACATCATCAATACGGTCGTTTAGACACTAAAATCAACTAGAACAGAGACAGGCCAATTTAGGAGTCAAAATTTAGAAAATATGGCACCTGCTCTGGAAGAATTGACTCCGCGAAAAGGTCCTAAACCTTCCCCCGAACTTATGTTCAAAGACAGAACACAATTTGCGGTTCGGAACAGCCAACAACACAAAGAAGCAAAAGATGCAAAACTTTACACTAAGAATAGAATAGCAACTTACGCCTCAAATTCATGAATATGGAGGACTACCCAACACAATCCGACCCAACATCCACGAAGCCAACAAGATTCTGAACACCCAGGACTTGGAATCACCGAAAACCGATTTGAAATGGGAGAGATATCAATTTCTAACCTTTCTTCAACAATGAAGCCGACCTACCTTTATATACAGTGCCAGTTGGTGACCTCCGAGAACGCAACTATGGCCACACAAACGTGGAGGGAAAATAATTATATCTCCACGAACGCGGCCCGGGGCCCGCAAACTTGGAGAAGCAACACAGAACTCTGCGAATGCAGCCATGGTCCTACGAACGCAAAGAGAGAAGATGTACACCTCCGTGAAGAGGAAGATCCCCAGACCTCTGCTAACGCGGACCTTATATGCGAACTCGAAGAAGAACATCACACACCTCCGCGAACGCGGAGCCAGGCCCTCGAACGTGTAAAAGAGGTGGGTCTGCAACTTCAGTTGTGCACCAGCTGAAACTTGGCCTTCCCAAAAACTCCGATGGGGTACTCAGGATTCGTTCGGAACCCCGTGCACGCAAACGAGATATGCTACCCCACAAAATTTGACATTCTGGACTCAATGGCGCAGTCGAAATTTCCACGACATTATTTTTTTAAAAAGTGGGTCCCACTTCCAAAGAGCAAATTTAGCCAACTTCAACCGAGGGCCTAAGAATTAGATCGGAAGCCTCGGGAAGCGCATGAAGGGTTATTCTAGACCAAACTTGATATTTCAGAACTAACCACGCTGACGAAATTCTCATCCGAGCGTATTTACCATGAATGTTGACTAAAGTCAATTTCGAAGGCTTAAGAGCCAAATGGCCCCAAAATCAACTGGAAGCCCTGAGACTTGGGCCAACCATGCTTCTAGCCTAATTTGGCCGCTCTAGAGCTGATGAAATTGTTAGAATCTCATTCTGAGGCCGTTTACCTAAGTTATGACCGAAATCAACTTTTTAGGCTTCAACAACTCCAAAACAAGAAAACAAAGACATAATCCAAACGAACGACCAGGCGACCGAACCAACAGTGCCAGCAAGTCATAAATGACTTGGGGTCGCTACAGGAAAACACACAAATGACCTAAAGGGTCATTACAACATCCACTACTAAAAGAACCTTCATCCGCAAAAGTAAGCGTTAAGAAGTATCAGAGGGCTCAAATAAGCAGGGGAACTACTCCCGCATCTCCTGCTCGGTCTCCCAGGTAGCCTCCTTGACTGGATGATGCCTCCAACAGAACTTAACCATAGTAATGGCTCTAGACCTTAGTTGCCTCACATCTCTGGCCAAAATAGCAACCGGCTCCTCAATATAGGTCAGGCGATCATCCAACTAACCAGCATCACACTGGAGCATATGAGACTCATCTGGAACATACCGGCGCAACATCAATACATGGAAAACTGGATCAATAGCTGAGAATACTGGAGTTAAAGCTAACTCATAGGCTACCTTACCAACTTTCCTCAGAACCTCAAAATATCGATATACCTGGGGGCTTAGCTTTCCGCGCCTCCCAAATCTCATCACGCCCTTTATGGGTGATACTCGGAGGAGTACTTTGTCACCAAAAACAAATCGTAGCAGTCGATGCCTGCGTTCCATGTAACTCTGCTGTCTACTCTGAGCCATCCTGAATCATCCGCACATGCATTAAGGCCTCCTGAAACAAGTCAATACCACGCGGCCTAGGCTCTGTAGACTTAAACCAACCAACTACAGTGCGACAACGCCTACCATAGAAGTCCTCAAATGGGTCCATCTGAATGCTAGAATGGTAGCCGTTGTTTTACGCGAACTCTGCCAAAAGCAAGAACTGGTCCCACTGGCCTCCAAAGTCCATAACACAAGCCCGCAACATATACTCAAGAACCTGAATAGTGCGATCTGACTGGGCATCAGTCTGTGGATGGAATATTGTGCTAAAATCAACACGGGTGCCCAACTCCTTCTGAAATACCCTCTAAAAGCTAGAAGTGAACTATGAATCCCGGTCTGAAATGATAGAAATAGGCACCCCATGATGACGGACTACCTCCCGTATGTAGATACGAGCTAACCTCTTAGAACTGAAGGACGCATGAACTGGAATGAAGTGTGCTGACTTGGTCAATCGATCCACGATGACCCAGATGCTGTCAACACCTCTAGAAGTCCGAGGTAACACCACAATGAAATCCATGGTGATACACTCCCACTTCCACTCAGGAATAGTCAATCTCCGTAACTCACCACCAGGCTTCAAATGCTCAGTTTCACCTGCTGACAACACAAGCAACAAAACACATAATCAAAGATGTCTCTCTTCATACCACTCCATCAGTAATGCTGCCTCAAATCACGATCCATCTTAGCAGTGCCAGGATGGATGGAATGTCTGGAATCATGGGCCTCGCTAAGGATAAGTTGTATCAAGTCCCCAACTCTCGAAACACAAATTCGGCTAGCAAATATCAAAACCCCATATGAATCTAAGGTGGCCTGCCCGACATCACCCACCAGTACTCTATCTCTGAGTGCCACCAAAGACCCATCCTTGAACTGAGGACTATGGATCTGATCCAACAGAGATGACTGAACTCCCACATAGGCTAATACCTGACTAGAATTTGAAACATCAAGCTTGATCATCGGATTGGCTAAGGACTTGATGTCCAAAGTCAAGGGTCGCTCCGAAACATAAAGAAATTCTAGACTACCCATACGCACTACCTTCCGGCTCAAGGCGTCCTCTACCACATTCACCTTGCCCAGATGGTAGAGAATAGAGAGATCATAGTCCTTCAGGAGCTCAATCCAATAGCGCTGCCTCGAATTAAGATCCCTCTGGGTCATAATATACTGGAGGCTCTTGTGATCAGTATAGATCTCGCAATGAACTCCATATAGGTAATTTTCCAGATCTTAAGCGCAAAAACTACTGCCACCAACTCCAAATCATGAGTAGGGTATTTGCGCTCATGCATATTAAGGTGCCTCGACGGATAAGCAATAACTTGGCCCCACTGCGTCAATACACAACCCAAACCAACGCTAGATAAGTCACAGTAGACCGTGAAGCCCTCACCCTCAACTAAAAAGTCAATATAAGAGCGGTGGTAAGCAACTCCTTATGCCTCAGAAAGCTCCTCTCATACTCCTCTGACCACACAAAGGGAACATCCTGGCGAGTCAGCCAAGTCAAAGGTGTGGCTATAGTAGAGAAACCCTTTACAAAACATCTGTAGTACTCTGTGAATCCAACGAAGGTCCGTATCTTAGTCACAGAAGTGGGCCTAGCCCAATAACTGATAACCTCAATCTTCGCCGAATCTACCAGAATGCCATCTTTTGACACCACATGCCCTAAGAATGCTACAGACTCAAGCCAGAACTCGCACTTTGAGAACTTGGCATAAAGCTGATGATCTCTCAAAGTCTGGAGCACTATCCTCAAATGCTACTCATGCTCACTATGGCTCCGCGAGTATACGAAAACGTCATCAATGAAGACTATGACAAAAGAGTCTAGATACGGCCTAAACACACGAGTCATCAAATCCATGAAGGTGGCAGGGGCATTAGTCAACCTAAAAGACATCACTAGGAACTCATAATGGTTGTAACGAGTCCTAAATGTTGTCTTAGGGATGTCAGCTGCTCTAACCCTCAACTGGTGTTAGCCGGATCTCAAGTCAATCTTAGAAAACACTGCGGCACCATGAAGCTGGTCGAACATATCATCAATACGAGGCATGGGGTAACGGTTCCTCACTGTCACCTTATTCAGCTACCTGTAATCAATACACATCTGCATAGTACCATCCTTATTCTTCACAAACAGGAATGGGGCACCCCAAGGCGATATGCTAGGTCTAATGAACCCCTTATCCAAGAGGTCCTGAAGTTGAACAATAAGCTCCTTGAGCTCTGCGGGTGCCATGCAATACGGTGGGATGGAAATAGGATGAGTAACCGGCTCTAAATCAATAGCAAAATCAATATGTCGCTCTGGGGTAGGCTAGGAAAATCGGTAGGAAGCACATCGGCAAACTCTCAGACTATAGGTACTAAATCCACCGTAGGGCCCTCCCTACTAAAATCTATAACATAAGCCAGATAAGCCAAATAGCCGCTATCCACAAGCCTTCGGGCCTGAATACAAGAAATCACACCAATTGGTGTGCAACTACAAGAAATCTGCCTCACCACTGGCGAAATACCCAGCCTGGCTAAAGTAACGGTCTTGACATAGCAATCCAAGAACACTCAGTGAGGGCATAGCCAATCCATGCCAAAAATCAAATCAAAATCCAACATACTCAACACAATAAGATCAGCCTGAGTGTCCTGCTCCCGGATAGTGACCACACAGGATCTACACACCTGATCCACTACTAAAGAATCCTTTACCGAGGTCGAAATGCGCAAAGGTACCACTAAAGGATCTGAACTCACCCTTAACTAAGGAACGCAATAAGCAGATACATATGAATATGTAGAACCAGGGTAAAATAAGGTTGAAACGGACTGATGGCATAAGAGAACCTTACGTGTGATCATATCATCCGATACCTTGGCCTCTACCCTGGCTAGAGTTGCATAGAAATGGCCCTGAGCGCCTCTACCACGAGCATCCACCCTGCCACTTGTCATGCTTCCCCGAGGACCACTCTGATCTCTCTATGACTGCCCTCCTCCCCTAGCTGGAGGTAATGCTGCTTCTGGTGCTGATGTCGCAGCCTATGGGGCTGGTAAGGCTAGTCGGGAGATAGGGCACTCCCTGGACCAGTGGTCAAGCCCACCGCAAGTAAAACAACCCTGCACTGATCTGCTCATAATCGGAGGCCGTCCACGCTGATTTGAGAAACCCATCTTAAAACCTCCTTGGCCCTTACTCGAACCGGTACTATAACCACCAAGACGGTACTGGTCACCCACTGATATCTGCAGTGCTGCCTAAAATGGGCGACTGGGCTGACCCAACTGAAACCTCTGCTGGACCTGGTCCTGAGTATCCCTAGGCCTGGAATGGTATCTACTAGTGTTGTCATCCTGCCTAACCCTCTTGTCACTGCCCCTTGGGCCTCGCGATGGAGTTTCTCGATCGTATGGGCATGGTCCACCACATCCATAAAAGAGTGGCCCGCTGATACCATAGACTACGACTCAATACGCAGCTAGAATCTCAAGCCTGAGACAAAACATCTAACTCTCTCCTCTTCCGTAGTCAATATCATGGTGGCATGATGGGATAACTCATGAAATCTACCCTCGTACTCAGAGACCGTCATAGAGCACTACAACAATCTAGAAAACTCATTGCGAAGCCAATCTCTGATGCTCCATAGAATAAACTGAGCGAAGAAAGCCTCCGAGAACTCTATCCATTTCACCGATGGGGACCCAGCTCACATGGTCTCTATAAACGAGCGCCACCACTGCCTGGTCGGTCCATCTAACTGATAAGCTATGAAGTCAGCTCCTATGGACTCCACCAACCCAAGGGCCTGCAATCTCTCTCGACATGAAGTAATAAACTCGTGGGTGTCCTCTCTAACAGCCCTAGAAAACCTCAGCGGAGTCAGTCTAAGGAACACCCCGAGCATCTTCTGCTCCCGAAGTGGCTAACTCCATCTAAGGCATCTGACTGAATGGCAATTTCTGACCTTCTAAGGCCGCTGTTGTAGGCTGACCCTGCTAATGAATCTCTGGAACCGCTGAGGCAGGCTGACCCTGCAGTCCTGGCTCTGGAACATGTGTTGGGGCCTGCTACTGCTGCATAACCCCTATAGCTGCCAAAATCTGTGTAAGCATGGACTGAAGGTCAAGGGCATCAGCTTGTATGGGCAGTGGCTGGGCTGGCCCCGGCCCCACCAGCTGAGGGAGAATCTGCTCAATCTGAGGCTCCACCTCCGACTCCGGAGTCCTCGCTCTATCGCGGCCTTGTGCCGCCGCACTACCTTGATCTCGGGGTCGACCTCTACTGCGCGTGTGATCCATTATGCAACAGAGTGAAACAAGTAAGATTTCACGAAACCAATCGAACAACGACGTATGAACATGATACAAAATAAGAAAGCCTCCTAAAGACATCCTGTAGCCTCTCGAAGATAAGTCACAGACGTCTCCACCCCGATCCGCAAAACTTTACTAGATGATAGCTCTGTACAAATGAGACCAACAAACCTGGGGCTTTGTTACCAACTTGTCACGACCCAATTACTTGAGTCATGATGGTGCCTACCAACCCTATCCCAGAACTTAACAGTAATGGGAATGAGAGTAGAAACTAACCTCAAATAAGCGGAAGCATAAATAAAGGAACACATAAAGGAAAGGCGGAAGCAAAAACATCTATATACAACAACGATACCTCAAGAACCAGGAAGTCAAATGTACAGAACTACTAAACGAGTACAAGTCCCAAAAGTGGACCACTGAAACAAGCTGTCTCAAAAAGCAAAAGACAAGAAAGAATATATATATTGAAGGAGACAGGTAATCCCAAAACACCATGTGCTCACCCTCGTCTACAGAACAGACTGTTGCAGGCTCGAACTCAATGCTGATAACTGGTGCTCGGACCTACATCACAAAAATAGATCTAGAGTGTAGCATGAGTACCAATACAATAGGTACCCAGTAGGCATCGTAGGTCATCTGAGCAAGAAGGGTAAAAACACATTGAAAGGATAGAATCTACCAGAATCAAGGTCAAGAGATAAGAGAATAACTAAACGACAAAAAGGCTTAGAACACCTAATCCAAACCTAACTGGGCCCCCCATAAGACCCAGAAGGTACACTCAAGCACAAAAAAATAAAACCCGAACAAACCCCCATAAAGTCGACAGGTACACAAAAGAGCTATTCTACGAGAATGAAGGAGATCAAAACCATGAATCGAATCAACCAACCAACTCAACAGAACAAAAACAACCAACTCCAATCCAGTCAAAATTCGGACTTCCAAATCTGGCCGCCGGCCAAACAACAACTCCTGCGGGCCCTACCCAGACAGTATAGTGCCAAGGCACGAAGACTCCGGAAACCCAAATCCTGAAAATGAAACAACCACCCAATTCCAAAAGCCTTAATATTTTGCTGCCTGATTTTCCAACACTCCCTAAGGCCCTACCCAAGCCAGTAGAGTGTGCCAGACAACCCAAATATCTCATATCCAATTTCCCACTTCCCTAATACTTCCTGGGGCCCTACCCAAGCCAGTAGAGTACGTGGGGCAATCCAAATATCCTAAATACCAAGCCAAAATGGATCGTCGTCCACTACCAATAACAGTACCGCCGAACCGATCTAGAGACATTCGATAGCCAGGGAAAAACAACATTCCTCCAACGTCACATCGGCACCACAGAAATGGGGAGAGAAGCTAGAATGTCACACCACACAAAGCCCAAATTAAACTCAAACTATCAGACCCAAGTCTAATATTTCAGTCTACAAGGACCTAGTTATCCGAATCGATGTCGGATACATACCATAGTCAAACAGGTGCATGGGTCTATGGCAACACTAACCTATCCTAGATAAGGCCATAACATGCTCCAGAAAAATTAAACAACCAGGCAGATAATCCCACAAGCATCAACACATAACTGAATCCCCCCGATCACGTGATACAACCAACAGATATCCCGAAAAACAAGCCTAGAATAAGATTTCTGAGAAGAAGAGAAGAACTACCAGAACCACACCTTATATTCACACAAATCAGCAAGTATTCACACATTCCAACTCAGTCTAAAAAAAGGGAAGTCGTAACCTACCAGGAGGCGGACCGTACGCGCTTCAAATCACTTTGCCGGATCGCTTCCCTTTCTAACGGCCTAAGATTGCTGCCACGCTATCAAAAATAGAATCACAGCGTCAGTATGGTTGTTTAGACACTAAAATAAACAAAAATTGAGATAAACCAATTTAGGAGTCAAAAATAAAAAAATGTTAGACCCGCTCCGAAAATCCCAGAATTGAATCCATGAAAAGGTCCTACCTAAGGCTTCCCCCAAACTTAAGTTCCAAGACAGAACACAATTCGAGGTTTGAAACAGCCAACAACACAAAGAAGCGAAAGATGCAAAACTTACCACCAAGCAAAGGATAGCAACTTACGCCCAAATTTGCGGAAATCGAGGACTACCCAACACAATCCGACCCAACACCCACGAAGCCAACGAGATTCTGAACACCTGGGACTTAGAATCACTGATAACCGATTTGAAATGAGAGAGATATCAATTTCTAACCTTTCTTAAACAATGAGCCCAGCCTCCCGTTATATACACTGCCAGCCGATGACCTCCGTAAACGTGGAGGAAAAACAATTATACCTCAGCGAACGCGGAGAAGCAATGCACAGAACTGTACGAACGCGACCATGGACCCATGAACGCGGAGAGAGATGATCCACACCTTCGCGAACACGGAGAGGAGGATCCTCAAACCTTCCAAACCTCCACGAACGCGGACCTTATCTGTGAATGCGGACCTTATCCGCGAACGCGAATCTTATCCGCGAATGCGGACCTTATCTGTGAACAAGGAGAAGAAAAACACACCCCCGCGAATGCAAAGCCAAGCCAGCAAACGAGGAGAAGAGGTGGGTCTGCAATTTTAGCTGTGCACTAGCTGAAACTCTGCCTTCCAAAAAACTTTGACGATGTGCTCGGGATTCGTTTGGAACCCCTTGCATGCAAACGAGATATGCTACCCCACAAAATTTGATGTTTTGGACTCAATGGCGCAGTTGAAATTTCCATATGAGGTCATTTCTTCAAAAAGTGGGTCACACTTCCCAAGTGCCAATTTAGTCAACTTCAATCGAGGGCCTCAAAATTAGATCAAAAGCCTTGGGAAGCGCACGAAAGGTCATTCTAGACCAAACTCGACATTCCAGAACTAACCACATTGACGAAATTCTAATTCGAGTGCGTTTACCAAGAATATTTACCAAAGTCAACTTAAACCCAAATTTCAAAGGATAAAGAGCTAAATGTCCCCAAAATCACACCGAAAGCCACGGGACTCGGGCCAACCTTGCTTCTAGCCTAATTTGGACACTCCGGAGCTTATGAAACCGTCATATCTCATTCTGAGGCCACTTACCTGAGGTTATGACCGAAATTAACTTTTCAGGCTTCAACAGCTCCAAAACATGAAAAATAGGCACAAAACCCAAACGAATGACCAGACAACCGAACCAACAGTGTCAGGAAGTCATAAATGACTTGTGGTCGCTAAAGGAACACTCTAAACGACAAGAAGAAGGCACAAACACAAAAAAACCTGAAGGGTCATTACAATACAAGTCTTAAAATTTATAAGACATAGGTGGTATACCAACTTGCCAAGTGAATTAAATCATTAAATATTTAAATCTAAAAGAAGTGGGTAAATTACAAATCAAAATGAAAACTGGACAACTATTCTTTGGAGATTGGAAAGGACTATTAATTAGTTTTTGCACTTATATTTAGAGCTTAAATAAGAATTAGATTTATGCAATCGATATAGTTGACACTCAATTTTGATTGACTTATATCTCATTTTTATTACAATTTGGTTAAATAAATATTTAAAAATTAATTTCTTTTCTTTATATATGTAAACTAGTATATAATTTTTGTCTAAATTATAAGTATTTGTCGCGATCCCGACTGTCGTGAGGGGCACCAAAACTAAACAAACCGATGGTAGAACCAACTAAACCTGAAATCATCCCAACACCAATTAAACAAAACCAAATCTATTATATAAAATAAGTGAGCAGTTTAGACATAAAAGATTTAAGTCCCTGTAAACACAACCTAATTGTCTAAAAACAACCAATGCAGAAATATCCCTATGAACTGAAAGTCACCATTCCAAAACTCTAAAACAATCCAACTGGGTGGGACTCCTAAAGCTAAACATAACTAAAGTCAATATTCCATGGGTTAGTATGTTGTTTGGTTATCACTCCTGATTTGTAGGTCTGCTAAATTTTGATTCAAAAGTTCAGTTCTTAGTGGTTGAACTTGATGGAATGGTCCTAGGGATGAGCTCACTCGGAGAGGTAAACGTCAACTCTGGAAATCATACCTCAGACTTTTAGTAATGTCTCTTTTTCTTCTTTCTTTTACTTTATGGTCGAGGATGAACATAATTTTTAGTGGTGGATAATTTAATGACTCGGAAAGTAATTTTTAGAAATTTTCATAAAAAATTCCATTTAACCCCTCTCGATAGTTGCCCCTATTCATGTTTGATCAGTCAGTGAAGTTTGTTTGGAAAATTTGAACTATTCGATAACTACGGTTATTTAATTGGTGGATATTTACTTAATAATTAATTTATTTAGTTGGTGGTTAATGGGTCAAGTCCTTAATTTATTTAATATCCTATATCACTTGACCCAAATATTAAATTTAAGTAGAAATGGTTTAACCTATATCACTTGACCCAAATATTAAATATTAATATCCTATATCACTTGCATGATAACTATTATTGTAGGCAAACTCTATCAAAGGCAAATGATCATCCCAATTACCCTTGAAATCAATCACACATGCTCTTAGCATATCCTCTAAGGTTTGGATAGTACGCTCCGCTTGCCCATCGGTTTGGGGATGAAAAGCCATGCTAAGCTTAACCTTGGTACCAAGACCCTTTTGGAAAGACTTCCAAAATTGAGAAGTGAATTGGGTACCTCTATCGGAGATAATGGATAGGGGCACTCCATGCAACCTAACCATCTCCCTAGTGTACAACTTAGCATAATCTTCCACCGAAAAGGACATATTGACGGGAATGAAGTGAGCCGACTTCGTCATACAATCTTTATTATAACCCATATAGAATCATGTTGCCGGCGAGTGCGGGGTAAACCCACTATGAAGTCCATATTAACATCTTCCCACTTCCAAGTAGGAATAGCTATATCTTGGGATAAGCCTCCCGGCCTTTGATGTTCAACCTTAACTTCTTGACAATTTGGGCACTTTGCCACAAATTCCGCAATATCTTTCTTCATTCCATCCCACCAATAGACTTCTCGCAAATCGTGGTACATCTTGGTGGCTCCTGGATGAATAGAGTATCGGGAACTATGAGCTTCTTCTAGAATTTTCCCTCTTAGGCCATCAACAATAGGCACACACAAACGGCCTTGATATCTAAGGACACCATCTCCCCCATGGGAGAAAGCCTCATTACCCTTCTTTTGAACCGCATCTTTCAACTCAACTAGTATTAGATCGAGTGCTTGCTTAGCCTTAACATCCACCACAAAGGATGATTCCGACCCATTTTGGACAATCACTCCTCCCTCATCGGAGTCAACCAACCGAACACCTAGCTGAGCTAGTCTATAAACATCCGATCCAATTTTTTCTTATCATCTTTTATATGTGCAACACTATTCATCGACAACCGACTCGAGGCATCGGCTACTACATTAGCTTTTCCCGGGTGATAGAGGTCACTAATGTCATAGTCCTTTAAGAGCTCTAGCCATCTACGTTGTCGAAGATTTAGATCCTTCAGCTAGAAAACGTATTGCAAACTTTTGTGGTCGGTAAATACATCAACATTGACACCATACAAATAGTGCCTCCAAATCTTTAGGGCAAAGACAACCGCCGCAAGTTCTAAATAATGGGTAGGGTAATTCTTTTCAGGAACCTTAAGTTGCCTTAAAGCATAAGCAATCACCTTTCCATTTTTCATAAGAACACACCCTAAGCCAACCCTTGAAGCATCAAAATAAACCACAAAGCCATCGGAACCTTCTGGCAATATCAATATTAGAACGGAAGTAAGCCTATCTTTCAATTCTTGAAAGCTACTTTCACAAGCCTCCGACCATACAAACTTAGTCTTCTTTTGAGTCAACGAGGTCAATGGGGGGGGTAATAGAAGAAAACCCTTCCACAAACCTCCTATAATATCCGGCCAAGCCCAAGAAACTACGAATATCCGAAGGAGATAGAGGTTTAGGACAATTTCTAACCACATCCGTCTTCTTAGGATCTACCTCAATACCCTTACCAGACACAATCTGAACAAGGAAAGCCACGGATCTCATCCAAAACTCACATTTATTGAAATATAACTCACGATCCCTATGAATTTGCAATACAATCCTCATATGATCGGCATACTCTTCCTCATTTCAGGAGTAAATCAAAATATCATCAATGAATACAATCACGAACATATCAAGGTATTGTCTAAACACCCTATTCATCAAATCCATAAAATTTACTGTAGAATTAGTCAATCCAAATGACATAACCACAAACTCATAATGGCCATATCTAGTTCGAAAAGCCGTCTTTGGAATATCACAATCTCTCACCCTCAATTGGTGATAACCCGACCGGAGATCAATCTTAGAGAAGAAACTAACACCTTGAAGTTGGTCAAACAAATCATCTATCCTCGAAATCGGGTACTTATTCTTAATGGTAACCTTATTCAACTGCCAGTAATCAATACACATATAGAGAGAGCCATCTTTCTTACGAACAAAAAATACTGGAGCATCCCATGGAGAAATACTTGGTTGGATGAAACCCTTATCCAACAAATCCTTCAATTCCTTAAGTTCCACCGGAGCCATACGGTAACGAGGAATAGAGATATGTTGTGTATCGGGAAGAAGGTCAATACCAAAGTCTATTTCCCTGTCGGGAGGAACACTGGGTAGATCATCGGGAAACACATCCGAAAACTCATTTACCACGGGAACCGAATCTAGAGTAGGGGTTTCGGAATCTATATCCCTAACTCGAATAAAATGATAAATGCAACCCTTCGAGATCATCTTTCTAGCTTTAAGACAAGAAACAAACCGACCTCTAGGCATAGAATTTGCCCCTTTCCACTCTAGGACGGGCTCATTAGGAAATTGAAACTTAACCACTCGGGTTCTACAATCAACCGAGGCATAACAAGAATGAAGCCAATCCATCCCAAGAATGACATTAAAGTCTATCATATCTAGCTCTACAAGATCAACACAGGTGACTCTATGGAACAAGGAAACAGGACACTTCCTATAAACTCTTTTAGCCATAATAGAATCACCAATAAGAGTAGAGACACAAAAGGGGTCTATCAACACATCCGGGGCAATATCAAATCTCATAGCTACATATGGCATCATAAAAGATAAAGTAGCACCGGGATCAAGTAAAGCATATACATCAAGATGGAAGAGTTTCAACATACCGATAACTACATCAGGAGAACCTTCTTGTTCTTGGCGAGTTTGGAGTGCATAAAATTGGTTTTTCTTGGGAGCACTAGAACCCGAACCACTAGGAGCACCTTGTTTACCATCTTTCCCCTTTGTAACATTCATTGGACAATCCCTCATTTTCTGACCACTTTCGCCACAAGTGAAGCAACCATCCGATTCTGCTAAGCATCTCCCCTCATGCTTTTTCCCACACTTTTGACATGGGAAAATTGTAGTTTTATCACCGCCACCATTGCCTCCTTGAGGCTTAGGGTTAGATACCCTATTCTTGTCAAACTTAGGCATAGGAGCATTTGAAGACCCTTGGTTTGAAAACCGTTGTCGAAACATAGAACGGCCATGTCCTCCGATCCTTTGGTTTGAGAAGTCACCATCACCGGTCCTAGCCCTCTTTGAACCTCTCCTTTACCTTTTCCTCTTCGACTTTTTGTGCATGTACCATCAACCGTGAAATATCCATTTCTTTAATAAGCATGGCAGTCCTACACTCCTTGACCACCAAGTCGGACACCCCCGACACAAACTTACTCATTTTGGCCCTTGAATCGGCCACCAAGGAAGGCGTATATTTTGACAATTGAGTGAACTTCAATGCGTATTCTTTGACACTCATTCGACCTTTCTTCAAGTTAATGAACTCAAGGACCTTAGCCTCTCTCATCTCAAGAGGAAAGAATCGATCAAGAAAAGCTTCCTTAAATTTCTCCCATTCAAGAGGACCCACATCTCTAGCCCTCTAACTTTTCCATTGGTTAAACCACACTTGGGCCACACCCTTCAATTGGTAAGCACCCAACTCCGCTTTCTCTTCCGGCGACACTCCCATGATCATCAGAATCTTGTAAACCATTTCAATGAACTCTTGTGGATCCTCCTCCACCTTGGAGCCATGGAATTCTAGAGGGTTCATCTTTGTGAAATCTCTTATCCTTGCCGTCGTCCGTACCCACATGTGGGTTCACGGGGACCACAACTTTCCTATTGGCCTGGGCCATCACAGCTTGGGTCAATGCATGAAAAATGGCTCAGAACTCCGCATTAGTAATCTCTTCGGCAAAAGGAGCGGTCGGAACTTGGTTAGCTTCTTGCTCCACATTCTCATTTGTGTTCCTTCTTACAAAAGCTCTTCTAGGTGCCATATCCTGAAAAACGTAGGACATGGATTAGGAGAGGAACTTATAGAGTTAAACTCTAAGGCACGATTCTAGAATATGAAAGAAGTGGAGTTTCCTAACATCTTGTAGCCTCTTATTCATAAATGTGGCGCACTTCACACTTGAGAACAAGACTCTACTAGACGTGGCTTTGAGACATCCTAGGACCTTTCTAAACCTTGTGCTCTGAATACCAAGTTTGTCACGACCCAAAGTACCTTCGAGGTGTGACATGGCGTATAGGACCCCGAGAGGCCCACACAAGCCACTTAGCATATGTATACATAAGGTAAAGACAAAAAAATGAGGAAAAAGATAGACAATCTAATAAAAGTAAAGCGTTTACAAGCGGAAGTCTTGACTATGTCTCAAAAGCCATTTAATATAGTAGAGGGCTTGGGACGTAACCCGTACATCATATACAAGTCTGAAACTGAAAGTAAAGAAAAGAAATAAAGTCTCTTCATCCCCGAAGCATGAGGACTCACAAAGGCTAATAGCTCGAACTCTGAAAAACATCTAACCACGAGAGTGCGAAGGATGACTGTCTGACCCTACATTATAAGAGAATGTAAGAACAAGTATGAATTATTACGTGTAATGTACTAAGTATGAAGCAAATGCATATAATCACATAAATCATGCCAATGAGATGCTTTCATATAGGATATCATGCTAGTGGGATATCATCATGAACATGCAATGAACAAACTAACTCATATGACAATAGGGTTAGAAACTCAATGCATAAACATGGTCAATGCAAGCTAGTCATGTCATAAGTCTTGTCTCGTGAGATACTTCTACCCTAGTTCATTATTATGGGATTTTTATGTTTAATCGACATAGATCATGTGAGCTATAACATGGAATCCAGTGTCTGCCCCACATCAAAAAGGGGAGTGATGTCTACCCCACACCACTAGAAGGGGTGTCCTACTTGCCAAGGTAAGGACCATAAATCTGTAGCTTACGTGGATCCACTAGCTATGTGTCTATCTGAGACAAAACCTATGAGGCACGTAGTTATGGGACTTAGGGATTGCTACTAAAGGTCCACGGACGCTAAACGGAAACCTTCATCCCAAAAGGCCGCTCGGTGCTAAGTAAAATCCCAAGGAATAGTCAATTAAGCTTATTCATATTTTAACTAAGGAAGTGGTACATCTAGGGTTACCAAGTCCAAGCTAAGATAACATCAATACGTTTCAACTACCATGGGCTTGCCCCAAGCTTACGTCATTAGAATAACTCCTAATCGATTCATAGGTTAGGAAGCGTTTCAACCATATGAACCCTAAATTATGTGAGAAAACCTTTCACATTCATATTCTTAGCTTATTGTGAAGAAAACCTTTTCACAACTCATGGATGCCATCATCTATATGCACCTTAGCAATTATAAGCATAATTCTCATGAAACATGCATCTCTTATGCAAGCTATTCATTTGTTCATAAATCATGATCTAATATGGGTACATGTCTATTCATCTTAGAATCATGTAATAAACTAGAATCATGCATATTTTCATCAATTTCATAAGTTCAAAAAAGCATGGATCATACTTCATAATGAATTAATTACTAAGAATCATGACTCATGCATGGGTTCATACAATTTCTACTCAAATCATATAAATCATGCTAGATCGTGCACTAAATTATTTTATCACACTAGATCATGCACTGAGAATCATATAATCAACAATTGGAATCATAATGGAAGAACCCATAAGAATTGATCAAAACCCTAACTTAATTTGGGGAATTAAACCTTGAAAATTTAAGAAAAACTAGGGACCGATTGGAGGAAAGGACTCCAATGGTGAATGTTGTAATACCCCAGCTTTCCAAGGAATGAAAATGCAAAATTTACCTGTAGGCAGTAACCTATGGAGGCCACTTACGGGCCGTAGTCAGGTTGACGGGCCATAGGTGAGGAGCCGTCAATGGCTCTGTCCATTTCAGTAATTCTCAGTCTCTGAAGTGTGATCTATGCAGTAGCAGGATGGATAGTAAGTCAGTTGACGGTCCATAGAAAGTAACCGTAGATATCCCCCAGACTTGGTTAAATTCTTGAACCTCAGGCTGTGATCCACTGTTGAGGTGCACGATCCGTGAAAGGACCTACCAACTGTAGATTGAATCCGTCATTGCAGGGTCCCAAGATACCAACTCTCTGAATCTTTTTACGGTTCAATAGGAAAGTCCGTTAATGGATGTACGGACCGTAGGTGGGCCTCGACAGTTTTTGATCAAGGGCTTTTTTGTTTTTTTCCTGGTTAATCCCTAATTAACTAAGTCAGTTTTACCCTTAATGAAGGCCCTATATATAGTTCTCTATACCTAAATCACTTTATTCTAACTCATTCCCTAAATTCACCTCCCAAATATTTCTCTCTCTAAAAGAAATCCTCTCTAGCTCAAAGAAGAAGAAGCAGCTAAGTCCTCCATTGAAGATCACCCAATTTCATGCAATTTATAGTGGGCTTTGCTAAGGTATGATGGTATTGACCAATGGAGTTGCTTCCTCCATTGGGCCCTCCTTTTTCTTCATGAATTTAAAGGGTTCAATTCCCTTAAAGTAAGCTAGGGTTTGATCAATTGTTATGGGTTCTTCTAATATGAGTTCAATAACTGATTTAATGCTTTGTAGTGCACGATCTAGCGTGGATAAAGTAATTTAGTGCATGATCTAGCTTGAATTATATGTCTAATTGTGATTATTGCATGAACCCCTGTGATCCCAAGTAAATTCTCCCCAATTTGATATTCTATTCCTTGATTGTTGGGTTGAGATATAAATTGATGAAATTGATGGATCATCTATGAAATTGGGCATGAATTGAGTATGAATTGGGGTTAATTGCATGAATTTAGCATGTTCAAGTAAAAAAGCATGATTTTCCTCTTTTATGTGGGTTAATTCAAGTATGACTAAATTGCCTCGAATATGACTTTTAAGAGCCAGCTTGCATTGAATTGCATGGTTTAAAATAAAGGCAATATGAACCCATTAGCTATAAAGAAAAAGCTTGATAGAATCATGAAGAAAGAGGTTTATAGAATCAAGCATGTTTTATGTGAAATCTATGATATGTTGATGTTGACTCATGAAAGGGTTTTCTCATATAATGCTCTACCTAAGCTTGTGAAAGGTTTTCTCACACGCAAAGGATTCATAACTTGTTAAAAAGTTTGCTTAACTAAAATTGAATCAAGAGCTTAAAGAAGCTATTGTAAGCTTGGAGAAGTTCATGAAAGAAGAAACACTCAATGAAGTTAGCTTGGACTAGTCCATGGTATGTGAAGTCATGTTTAGCTTTGATTGTCAACCCCAATTGTGCCTTTCCATGGATATCCGTAGCTATGATTGTATAGTGGGAATTATGCATAGAACCAAGTGGACGGGTGAAAAGTCCCCATATGTCCTATGCCTATGTGCCTCCATAGGTTGTCTTTAACAGGCCCACATTATATTAGCTTAGCTAGTGGATCCACGTAGGCTATGGTTTCGGATTCTACCTTGGCAAGTAGAATGGGCCTTTTTTGTTGTAGGGCAGACACCGGATTCCATGTTGAGTTATTCCATGGTCTATAGATTGATTTAAGGCATTTCCCACACTTTAGCTTGCACAATGATGCATAGGTTACTAAAAGTAAAGTAAAGATAAGAAGAGTAAAAGAAAGACGATTTAGCTTGCTTTGGCCATCGTTTATGTGTTATGCTTTATGTTATTTGCTTATATGCCTTATCATGTTTAGCTTGGCCAATTGCATGTCATGTTTATACCTCAGTTTCTAGCATGTTTTATGAGTTTATATGCATTGCTATCATATTTAGTACTTTATTGTGCTAACGCATACTTTTGCCTGCATCAACTTCTTCGGTGTAGGACATGGCAATTCTCCTACTCGTGGCTAGAGCATTGACTTAGAGATGAGAAGAAGACTTGGTGAGTCCTCATCGATCCGAGGACATAGCCTTGTTGGATTTTACTTTGATGTCTTTCCTTATGTTTGATATTGTATTGGGCTGCGTATCTATCACTTTTATTCGTATTCTATGATACTAGAAGGCTTTGAGACATGAGTTGTAGACTTCCGTTGTTTTGGGTCAAGCTGTGATATAAAATGCTTCTTTCAACTCTTATTTCTCTATTATCTTGTATGTTATGTATGCTAAGGGCTTGTATGAGTCCTCTCGGGGTCTTGTACGCCATGTTACATCTAGGGGCTACCTTGGGTCGTGACAAACTTGGTATTCAGAGCGCAAGGTTTTAGGAAGACTCTAAGATGTCTCATAAGCCGCATCGAGTAGAGTCTTGTTCATGGGTGTGAAGCGCACAACACTTATGAATGAGAGGCTACAAGATGTTTAGGAAACTTCACTTCTCTAGTTACTCTTGAGTCATGCCAAAGAGTTTAACTCTACATCTCTCTCCTAATCACCCATCCTATGCGTTTCAGGATATGACATCTCGAAGGACCTACGCTACTAGGAATGCAAGAGTGAATGAATGGAAAAGAGCTCCTCCTAAAGCTCCACAAGCTCTGACTGACCCTTTGGCTGAGCAAGTGACCCTGCAGAATTTAGGGCTGCTTTCCCAGCTTTGGCCCAAGCCGTGACGGCCCAAGCCCATAGAGAAGTGGTGATTCCCGTGAACCCAAATGTGGGTACGGCGACATCGAGGGTGAGAGACTTTACAAGGATGAATCCTCCAGAATTTCATGGCTCTAAGGTGGAAGAGTATCCTCAAGAGTTTATTGATGAAATTTATAATGTGTTGATGATAATGGGTGTGACACTGGAAGAGAAGGCAGAGTTGGCCACTTATCAACTTAAAGGTGTTACCCAACCTTGGTACAATCAATGGAAGAGGTGAAAGGGCTATTGATGAAGGTCGCATAGGATGGGAGAGGTTTAAGAGTGCTTTTGTTGATTGATTCTTCCCTCTTGAGAAGAGAGAGGCCAAGGTGCTTGAGTTTATTAATCTTCGTCAAGGGAGTATGAGTGTGAAAGAATATGCATTGAAGTTCACACAATTGGCTAGATATGCTCCGTCCATAGTTGCCGACCCAAGGGCAAGAATGAGCAAATTTGTGTCGGGAGTGTTCGATATGTTGGTGAAAGAGTGTCGCACCGCCATGCTTGTGCATGACATGGATATTTCTTGCCTCATGGTTTATGCCGAACAAATTGAAGAAGAAAAGCTTAAAGGGAGATCTAGAGAGACTAAGCGGCTAGAACCAGAGATGGCAACTTTTCTCATGCAAAAGCCGATGGACGTGGTCATTCAAGATTTCGCCAAAGGTTCTCTAATCAAGGTTCTTCCAAGACTCCTCCGAGATCCAACAATGATAGGGTGCCAAGTCCTAAGCCTCAAGGAGGGAACGGTGGTGGATCTTCTTTACCTAGTTGTACTAGATGTGGGAGAAGGCATGAAGGCAAATGCCTAGCTGGTTCGGATGGTTGCTATACTTGTGGTAAGGCTAGTCACAAGATGAGAGATTGCCCATCTCTCTTGGCTAAAGGAAGAGAGGGTAAGCAAGCTGCCCCAAGTAGTTTGGGTTCAGGTGCTCCTAAGCACAACAAAATATATGCACTTCAGGCTCGTCATGAGCAAGAGAGCTCACTCGATGTGGTCACCGGTACGTTGAAAGTTTTCCATTTTGATGTTTATGCCTTGTTAGATCCCGGTGCTACATTGTCCTTTGTGATGCCCCATGTGTCCATGCAGTGTGATATTGTACCGGATATGTTTCTAGATCCTATCCTTGTTTCTACTCCGATAGGAGAGTCTATTTTAGCTAAGAGGATTTATAGAGGTTGCTCCATTTCTTTATCCCATAAAGTTACTCTTGTCTATCTCATAGTAGATATGCTAGATTTCGATGTCATTCTTGGGATGGACTGGATGCACGGTTGTTATGCATCTATTGATTATAGGACCAGAGTGGTCAAGTTTAAGTTCCCTAATGAGCCTATCCTAGAGTGGAAGGGGGGAAATTCTATGTTTTGAGGTCAATTCGTTTCTTATCTAAAGGCTAGAAGGATGATCTCTAAGGGTTGCTTTTACCATCTAGTTAGGGTGAGGGATGTAGATTCCAAAACCTCTACTCTTGAGTCGGTCCCCATTGCTAGTGAGTTTCTGGAAGTGTTTCCCGATGACTTGCCCGGTATTCCTCCCGAAAGGGAAATTGACTTCGGTATTGACCTTATCCCAGATACACAACCTATATCTATTCCTCCTTATATAATGGCTCCGATGGAACTTAGAGAGTTGAAAGAGCAACAAAAAGACTTGTTGGATAAGGGTTTCATCCGACCAAGTGTTTCCCCATATGGTGCTCCGGTATTGTTTGTAAAGAAGAAAGATGGTTCACTCTGAATGTGCATCGACTATCACCAATTGAATAAGGTTACAGTCAAGAATAAGTATCCCTTGCCAAGGATAGATGATTTGTTTGACCAACTTCAAGGGGCTAGTTAATTTTCTAAGATCGACCTTCGTTCAGGTTATCACCAATTGAGGGTGAAAGAAGATGTTATTTCAAAAACGACTTTCCGGACAAGGTATGGTCACTATGAGTTCTTAGTTATGTCATTTGGGTTGACAAATGCTCCGGCCGCATTCATGGACTTGATGAATAGAGTGTTTAAGCAATACCTTGACATGTTCATGATTGTGTTTATTGATGATATCTTGATCTACTCAAGGAATGAGGATGAGCATGCTAGTCATTTGAGCGTTGTGTTGCAAGTCCTCAAGGGTCAACAACTCTTGGCAAAGTTTAGCAAGTGTGAATTTTGGTTGAGATCCGTGGCTTTTCTTGGTCACATTGTTTTCGGTGAGGGTATTGAGGTAGATCCTAAGAAGACTGAAGCGGTCAAGAATTGGCCTAGACCTTTATCACCTTCGGACATTCGTTGTTTCTTAGGTTTAACCGGTTATTATAGGAGGTTTGTTGAGTGGTTTTCTTCAATTGGTTCTCCATTGATGGCTTTGACTAAAAAGAAAGCTACGTTTATGTGGTCTGAGGCTTGTGAAAAAAGTTTTCAAGAATTGAAAGACAGACTTACTTCGGCCTCGGTATTGACTCTACCAGAAGGAACCGATGGTTTTGTAGTGTATTGTGATGCCTCAAGGATTGGGCTAGGGTGTGTTCTAATGCAAAATGGGAAAGTGATTGCCTATGCTTCAAGGCAACTAAAGGTGCATGAGAAGAACTATCCCACTCATGACTTAGAGTTGGCAACGGTGGTGTTTGCTTTGAAAATATGGCGACATTACTTGTATGGAGTAAATGTAGATGCCTTCACCGATCATAATAGTCTCCAGTATGCGTTTAAGCAGAAAGATTTGAACCTCCGCCAAAGAATATGGCTTGAATTGCTCAAAGATTATGATATGAGTGTTCTCTATCACCCCGGCAAGGCTAATGTGAAGGTGGATGCTCTTAGTAGATTATCTATGGGCAGTGTTGCGCATATTGAGGATGGCAAGAAAGAGTTGGTTCGTGATGTCCATTGTTTAGCCCGATTGGGTGTTCGGTTGATTGATTTTGCTAAGGGTGGAGTTACCATTCACAATGGTTCCAAATCCTCTTTTGTGCATGATGTAAAAGCTAAGCAAGACCTTGATCCTAATTTGGTGGAATGAAAGAAGCTGTTCTCAAGAAGTCTATAGAGGTTTTCTCCCAAGTGGGAGATGGTGTACTTCATTACCAAGGTCGCATATGTGTTCCCGACGTTGATGATTTAAGAATACAATTTTTGTCGGAAGCTCATAGTTCTAGATATTCTATCCACCTGGAATCTACCAAGATGTACCGTGATTTGAGGGAAATCTATTGGTGGAATGGCATGAAGAAAAACATTGTGGAATTTGTGGCTAAGTGTCCTAATTGCCAACAACTGAAGGTTGAGCATTAGAGACCAGGAGGTTTGACCCAAGACATAGAGATTCCTACTTGGAAGTGGGAAGATGTGAATATGAATTTCGTAGTAGGTTTGCCTCGCACAAGGTGACATTATTATTCGATTTAGGTTGTGGTTGATAGAATGACCATGCCAGCATATTTCATTCCCGTCAAAGCTTTTTATTCGGCGGAGGATTATGCTAAGCTGTACATAAAGGAGATGGTTAGGCTGCATGGAGTGCCTTTATCCATTATCTCCGATCGAGGTGCTCAGTTTACTTCTCAATTTTTGAAGTCATTCCAAAAAGGTCTTGGTACTCGTGTTAAGCTTAGCACGACCTTTCATCCCCAAACTGATGGGCAAGCGGATCGTACTATTAACACTTTAGAAGATATGTTGAGAGTTGTGTTATTGAGTTCAAGGGCACTTGGGATGACCATTTGCCTTTGATCGAGTTTGCCTCTAATAATAGCTACCATTCTAGTATTAGTATGGCTCCATTTGAGGCTCTCTATGGTAGGAGGTGTAGATCTCCCATAGGTTGGTTTGAAATTGGGGAAGTTGCTTTGATAGGCCCCGAGTTAATGCATGAGGCTATGGAGAAGGTTCAACTTATTAGAGAAAGGCTGAAAACGGCTCAAAGTCGACAAAAGTTGTATGCCGATGTTAGAAGAAAAGAATTAGAATTTGATGTTGATGATTGGGTTTACTTGAAAATTTCACCTATGAAGGGTGTAATGTGATTTGCGAAGAAAGGGAAGCTTAGTCCCCGCTTTGTAGGCCCATATCAAATTTTGAGACGTGTTGGTAAGGTTGCCTATGAGCTTGATTTGCCTAATGAGTTGGCATCAGTGCATCCGGTTTTCCATGTCTCATTTTTTAAAAAGTGTGTTGGTGATCCGACCTCTATAGTGCCAATAGAGACTCTTGGCATAAAGGATAGCCTTTCCTATGAAGAGATTCGGATTGAGATTTTAGACCGACAAGTCCGGAAGTTGAGAAATAAAGAGCTTGCTTCCGTGAAAGTTCTATCGAGGAATCAATTAGTTGAGGGTGCTACTTGGGAGGCCAAGGCCGATATGAGGTCCTGCTATCCTCATCTCTTTCCTTCCGATCCTCCTCTAGCTTGAGGTACCTAGTTCCTCATGGTTCATTCTTTTGGTCTCACGTGTCATAGTTGATTTTCATGATTTCTTGATTTTTATGCATGTTCATGAAGAGTCTAGTATGATTTATGTGCATTGAGTATGAGTTGCATAAAGTTTTCATGAATTTAGTGTTGAGAATGCTTTAGCTTGGAGTTGATGTTTCCTCCACGGATTTGTGCATTTATATGCTTGCATGTTAGGTTGGGTTGTTAGCCAGAGTCTATCACCCTTCTCATGATGTCCATGTTCTCATTCAGGACGAATATCCCCAAGGGGGAGATATTGTAATACTCACGCTTTCCAAAGAATGAAAATGTAGAATTTACCTATATACAGTGACCTACGGAGGCCACTTACGGGCCATAGTCAGGTTGACGGGCCGTAGGTGAGGAGCCGTCAATGGCTCTGTCAATTTCAGTAATTCCTAGTCTCTGAAGTGTGATCTACGGAGTAGCAGGACGGATCGTAAGTCAGTTTACGATCCGTAGAAAGTAACCGTAGATATCCCCCAGACTTCGTTAAATTCTTGAACCTCAGGCTGTGATCCACGGTTGAGGTGTACGGTCCGTGAATGGACCTACCAATCGTAGATTAAAGCCGTCGTTGCAGGGTCCCCAGATACCAACTCTCTGAATCTTTTGACGGTTCAACAGGACGGTCTGTTAATGGATGTACGGACAGTAGGTGGGCCCCGACAATTTTTAATTAAGGGCCTTTTGGTCTTTTCCCTGGTTAATTCCCTAATTAACTTAGTCGATTTTACCCTTAATGAAGGTCTTATATATAGTTCTCTATACCTAAATCACTTTATTCTAACTCATTCCCTAAATTCACCTCCCAAATATTTCTGTCTCTAAAAGAAATTCTCTATAGCTCAAAGAAGAAGAAGAAGCTAAGTCCTCCATTGAAGATCACCCAATTTCTTCCAATTTCTAGTGGGATTTGCTAAGGTATGATGGTATTGACCAATGGAGTTGCTTCCTCCATTGGGCCCTCCTTTTTCTTCATGAATTTCAAGGTTCAATTCCCTTCAAGTAAGCTAGGGTTTGACCAATTGTTATTGGTTCTTCTAGTATGAGTTCAATTACTGATTTAATGCTTTGTAGTGCACAATCTAGCGTGGGTAAAGTAATTTAGTGCATGATCTAGCGTGAATTGCATGTCTAATTGTGATTATTGCATGAACCCCCATGATCCCAAGTAAATTCTCCCCAATTTGGTAATCTATGCCTTGATTGTTGGGTTGAGATATGAATTGATGAAATTGATGGATCATCTATGAAGTTGAGCATGAATTGAGTATGAATTAGAGTTAATTTCATGAATTTAGCATGTTCAAGTAAACAGCATGATTTTCCTCTTTTATGTGGGTTAATTCAAGTATGACTAAATTGCCTTGATTATGACTTTTAAGAGCTAGCTTGCATTGAATTGCATGGTTTAAAATAAAGGCAATATGAAACCATTAGCTATGAAGAAAAAGCTTGATAGAATCATGAAGAAAGAGAATTATAGAAACAAGCATGTTTTATGTGAAATCTATGATATGTTGATGTTGTGTCTTGAAAGGGTTTTCTCATATAATGCTCAACCTAAGCTTGTGAAAGGTTTCTCACATGTAAAGGATTCATAACTTGTTAAAAGGTTTGCTTAACTAAAATTGAATCAATAGCTTAAAGAAGCTATTGTAAGCTTGGACAAGTTCATGAAAGAAGAAACACTCAATGAAGTTAGCTTGGACTAGTCCATGGTATGTGAAGTCATGTTTAGCTTTGATTGTCAACCCCAGTTGTGCCTTTCCATGAACCAAGTGGACGGGTGACAAGTCCCCATATGTCCTATGCCTATGTGCCTCCATAGGTGGTCTTCAACAGGCCCACATTATATTAACTTAGCTAGTGGATCCACGTAGGCTATGGTTCAGGATTCTACCTTGGCAAGTAGAATGGGCCTTTTTTGTTGTAGGGCAGACACCGGATTCCATGTTGAGTTATTCCATGGTCATAGATTGGTTTGAGGCTTTTCCCACACTTTAGCTTGCATAATGGTGCATGGGTTACTAAAAGTAAAGTACATATAAGAAGAGTAAAAGAAAGACGATTTAGCTTGCTTTGGCCATCATTTATGTGTTATGCTTTATGTTATTTGCTTATATGCCTTATCATGTTTAGCTTGGACAATTGCATGTCATGTTTATACCTCAGTTTCTAGCATGTTTTATGAGTTTATATCCATTGCTATCATACTTAGTACTTTATTGTGCTAACACATACTTTTGGCTGCATCAACTTCTTCGGTGTAGGACGTGGCAATTCTCCTACTCGTGGCTAGAGCATTGACTTAGAGTTGAGAAGAAGACTTGGTGAGTTCTCATCCATCCGAGGACATAGCCTTGTTGGATTTTACTTAGATGTCTTTCCTTATGTTGGATATTGTATTGGGCTGCGTATCTATCACTTTTATTCGTATTCTATGATACTAGAAGGCTTTGAGACATGAGTTGTAGACTTTTGTTGTTTTGGGTAAATCTTTGATATAAAATGCTCTTTTGAACTCTTATTTCTCTATTATCTTGTATGTTATGTATGCTAAGGGCTTGTATGAGGCCTCTCGGGGTCTTGTACGCCGTGTTACATCTAGGGGCTACCCTAGGTCGTGACATATGCTAACATTGCTCAACAAAGCCCACAAGAAATTGCTAAAAATCGATGACCTTCAATGGAGGATACGAGCCCTTCTTCTTCCTTGAGAATTGTGACAACTTTCTACAGAGAAAATTATTTGGGAAGTTGAGAATGTAATTAATGAAGGAAAATTTTGGAAGAAAGACTTATATAGTGGGTCAATTTAGGGGCAAAGTCATAATTAAAAAGACTTAAAATAATTGGAAAAAGACGTAAAAACCCTTGAAAAATAATTGCCGGATGAAGTCTACGGTCCCAACCTACGGTTCGTAAGAATTCCTACAGACTGTCCTGTTGGACCGTAGAAAATTTCAGAAACCCAAATTTCAGGACACTTTCTACAACTTCGATCTACTGCCCGTAGGCCATTCTACGATCCGTAGGTCCAACCCGTAGAACCCAACTTGACCCTCAGAAATTTGACCAAGTCTGGAACACTTTGACGTGACCTTTTTACGGTCTGTCCTGTTAGCTCGTAGACTCGACTTTAGAGACTTGATTTTCAAAACATTTTACCCTCTTTCTACGGATGCATTCTTCGGTCCGTCAACTGGTCTACGACCCGTAGATTGCGTCTGTAGAAAGTGATTGTGGGCCAAAAACTGAAAAAATTTCTCTTTCAAAAACTGAGGTGTTACACTAAAATATGAATTTCAAACAAGTACAAGAAGATGAAGGGGTGTGAGGATTGATATCAATTTCAAGTAGAGGTAGTTGCGCTTGCTCATTATTCCAAATCAACAATCGATAGGCTGGGTAATCATAAATAACATTAATCTTCTTTCGAGCTCATAACATTAGATCAGAGAATCTTTTTTTGGTCTTATCTATGTGCATCATAAATCAACCCAATAACTTACTAAAATCTCTCTTTCGAGTAGAATTGGCACCAAGAATTGAACCATAATTTCTCTTACAAGCAAACAATAGTAAACAAATCTAAATTGCAGGCATTAAACCAATTACCCAGTCCAATTAATCTCTTTCGAGCATCAATTGGAGATCTAGGCTAGGATTAAGTTTGCAATCTTAACCCATGAATTAACCCCATGCTAATTAGCTCAAGTCCATGAATCTATAGCAATAAAATAGATGACGACACAAAATCCACTACGATAAATCAACACACAACCCCATAATCACACCCCTAGATTTTGGGATTTAGCCAAGCAACAAAATAGGAGAAGAGAATATACCCATGATAAATTTAGCCATTGGGAAATTGAAATTTAGCATGAATCTTCAAAACTCACTTCAATTTGAACCTCCAATTGTCAATTACAAGGTTAATTGAAAATCCCAAAAACTAAGAATATTTTCAAAAGGTAGAAAGACTAAAAACTATCAAAACTAACTCTTAAACTAATTTTCAAAAAGTGATGCATTTTCTCTCTCTTAAGGACTATTTATACTTTCTCAAAATTTGGCCCAAAATTCAATATGTGACCAACTCGGCGACATTAATCGGGCTTACCAAATGTGTTTGGCAGATCGTCGTTCATCCTTCAACTCGCCCTTTATCTCGCCCTTCATCATCTTCAGGCTTCAGGTGTTTGAACCTCAGTTGATTAACTTGATCGAGTCTACCTTTCACATTCGGTGGATCACTGATTACCACCTTGTTCTCCCTTTAAGCTTTCATTTTAACTCTGAGATCTGTCACCTTCGGGATGGTCATCTAGTTCACCCATTCAACTTTGACGAATCACCATTTACTCTTTCTGTCCACCGATCTACCTTGAATATTTTCAATTGTGAGAAGTATTTCTTTGGCCGAGGTCAGACCACTTGGGCGATCTACCCTTTTGGTTAATTGTGTCCCAGTTGGGAGTTTGCACTTTTTTCAATGTTTTTGGCCACATTTTCACGTATTCATCTTTGCCTTTTCCTTTAGCCTTCATAGCTGCAAAACATCAAAATATCATCAGAATAGGACATAATTAGGCATTGAGGACACTGATTGTTGAACTAAAATGGCCTCAAATGAGTGGAAATCCATCACTCATCAGCTTCCCTATACCTTCTATCTAATGTGGATCCACTAACCTTAGCCCCATAAGTCCAAATGATCCACTGGCATTACGGTGAAGCATAATCCTATGGTGCATGTAATTCTCGAACTTGGGCTATCTAGACCCTCGTTGCTAAATAGTACTCCCAAAATAATCTATATATGCTCATAATATATCATGAAAATTGTAATAAAATTATACTGTGAGTGTTTACTCAAATCTATAATATTGTATTGTTGGTGTAACACCTCAAAAGTTGGAGAGTTGATAAGGATAGAAAATACAGAAATTTTACTGAAACAGTGAACTATGAGTACAATCTACGGACCGTAAAAAGTCCTATGCACCATAAAAAGGCAATCGTAGAAGGTTGTGTTGAGTTTTGAAATTTCAAGTTTCTGAAGTTTGACCTACGGATGAACCATAAGAAGGTTGACGAGTCGTAGATGACTTTTGTAGGAATGATTCAGAGATTTGAATTAAGACCTCAAGTTTATGGAAGGTTTTGATGGGTCGTAGTTGGTTCTATGTACCGTAGAAAGGTCCCGTAGAAAAGTTCCCAACTTAGTGAAATTTGGGGTTAAAGTTGAGGTCTATGGTTTGGGTCTACGGACCGTAGGAAGCCCTATGGACTGTAGAAAGATTTTATCAAAGATGGATGGATTTAAAGGTTCCAGTACTTTGGTCTACGGTTGACCAGTACGAACTGTAGATAGTCTTATGGATCATAGGTCGGTTCCGTAGACTAGGTCTGGAAGTTATTTTAAAGGGGCATTTGGATCTTTTCCTTTGTTTATATCCTAAGCTTCGTTTTGACCCTCACTCCACTTTTAGTAATATGTGATAGTACATAATTATATATACATATATATATTCTCTCTTCACATGGATCAGGGTTGACCCACATGGGTGACCCGATCCAATCTCCTTTATCTCCAACTCACACATAGTGGATCAACTCTCATTCCTATTCTATAACTTTCACATATTAAAACTAGACTATGTGACCAGTGCATACTGCGAGAGTCTTATTGCTATACATTTGTTAGGAATATACACTATCTTGATCAATGAAACTTAGAGTAGATTATAGTATGCAGTACCATAGATCATTTATAACATTCATATTTTTCATCATCTCCTTTTCTTAATTTTGAGTTCATCATTATGTACTTGTCTCATAGACAAACATAAGACGTTAATGAACACAATTGATGTGATAATATCCAATGATCTTCTTCATCTCATGAATCTCTTAATCTCAGCATAATATGCTTTTCTAGAAATGTCCCGCCAGACCGAATCAAACATGATCGCTTGGCAACATACTAAGATAACAAAAACCAAATTGAATCTCAAGAAACCTATTGAAGTCATCAGGGTACAATGTGAAAATTTTACTTTTAATTTTTAGGGCTTCACACGATAGCAAGTAGAGACTAAACTTGTATCCCCCATATGGATCACTATATGGATACATGGTATGAAACATGTACCACAGTACTGACTCATTTTTCATGGAGGGTATGCATTTTATTAATTAAAGGCCAAATTCATTAGTGGCCCCCTAAAGTTGGCACCAAATTTCACTTAGACACCTCATCTGGGTGATGTTCATTTTCGACACCTCATGTAGGGTCCTGTTGTGTCATTTTCACACTTTTTGCTGACATGTCAACGTGAGTGTGATACACTCAATAATAGTGCGTGAAAGGCTTAATTTAGCCATTATTTATTTTATTTTCTTTTCTTCTTCTCTATTTTTCAAGCCACCACCTTCCACCATTTTGTCAATCTTAAATTCCTTCAATGGAGGTCAAATTTTTTACTCAAATTTGTTTTAAAGTCATTTTTTTTCTTCTTTATTGTATTACTTTTCTAAATTTACCATCACCTCCCTCTACCTTTTTTGCCAGAAAAATGGATACCAACACCCGCATTTCATATTTATTCCCTCTTTCTTTCTTCCACTCCCTCTTCTCTTCCCACAAAAATACACTAAATAGAAAGAAAAAGAATAAATATGAAAAATAGTAAAAGAAAAGAATAATATTTTAAAAAATCACAAAAGAGATTTTGAGTGTAATGAAAAAAATTATTTCCGATTCCACCTTTTTCACCGGAAAAAATGAATATCAACACTCATATTTTATATTTTTTTCTTTCTCTCTCTCTCGTTCTCCCCCTCCTCCTCCTCTCTTTTTCTCTCAAAACAACACTAAAATAGAAAGAAAAAAAGATCTAAAACAATTTTAAAAAGCAGATTAAGAAAAAAATTAAGAAAATTGTTGGGTGTCGTAGAGAAGACAACTACCATGGGGGGTGGGAGGGTTAAATTATTTTTTTAAGAATAATATTTTTATTTACTAAATAGATTTTAAAATAATTTTTAGCTTAAAATAACACACGTAAGAATTTAATTGGTTGGTTGCCACGTCATGAACGAGTGTATTACACTCTCCTTCAGCTTTTTGCTTATTGTCAAAAAAAGTGTCAAAATAATATAGCGGGACCCTACATGAGGTGTCTAAAATGAAAATCGCCCAGATGAGGTGTCTAAGTGAAACTTGGTGCCAACTTTTGGGGGTCACCGATGTGTTTGGGCTTAATTAAATACTGTGTAGATCATAGTTCAGACAACTCATGTCTATCTTTGAGTTCACAAATCTACTCATCATTTTATCCTCAGAACTTACATCTGGTATTAGAAACAGACTAACTCATTTTAATCACATATGATTAAACACAAACTAAAAAACAACATTTTGATTATAAAGTTGCAGATGACTACTTCTGATAATAATTAGTTTAAAATTGTCTCATCTCCACTTTTCACTTAGACAATAGAGGCGCTTGCCTATGCGAATAGGCCAATCTTTTTGTCTATTTGACTTACCTTTTATCCTCAAAATTTTATGTATACTACATAAAAAATGATATATTTAGATGAACCAACATGAATGAAAAATTAGGCATAAACCAACATTAACTTCAATAATGTGAATTTACATGAACATGCTTGGAAAAAATAAAATATAAATTCATCAACGTCTACGTAAACCCAATGACTTCACATGTTTCTCATAAGCATCACATGCTACGGGTTTTGTTAAGGTATTTTCTATCATTTGATACGTAGATATGTATTTCACGTTCACTTTCATTTGTACTACCATGCCTCATATAATTATACTTTATGTTAATATGTTTCGTCTTCCCATGGTACTTTGGAACCTTTATGTAGGATATTGCAGCATGACTTTCACAATTAATAGTTATTGGCTCAACACCTTTATGATACACACCTAAGTGAACCCGAAAATGTTTAAGCCAGACGGCTTCTAGCATAGCAGATGAAAGCATTACGAATTTAGATTTCATTATAGATAAGGCTATACATGACTCCTTCTTGCTTGTAACACCTCAAAAATTGAAAAGTTGGATTAAAAGGGAAAAGTTCAATTTTGACACTGAAGTAGTGAACTACGAGTCCAAATTACAGACCGTGGGAAGTTCTATGTGCCATAGAAAGGAAGTCGTAGAATCATGGTTGAGTTTTGGAATTTTCAAGTCCAAGTAATTTGACCTACGAGTGAATAGGACAGGATGTCGTTTGGTCTACGGGTCATAGAATGGGTTCCGTAGAAGGGTTCCGAACTTGGTAAAATTTTAGGCTTGAACATGGGTTCTACGAGTTGGCTCTACAAGCCATAGAAATGTTGACGGGCCATAGGAAGGTCTTATGGAAGATGAATGGATTTTAAGCCCCAGTAAGTCAATCTACAATTGACTAGTACGGGCCGTAGAAAGTCCTACGGACCCTAGGTCAGAATCGTCGGTCACTCCGGTAGTTCTTAATTAAGGGTGTTTTGGTATTTTCCTATCCACCTAACCACTAAACTATATTGTTTTGGACCTATAACTACCCTTATAACTGACTTTCAAATCCTAATTCTACCCAAAAGCCTCTCATTCTCTCAAATCCCCAATTCCCATTAAGTTCATCCTCTCCAATTCTTTCACAAGCTCAAGGAAGAAAAGTTAGGCTTTCAAGCTCCGAGTCTTCAGCCTCTTTGCATATGAGGTCTTTGATTATCAAGGTATGTGAAAATTTACCAATGGTTTCCATTCATCCATTGGGTCCCAAAAGAAATCTCAAGTTTCTAATTCAATTGCACCCAATTCAATTAGGGTTCATGCCAATCTCCGTGGGTCTTATTTGATTATGATTCATTTATTTAATTTCAATCTTATTATGCATGATTTGATTAAACTACATGATTTCTGATTAATTTCATATAGACCCATGCTTTTTACTTGATTTGTTATGAATTTATGAAGAAAGCTTATGAATTTATGAAGTATGATTTATGAAAGTTATGCGTGTTTTATGAGAATGACGTTTATGAACTAAAGATGCTTATGAGATAAGTATAAATGAATTGTGAAAAGTTTTCTCACATAGGATGAAATCATGATTGAGAAAGGTTTTCTTACCCATGTACGAATCATTATTTTTAGGAGGTACTCTGATGACCTATGATTTGATTGGTAGTTTAATTCTTTCTTTCCAAGTATGATAATATGAATATGATTATGATTAATTCCGTTGGAATTTTACTTGGCACTGAGAGGACTTTGAGATGGAGGATCTCATGTTAGTAGAGGTCAGGTCTCTAGAAGCAATCTCCTTGTCCCAAATTATGTGACCCCGTAGGATATGTCTTAAATTACCTAGCTAGTGGATCCGCACATACCATATGAATGAATAATATGGAGACTACTTTGGCAAGTGGAATCCCCTTTTTGATGTGAGGGTTACATCGGATTTCATGTTATAGCTCGCATGATCTTAGTGTCGGTTAACGATAAATATCCCACAAAATGAACTATATTACCTTCAAAGGTTTTATAAAAAGCTTCACTATGTTTTAAGAATGCATTGACCTTTTTCATGACTTATCATTCTTTAAAAGGTTTTTACTCATGGTTTAGCTTGGTCATGCATATCATGTTTAAACCCTCATATGATCATGTTTATGTCTTTTTCCGCATTACCCCATACTTAGTATATTCCATGTACTAATGCATACTTGTGCCTTTATTTTTTTATAATATAGGTTCCGACGCTTCTCCTCCCATTCGTGGCTAGCTTGAATTGCTACTTTAGTATTGGATTGGTGAGTCCTCATACTTCGAGGGCAACGCCATGAAGTCATTTTGTTGTTTTTCTTTGAGACTTTATAAGTGGTGCATGGATTATGTCCCAACCACTCTTATGTTGGTTTAGGATGGCATGTCAAGAAATAATTTTGATTCGGCTTTTATGTTCTAAACTTTATTTTATGACATGAGATGATTTTACCGATTCTCTCTTTTGTTGTAATTCCTTATGTGTATGTGAAGTTTCTTGTGTAGGGCCTCTCGAGATCTTATATGCCATGTCACGTCTAGGCAGGGGTGGAGCTATAGCTACTCCAAGGTTTCCAATTAGACACCCTTCGTCGGAAAATTACATTGTATATATATGTCAAATTTTGCATTTAAAAGATATATATTTCAAGTTGGACACCCTTGATAAAATTTTAGGCTCTGCCAATGCGTCTATGATATACTTTGGGTCATGAAATTTCTACTCCATGATATGGCGCCATTATTGAGCAAGAATGCATACTCATAGGTGAATTTTCTCTCATTTGAATCTCTTCCCCAATCAGCATTTGTGTAGCCTTTGAGTTGTAGATCATTTCCTTGATAACATAAGGAATAGTCAATTGTACCTTTGAGATACCTCAATATCCTTTTAACTGCTTTCCAATATTGTGGTCCTGGGTGGGATTGATATATGTTAACTAACCCAATGACATAACAAATATCCGGTCTTGTACACATCATATCATACATAAGACTTTTGACTGCATTGGCATGAGGAACTTTTCTCATTTGTTCCTTATCATATGGAGTCTGAGGGAACATTATTTGGCTCAAAGCTTCACTTTTAGAAACTGGAGTATTTATGGGTTTGCAATCTTGCATATTAAAGCGTACAAGAACATTCTTAATATAAGGTTCTTGTGAGAGAGAAAACAATCTCTTCAAATGATCTCTTGAAATCTACTCCAATAATGTATGTGTCTTTACCCATATCTTTCATATCAAAAGTAAATGATAACCACTCTTTTATTTCTTTTACAAAACCAATGTCACTTGCAACTATTAGTATGTCGTCTACATAAAATGATAAGATCACAAGCTTATCTTTGAATTTTTTGATGTACACACAATTTGTCTTTATGAATCATAATAAATTCATACGATATGATCGCATCATAGAATCGTAAGTACAATTTTCTACAAGATTGTTTAAGGCCATAAATCTACCTATGAAGTTGACATACTTTATTTTCTTCGCCTTTTTTATGAAACCTATAGGTTGTTTCTTATAGATTTCTTCTTCTAGCTCTCCATTTAGATATGCAGTTTTCACATCCATTTGATGCAATTCAAAATCCAACTTAGCCACTATAGACAAAGTTAGTCTTATTGAAGTAAAGCGTACAACAGGTTGAAAAAGTTTCTTCATAATCAATTCCTTCCTGTTGTGTGTACCCCTTAGCTACTAAGCGACCTTTGAATCTTCCGATACTACCATCTGTCTTACGCTTGATTTTGAGAATCCACTTATTTTCAATAGCGTTTCGGCCTATAGATAGATCAACCAATTCCTACACTTGGTTAGATTTCATTGACTCCATCTTCTTCTCCATTGCCTTTAACCATTCTTCTTTAGTAGGACATGTAAGAGCCTCATTTATATTTCTTTGTTCTTCATTATCTGAAGTAACTATAAATGCTTCCCCTTAGATCTCAAATCGACAACGGGGAATTTGTGGATGACTTGTTCGTCAAGGTTGAGATTGATAAATTGATCTATCAATTGGTAAGTTACTCCCACTCGAACCAGCAATGTCAATAGGATTTGATTTAGATGGTGTATATGTGGAAATAGAAACTAATCCAATATCATTAAAATAACTCCCACTCAAATCTATTTGAACTTCAGCCGCGGAAATGGTCAGGTCCGTAGTTTCATAAAGAGATAAGTTTAACCTATCTCGCCCTACTTAGAAAAATCATTCTCTATGAATGTAACATCACCTGACTCAACTTCAGTTACAATGCCACTATTTTGTTCACCTATGAACACATAACCCTTAGATTTTTCAGAGTGTCTTATAAAGATACATTTCCTTCCCCTTTGAACTAATTTTCCATATTAGGAAGAAGGGTTATGAATAAGAGCAGCACAACCCCAAGGCTTCAAAAAGCTTGAATCAGGCTTTCAATTAGTCCAAAACTTATACAGCGTAGTTGTAAATGATTTTGAAGGAATAAGATTAAGTACAAATGCAATAGTGAGCAAAGCATCACCCCACTAGGTGATTGGTAAATTTTCTTGTGCCATAATCGACCTCACCATTTCAAACAAGGTTCTATTTGGTCGTTCCACAACACCATTTTGTTGTGGAGTATAAGGAGTAGTTAATTATCTTTGAATTCTCTTTTCTTCACATAATCATTTGAATTCATTAGAAAAATACTCTCTTCCTCGATTGGTCCTTAGATCTTTTATTTTTCTATCCAGTTGATTCTAAATTAATTTCATAAACATAATGAGGCAACTTAAAACTCCATATTTGTGAGAAATCAACTGCACATTACTAAATCTAGTAAAATCATCAATAAAAGTGATGAAGTAAATACCACATGTCTTTCCCTTACATTTATTGGACCACATATGTCAGAATGAATTAATTGAAATGGTGTATTAGCTCTTGTGCCTTTCCCAAATAGTTTTCTTGAAGTTTTTTCGACTAGACAAGTTTCACAAGTATACAATTCTACTTTATCTATTGCGCCAAGCATACTCAGCTAAGTGAATCATTTTTATGACCAATATGGCCGAGCCTAGCATGCCATGTAGTTACATCATTCTCACAATTAGAAGACGTAAATAAAAAAACTAATACCATTATTATTGGGACTTTGAACAATATCAAATATGAAAAATCAATTATAAAAATAATCAGTTCCATATTTTGTCATTACCAAATACATATCAATGTCATGTTCATGAATGGAAAAATTAAATTCTAATTTAATCAACATTCGAACATAAACTAGGTTACGATGAATTGATGGGGATAATAGTACATCATGTAGAACTCGAGTTTGGCCACCACGTATTTTCAGTTTGCAGGTATCAATTCCTTTAACCTCCTTTTTGGAGTTATTTCCTATATAAACCCATTTGAATCCTCATGGAATTCGTCGGTAATCTATGAAAGCATCTCTTTCCATTGCAATATGTTCGGTGGCTCCCGAATCTACAATCGACATAGGAAGTGATTCAGTTAAAAAACACAACAAGAAACATTTACAACACTATGTAAGTTGTTCATAAGGTCATGTACCTTTTTAGGCTCATGACAATCACGAGCAAAGTGTCCATTGTTCTTACAATTAGTACTTAAGCTTAGCCATATTCTTATTTTTCTTTGGAGCATAAACATTTTTCTCTCCTTGTTGATTAATCTTAGGCCTTTTTGAGACTTTCACATGTTGGAGTGTATTACCATTTTTCGGAAGTGTTTTAGACTCATTTAGAGCTTCAAGAATTTCTTGCTCTTCCAGGACATACTTATAGTAATCACCGTTAAGCTTATCAAATTTATTATGCTCGGCAACTATATTTTTTTTAGTAGTTGACATACTGAGTTAAACAAGTATAAAGTAAAATAAGACAACTATGTACATAATGTAGCCTAAATTTATACATAATAATTCTTAAAATAATCAACTATGTCAATATTCATTTCACATCAGGTTTAGATTCAAAAATTCACTATGTTCCCAATCATCATCTGAATTTTAATATTCATTAATCTAACATAATCAACCATCTAAGAACCACTTCTCTTAAATCACATAAATTCAAGATTAAATAAGCATAAATTCTATCATAGATATAGAAACATTTAATAACAATGTGTATTTATAAAGTGACAATGTGTATTTATAAAGTGAAAATGTGTATTTATTTTGTACAATGTGTACATGTCAAAACCCAAAGCACACCCTAGACGTGACATGACATATAGAACCCCGAGAGGCCCTACACAAGACACTTAGGGGCCGTTTGGTACAAAGATTAATAAAGGAAGGATTAGTAATGCATGGATTAATAATGTAGGGATTAGTAGTGTAGGGATTATTAATGCAGGGTTTATTTTTATCAAGTGTTTGGTTCATTATTTTCCACCTCATCTTGTGTTTGGATTAAAACTCTATAAAAAGCTTTTGTCCAATTATACCCTTGAATTATTATGTAATTGGGTCAAGGTAGATAATTGCGGGACAATATTATTTTTTTATGACCTTCTAACTAGCTAGGAGAAGAACAATTTTGTTATCATGTTTGTTATATCTTCACTTGGATTATTTGAGGATAAATAATTGTCATCATAATAAATGGATCACTCACAAAATGTCAATTTTCAATGTAAAAATATAAACCATCTAGTTTTAAAATCGAAAAGATGATTACAAAATAGTAAAATTGAATAAACCATCTTTATTTATACATAAAAATTGCAAGTTGTAATTTTAATATGTATGCAATTTTATAAATTGTTCAAAATACAAATAATTAGAAAATCACACACACACATATATATATAGCAACAAATAGTACATTCAATTAAGATCACAAACGTCATGCAGTGATATATTTACCTTTTTAATTAGTAAATGTTAAACAACTCACATTTTAAATATTGTATTGATTTGTATTAGATTTATTTAGTAAAAAACAACTCTCTCTAAATATTTGTAAGCTAATTTATTTAAAGAAATTTACTAATACAAATATAAAACATAAAATCAAGAAAATAAACAAAATGATTAAGATGATTTGAGGGATATTTTTTGTCTTTACATAGACTTATCTTATGGTATTGAATCCTATGTATTAATAATTCCTCCAAATGGAAGGTATTAGTAATACATCCTCTAATACCATGTAGGATGTATAAATAATCCATGGATTAGTTATACATAGACCCAAATTCCTACCAAACATAGTAATAAATAATACAATACATAATACATGGACTATTTATCCTAATACTCCCTACCAAACGACCCTTTAGCATACATCATACAACATAATAGAAATAAAGATTTCAAAAGTCATAGTTTTATATCAAAAAAGTAGTACAAAGTGGAAGTCTAATCATAATTCTCAATAAACAATCTACTACATCAATAGAAGTAATGGGATACAACCCGTACATCACATACAAAGTCTGAAAAATGAAAATAAAGGAAAGTTGTAAGCGTGTCTTGGTCCTCAGAACATGAGGACTCACCAATCTTCGAATCTGAGAGAGATCAACTAGCCACGAATATGAGAGGTAGGAGCGTCAGATCCTACATTAGTGAAACAATGTAGGCACATGTATGCATTAGTACATGGAACGTACTAATAGAAATGCACAAAAGTTATGAAATCTTGCTAAAAAGGACTATACGTGACATGCAATGACCAAGATAAATCATAAAATAAAGGGTTAGAAAATATAAACCATAATCATGGTCAATGCAAGCTAAACATTTTCAAAAAGCTTGTGAGATACTTTAGAAACAACCTTAATTCATTATGGTGGGAAGTTTACCATGTAACCGACATAGACCATGTGAGCTATAACATGGAATCCTGTGTCTATCCCACACCGAAAAGAGATTTCCTTACTTGCCAAGGTAAGAACCATGAGTCTGAGCTAAAGTGGATCCACTAGCTAATGTTTATGTGAGACAATCATTCAATGGTGGCACATAGTTTATGGGACATGGGTAATCGCCGCTAGTCCACTCGGTGCTAAGTAAAATACCACGGAGTAGTCATTAATCGTAGTAACATTATCATCCATGGAAAGGCCCAATTAAGAAACCAATCCAAACAAGAGTTCATTAAGAATAGCTCCTTAACTTGATTCAACTTAGGTGAGAAAACCTTTCAACCTTATGAATCATTTATGTGAGAAATCCTTTCACAATCATGTTTTTAGTAGTGTGGCAGAAAACCTTTCACAACAACATTGATACTTCACTCTCAAAGCATCCTCAAGACATTTACATCAATTTGATAAACGCATGCATATCTTCATAAATTCATCTTTCGTAGTTCATAAGCTTCATCATGTGGTCAGAGTCTAAAATTATGGATCATGCATGGGTTCATATGAGTTCAATTCCAAATCATGTACATACTTTCAATTCATGCATAAAAAGATAGAAACAATCAATTGAATCAAAATTGAAAAGAACCCATGAATATGGAATAAAATCCTAACTTTGAATTGAGAATCTAATCTTATAAAATTAGAAATTTTAGGAACCCTACAGAGGAAAGGACACCATTGGTGAACTAACATACCTTAGAGTTTAAAGCCCAATTGTTATGGTGAATTTGAGACCTTGGTACTTGAAACCCTAACTTGTTCTTCCTTGAGTTTGAGGGAATTTGAAGGGGATGAACTTGGAGGGAATGATTTAGAATGGGTAATTTTAGGGCCTAAAAGACTTATATATATATGGATTGAAATAGGGGTTAAAACAACTTAGTTTAGGCCTTAATCACCTAGGAAAAAGACTTAAAAGCCCCTTAAAATAACTGTCGGACTCTTCCACGGTTTGGACCTACTGTCCGTAGGACATTCTACGGGTCGTCCTAGTCAATCATAGAAAAGTTCATAAACATTTTAACTTGGACCCACTTTTGACGGGACCTGTCTATGGCTCGTAGGTCTTCCTAAGGTATGTAAACACTAACCATAGAAACCAACTTAACCCTAAAAAATTTCACTAATTCTTAGGCTCACCTACGAGACCTATCTACAACTCGTGCATAGGTTGACGGGTCATCCTGGTCAACTGTCGAAGGTACTGAAACTTGATTTTTTTCAAAAACTCTACCCTAGTTCTACGATTCCCTTCCTATGGCCTATAGGACTTCATACAGTCCATAGGTTGGACTCGTAACACTAGTCTCAGACAGATTTTCTACATTTTTCTTCTCCTTTCAACTTTCCAACTTCCGAGATATTGCAGTATCTCCCCCTTGAGAACATCATTCCTCGAATGGGACTCAAGCTAGCATGAATAGAGTAGGAGTGAAACTAACAGCCCAACATGAATGCACACTCATAAATGCACATATACGAGGAGGAAAATCGACTCCAAGCTAAAGCATAATCAAAGCATCATTTAATAAGCCATACATGCAACTCATACTCAATGCATATAAACATGAAGTAGTTAATCAAGCTTAGACCATTTCTTTAAATCAAATTAAGCATGCATGCATGAGGGAACATGAGAATGACTAAGACACATAAAACCAAAAGGATGAACCATGAGGAGTTAAATACCTCAAGCTAGAGTAGGAGTGGAGGGAAAGAGATGAGGATATCGGGACATCTTATCGGCCTTGGCCTCCCAAGTAGCACCCTCAACTAACTGATTCCTCCAAAGAACCTTCACAGAAGCAACTTCTTTGTTTCTCAACTTCCAGACATGCCGATTTAATATCTCAACCGGAACCTCTTCTTAAGAAAGATTCTCTTTAACTCCCAAACCTTCTAAAGGAACAATAGATGTCAGATCTCCAACAAACTTCTTCAATAAGGAAATATGGAATACCGGATGTACATATGTTAAATTATTAGGCAAATTGAGTTCAGACAACTTTACCAATATGCCTCCAAATCTTTTATGGGCCTACATATCGGGGACTAAGCCTCCCCTTCTTTCCAAACCTCATGACACTGTTCATAGGTGAAATTTTCAAGTAAACACAATCATCAACATCAAACTCTAGATCTCTTTTTCTAACATCGGCATAGGAAAATTGTCGAGTTTGAGTTATTTTCAGCCTTTCTGATCAATTGAACTTTCCCCCTAGCCTTATGTACCAGCTCAGGACCTATCAAAGCAACCTCACCCACTTCAAACCAACCTATAGGATATTTACACCTCCTACCATAAAGAGCCTCAAATGAAGCCATACCTGTACTTGAATGATAGCTATTATTATATGTAAACTCTATCAAAGGCAGGTGATCATCCAAGTTACCCTTGGAATCAATCACACAAGCTTTAAACATATCTTCCAAAGTTTGAATAGTACGCTCTGCTTGCCCATCGATTTGAGGATGAAAGGTTGTACTAAGCTTGACACGAGTACCAAGACCTTTTTGGAAATATTTCAAAAATTGAGAAGTAAATTGGGTACCATGATCGGAGATAATGGATAGGGGCACTCCATGAAACCTAACCATCTCCCTTAGATAAAACTTAGCATAATCTTCTGCCAAATAAGAAACCTTGACGGGAATGAAATGAGGTGACTTCGTCATACGATCTACTATGACCAAAATCAAGTCATGTTGTCATCGAGTGAGGGGTAAATCAACAATAAAGTCCATATTCAGATCTTCCTACTTCCAAGTAGGAATGTTAATATCTTGCGACAAACCTCCTGACTTTTGATGCTCAACTTTCACTTGTTTACAATTAGCACAGGTAGCCACAAATTCCATGATATCCTTCTTCATCCTATTCCACCAATAGACCTCCCGCAAGTCACGGTACATTGGTGAATGGAATAAAAAGAACTATGGGCTTCTGATAAAATATGCTCTCTCAAGTCATCAACAATAAGAACACACAAACGACCTTAATATCGAAGCACACCATTTCCCCCTTGGGAGAAAACCTCAATGGACCTTTTAAGCACCACTTCCCTTAACTCAACAAAAATCAGATCAAGACCTTGCTTGGCGTTCACGTCCGCTGCATACGACGATTCTGAACTACTATGAACAATGACACCACCCACACTAGAATCAACAAACCGAACACGTAGACGAGCTAGTCTATGAATATCACGATCCAACTCCTTCTTACCATCCTCAACATGTGCAATACTATTCATGGATAGCCGATTTAAGTCATCGGCTACCACATTAGATTTGCCCCGGTGATAAAGGACACTAATGTCATAGTCCTTCAAGAGTTTTAGCCATCTTTTAGATCCTTTTTCTTGAATACATATTGCAAATTATTATGGTCAGTAAAGACATCAACATGGACACTATAAAAATAGTGTCTCTAGATTTTTAAGTCAAAAACCACCATCGCTAGCTCCAAATCATTGGTAGGATAGATCTTTTCATGAATCTTAAGTTGTGTTGAAGCATAAGCAATAACTTTTCCATTTTGCATAAGAACACACCCTAATTCAATTCTTGAAACATCACAATAAAACACAAACCCATCGGACCCTTCCAGTAAGGTCAAAATAGGAGCCGAAGTGAGTCTATCTTTCAATTCTTAGAAACTCTTCTTACACGTTTCTGACCATGAGAATTTAACTTTCTTTTGGGTCAATGTAGTCAATGGAGAGGCGATCAAAGAAAACACTTCCATGAACCTTCTATAATATCTAGCCAATCCCAAAAAGCTTCAAATATCAAAAGGGGATAGAGGTCTAGGCCAATTTTTAACCGCATATGTCTTCTTAGGATCTACCTCAATACCTTTACCAAAAAAAATGTGACCAAGAAAAGCTACGGATCTCAACAAAAATTAACATTTATTAAACTTTGCAAACAGTTCTCGGTCCTTGAGGACTGGCAACATAATCCTCAAATGATCGGCATGCTCACCCTCACTCCATGAGTAAATCAAGATGTCATCGATAATCACAATTACAAACATATCAAGGTATTGTCCAAACACTCTATTCATCAAGTCCATAAATGTTGCCGGAGCATTAGTCGAACCAAATGACATTACCAAACACTCATAATGACCATACTGAGTTTGAAAAGCCATCTTTGGATCTCATCTTCCTTCACCCTCATTTGGTGATAACCCGACCGGAGATCAATCTTGGAGAAATAGCTCGCTCATTGGAGGTGATCAAACAAATCATATATCCTTGGGAGAGGATATTTATACTTAATGGTAACCTTGTTCTATTGTTGGTATTCAATACACATGCAAAGTGAATCATCCTTCTTACGAACAAATAAAATTGGAGCATCCCATGGAGAGATACTCGGTCGGATGAAACCCCTATCAAATAAATCTTTCAATTGTCCCTTCAATTCCTTAAGTTCTGCCAGAGCCATACGATAAAAAGGAATAGAGATAGGTTGCATATCTAGGAGAAGGTCCATACCGAAGGAATACCGAGTAGATTATTGGGAAGCCATTTACAATAGGGACCGACTCAAGTGTAGGGTTTTCAGAATCTGTATCCCTAACTCAAACAAGGTGATATATGAAACCCTTAGAAATCATCTTTCTAGCTTTAAGACAAGAAACGAACTGACCCTTAGGCATAGAATTTCCCACTTTCCACTCTAGGACGGGTTCATTTGGAAACTGGAACTTGACCACTCAGGTTCTACAATCAACAGAAGCATAACAACAATGGAGCCAATCCATACCAAAAATAACATTGAAAGCTAACATATCAAGTTCTACAAGATCAACATGAGTGGTTCTTTGGGGTAAGGAGACAGTACAATTTATATAGACTCTCTTAGTCACAATAGATTCACCAATAGGAGTAGAGACATAAAAAGGGTCTAAAAATAGATACGGAGAAACTTCAAACCTCATAGCCACATATGGCATCACAGAAGACAAGGTAACACCGGGATCAAGCTAAGTATAAACATCAAGATGAAAGTCTTTGAACATAACGGTAACCACATCGGGAGAACCCTTTTGCTCATGACGAAGGGTAAGGTTGAGCCCGTTGATGATTATCTACTTCATTCTTAGCAACTGATGGATAATCCCTTGTCTTATGATCCGTCTTTCCATAACCAAAGCATACATTGGAACCGGTTAGACATTTACTATCATGCTTCCTTCCACACCTAGTACAAGTAGACATTGTAGATCCACTACCATTTCCTCCTAGAGGCTTAGGGTTAGACACCCTAACTTTGTCCAACTTTGGAACTAGAGCATTAGAGGAACCTTGATCAAAGGAACTTTGTCGGAATCTAGAACGACCATGTCCATTAGACCTCGAATGTGAAAAGTCACCATCACAGGTCCTTGCCCTCTTTGTCTCTCTATATCTTTCCTTAAGTTTCTCATCTTCTATTTGTTGATCATGAATCATTAGACAATAAATATACATTTCCTTAATGAACATGGCGGTACGACATTCCTTAACCACCATTTTTGAAACCCTCGAAACAAACGTACTCATCCTTGCCCTAGAGTCGACAACCATAGAAGGAGCATATTTGGATAATTGTGTGAATTTTAAAGCATACTCTTTCACACTCATATTTCATTGACGAATATTGATAAATTCAAGTACTTTTGCTTCCCTCATCTCAAGGGGAAAGAACCTATCAAGGAAAGCAGCCTTAAAATTTTCCCAATCAAGAGGACCCGTATCTACCGCCCTCTATTCCTTCCATTGGTTGAACCAAACTTGAGCAACACCCTTTAGTTGATAAGCAGCCAATTCCATCTTTTCCACCAGCGTCACTCCCATGATCATCAAAACCTTGTATACCTCATCAATGAACTGTTGAGGATCTTCCTCAACCTTGGAACCATGAAACTCTGTAGAATTCATTCTAGTGAAGTCCCCCACCCTAGTTGCCGTCGTGCCCACATTTGGGTTCACAGGGACCATAGCCTCCCTATTGGCTTGAGCCATCATGGCTTAATCCAACACTTGAAAAGCAGCTCGAAACTCCATATTAGTCACTTGCTCAGTCAAAGGATCGGTCGGAACTTATGGAGCTTATTGAGGAGCTTGAGAAGCTTCTAGATTCACATTCCTCTTAATGTATGCTCTTAGAGGGTCCAAATCTTGAAAAACATCGGATAAAGATTGGGAGAGAGACATATAGAGTTACACTCTATCTCATAACTTTAGAGTAATGAAGAAGTAGAGTTTGTGAAATGTCTTGTAGCCTCTTATTCATAAATGTGGCGTGCTTCACACTCATGAACAAGACTACTTCAAGTGGCTTATGATACATCCTAGGACCTTTCTAAGCCTTGTGCTCTGAATACCAAGTTTGTCACGACCCAAAGTACACCCTAGACATGACATGGCGTATAGAACCCCGAGAGGCCCTACACAAGCCACTTATCATACATCATATAAGTTAATTGAAATAAAGATTTCAAAAGTCATAGTTTTATATCAAAAAGAGTTTGACCAAAATGGAAGTCTAATCATAAGTCTCAAGAAGTCATCTACTACATCAATAGAAGCGATGGGGACGCAAGCCATACATCACATAGAAAGTCAAAAAACTGAAAAATAAAGGAAAGTTGTCAAAGTGTCTTGGTCCTCGGAACATGAGGACTCACCAATCTTTGAATTCGAAAGAGATCAACTAGCCACAAATATGAGAGATAGGAGCGTCAAACCCTATATTAGTGAAACAATGTAGGCACAAGTATGCATTAGTACATGGAATGTACTTAGTGTGATAACAATGCACAAAAGATATGAAATCATGCTAAAAAGGACTATACGTGACATACAATGACCAAGGTAAATCATGAAATAAAGGGTTAGAAACATAAATCATAAGCATGATCAATGCGAGCTAAATATTTTCAAAACACTTGTGAGATACTTTAGAAGCAATCTTAGTTCATTATTGTGGGAAGTTTACCATGTAACCGACATAGACCATGTGAGATATAACATGGAATCCAGTGTCTATCCCACACCGAAAAGAGATGTCCTTACTTGCCAAGGTAAGAATTATGAGTCTGAGCTAAAGTGGATCCACTAGCGAATGTCTATCTGAGACAATCATCCTATGGTGGCACATAGTTTATGGGACATAGGTAATCGCCGCTAGTCCACTCGGTGCTAAGTAAAGTCTCATGGAGTAGTCATTAATCATAATCACATTATCATCCATGGAAAGGCCCAATTAAGAAACCAATCCAATATAGTGTTCATTTAGAATAGCTCCTTAACTTGATTCAACTTAGGTGAGAAAACATTTCAGCCTTATGAATCATTTATATGAGAAATCCTTTCACAATCATGTTCATACTACGTGTGAGAAAACCTTTCACAACAACATTGATACTTTACTCTCTAAGCATCCTCAAGACATTTTCATCAATTTCATAAAAGCTTGCATATCTTCATAAATTCATCTTTCATAATTCATTAGCGTCATCATGTTTTCATAGTCTAAAAATTATTGATCATGCATGGGTCATATAAATTCAATTCCAAATCATGTAAATACTTTCAATTCATGCATAAAAAGATAGAAAACAATCAATTGAATCATAATTGAAAAGAATCCATGAATATCGAATAAAATCCTAACTTTGAATTGAAAATCTAATCTTGTAAAATTGGAAATTTTAAGAACCCTATTGAGGAAAGGACACCATAGGTCAATACTAACATTCCTCAGAGTTCAAAGCTCAATTGCTATGGTGAATTTGAGACCGTGGTACTTGAAACCCTAACTTGTTGTTCCTTGAGTTTGAGGGAATTTGAAGGGGATGAACTTGGAGGGAATGATTTAGAATGTGTAATTTTAGGGCCAAAATTAAAAGACTTGTAAAGGGATTGAAATAGGGGTTAAAACGACTTAGTTTATGCCTTAATCACCTATGGAAAAGACTTAAAATCCCCATAAAATAACTACTGAACTCATTAACGGTTTGGACCTACATTCCTGGTCAATCGTAGAAAAGTTCTAAAATCCTTTAACTTGGACCAACTTTTGACGGGACCTGTCTACGGCTCATAGGTCTTCCTACAGTTCGTAGACACCAACCGTAGAAACCAACTTAACCCTAAAAAATTTCACTAAGTCTGGGGCTCACCTACGAGACCTCTCTACGACTCGTACATAGGTTGATGGACCATCCTGTTCAACCATCGAATGAGTTACTGAAACTTGATTTTTTTCAGAAACTCTACCCTAGTTCTATGGTTCCTTTCCTACGGCCCATAGGACTTCCTACGGTATGTAGGTTGAACTCGTAACATCAGTCTCAGACAGATTTTCTCTATTATTCTTTTCCTTTCAACTTTCCAACTTCCCAGGTATTATAGTACAGGAATAGATTTAATAGAATCTAGACATAAGTCTTAAGGCAATAAACATATTCTTTTAGAAAATATAGATTTAACTATGTTTATCCCATAATTATTCTATATAGGCAGTTCATGAGAACGACACACAGTCTTCTAAACATTTACGTCTGTGAATCTGTCCACAAGATCTTGAACTAACATCTTGTAAGATCCTCATAATTGGTGATCCACTTTATGTTAAGATTTGTCAAGCAATTCTTTATGAGAATCATTTGGCAATGCAAACCATAAAGCCATGTATTTATCTTTCACACTTAATAAACCCCCTGCACAATCAACTTCTTGAATTAACTTGTTAATTCTCATAAGTTGTTTCACAAAGCATGTAAGATTAATATCTTGTACATCAGATTCTAGTGGGAGATTGACCAAGTTACCAATCATAGCTTTCAGCTTTTATGTGGGAGATTGACCAAGTTACCAATCATAGCTTTCACCCTTTCTTTTTGTTGCTTTGTGAAAAGTCATTTGACTGTCCTTATCAACATCATGATTTTCTATAACACATACAGGAAATGATTAGGACTAACCACATATGAAACGATTATACAACAATTTATATAAAAGGATTTTGTAATGGTTTAACAAAAAAAATTGTTTAAGATCTACTCTCAAGGTTTATAATAATTGAATGGCTATCACTCAAAGAAAATATCATCCCAGCAGCCACACAAAATTGCACGTAAATTCAAAAACAAATAAGTGGGTCTCTACCATACTGCTTAGCCACCAATACTTTAAAAAATTTAGTGCTAATAAATATATACCAAAATTTTCACAAAAAAACCCATACAGGTGACAATACATTTTATAAGAAAAACGAAGCCGAGAAATTTTAGAAACTTAAAAAAATGCACAGTGAAGGTCTTCTCAGCCAGTTTGTTTCGACCCATTCCTTGTCATCTTAATTACAAAAGTAATTGAACATATTTTCATATCTTAGGACCGCTTTTCATTGAAAAAAAACTCCTCCTTTTCCCTTTATTTTTTTTACTAACCAAAATAGCATAATGGAAGCAAAAACATTTTTTCAAAAGAAATATATCATATTTTGTTAAGAAAGTTTTCCAAATAGTTTGAAACCAAGAAACATCGCTTCTAATTTCCTTTCCAGAAAAGAATATTTAATCGCTCTGATTGTTCAAAATCATGGCTCTAAGATTTTTGGTTTAAAATTAAAAAGATGTAACAGTGTCAACAATGAAAATATGACTATGAACAAGTAAAAAACCTATGTTCTGATGTCAATGAAGAATCTGATCAAACATTGTGTTTGCAGGATCATTAAATATTGTTTCACTAGTCAATTAGTGCAATGACATGTAAACACGAACGAACTACACCAAAATAGCCACAGTCTAAAATTATACCTTGTTACAGATGTTCGTTTCAACACTTTCAGGAGAAGAAACCTTCAAAGAATCTTCACACGAACTTTATTGGAATTTGAGAAGGAAGAAGGAGAAGAAGCAGAGGAGGTTTTTGTTCTCTTGAAATTGCAGAGAATGAAAAGCTTCCTTAGTTTCTCTTATGAGAACCCTTTTATAATTCTAAATGGAAACAACTATTCAAATAGTGGTCTTTTCCCTTATATTTATTAATATATAATACATACTTATATATATATATATATTATCTTCACATGGATCTGGGTTGACCCACATGGGTGACCCGATCCTATTGCCTTCCATGGGTATGGACCCTGCAAATCTCCGCCTTAGTTTTTTTTCATTCCAAGACTTCATCTGAACCTCTGAAAGTCTTCAAATTTGAGAGGTTTTATAAGGATATCTAAAACTTGATCATGAGATTTCACATACTTGAGTTCTACTTCCTTCTTGACAATGCATTCTCTTTTAAAGTGATACCTTGTATCTATGTGCTTGCTTCGATCATGATACACCGGATTTTTGGCACGTACTTACGTAGATTTGTTGTCAACACAAATCATTATGGCTTCACTTTGTGGTAAATTGAGCTCTTTCAACGATCTTCTCAACCAAATAGCATGACACGTATATGATGTTATTACTACATATATTCGGATTCATAAATTGAAATATTAACAATGGATTGTTTCTTTGAACTTCAGGAAATAACACAATCACTCAAGAAAAAGAACAAAATCAGATGTACTTTTTCTATCACTATCACAATATCCCACTAGGTTAAAATCATCAGAAGAAGAATAAAATAGCCCAAGGTCGATCATACCTTTTAGGTAATGAAGAATTCTTCTAGCGACCTTCAAGTGAGTGGAGCTTGGAGCTTCCATGAAGTGACTTACAACTCAATCAACAAAGAGTATATCTTGTCTCGTACATATCAGGTACCTCAGACTTCTCAAGAGCCTTTTGAACAGAGTGGAGTTCACTTTTTCTCCATCATCAAACTTTGACACTTTTGTTCCACTTTCCATTGGGCTTTTCACAGGGTTGTAATCAAACATGTTGAACTTCTTCAAAATCTCCTTTATATAGTTTTATTGAGATATAAAGATGCCTTCCTCCATTTACTTCACTTCTAGGCCCAAGTAATATGATATGAGCCCTATGTCCGTCATCTCAACTCAATGGGCATGGCTTTCTTGAAAGCTTCAAACAAAATGGGGTTGTTACTAATACAACTTGTAAGACCGGAAAGGGAATGAGAAGAATCATATTTTATTCATATGCTAATGAAGAATATATAGGAGTTGATACAACAAGGAGTCCTAATGTGATTGAACAACTAAAAACTAATCCTAGTTGTACAAGAAGACTTTTTCACGTATATCTCTTTTACTCCCCCGCAAGTTGGTGTTGATATCTAGAATACCCAACTTGTCAAACATACAAATGAAAGACGCACACAGAAATGGCTATGTTAGGACATCAACAATATGTAGATGCTTCACTTCAACCTCTTTGCATTGCACATGGTCACAAACAAATTGGAAGTCAATGGAAATATGCTTCATCTTGCTATGAAAGACAGGATTCTCACATATGTATATAGTTCCAATATTATCACAGAGTATGCACGGTATGCAAGCAAGGGAAAAGTGAAGCTCATGCACTATGTTGGTGATCCATTTTGTTTCTACAAGAGCAGCAACAACAACTCGGTATTTAGCTTCAGTGGATGACCGAGAGACAGACTGCTGCTTCTTGGAGTTCCACGAGACGGGCGTAATTCTAAGATATATAACATAGCTAGTTGTGGAAGTTCTATCAATAGGGTCAGAGTACATCATAATCCGATTATCAGTCTCATGGGTTATTTGAAGCCCAAAAGAAGAGGTTTGATTGAGATATCAAAGTAGCTGCTTAACAACCTTCCAATGATTAGCTTAAGGACAATGCATAAACTATGAGTGTTTATTTACTATAAATGCAATGTTAGGTCTGGTAAAGGACAAATATTGTAGCTTTCTAACAATTATCTGAAAGAAAGAACCATCAGCAATAGGATCAACCTGATTTACATTGAGAACAGTAGCGAAGGACATATGAGTGGGAACTTCTTTGTTGTCTTGCATATTTGCTTCCTGGAGAAGATCTTCTATATACTTCTGTTGAGACAACAATAGGCCATCATGATACGATATAACCTCAACACCCAAAAAATAGTTCAAGTGGCCCAGGTCCTTGAGAGAGAAATGTTGAGCAAGGGCATTGATAATTTTTCAAACACCATGGTCTCGATTTCCAGTAACAATTATGTCATCCACATATACAAGGATATAAATAGTCAATCCTAAACTATGGAAGATGAACGGAGATGAGTCAGAGTGTGATTTACAAAAACCATGCGTTACTAGAAAGTTCTTCAGCTCAGTGTACCAAGCTCAAGGGCATGTTTGTGACCATAGATGGCTCTGATAAGTTTAAAGACATGATTGGACAAAGTTGGATGCTCAAAGCCAGAAAGTTACCACATATAAACTTGTTCCTCTAAATGACCTTGCAAGAATACATTATTTATATAAAGTTTATGCAAACACCAGTTGCATTGAACAGCGATAGCGAGAACCAGGAAAATGGTTGTAGGCTTGACTACTGAATTGAAGGTTGAATGGTAGTTAAGTCCAGGCCGCTAAGTGAAGCCTTTGACCACTAATCGAGCTTTATACCTGTCAATAGAGCCATCAGGATGATGCTTAATGCAAAAGAGCCATTTGCAGTCTACGAAATTCTTCGAAGGATCGTTGGGAACCAAATTCCATATTTGGTTTCTCACAAGTGCATCAAATTAAGCCTACATAGAAACATTCCAACGGGGTTCATGATGAGCTTGCTTGTATGAAGAAGGCATTTTCGGATTTGGAGAGTGAGCAAGAAAGCTAGGGACTTGTTTGGGCTTACGGATATTATTTTTGGAATGGGCAACCATGGAGTGACTCGGTGTTATGATGGAAGACGCGACTGAAGTGGGTTCGATGAGTTGTGTGCTTGGGGGTGTGATGATAGCCGACAAATGTGGGGTAGAAGAAGGTGGCACGGGGATAGGTACTGAAGGAGACAAATGGGTGTTTTGACTGATCAATGAAGGTAACAATTGCGGAGCTGAAGGTGGATTGCGATGTTTGTAAGTCAAAAGGGGTGGGTTTTCTTGTTGGAAATGGTTGATTTGGTTCTAGAAAGAAAGTATAGAAGGATTGAGTGGCTACCGAGAATTTTGAGAGGAAACCGTGACTTCATTAGATATAAAATTTTGAGCAGAGTTGAAGAGAATACATGAACTTTAGGATTGCTATCTATTTGTAGCGAGTGGCATGGGCAAACTTTATGGGCAAGGTCCACATGCAATAGGAGGAGGAAGATCCATGTTCAAATTTTGAGCTTCACATGTGAGATTCCTATCATTTTCCTTGTAGTGTTTTCCCATGATTTAATTTAGAAATTTGATAAATGAGAGAAAATATTTTGAAAAGGAAAATTATCCTAAAAAATAAAACATCTCTCGATACAAATATGTTTGAAGAAATTGGATCAAAGCACTACTTGTAGTAATATTTATTGGAAAAACCCTTGTATACACATGGAGTTGAACGAGGCTCAAGCTTGTTTTTGGTATATATGTCATGCCTTGAGTCTACATCCTAGAAGTGGCCGGCACTTCAGAATCATTGTTGGTCCCCAAGCGAACCCTTGGCCTGGCTAACTATGACACATATGACTCAATAGAATATGCAGAAGCTTTAATAGATGAGCATTTAAAAAATTTAAAGAACTTTTAAAATAGCGTCTGAAAATACTTAATATAAATAGTAAGTGTTTAATAAAACATCTACGAAAAATATTAGAAATCATCTAACTCTATTGTCAATGAAGCTTCTGCTATCTAAAGATTGGTATCAGAAAAAGACCCACGACACGTTAAAACCCTACTACTATAGAGAAATAAAAATGGAGTCCTCCGAAAGCAGGAAGGTCTCACCAGAAGTTGACGAGTAGATGAAGTGCTCTCAATGGAACGCCTGTTGATGATCCTAAATACCTGAATCTGCATCATAAAAAGATGCAGGTCGAATGACATCAGTACATTGAATGTACGAGTATGTAATATGGCCAAATAAATAAATAACTGAACTGAAGGACTAAAAGCAACTCAACTTAATCAATACATGAATATGAAGTCAAAACCATTTAAGCTTTACAATAAGGTATGCAATAAGAGCAATATGAAAATAATATACTTTACCCTGTGGGGAGTTTCTCAAATCGACAACCATTACTATGAGCCTACCAATGATACAACGTTTCACCCACGTTACAAGGGCCATCCTATACCTTATCGGGGTATAGGATTCTACTATAACTATGGATCCATCTAATAGGCCTTCTCTGAAGCAGTGAGGAATCACACGACATATCGGTACGATACTTTCCTATGCTGGCTACGTAGGTTTATGGGACTTGAGTTAAAAATATACTCTTACCCAATTTGGTGCTCAATACTACTCCCAAAATATTCAATATCCATTTTGCTCAATCACCCTTTATAAAGAAATAGACTATTACTTTACTTTACTTTTTACTTTGCTTTATTGAAGTACTTTTCATCAACATCAATTATACTCTTACTCTTTCTCAACTGTCAAATAGTACATATGAAATCATTTGATTCCTCCTTTAAAGTCTCTGTTCAAAACTTGCATTTAAAATGTATACTTATGGACTTATCTTTCAAACCCGAAAATCGATATATAAAAACAGAAAACTCTTTATACTTTTCTGAAAATAGTGCTCTCTTTTTTTTTATGTAAAAGGATACATTTGGAACCATTAAAGTTTCATTAAAACTCTTGAAATAACTTGTATTTAGGTTGCAATCATGAAAACTATATCTGAAATCATATTGTGATCTGATCATTGATGATTTGGGAAGTCATACTGCATAAACATTGATTGCATATCTAGATGTCATATTGCTTAAACATTGATGGCATAATAATCATGAATTGCAGTTATTTTCTCAATGCTTAAACTCTTCTCAAAAGATACAAGATACTTTAAAATACTCTTGAACTTACTTTAAAATTCAAAAACAAATGCATGGAGATGAATGTACAAAGGCTTTCAATGAAATATCATCAACTAGGATTCATGTGAAATAAAAGCATGAACAACAACCAAATAATCTCAATGCATAAAATATCATAATCTCATAATTAAGAAATCAGAACTCGGAATAAGAATACAATTTGAATTTAGAATTTCATGGATCTTTGAGTAGAATACTGGATTTAACTCTTACTCATTGAATTTAAATGCAGGGTGACGACAAACTAGTCCAACACTATGAATAGACTTACATACCTGGAAGAACAAGGCTCTTAAAGAATCTTAAAGAAGAACTTGATTGGAAGTCTTGAAATTCTAGCCTGAAGAAGAACGATCAAGAAAACCTTTCTTGAGATTCTTGAATTTGTTTCTTTAAAATCCTATGGGCAAGAATTACGACTTTCATTAATGATTCATAATTGTATGAAGGAATTTGAGTTGGAAAGAATGAAATTCTTTGAGTGGGACATACTTTGAAGAAGAATATCGAAAAAGATTTGAAAGAATCTTTCTTGGAAGTCCTATGTGTTGATTTTACTTAGCGTTTTGCCTTACGGTTTGAGAGAATAGAGAATGGGGGGTTAAGAGATGAAAATCTGATTGTTTTGGTTCTTTTATGAGTCAAGAAATTCATTTAGGGTTTTCCTAGGGGTAAAAAGACAAAAACGACCATTTTTAGTATTTTCCCGTCGGCTAAATTGTCGATGTAATGTATCATGTTAGTAAAACTATCATAACTATTTACTTGGAACTCAAATTGACACAAAATTAGTGGCGTTGGAAAGAAGATTCAAATACCTTTAATATGATAGGTTATGGACCACCTAAAGCTTTATATTATAAGAGATATGGTCGTTTGAAGTTGACCCAAGTAGATACTTATATCAAAACTTAATCGGTAAGAAAGCTTTCAACTCAACTTTGTGCTAGGCGATTATGGTGACCTTAATTCATCTCCAAATTTATTTCCACACTAAATAATTGATCGTAAGACCTAAGAAAAATTAAAGAATCACTCGATACGATCTTATATGCAAATAAAGAATGGTTCGGATCTTGGCTTAGAAATTTTTGGGGTGTTACAATATGGCCGAAGCCAAGGATAGCATAAACACCCGAAAGTTCTTATGCAATCAAATTTTGGGGTCTCTTGAAAAAGTATTTCATGAGGGCAGTTATCTTTTTGGGTGCCTGAGGGTAATCTATTGATGTTATAAGTTGCCTAATGGCAAGCAAAGCTCCTAAAAATGGGGGGAAGTGATGCGTGATGAATTAAGGTTTTGGAAGTTTCAAAAACATGTTTGTGGCGTCGTTCAACTACAACTACACGTTGAGGTGTATAAGGAGGTTAAACAAGATGTTCAACACCATGTGTTTTTAAATAGGGAGATAATCCTTCAAATTCACCACCACCATCAGTGCAAAATGTGAGATATTTGTGTTAAAACGACGTTCAAGTAATGGATGTAGACTTTTAAAAACATCTTGAACTTCACTTTTATTTTTTAGAGTATATATCCACATATATTTCAAAAATTGATCAACAAACAATGCATAATAAACCTTTTTATCAATGGACAACACCGAGAAAGGTCCCCACAAATCGCTATTATTAATTTGCAGTAGTTGTTCACTCTATAGTGTATTTTCAGAAAAAGGTAACCTATGCATTTTATTTGAATTGCATGAAGTACAAACTGAAGAAGTTTTTGAATCATAAAATGGAATTGTAAACTTAGTTAACAGTTTATATAAACTTTGACGATTTGGATACCCCAATCATCGATGTCACAGGTCAATAGAAAGACAACTAACTACCAGATTTAATTGAGAATTGGATATGCGTGTTTTCTCTTGCAGCCACTCGTACAACCCATCTCTATTCTACCTGCACACCATAGGTGCCTCCGTAGTCAGATCCTTCACAAAAAAATTACAAGGAAAAAATTCATTGGATGTTTTGTTGCCATTAAAAAATCTAGAGACAGAAGAAGATTTCTTTTTATTTCTGGGCACAAAGAGTATCATTTAGTTTGAAGCTTTTTTTTGATGCACATAAGTGAGTGTTACCGGTGTGAGAAATTGGAATGGTATTACAATTTCCCATTGAGATCTTTTGGGTCCGTGGTTGTCCTAAGAATTGGTTAAGCTGTGAGCATCTGTTATGATGTGATTGCTAGCCCCGAAATCAACAATCCATGGATCTTGTTGCTGCTAAAATTGAGCAACATAATTTGCACGAGCCTGAAAGTGGTTGTGAGACTGGGATCTACACACTTTGGCAGAGTGATCAAGGCGATCACAGAGTTGACAGCGAAGGAAATTGTCAGTGTTTTGGGGCTGTTGATTTCAATAAGAGCGCCACTATTGGGTATTTGATAATTCTCAGGTTATCTGGGAATGCTGTTGTTGGCTACATTGTGAGGTATTACCTCCCTGCTTTCGATTACTATTGTTTCCTAAAGGTTCTTAGTTGTTTCATTGAGCAAGTGCAGCAGTAATCGGTGGTGTCCATTTTGCTTCTTCATGCATAAGAAAGATCTCATTATCAACAAGTTTCTCATAGAGTTCTTCATAGGTGATCATTGTTTCACGGGATCGGATGGCTGCAAAGATAGCGTTGTAGTCGGGACAAAGGCCTTGGAGAATTCTCACAGTAAGTTGCACATCTGTGATTGGTGCTCCACCGATTGCAAGTTCATTAGCAACTGAATGTATGCCACATAGATAGTCTGTGACAGGCCTAGAATCCTTTGTAATACAAGTTAGTTGATCTTGGAGACTGCTAATTCTTGTATGTGATTTGTTGGCGAAGGTAGTGTGCAGGGATTCCCAAGCTTTGTGTCATGACCCGAGCCTACACCCTGGACGTGACAGACACTCGAGAACCATTGTTGGTCCCCAAGCGAACCCTCATCCTGGCTGACTACATGTGGAAGACTAACTCAAGCATACACAAGCATCAAACTGAAAGAAATGATAAATTAACTGTTTCTTTAAATCTCAAAACTCTTTACATATACTAACTATGAACATAGGTTTTAAATTAATCATTTGAAACTTAAAGACTCTCCAAAATTGTCTATCTATGAAGCCTCTACTGTGTAAAGATGAGTGTTGGGACAAGATCCATGACTCCTCAAAAAATATACTAATACTAATAGCTCACAAAACTGGAGTCCTCCAGAAATAAGGAGGCCTCACTCAAAAGTTGACGAGCAGATGAAGTGATCTCAACGAACTCTTGTTGAGGATCCTAAGTACCTATATCTGCATCATTAAAAGATGCAGGTCGAATAACGTCAGTACCTTGAACGAGTATGTAATATAGTGAATGGATAAATAACTGAACTGATATGGCTGAAAGAATACTTACCTCAACTCAACTTAATACAAAGCAAAAAAAAGAGAGGAAAACATTTAAAGCTTCATAAATAAAAGATTTTAGCTCAAGGATGTATATAAAAATACAATAAAATACTTTTGACTCTTATTTGGGAGATTCTCTAAGCGACAACCATCACTATGAGCTACGTGATGCTACAGCATCTCGCCCATGCTTCCAGAACTGTCATATATCGTGCCGGGGTATAGAACCTCTCAACTAAGTTGATCTACTAAGCTATAAGGATTCATCTAAAAAGTATGATCCTCTACCCATGTTGGCAGACATGGTTTATTAGGATTTTGAGTTGTCCGAACTCATCCCCATATCGGTACTCAATACTACTCCCAATAAATATATATACTCACGCTCAAACGTATAAAACATACTTTTTCTCTGTTTTGAGGTAATTACTCAAAATATCCTCTTAAAAGACGTAATTCTCTAAAGTATCTGTGAACTCATAAACTCATTTAGAAATCAACATTCCTCTTTCTCAATGTAAAAGTAATATATTTAGAAATCAATTAGTTCCTTAAACTTTACTCAAAAATTCTCTTTAAACTCTACTAGAACTCTGCTTTACTTTCTCAAAAAATTAGTTTAAAACAAATGTTTATTGTGATCTGATCATTGATGACTCGGGAAGTCATACTGCATAAACATTGATGGCATATCTTGATATCATATTGCTTACACATTGATGGAATACTCGACTCTTATACTAATCTTGAATCATAGTTCTCTTCTCAATGTAAAAATATTACTTTTGGAACCATTTGTGTTCCCTTCAACTACTGCTCAAATCTTTGTTAAAACTCTTTCTCAAACTTCTCTTTACTTTCTCAAAAACTCAGTTTAAAACAAAAATGTTTGTTTTAAAAGATTCTCAAAATAGGGTTCATGCTGAAATATAGTTATGAACAACTCAACTCAAGGATTTAATATAGGAAAACTCAATACTCAGAAATCAAGAACTCAGAACTCAATGATACTACTCATCTCAAGAATACTCAATTAATAAGGTTCATGCTGAAATATAGATATGAACGAATAAACTCAAGAATCTCAATGCATAGCATATAGCAATTCAACCATTAGGAATAGTACTCAGAACTCAAGAACAAACTCATCTCAAGAATTCTCAAATCTAAGGATAGAACCCTAGATTACTCTTTTACTGATTTGAAAGAAGAAGTAGGGTGCGAGGATGAACTAGTCCAATACTATGATAGCCTTACATATCTGATTATGAAGTTATAAAATTGAAAACTTTTGTGGAGACTTGATTTTATCTTGAGCTTGAGAAAGAACATTAGCTTTCTTGGAGGAAACCTTTGATCTTGGAATCTTGGTGCTTAATCTTGATAAAAAAAAAACTCTTTTATGAAGTTTCTAGAGTGGAAGAATATGGGAAAACCATGGGTGGAAGGATTCTCTTAGTATCTTGAATTTTTGACTTGAAGTTTTTAGGGTTCTTATTGGAGAAGAGGAACTCTAAGTGAGTTTTAAAAGAATTTCTAGATACTTGAAGGTTTACATTGATGATTTTGAGAGGAAAACTTGTTAGTTGAATGATATACTCAGTTAAAACTCTCAAAATGACTTAGAATAGGGTTAAAAAGCTTGGGAAAGGACCAAAATAACCCTAGGACGCATACAGAAAGTTGCTGAAAAAGTATTGGAGAAATCCTTCACGAAAGGGTCTACCATCCGCCGAAATATCTACCATCCGTAGGTCCAGGCGTAGTTCTATGTCTGCCTGATAGGGCTTCACTAAAATGGACATAAACTCTTACTCAAAACTCGAAAAGTGGCAAACCTTGTGGCGTTGGAAAGAGAATTCAAAGACCTTTAATTTGATAGGTTATGGGCCACCTATATCATTATATGCTAAGATATATGGTCATTTGAAGTTCACCCAAGTAAAATCTCATATTGAAACTCAATCGGTAAGAAACCTTTCAACTCAACTTTGTGCTAGGGGGTTCTTGTCACCTTAATTCATATCCAAATTCATTCCCACCCTAAATAATTGACCTTAACACCTTAGTATAATATAAGAGTCACCTTACACGACCTTATATGTAAATAAAGAATAGTTCGAATCTTATCTTAGAAATTGTTGAGGTGTTACAATATCTCCCCCTTGGGATCATTCGTCCTCGAATGACAGTTAAACTGAGAATGGAATGAAAAGGAATTACTCTTACTATATTTCTGACTTATGAACTTGCCTACTAACATAGGCGAAATTGATTAATACAAAGAATTTTGAAACTGGACTAGAGCATGCTCGGCATGAACGCTCAATAAGATTTCAAGATTACAGGTCATGACATGAAATTTCTAAGAATCACTATAGATGCATCAACTCTCTCCCATCTATCATTACTCAACCACTATTATCAACATCACTATCATAATTGAAAAAAGGACCGCTAAAAGAACTTTAGGGTGAAAGATCATAATCACGATTCATTCGAGATATCTGATATAAGAATATGCATGGCATAGCATTATGTTTCTAGACATTGAGTGTAAATCATGAATTTGCGAGATTGAGCATACTATGAGACATGAGTGCTTATATGAATAGGATCATATCATGAGACTGATATCCATAACTTTATGGAGTAAGATTGAGATCAATGGGCCAAAATCTTTGCCCCGCATTCTGGGAACTGAGCATAGATGTGAATCTGTCTGAAGTGTATGAGCATAGGTCATGGACACATTTTTGATATTAGAAATATCAACAGTATGTTGTAACGACTGAACTTTGAAGAATACGCTAGAGTATGAATGGATTGATATAACACTATAACTCTTTCTGAACATCTCAATATTTGATTTGGTTTCTCATCTTATCATCTCCCCCTTAGGTCTGAAGCTGATACTTTAAAGTTATGGATCTATTCCATCTTTTCTAAACTAGTCTATATTCAATTTACTCTAATACTCGGAAAAATTTTAATCTCGTGTCTATAGAACTCTCCATGTGAACATACTAATTCCTTCTAGGGCATCTTTCTAAGATGCTTCTTTTAACCTCTTCCCATTGGCTTATAAAGCCGCTTAATCTAACTCTTAATCTGACTTCTCCTTCTTTGCCCACTAAAACCATCCTTCTAAGTTCATATCAACCTAACTGGAGGAAACTTGAACTACATTTGAAAGGCTCATCATTGACTATATATGATCTCTCCGACCAAACTCTTAAGGGTAATAAATAATGCTTACATCAGCCTACTCCACATTGATAACTCAAATATACAATCTAGGCACACACGAAAAATCATAAACTTAATTAGAACCTCATCTGACTATATACGATCTGGGGTACACCTCTTAATGCTCTTGTTAATCTAATAACTTAGCCACACTTTATTGCTCTCATCTAAGGGTCATAATACCACACTTGTATCACTCACATTCATTGCAAACTAACACCATAATTTCTCACCTACTCTATGTCAAACCTAAAAAATCAATTCTCAAAACTAACATCATCACCCTTGTGTAGCCATCCTTTTTATCACGACAGTCATCTCAACTTCAAGCTTAATGCCTAGTACCAAACGCAGATATCAATATAATTGCTCATATACTATACAAATCTTACGACTACTAGATAAAATTAAGAAATACTCGCTCACTAAGACCTCATGACAAGTAGTCAATCTTTATCTCCAAACTACCTACTTACAGATTATCGTCACATTCCTTTTCACAACCTAAGTACCACTTACGCACTCGCTATACATCATTGGCTAATTAGTTCTATAAGTCTCTGAATATCATGGGGTTCTCCCTTCAAAATCATAAGTATATCTTAGATCTATTACCTCATGAATACTTTGTTCTTCTATTCAACACCTATACTTAGTCTTCACTAACACGATGGTACATCGACATAAACTTCCTTCTGGTTAAAGTATACTCTAACTCATCCTAACTAGTAACTATTACTCTACCTTCTATCATAAAATCTACACAAACTCATCACTTCTTAGTCTACCCATAAGGGAAAACTCCTCATTAATAACTTACTGGGTGCATGACTGCAACAATATAATTTACCTCATCACTATCTCCCTTTCTTAGATTACTATACCTCTACATACATACTTCTAACTCTAGGCACTTCTACTGCTACTGCTTATAATATCGTAACTCATACTATCTTTTTTGGTGAAAATATTAGTTAAGCCTTCTAAAATATACTCTCCTCTTAAAGGGTATCACCTGAAATAAGGTTTAGAGAAGAGAGTCTATATTAGTATCACTTTTAGCTCGAACACACGATTCATATGAATAAGAGTGAATTCTTTCGAATCTAAACACTTAATCTCACTCACAGGCTTCTATCTAGCCCCTCTGCAGTCCATGATTTTTTAAAGACTTTTGCTGAGAGTAATTCATAGATAAGGATCTAACTTTGCTTCTCAACCACCTTGAGTATGAGGGATAGTCAAATTGATTTGAGAAACGCATGAGTTTGAATAAGTTTCTCATGACACAGTTCTATTGCACGATTTAGAGTATGAAAGAAGAGAAACATTTCTTAAATGTATTTAGTACCTTATTTATAGAAGCGGGGCCCTCACAACCATAAATAAGATCCTACTGACACGAATTCATAGACACTCTAGGACACTTGAACTCTATGCTCTGATACAAAGTTTGTCATGACCCGAGCCTACACTCTGGACATGGCCGACACTCGAGAACCATTGTTGGTCCCCAAATGAACCCTCATCCTGGCTGACTAAAAGTGGAAAACTAACTCAAGCATACACAAGTATCAAACTGAAAGAAATGCTAAATCAACAGTTTCTTTAAATCTCAAAACTCACAAAATATACTAAGTATGAACATAGGTTTTAAATAAAACATCTAAAATTGAAAGACTCTCCAAAACTATTTATCTATGATGCCTCTACTGTATAAAGATGAGTGTTGGGACAAGACCCACGACTCCTCAAAAAATAAACTAACACTAATAACTCACAAAACTTGAGTCCTCTGGAAGCAAGGAGGCCTCACTCAAAAGTTGACGAGCGGATGAAGTGATCTCAACAGACTCTTGTTTAGGAGCCTAAGTACTTGTATCTGCATCATTAAAAGATGCAGGTCGAATGACGTCAGTACATTAAATGAACGAGTATGTAATATAGCTGAAAGAATAAATAACTGAACTGATATGGCTGAAAGAATACTTACCTCAACTCAACTTAATACAAAGCAAAAACAAGAGATGAAAACATTTAAAGCTTCATAAATAAAAGATGTTAACTAAAGGATGTGTATAAAAATACAATAAACTACTCTTTACTCTTATTTTGTAGATTCTCTAACTGACAACCATCACTATTAGCTACGTGATGATACAACGTCTCGCCCACGCTGCCAGAACTATCTTATACTGTGCGGGGGTATAGAACCTCTCAACTAAGTGGATCCACTAAGATATAAGGATTCATCTAAAAAGTATTATCCTTTACCTATGTTGACAGACATGGTTTATGAGGATTTTGAGTTGTCTGAATTCATCCCCGTATCGGTGCTCAGTACTACTCCCAATAAATATATATACTCATGCTCAAATGTATAAAACATAATCTTTCTCTGTTTTGAGGTAATTACTCAAAATACCCTCTAAAAAAGGTAATGCTTCGAAGTATCTCTGAACTCATAAACTCATTTAGAAATCAAAGATCTTCTTTCTCAATGTAAAAGTAATACATTTAGGAATAAATTAGTTCCCTTAAACTTTACTCAAAAGTTCTCTTTAAACTCTACTCAAACTCTGCTTTACTTTCTCAAAAAAATAGTTTAAAACAAATGTTTATTGTGATCTGATCATTGATGACTCAGGAAGTCATACTGCATAAACATTGATGGCATATCTGGATGTCATACTGTTAAAACATTGATGGCATACTCTACTGTCATACTAATCATGAATCATAGTTCTCTTCTCAATGTAAATTATTACTTTTGGAACCATTTGTGTTCCCTTTTACTCTTGCTAAAATCTTGGTTTAAACTCTTTCTCAAACTTTTCTTTACTTTCTCAAAAACTCAGTTTAAAATAAAAATGTTTGCTTTAAAAGATTCTCAAAATAGGGTTCATGTTGATATATAGACATGAATAACTCAACTCAAGGATCTCAATAACAATATAGAAAAACTCAATATTCAGAACTCAACGATACTACTTATCTCAAGAATACTCAATTAATAAGGTTCATGCTGAAATATAGAACACGTGCAGGAAGTTGTTGAAAAAATATTGATGAAATCCTTCACGAAAGGGTCTAGCACTCATCAAAATATCTACCATCCGTAGGTCCAGTCGTAGTTCTATGACTGCCTGATAAGGCATCACTAAAATGGGCATAACTATTTACATCGAACTCAAAAAGAGTCAAACTTGATAGCATTGGAAAGAGGACTCAAAGAACTTTAATTAGATAGGTCATGGGCCACCTAATTAATTATATACTGAGAGATATGGTCATTTGACGTTGACCCAATTAAATCTCATATTGAAACTCAATTGGTAAGAAAACTTTCAACTCAATTTTATACTCGAGGGTTCTTGTGACCTTAATTCATATCTAAATTCATTCGCACACTAAAGAATTGACCTTAACTTCTAAGTAAAATTTAAGAGTCACCCGAAACGACCTTATACATAAATAAAGAAGAGTTCAGATCTTAACTTAGAAATTTTTGGGGTGTTACACTTTGTATGCCGATGTGGTTGTTGCAACTGTAGATGCAAGTGTAGGTTCTACCGATGCTAAGATGGCATTTTGAACAAGATTGTCTTGTCCAAACTAGTTCGTACAAGATGGATTCAGAGTGCTTTCATTGTTTGTTGTAAGTGTGATTGGAGGAGCAGTAATCTTGCCATCAAGGTAACCAAAAAGTTTATGTCCGTGCAGGAGCATCAACACCTGTGCCTTCCAGGTGGTGAAGTTATTGCTGCCTGCAAGTTTGATGAATAATTGAGAGGCAGGATTAAATAGCACGATGGCACTATTGTTGGGAGTGTAATCTATGTTAACAATAGTGGTATTGGGGGCCATTTTTGCGTGAGGCAGCAGCTAGGTTTAGAGGAAAGAAATGGGATCGTACTCATGTGAGGTTTTAGAGCTCTGATACCATAAAACAACTTGTAAGACCAGACAGAAAATGAGAAGAATCATATTTTATTCGTATGCTAATGAAGAATATATAGGAGCTGATACAACAATTATTCCTAAAGTGATAGAACAACTAATCCTAGCTATATAAGAAGACTTATTCACATATATCTCTTTAGTTACCTATCAGAGAAAGATCATCAACATAAAGGGAAACAAGCAAAATATCTCTGCTAGTATGAAATTTAATGTAAGGAGCATATCCATAGAGACAACAAGTAAACCCATTGTCTTGAAAGTATTAGTCAATGCGACTATTACACACCTGTGGAGCTTGCTTCAACCCATATAAAGCTTTCTACAACCTCAACACCTTATTTTCAGGATTTTTTACCACAAAGCCCAATGGCTCAAATTGTGAAATTCAAATTTTCGTTATTAAAGATAAATAACAATATGTTAAAATTATTAAGATTAACTAGGTCAAATTGGACGGGTTATGACCCAACTCGATTTTTAGCCCATTTTTCGCTCAAAGTAAATTAGGCCGAGTCATGACCCAACCCAATTTCTATTTAAGCACATTTTAATATCTTCAATTTTAACCCAACCCACCTATTTGATACCTGTAATTGAAGCTCTCATCTTCACTCTAATGATGTTGGTGGTTTAAATGTGCTAGACCCTTTCTGAAGGAAGTTGTTGAAAAAATATTGATGAAATCCTTCACGAAAGGGTCTAGCACTCATCAAAATATCTACCATCCGTAGGTCCAGTCGTAGTTCTATGACTGCCTGATAAGGCATCACTAAAATGGGCATAACTATTTACTTCGAACTCAAAAAGAGTCAAACTTGATAGCGTTGGAAAGAGGACTCAAAGAACTTTAATTAGATAGGTCATGGGCCACCTAATTAATTATATACTGAGAGATATGGTCATTTGACGTTGACCCAAGTAAAATCTCATATTGAAACTCAATTGGTAAGAAAACTTTCAACTCAATTTTATACTCGAGGGTTCTTGTGACCTTAATTCATATCTAAATTTATTCGCACACTAAAGAATTGACCTTAACTTCTAAGTAAAATTTAAGAGTCACCCGAAACGACCTTATACATAAATAAAGAATAGTTCAGATCTTAACTTAGAAATTTTTGGGGTGTTACACTTTGTATGCCGATGTGGTTGTTGCAACTGTAGATGCAAGTGTAGTTTCTACCGATGCTAAGATGGCATTTTGAACAAGATTGTCTTGTCCAAACTAGTTCGTAAACAAGAATGGATTTAGAGTGCTTTCATTGTTTGTTGTAAAGTGTGATGGAGGAGCAAGTAATATTGCCATCAAGGTAAACAAAAAGTTTATGTCCGTGCCAGGAAGCATCAAACACCATGTGGGCCTTCCAAGGTGGTGAAAGTTATTGGCTAGCCTACAAGTTTGATGAATAATTGGAGAAGGCAGGAAATTAAATAGCACGATGGAACTATTGTTGGGAGTGTAATCTATGTTAACAATAGTGGTATTGGGGGCGCATTTTGCGTGAGGCAGCAAGCTAGTGTTTAGAGGAAAGAAATGGATCGTACTACGTGTGAGGTTTTAGAGCTCTGATACCATAAAACAAACTTGTAAGACCAGACAGAAAATGAGAAGAATCATATTTTATTCGTATGCTAATGAAGAATATATAGGAGCTGATACAACAATTATTCCTAAAGTGATAGAACAACTAATCCTAGCTATATAAGAAGACTTATTCACATATATCTCTTTTAGTTACCTATCAGAGAAATATCATCAACATAAAGGCAAACAAGCAAAATATCTCTGCTAGTATGAAATTTAATGTAAGGAGCATATCCATAGAGACAACAAGTAAACCCATTGTCTTGAAAGTATTAGTCAATGCGACTATTACACACCTGTGGAGCTTGCTTCAACCCATATAAAGCTTTCTACAACCTCAACACCTTATTTTCAGGATTTTTTACCACAAAGCCCAATGGCTCAAATTGTGAAATTCAAATTTTCGTTATTAAAGATAAATAACAATATGTTAAAATTATTAAGATTAACTAGGTCAAATTGGACGGGTTATGACCCAACTCGATTTTTAGCCCATTTTTCGCTCAAAGTAAATTAGGCCGAGTCATGACCCAACCCAATTTCTATTTAAGCACATTTTAATATCTTCAATTTTAACCCAACCCACCTATTTGATACCTGTAATTGAAGCTCTCATCTTCACTCTAATGATGTTGGTGGTTTAAATGTGCTAGACCCTTTCTGAAGGAAGTTGTTGAAAAAATATTGATGAAATCCTTCACGAAAGGGTCTAGCACTCATCAAAATATCTACCATCCGTAGGTCCAGTCGTAGTTCTATGACTGCCTGATAAGGCATCACTAAAATGGGCATAACTATTTACTTCGAACTCAAAAAGAGTCAAACTTGATAGCGTTGGAAAGAGGACTCAAAGAACTTTAATTAGATAGGTCATGGGCCACCTAATTAATTATATACTGAGAGATATGGTCATTTGACGTTGACCCAAGTAAAATCTCATATTGAAACTCAATTGGTAAGAAAACTTTCAACTCAATTTTATACTCGAGGGTTCTTGTGACCTTAATTCATATCTAAATTTATTCGCACACTAAAGAATTGACCTTAACTTCTAAGTAAAATTTAAGAGTCACCCGAAACGACCTTATACATAAATAAAGAATAGTTCAGATCTTAACTTAGAAATTTTTTGGGTGTTACACCTTGTATGCCGATGTGGTTGTTGCAACTGTAGATGCAAGTGTAGGTTCTACCGATGCTAAGATGGCATTTTGAACAAGATTGTCTTGTCCAAACTAGTCCGTACAAGATGGATTCAGAGTGCTTTCATTGTTTGTTGTAAGTGTGATTGGAGGAGCAGTAATCTTGCCATCAAGGTAACCAAAAAGTTTATGTCCGTGCAGGAGCATCAACACCTGTGCCTTCCAGGTGGTGAAGTTATTGCTGCCTGCAAGTTTGATGAATAATTGAGAGGCAGGATTAAATAGCACGATGGCACTATTGTTGGGAGTGTAATCTATGTTAACAATAGTGGTATTGGGGGCCATTTTTGCGTGAGGCAGCAGCTAGGTTTAGAGGAAAGAAATGGGATCGTACTCGTGTGAGGTTTTAGAGCTCTGATACCATAAAACAACTTGTAAGACCAGACAGAAAATGAGAAGAATCATATTTTATTCGTATGCTAATGAAGAATATATAGGAGCTGATACAACAATTATTCCTAAAGTGATAGAACAACTAATCCTAGCTATATAAAAAGACTTATTCACATATATCTCTTTAGTTACCTATCAGAGAAAGATCATCAACATAAAGGGAAACAAGCAAAATATCTCTGCTAGTATGAAATTTAATGTAAGGAGCATATCCATAGAGACAACAAGTAAACCCATTGTCTTGAAAGTATTAGTCAATGCGACTATTACACACCTGTGGTGCTTGCTTCAACCCCATATAATAGCTTATCTACAAACCTCAAACACCATTATGTTCAGGATTTTTTTAGCCAACAAAAGCCCATGGCTCAAATTGTGAAATTCAAAATTTTCGTTAATTAAAAGATAAATAACAAATATTTAAAATATTAAGATTAACTAGGTCAAAATTGGACGGGTATGACCTCAACTCGATTTTTAAGCCCAATTTTTCGCATCAAAAGTAAATTTTTAGGCCGAGTTCCATGAACCCAACCCAATTTCTATTTAAGCACATTTTAATATATTCAATTTTAAACCCAACGCACACTATTTGATACTGTAATTGAAAGCTCTCAATCTTCCACTCTAATGATGTTGGTTGGTTAAACATGTGGCTAGACCCTTTCGTGAAGGAAAGTTGTTGAAAAAATATTGATGAAATCATTCACGAAGGGTCTAGCACTCATCAAAATAATCTACCATCCGAGGTCCAGTCCGTAGTTCTATGACTGCCTGATAAGGCATGACACTAAAATGGCATAACTATTACTTCGAAACTCAAAAAGAAGTCAAACTTGATAGCATTGGAAAGAGGACTCAAAGAACTTTAATTAGATAGGTCATGGGCCACCTAATTAATTATCTACTGAGAGATATGGTCATTTGACGTTGACCCAAGTAAAATCTCATATTGAAACTCAATTGGTAAGAAAACTTTCAACTCAATTTTATACTCGAGGGTTCTTGTGACCTTAATTCATATCTAAATTCATTCGCACACTAAAGAATTGACCTTAACTTCTAAGTAAAACCCTTTAAGAGTCACCGAAACGACCTTATACATAAATAAAGAATAGTTCAGATCTTAACTTAGAAATTTTTGGGGTGTTACACTTTGTATGCCGATGTGGTTGTTGCAACTGTAGATGCAAGTGTAGGTTCTACCGATGCTAAGATGGCATTTTGAACAAGATTGTCTTGTCCAAACTAGTTCGTACAAGATGGATTCAGAGTGCTTTCATTGTTTGTTGTAAGTGTGATTGGAGGAGCAGTAATCTTGCCATCAAGGTAACCAAAAAGTTTATGTCCGTGCAGGAGCATCAACACCTGTGCCTTCCAGGTGGTGAAGTTATTGCTGCCTGCAAGTTTGATGAATAATTGAGAGGCAGGATTAAATAGCACGATGGCACTATTGTTGGGAGTGTAATCTATGTTAACAATAGTGGTATTGGGGGCCATTTTTGCGTGAGGCAGCAGCTAGGTTTAGAGGAAAGAAATGGGATCGTACTCGTGTGAGGTTTTAGAGCTCTGATACCATAAAAAACTTGTAAGACCAGACAGAAAATGAGAAGAATCATATTTTATTCGTATGCTAATGAAGAATATATAGGAGCTGATACAACAATTATTCCTAAAGTGATAGAACAACTAATCCTAGCTATATAAGAAGACTTATTCACATATATCTCTTTAGTTACCTATCAGAGAAAGATCATCAACATAAAGGGAAACAAGCAAAATATCTCTGCTAGTATGAAATTTAATGTAAGGAGCATATCCATAGAGACAACAAGTAAACCCATTGTCTTGAAAGTATTAGTCAATGCGACTATTACACACCTGTGGAGCTTGCTTCAACCCATATAAAGCTTTCTACAACCTCAACACCTTATTTTCAGGATTTTTTACCACAAAGCCCAATGGCTCAAATTGTGAAATTCAAATTTTCGTTATTAAAGATAAATAACAATATGTTAAAATTATTAAGATTAACTAGGTCAAATTGGACGGGTTATGATCCAACTCGATTTTTAGCCCATTTTTCGCTCAAAGTAAATTAGGCCGAGTCATGACCCAACCCAATTTCTATTTAAGCACATTTTAATATCTTCAATTTTAACCCAACCCACCTATTTGATACCTGTAATTGAAGCTCTCATCTTCACTCTAATGATGTTGGTGGTTTAAATGTGCTAGACCCTTTCGTGAAGGAAGTTGTTGAAAAAATATTGATGAAATCCTTCACGAAAGGGTCTAGCACTCATCAAAATATCTACCATCCGTAGGTCCAGTCGTAGTTCTATGACTGCCTGATAAGGCATCACTAAAATGGGCATAACTATTTACTTCGAACTCAAAAAGAGTCAAACTTGATAGCATTGGAAAGAGGACTCAAAGAACTTTAATTAGATAGGTCATGGGCCACCTAATTAATTATATACTGAGAGATATGGTCATTTGACGTTGACCCAAGTAAAATCTCATATTGAAACTCAATTGGTAAGAAAACTTTCAACTCAATTTTATACTCGAGGGTTCTTGTGACCTTAATTCATATCTAAATTCATTCGCACACTAAAGAATTGACCTTAACTTCTAAGTAAAATTTAAGAGTCACCCGAAACGACCTTATACATAAATAAAGAATAGTTCAGATCTTAACTTAGAAATTTTTGGGGTGTTACACTTTGTATGCCGATGTGGTTGTTGCAACTGTAGATGCAAGTGTAGGTTCTACCGATGCTAAGATGGCATTTTGAACAAGATTGTCTTGTCCAAACTAGTTCGTACAAGATGGATTCAGAGTGCTTTCATTGTTTGTTATAAGTGTGATTGGAGGAGCAGTAATCTTGCCATCAAGGTAACCAAAAAGTTTATGTCCGTGCAGGAGCATCAACACCTGTGCCTTCCAGGTGGTGAAGTTATTGCTGCCTGCAAGTTTGATGAATAATTGAGAGGCAGGATTAAATAGCACGATGGAACTATTGTTGGGAGTGTAATCTATGTTAACAATAGTGGTATTGGGGGCCATTTTTGCGTGAGGCAGCAGCTAGGTTTAGAGGAAAGAAATGGGATCGTACTCGTGTGAGGTTTTAGAGCTCTGATACCATAAAACAACTTGTAAGACCAGACAGAAAATGAGAAGAATCATATTTTATTCGTATGCTAATGAAGAATATATAGGAGCTGATACAACAATTATTCCTAAAGTGATAGAACAACTAATCCTAGCTATATAAGAAGACTTATTCACATATATCTCTTTAGTTACCTATCAGAGAAAGATCATCAACATAAAGGGAAACAAGCAAAATATCTCTGCTAGTATGAAATTTAATGTAAGGAGCATATCCATAGAGACAACAAGTAAACCCATTGTCTTGAAAGTATTAGTCAATGCGACTATTACACACCTGTGGAGCTTGCTTCAACCCATATAAAGCTTTCTACAACCTCAACACCTTATTTTCAGGATTTTTTACCACAAAGCCCAATGGCTCAAATTGTGAAATTCAAATTTTCGTTATTAAAGATAAATAACAATATGTTAAAATTATTAAGATTAACTAGGTCAAATTGGACGGGTTATGACCCAACTCGATTTTTAGCCCATTTTTCGCTCAAAGTAAATTAGGCCGAGTCATGACCCAACCCAATTTCTATTTAAGCACATTTTAATATCTTCAATTTTAACCCAACCCACCTATTTGATACCTGTAATTGAAGCTCTCATCTTCACTCTAATGATGTTGGTGGTTTAAATGTGCTAGACCCTTTCTGAAGGAAGTTGTTGAAAAAATATTGATGAAATCCTTCACGAAAGGGTCTAGCACTCATCAAAATATCTACCATCCGTAGGTCCAGTCGTAGTTCTATGACTGCCTGATAAGGCATCACTAAAATGGGCATAACTATTTACTTCGAACTCAAAAAGAGTCAAACTTGATAGCGTTGGAAAGAGGACTCAAAGAACTTTAATTAGATAGGTCATGGGCCACCTAATTAATTATATACTGAGAGATATGGTCATTTGACGTTGACCCAAGTAAAATCTCATATTGAAACTCAATTGGTAAGAAAACTTTCAACTCAATTTTATACTCGAGGGTTCTTGTGACCTTAATTCATATCTAAATTTATTCGCACACTAAAGAATTGACCTTAACTTCTAAGTAAAATTTAAGAGTCACCCGAAACGACCTTATACATAAATAAAGAATAGTTCAGATCTTAACTTAGAAATTTTTGGGGTGTTACACTTTGTATGCCGATGTGGTTGTTGCAACTGTAGATGCAAGTGTAGTTTCTACCGATGCTAAGATGGCATTTTGAACAAGATTGTCTTGTCCAAACTAGTTCGTACAAGATGGATTCAGAGTGCTTTCATTGTTTGTTGTAAGTGTGATTGGAGGAGCAGTAATCTTGCCATCAAGGTAACCAAAAAGTTTATGTCCGTGCAGGAGCATCAACACCTGTGCCTTCCAGGTGGTGAAGTTATTGCTGCCTGCAAGTTTGATGAATAATTGAGAGGCAGGATTAAATAGCACGATGGAACTATTGTTGGGAGTGTAATCTATGTTAACAATAGTGGTATTGGGGGCCATTTTTGCGTGAGGCAGCAGCTAGGTTTAGAGGAAAGAAATGGGATCGTACTCGTGTGAGGTTTTAGAGCTCTGATACCATAAAACAACTTGTAAGACCAGACAGAAAATGAGAAGAATCATATTTTATTCGTATGCTAATGAAGAATATATAGGAGCTGATACAACAATTATTCCTAAAGTGACAGAACAACTAATCCTAGCTATATAAGAAGACTTATTCACATATATCTCTTTTAGTTACCTATCAGAGAAAGATCATCAACATAAAGGCAAACAAGCAAAATATCTCTGCTAGTATGAAATTTAATGTAGGGAGCATATCCATAGAGACAACAAGTAAACCCATTGTCTTGAAAGTATTAGTCAATGCGACTATTACACACCTGTGGAGCTTGCTTCAACCCATATAAAGCTTTCTACAACCTCAACACCTTATTTTCAGGATTTTTTTACCACAAAGCCCAATGGCTCAACATAGACTTCGTCTTCATGATATCCATTCAAGAATGTCGATTTGACATCTAGTTGATGGATTTCGGCAACGGTCAACTACACTCCCAATATAGAAATGTAGGCGATCGTATGCAAAATAATACCCAGCGTATGAGATTGGGGTCAAATTCCACAAGGAACAATGTATAAGTGATTTAAAAATTAAAGAATTACAAGTTACTAATTTGAATCTGAATAATTGATACAAGTATTTCTTTTTTGGGGGGGGTGGGGGTTCAATATGAAACAAACACGAGAACTAAGAATAACTAGATAGAGGATAGGATGATCAATTACTTTCTCAAGCAAGGATACCAAGGATATTTGAGAATGGAAAATCAATTAATATCTAAACAATCCTTTGCACATTAATTGCATACTTTTTAAATTAATCATGGGAAAAATAAAACATGCCTTGGAATATCAATTATCTACCTATATTTTTCAATCATAGGTAAATATTTCTCAACTCTTTTTAACCTAGCGAAATATCAACAAAGACAATCTAATTTTAGGCAATACGAGGATTCCACTATTTCTAGCTCAAATTTATTAGATGAGGGATTAATCCTCAAGTTTCACCGATTAATCCTTCCCAACCTCAATTAACTTTTTCAAGCTCAATCAAAGTAAATAGGAAAGTCCTAGGATTGGTCACTTCATTTGAAAAGCAATTAAAGCATGAGATTAACTAGATAATAAAATACTCATTTCATAACTAAGAGAATATTCAAATATACAAAAGCACAAGTTAAAAATTAACAACCCAAATATTATTTATGACTCACACAATATCCAAATTAGGAATTAACAACTACACCAACAAATATTCAATACGAAGAATAAAGTTGAAGAAAGGATTGAAGATTATTACAATTGAAGTTAGGGGGTCAAAATGAGCTCAAATATAGGTAACCCGCCCAATCAACTCACAATTTTATGTGTTGGGCTCAAGATAATTTAAATTGGATCAATCTTAACCAATTCAAGCCTTAATCCATTTTAAAAAAATCTTCAACTGAGCCTAATTTAATCTTCAATTTCAACTCTTTTTGAGATTCTTTATTTGCATTTGTGTAATATATGTTCACATATTGTATATATTAATTACTATATATTTTATACCTTCTAGGATTTATATATCCATTTGTAACTTGTTTTTTTTTATTTTAGTTGAAATTCAAATTGTGGTTATTAAAGATACATAACAATATGTTAAAATTATTAAGATTAACTAGGTCAAATTGGACGGGTTATGACCCAACTCGATTTTTAGCCCATTTTTCGCTCAAAGTAAATTTGGGCGAGTCATGACCCAACCCAATTTCTATTTAAGCACATTTTAATATCTTCAATTTTAACCCAACCCACCTATTTGATACCTGTAATTGAAGCTCTCATCTTCACTCTAATGATGTTGGTGGTTTAAACTTGCTCTCCATGATGAGTGTTGGCTCAAGGATAGGCTAAATGATCATTCAAAATGGATAGGGACAAGTGTAATATATGATTTAGGGTCAAGATCTCCATTTCCAATTCTACCCTCAACGTCAACACTTTATTCACCACGATTGGGAATCTTGACCATGCGATCTCGTCTTGTTGACTTTTAAACCTTCGCGGTCGCAATCATTGACCATGCGATCATGATTCATTAACTTGTTACTGACCGTGCTCGCAGCATGTTGACCACACGGTTGCGTTGACGACTTCCACTGTCAGTTTTGACTTTTTGTTTCAGTCCCGAGTTTGCCTTGACTTCACTTGATTTCTTCTAGTTTATCTCCTCAAACACCTCTATCTTATTTTCCTACAAAATAGAAATAAAATAATAATAATAAATGCACTCATTCTCACATAAACAAGGTAAAATATAAACTTAAAGATAAGATAAGTTTGTGAAAATACCAAATTATCAATTTTCCACTTCATTTATACCTCCAAAGATATCAACAGACGGATCGTCTCCATGCGGGAAACAGGTGCATAGACTTCCTCATAGTCGATGTCATTCCTTTGCTTGTAGCCTTTATCCCCCAGTATTGCCCTGTATCTCTCCACCTCTCAATGAGCATTTTTTTCTTCCTTGTGTACACATTTGACTCCAATTGCTCGATGATCCTCGGGAAGAGTTGTTAACTCCCAAGTGTTGTTTCTATCTATTGATTGGATTTCCTCCTCCATGGATTGTCTCCACCTTTTTTCTATAATAGTTTCATCAAAATTCATTGGTTCACTATGAGCAAATAGACAACAAAAAAAATTCAAATTAGTAATTTCTTCTATGTCATCATAGAGATCTTGGATGCTCCTCATCCTGTGCGGCCTTTCACTTTAACTCTCTTGAGTAGATGGAGATGCAACATTTTCTAGTGAAGAAGGGGAGGTTGCATCTTGTGCAAGTGACATGGTCTCGTGCTCTTCTTCATCTCCAATGTATGGAAGAAAATCATATGGTCTTTCTTCCTGAGTCTCCCAATTTTATGTTGCTTCTTTATCAAATTCAACATCATGACTCACCACCACCTTGTTATTGCTTGAGTTGTATAACGTGTAGCCTTTTTGAACTCGCATCATAGCCAACAAACACATACTTGACACTTCTATCATCAAGTTTAGCTCTCCCTTGATGAGGAACATGAGCATAGGCTATGCTCTCAAAGATTCTCAAGTGCTTGACACTTGGCTTTCTTCCGCTCCATGCTTCTTGAGGCATTTGATCTCGCATATTTTTTGTTGGAGACCTGTTGCTCAAATAAATTGTACAAGAAACTATCTCAGCCCAAAATCCTTTAGGTAGATTTTTAGCTTTCAACATACATCTAGCCATATTAAGAATTATTATATTCCTTCTTTCTTCAACTCTATTTTGTTGGGGCGAGTAAGGTTCCGTTAGAGAGAGACAAATTCCATGAGATTGACAAAAGTCATTAAATTCTTTTGAAGTGAATTTGCCTTCTCTATCAGACCTTAATGCTTTTATGTCATAGCCGCTTTATTTTTCTACAAGTTATTTGAAATTTTTTAAAGCAACAAAAGATTCAAATTTTTGCTTCAAGAAGTATACCCAAGTTTTCTACTGAAATCATCAATAAAGAGCAAGAAGTACTTACATTTACCAAAATAAGATGGATTGGTTGGACCACACACATCAGTGTGAACAAGATGGACTGTCTTATTTGTTCTTGACGTGGTCTCCTTTAGAAACTCCTCCTTGCATGTTTTCCAAGAAGACAAGCTTCACACAACTGATTGGGATGATTGATTGTCAGAATCCCATAAACCATGTTTTTGTCTCCCATTGATTTGAGTGCTTGAAAGTTCATGAGCCCAAATAGCATATGCTAACACCATGAGTCATCTTGCACATTAGCATTCAAACACTTTACATCAATTGACTTAAGATTTAAAGGGAACAACCTATTATTTGCCATATGCACTTTAGCAATTAAGTTGCTACTTGAATCTCTAAGCCAAAGATACATATCTTTCATATGAATACCATATCCTTTTTCGAAAAGTTGACCCAAACACAAAAGATCACTTTTAAAATTGATTGACGGTTCGACCTGACTTCATGATCAAGTAGTTTTGCTTGATATCAAAGTAAATCAGAGCCATACTTTCAGGCAACTCGGGAAAAATTCAAATCTCACCCAGTTTCATCTCATCCACGTGGTTTTTCCACGCGGCAAACTCCATTGTAGCATCACAAGCACCAAAAGTGAAGGAAGAGAGAATATGTATGTCAAATTAATGAAAATTTCCTTGCTCCAGCTCATCATGTCGTCCACCACAACATATATAGGTCGGGTCTTACCCAATCCATTGCATCGTTTGGATATTAAGGTATCAATCCCCTGTCCTAACTGATGATGGTGATGCTGGAAAAGCCTGTGCATGAAATTTCGTCCATCCTTTCCTTTTGGTGGGAAAGTTAGTAATTGTATTGCTTTTTGTGGTGGAGTTGATGTTGTAGTAGAAATTACAGAATGGTGACCAAGATTTGCGGGGATTGAGAAGGAGAGGTGGGAGGGGATAATAAGTGTTGTTTTAAAGCTGAAAGAGGTAAGATTTCTGCAGAGTTCCAAACAAAGGAAGAGAAGACCTTGACGCACCAAAATCTTTCCTTCCATGCGTTCTCTAATTAAGATTACACTTGATGTCTTTGATTCCATCTCTATATATCATAATAAAGAAAATATGGAATTCTATGAATATGTGAGGAAAGTGGCGAAGAAACTCGGACACAAAGTAAACTCAAAGGATTTTTTGGTCTTCCATTATTTAGGGAAAAATATTTCAAAGAGTTGAAGTGTTCACTTGACAAACTTGTCAATAGAAGGGTCCATGTAACAATTTGAGCCAAGTACAAGGGCTTCCGAGGCTATTCTGCCTTTCAGATAATACAAAAAAATTACTTTTTTAAAATAATATTTAGACCTGACTGCCACAAGTCATTATTCCATTAGTCCATTTTTATAATATTCTCATGTGAGTTACACAATACACCATTATGTTTCAAGAGTTTGTCATTTTATGTTAAACTAGATAACTTACCCTTGCTTCGCGAGGTAATCCATGACCTCATTAAGATTATTAATGATCATTTTCTAATATTCGAATATTAGAATATTGGTATAGTCACATATATTAAGAACTTGAAAGATTGTAAAATTCTTACTCTTTAATGAATTTTATCTTCTACATATTTACAATTATAATATTTGTTCTTTGAAATAATTGGCTTCTCAATATTTTGTACATGTGCATGAAAAGTATAACATACTCAATTTGATGGCCTATTATTCATTCTTTAGCCAGTAGTAGCTAGTTTTCCTTGCTCTTCCATCTCATTGTCCAAACACACCTAAATATGCCATAATAAATTTATTATCTGAAAAATATTTATCTCTCCTATTCTCAAATGTGTGTTCCTTGATTATTCTAGAGCTAGTAAATCATAAAAAGACCTCATTAAGTTTTTAAAAATATTTTAATCATATTTAAAAAACTGAAAATATTTTGATATGCATTATTTTTGACAAAAAAAAAGAACAACTAAAGAATTATGAATAAACCAAGTCACATGTTTGTTATTTTGGAGGGAAAATAAAAACAATTACAAGTAATTATGAGAATCAAGAAAGGTTACAAGTAGCAGTAGTTATAATAGTTGAGACTATCTATCTATCTATCTATCTATCTATCTACCTACCTACCTACTTACCTACCTATCTACCTACCTACCTACCTATCTATCTATCTACCTACCTATCTATCGACCTACCTATCTATCTATTTATTTATCTATCTATCTACCTACCTACCTACCTACCTACCTACCTATCTATCTATCTACCTACCTATCTATCGACCTACCTATCTACCTACCTACCTACCTATCTACCTACCTATCTACCTATCTATCTATCTATCTACCTACCTATGTACCTACCTATCTACCTACCTATGTACCTACCTATCTATCTACCTATCTACCTTAAAATCATGAACTTCTTAAATTGAATGTTAAATTAGTATAATACCCCTAACTTAAAACATCCAATTTAGTATATCTTTTATATTTTACACTATATTGTATTTATTTATTTATTTATTCATATTATAAAATATATTAAAAGCATACACCTTTCCACATTGAAGGTTGGGACTTTTTCAAAAAAGTTGTGACTTTTCTAAAAATTAGTTGTGATTTTTTCGATGAGTTGTGATCTTTTCAAAGAGTTGTGACTTTTAAGAAGGGTAGTGACTATTCCAAAGGGCAGTGACTATTTCAAAGGGTTGTGACTTTTTCAAAGGGTTGTGACTTTTCTAAAGGGTTGTGACTTTTCTAAAGAGTTGTGACTTTTTGGATGAGTTGTGACCTTTCTAAAGGATAGTGACGTTTTTGAAGGGTTATGACTTTTCTAATAAGGCACAATAATTCCTTGTTCATACTGCCCTTTGTTGGCTATAAATAGAGGGGTTCTCTCACATTTTTAAACCACAAATTTTCTAAGATTTCAATTATTCTTCCTCTTTAACACCCAATCTAGTACATATTATATATTTATTTATATTATAATATAAACATATTTTAAAAGAAGACACCTTTTCACATTAAAGTATTGTGACTTTTTCAAAGGGTTGTGACTTTTCCAAAGAGTATTGACTTTTTCCGAAGGGTTATTACTTTTCCAAAGAGTTATGGCTTTTCCGAAGGATTGTGAATTTTCCAAAGAGTTGTGACTTTTCCGAAGGGTTGTGACTTTTCTAATAAGGCACAATAAGTACTTGTTCATACTGCCCTTTGTTTGCTATAAATAGAGGGGTTCTCTCACATTTTTAAGCCATAAATTTTCTAAGGTTTCTATTATTCTTCTTCTTAACACCCAATTTAAGGACTAATATCAAAAGTTTTAGGGCCAAATCCTACAAAATATTTCATACTATATTTATTTATATTATAAAATTAAAAACATACACTTTTCACATTGAAGGATTGTTATTTTTTCGATGGGTTGTGACTTTTTCAAAGCGTTGTAACTTTTTTGAAGGGTTGTGACTCTTCCATATTGGCAAATGAAGAATGCTTAAAAAGTTTTCATAACTAAAATCACAAAATAAATTCAATATAAATTCATAAAAGATAAAAATTTACATATCATTGAATAAAACACTAATGTAAGTTGTCGGACAAAGTGATGAAAGAAGGGAAAAGCTCACCAAAAGAAGTAGGTACGAATCAAAAAAAATTCATGGTTGTGATTAGTTGTTCAAGAATTGAGTAGTTGAAATAGTTTTTCTATTCCCATGTTAAATGGAGGAAAAAACTATTAGAAAATTATAGTTTTATTTCATTATTTTTCTTGGTGAAGATCCAAAGTAGACTACCAAGGAATTGGTGAAGTTTCACAGAAATTAGGGATGAAATTTATAACGAAGAAGAAGATACAACAACGGGTATGATATGCCTAGTTTTTATAATAGTTTTTGAAGAGGTGCAACTGAAGGGGTACAACAGTCTGAAGGGACGCAAGAGTTGAAGAAACAGGTTTAAAGGTAAAATAAAATAGGGGTAAAAAATCTAACAGTACGAAGGAAAACATAAAAGTAAATTTTTGAATTCTTAGGGTGTCACGTAGGCGGGCCTAGGATTCTCTTTTACATATATATAAGATAAGATATAAGATTGGTACAAATTTGAATTCAGATGTCAAAATGAATTTTGGGAACAACTTTAAGAGTCACACTTAAGCCTAAAAATAAGCAAATATCATGGGATGTTCGTTGCCGATGAGAAATTGCCATCGCTAGTTTGACTCATGGCAGGTAGCCGCTCATTTTAGTTTTTGTTGATCAATAACTACTCCCTCAGACATATTTTAGTACTCCATCTGCTCTAAGTGAAAATCTACAATTGTTGGCCAATATTTAGAACTAGTGTATAGAATATCCAAAAATATAGTAGCAAGTTGAGTGAACGAAAGGAGTATAACACAAATATATCTTAGAAATCCTTAATTACATCCAGTAGAAGGAACTATTATGGGAGACTCACAAACAGAGAAACAATTACAAATAATACATTAGGAATGTGAGAACCTTTGTGCCAGTCTTCTCATATTCCCATCTCACATCGCTTCTCCAGTTATGGACATTTCCTAACTTTTAAACTTGTGAGGTGCTGCAATCTCTTGGGCAAATACTTTCGCATATCATAGTTAAAAACAGATAACTTTGTGAGTGAAGTTAAACCTTTCACCCCCTTCCTCGGGGAGACTCTCTAGTGCGCCACAATATTTAATTTCCAGACGCTTCAAAGCATTGAGGCTAGCTAGGCTGGTAGGCAGCTCTTTGAGATTCTCAAAGAAAGAGATATTCAAGTATTTGAGATTTGAAAGGCTTTTTGATAGTCTGCATGACCTAGTAATTTACTAACTTTAACTTTTGGCCTTAGTGTGAAACAGGTTGCCTAACGTGTTCCAACAATGCAGTAAGAATATCAACTAAAAACACAGTATTTTACGTGGAAAACACTCGACTCAAAAGGTGTAAAAAACCATGACCTGTACCCCTACAGGATTTAACTCCAACTTCACTAAATCACTGTGCCTCCACAGAAAATAGATTACAAACTTTGCAACTGATGGAATTAACTCTAATTCCTTAACTTCAAGTTATAGATTTAGATTACAACTCTTGTAATCCTAGGAACTAACTTTAATTCCTAAATTTCAACACAAACCTCCCAAGGTATGTGTTCCCAACTCTTTGAGTTATCACAACCTGAAGACAACACTCTTAATTCAGTTTATAACTCACTGAGCTAAGATTACATCAAAACTCAATCACAAAGAAAAACTCCTAAACATAAACTCTGCAAAAGGACTAGGTTCTTTGATGTGGTCCTTCTATGTGTTCCTTCAGTTCGTTGGTAGCACTTGCGAAGTCAGTTTTTCAGTTGCACTTTTTGCTCTGTAAGTGCACTAGTATTATGGACGACTTCACATCTATTTAAGCACAATTCTTCATAGAGTTATTGTTCACTTCAAACTCCTCATTGACTTGAACTCTCTTGAGTTAGAGTTCTACTTCAAGTAAGACTCCTTCTTCAATTCGAACTCCTTGCTCCTTTAGACTCCTTCTTCAAATAAAATTTATTGATTCTTTTTTGTTGTTGTCGAACTCCAACTCTTCAATTCAGCAGTAACTTGAAGAGTTCTACTTCAAGTGAGACTCCTTCAATTCAAACTCCTTGCCTCTTTAGACTCCTTCTTCAAATCAAACGCACTGATTATTTCTCTTCAATCCATCAGATGTTTATTTCCTTGAGTTATCCTTAAATTAGCATTTTCCATTCTTTAATTTCTGCACTCTTTTCTTTATTTATTTTAAAAGCTTTCCCATATTCAACCACTCGTGACAGTGTACTTTTAGATCATGTTGACTGACGTGTTTCATCTTTCTTTGTCAATCATCAAAACTACATAAATTCTAATAAATTCCCCCTTTTTATGATGACAAACCTCTTGTCTTTGTGCATTCAAACAACCTTTCTTGTAGACACTGAAGCATGAAATACTAGAATAAAATAGGTTACTCAGTGGGTTATAAACACTGCACAACTCTTATCTTCCACCTTTTGGCTTCATTGAAAAGTTGTGTCAATCCTATAATATACTAGCTAGAGTGATTAGTTAAACTATTCATGGCCACTGGGCCTATCACAAGACAATCAAATAACGACTTCATGCAACATAATAATGTATTATAGAGAGTAAGAACATGAGTCATTAAAGCAATAGATAATCATTCTATTAAACTACCAGATAATGTTGTGTGTAAGATCGAAGTCATACTGATTGAAGAAAATATAATTGAGCACTAATCAAAAAACAAACACTAGATAGGAGTAGAATAAGTTCAGAGGCTAACATTGGAAAGTGAAGAAAAGGATGGAACAGGTGGCAATAATTGTGTCAACGAACGAATAATATCAGAATTTTTAGCCCTTTCTCTATTAAGATCAGTTTGTAAAGCTTAAATCTTAATCTGAAAGACAATTTTTTCATTAGTTGCATGAGCAGCCTCCAGTTTAGCAATCTTATCAGTGAAAACATTACTTCAACCTTTTCATTGGAGTATCAATTTTCCTCATTGAAGCATGTAGATCAGCATGGTTCATCCATTCAATAATCCTTTTTTTTCTTTTTTTTGGTTTGGAAAGTCCATGACTGAATTGGAATTGAGTATTCCTCAAAATCACAAGGGAAATCATGTTTTTTTTTCATGCTAGCTCTAGGACCTTCCTTAATAGTGGCATCCTCTTGACATTTATGATTACTAGATGGGAGTTCAAGGTGCAATAGAAGGAAGAAGTGTTTCTGGAGTTGGTTCTTCCTCATGAAATGAAAATGAGGAACTAGATTTCCTCCTCAAATGAGAATTAGATATGTATTAGGTTAAGAACAATTTGAAGAGGGGAAACATCACCAACATCAGTTAATGTACTTTGGGGAATATCTAAATTTGAACTTTGCAAAAGAATTCAAGAAGGCTAAGTGAGAGAACAACTTGGAAGAATGAGACTCTTAAGCTTTGACAATTATTTTATTCTGTATTAGAACAATTTATACATGGAACATGAGTGCTCAACTGTTTCACTTTAGACAATATTAACTTCTATCAATATAGAACATACCTGATAAGAGCAATTTTGTGATCACTATTGCTTGTTTGTACCGTTTATATGCACAATCTAATACAAAATTAGGTTAAAACAAGTCAAAGATCTAGAATTGGGAGACACAACTAAATGTGTAAGACTGAATTGAATAACATTTTAGCTTATAAAATTAAGGAGAACAATTATTCTAGTCAATCATTGAGGGGAGTTCATGCAATCTTAATCATCCCCAAGTCTAACTATTCTTTTCAAAATACTCCCTACTTAGTGTCAGAATCCATCAATTGTTGTCTAATTCATAGAAACTAAGAACAACGTGATCCAACAACCACATACTTTTGTGGATAAATCAGTTTCAAGATTCATTGTTCCCACTATCAATGTGCTCTTAGTTTGTTCAACAATTTGTTTCAATGCACGCTCATCAGTTTCACTTTCATCCTCACTCCCTTCCTTTTTTACTTTTTTTAAAAAAAATAATCTCACTTGCTCCCCCTTTACACATGCACTACATCCATTTTCCTTTTTTTTATACATTCCCCCTTTTTTGTGAAGTGAGAGAAAGGAACTTTTGTTTATCTTCAATCATATGCCTTAAGCAAACAATATCTATGATTCAATATTGCTTGCTTCCTTTCAGCTTCACCTGAAAAACAGCTTACGGGTTAGTCTTAGGAACCCAGACAAGCTTGGGTCCTTTCTTATGATCAAAAGGGTGAATCAGATTTCTTTTCGCCCATCTAGGCAACATGTTAGTGGACTTGTTTCTGTCAACAGGTATTAATCTATTTCCATTTACCAATTCAGTATTTCTTTTTCTAAAACCATTAGCAACTGGACACTCAGTAGTTGGATGACCAATTTTACCACAAATATAACACAAATCTTTAGAAATAATATTTTCTTTATGGAATCCTATACCAGCCTTCTCATTGTGCATCCTATCACTCAATTTGTTAATAATTCTGGAGGAATTAGTCCATCTATTAGATCTTTCAAGGTCTATTTTCAACCTAGACACTTCTAGATTTAGTGTTTTCACCTTATCTTTTCCATAGAAAAAATAAATTTTGCATTCTTTCAGATCATGTTCTAATCTATTTCAGTATCATTTATCTTCCCTTTTTCAATAATGGAGAACTTCAGAATTTCAGATTTCAAATTTAAGTTTTATGACTCAAGTTTATCAACTTGTTTCTTTAGAAAACAATTTTCTTCTTCAGTTACAGTTTTGCAGTTTTTGAGATCTATGCACACAAATTATTGATCTGCAAAATCTCTAAATAGTTGATCTCTTTCACATGTTAGTTCTTGAAAATCATCAATTAAACTACTCATAATGTTAATTAGTTTTCTTTTAGAAAAAGAAGTAATTTTTCTTTTAAGACAAGGATACATACCTAAAAGTTTGTTTCTTCTTCTTCCATGTTTGAATCTCCAATAGCCATGAGAGTAGTCTCATCTACCTCTTCATCAGATTCTTCAGTTCTTGATCCCCAAGCAACAACCATGCCATATTCTTTTTTTTCTTTCAAATTTTTTTCAGCTCTTTCTGTTCTCCATTCAACTTCCCAATTAGGGTATTCTTTGACATGATAATCAACTTTTCCACACTTGTAGCACCTAGATTGAGATTTGTCATTGTACCACTTCTTGTTACTTGTTTCCTTCTTTTCATTTTCTTTCTTTCTTAAGAACTTCCTGAAGTGTTTTGCTAGGAATGCCATCTGATCTTTATCAAGATCAGATTCATCACCATCACATGATTTTAGTGCTAATGAGTTATCATTGAACATTTCTTCTTTCCTCAGACCATCCATATTCATCTCATAAGTTCAGATATTTCCTATCAGTTCATCAAGTGTCATGATGGAGATATCTTTAGATTACCTGATGGCAGTAACTTTGAGATCCCATTTTGACTTTGGTAGAATCCTTAAAACTTTATCGACCTGTTCCTCCATGGTAAGAACCTTTCCTAGGGATGACAACTCATTAATTAGAGTGGTGAGTCTAGTAATCATCTCTTGAAGGGGTTTGTTTTCCTTCATCTTGAAGGTTTCATAATCAGTGAACAACATAACCACTCTGAATTTTCTGACTTGGTTGGTTCCTTCATGAGCATTTACCAGTGCGTCCCATATCTGTTTAGCAGTGGTAAAGTTCGAGATCCTATTGTACTCATCAGGTCCTAAGCCAAACAAACAAGAATGTTTTTGGCTTTCGCATACTTCCTAGGAGCCATTTGATCTTCAGTAGTGAAGTCAACCCTCACCTTTGGAACTTTTGCTCCTTCCACACTTTTCATAGGGATTGTTGGTCCAGTAGTAATTCTCTCCCATAGTTTGTAGTCTTAAGCTTTGATAAAGTCCTCCATACGTGCCTTCCACCACCCAAAGTGTGATCCGATGAACACTGGTTGTCGGATGGCTGATTGTCCTTCGCTATGCCCAATAGGTGGTGTCGAATTCATCTCGATCTTTTCTTAAGTGGTTAATTTTTTAACAAGAAAACTCACTCTGATACCAATTGATAGTCTGCACGACTTAGTAATTTACTAACTTTAACTTTTCACCTTAGTGTGAAACAAGTTGCCTGACGTGTTCCAACAAAGCAGTAAGAATAGTAAGTAAAAAAATAGTATTTTATGTTGAAAACACCCGGCTGAAAAGGTGTAAAAAAAAACTACGACCTATACCCCTACAGGATTTAACTCCAACTTTACTAAATCACTAAGCCTCCACAGAAAATAGATTACAAACTTTGCAACGGACGGAATTACCTCTAATTCCTTAACTTCAAGTTATGGATTTAAATTACAACTCTGTAACCTAAGGAACTAACTCTAATTCCTAAACTTCAACACAAACCTCCCAAGGTATGTGTTCCCAACTCTTCGAGTCATCCCAACTTGAAGAAAACACTCTTAATTCAATTTATAACTCACTGAACTAAGATTACATCAAGACTCAATCACAAAGAAAACCTCCTAACACATAAACTATGTAAGAGGATCAGGTTCTTCGACGTGTTCCTTCAGTTCGCTGGTAGCACTTGCAAAGTCAATTTTTCAATTGCTCTTTTTGCTCTGTGAGTGCACCAGTATTCTGGACGACTTCACATCTATTTAAGCACTTCAAACTCCTCATTGACTTGAACTCTCTTGACTTAGAGTTCTACTTCAAGTAAAACTCCTTCTTCAATTCAAACTTCTTCTTCAATTCAAACTACTTGCTTCTTTAGACTCCTTCTTAAAATAAAATTTATTGATTCTTTTGTGTTGTTGACGAACTCCAACTCTTCAATTCAGCAGTAACTTGAAGAGTTCTACTTCAAGTGAGACTCCTTCTTCAATTCAAACTCATTGCCTCTTTAGACTCCTTCTTCAAATCAAACTCATTGATTATTTCTCTTCAATTCATCAGATGTTTATTTCATTGAGTTTTATCACGAAATTAGCATTATCCATTCCTTAATTTATGCACTATTGTCTTTATTCATTTTAAAAGCTTTCCCGAATTTAGTACGTGACAATGTACCTTTGGACCATGTTGACTGGCGTGTTTCATCTTTCTTTGTCAATCATCAAAACTGCATAAATTTGAACAGGTACATTTCGAGCACAAACGATAGTTAAACAACCCACACAAAAGAAAGCTCAAGAATGGTCATATTAGAAGTTAAAGAGAGGAAATCAATGAAAACTTATGAGATAAACGCGAAAATAATGACCCACACCACGTCCCAACGCTAACCACCACTCTTCGAAGCAAATCCTCTTTTTTCCCCTAAGTTCAAGCTCTAAAATCGCAATAATGGTGTTTAACTTGAAAAAAATCCATGAACTATTACTCAATTACACATCACGATCGCGAGAACCTTAGGATCTTGATCGCGACTAGTAACCGTTGACCGGGTCCACTGACCCTTCATCATGATCGTGATGGTAATGTCTCACAACCTAGATGAACAAGGAAGTTGGCCTTTGCGATTGCAGTGCCAAGATCATGATCGCGAAGACAATTTTACTGGCCTTCGTGAATACGGCTTCAAGCACGTGAACTCAAAGAGAAAATGATGTTGCGCCAGAAGAATTTGCAACAGCTCAAAATGAAGTTGAGAAAATGCTTTAATAGGGGCTCGGGATTCTTTCAAAATTCCATGTATGAAAATGAACTATGCTACCCCGCCAAAATTGCAATTCCGGACTCAACAGAATTGACAAAACAACCAAATAGGTCATCTCAATAAAATTTTGACCCAAGTCAACACTTACACAAAATAATCAAAATCACATTTGACAAGACACCACAAAATTATCCCTATCACCTCAGAATCTGAACTAAAGGTCATTCTTGTAACACCCCTACAATGCCTAGCTCAGATCAAACCTTGGAAAGACCAGAAAGAACTGAATTCTATAGAAAATTGAACTTTATAAACACCATTTACGTCTTGTAAAGGGACTACGTACCATAGATTCCACCCATAGTTCAAACTTCAGAAACAGGAAAATATGTCTGTGATCCACATGTCAAGTTTACGGGCCGAGTATAGTTTTACAAGCTGTAAATTGGGTCGTGGATTAAAGTTTAGAAATTGGGAGTTTTGACAAGAATAGGACAATCATGACGATAGGTCATAAACCCTACTACGCGTCATAAAGGGTCCCATAGACCAAAGTCCTTAAACTCAAAATTTTCTCTGGTTCTTACGGACACTTTTACGATTAGTGAACTATTCTACGGACTCTAGATAGGTCTCGTGGAATCTAACTTCAGAAACTCAGAAAATCTTCCTGACTTCTACGGATAGGGTTCTACGGTCCGTAGATGGAACCACGGACCGTATATGCCATCCGTAGAAGTCCTTCCGACAGTTTTTAGTGAGGTCTTTCCGTCTTTTCTCATCCTTTTAATTCCTATATTATGTCATTTTGGAATATTCTAAGTGGGATTAAGTGATTCCTAGTGATCCTAACCTCTCATTCTCTACTAACTCTCCCAAATCAAAGTTTCTTCTCTCTCAAGTCTCCTCTTAAGCAAGAGTTAGGGTTCCAAGCTTTAAGTCTCTATTGAAGTAATCAAGCCAATGTTCTTACTCCGGGTATGTGGGAGTTCATCTGTAACACCCAGAGTATTTAAGGTTGTCCTTTATCTTGTATAAAATGCTTACGAGCCTAAATTTGAGATTTTTGGTGTAGTACCGCACGTGATTTGATATTTTTAATAAAAATCTAAAAAAAATATATCTATTTATTGTCTTCCTAAAATGTCTTAAATATTTATGGAAAATTCATAGCTATGATATATTTTTGTATGTATTTATTTTATAAGAGTTTTATTAGTTACTAATATTTTAACAGAGATAATAAGTCTAGTTATTTTAAAAAAATTATTATTATATGACATAGGTTTTATTCGAAATAATTTTTTATTAATTATGATATATTCAAAAATTTTCTATATTTACAACGAGCCTACGCAATATCCGAGTGCATATGTACTGGGATAAATATATTTTTGATGTTGCCACCTCCACTCCACGAGGAGGTGGATAGGGTGGACAACAACTTTCGTTAAAAGCTTAAGAATGTGCCACTTGTGCACTTAGCATACCATTTAAGATTTATATATAATATATGGATTTAAATTGATTCCAACATAAAGTGACTTATATTTATAGGTATATTGTAATATGTCACTTGCTTTCATTTTTGGCATCTTCAATTTCCTTACAAAATTAATTCATAGCTTATGCATATGTATACACTTACTTACATTGAAGAGAGGTTCTATGGAAAGTATGTTTGCATTATATTTAATCACCAATATGAAAGTGATTATCAACGTCAAGTTATTCAATTCAATATTCAAGGTATGTTAAGGCAAAACTTTCTTTTTGATATCACACGAATCCTAAAATTGTAAATCATCGAATAAGTCATTGTTTACTATTCCATTGCTAGGAAGACCCTTTGTGAAAGGCATTGGGATGTCAGCTGATTTTATTTCTTGATTCTATCGTATTATTGTTGTGCTTGTACTATTGTGAAGTATGTTTGATAGTTAAAGTTATCATCCATAGAGTTTCTTATTTCTTATGTCTATTAACGAGCTATTGTCTTAAGAGTGATACGGAAATGATGGAGATTTATTATGTTGTATCTAAGGAAGGTTTTAAACTATTCTTTCTCGTGAGAAGCTTTAACTAAAAGGTTATTTGAAAATTATATTCATACCAAATTTTGTACCCTATTCTTGTGGTTATATACTTGTCAAACAACCTAATTTCTAAAAAAGCGCATACTATTATCAACTTGGAGTCGTTTATAGTAAATCAAGGCAAGCATGTCAGTCTCCTTTGAGTTCCTAAGTGACTAATTTTCTATGTTGAAATCGAGTCAAGAGCCATATGAAGGTTTAATGAAGTTAAGAGGAGATTCTTTAATCACCTTAAGATCTTTATGAAAATTCTCAAGTTTAAGTTACCTTTCTAAAGTCGAGTTAAGTGTTCCAATTTATTCTAAAAGCATATGAGATTCTACGAGACATTTACATGTTATACGAAAGTGATTACGGGATTATCAGAACAAGAGTACCAACAGGACAAGATTGACAACATGATTATGGTAACATATATGCATTACAAATTCATGACATGACATGCTCTACATTCTACTCCCAAGTTATAATTGGGAGGTATGGGACCTATTGTCTATATTTATAAGTATGAGACACATATGGCCACAAGTTGGTAAATATGATGTTGGTTAGCTACCGGAAGGCACCGCCATTGCTAGCTTTTGGTTGGGTATGTCATGCATTTGCATCTATATATCTGTATTCATGATATACGATTATACGAGCATACCATGCATATTTTCTTATTATGTGGTCAGATGTCGACCATGGAGGTTATCAGAGTTTTCGTTTCAGGTGGTATCTCTATTACCCTTTTAATCACAGCTATTTATGATAACACTTTTTGTCTTGCATACTAGTATATTTTTTATTTGTACTAACATCCCATTGCTTGGGGACACTGCATTTTGTGCTGCAAGTTCAGAAAGTGGTCTTGATCGGCATTTGCAATAGAGGTGTTGTCTCACCTGAGGATTGGTAAGCTCCATTTTTCCTAGAGCTAGTGGTTGTCTGTTGGTTTTTTTATACTTGAGTTTTGTAGATTATGGTTGGTATCATTGGAGACTTTTCACGACCATTTGATTTGTAGTATTCGTAGAGACTTGTGGACATACTGTATTAGGTCTTTTCTGCTTTTCGTTTATAGCCTTGTTGGCTTGTTGTATATGATTTCAATTATAGCCTTGTCGGCTTGCTAGTTCTTTATCAGTTAAGTTTGCCTTGTCGGTGCTTTCATTATGTATTTGATGTTGTTATGACCTCACCGATATAATTATCTTGTTTCAGCAGTTTATTGTACTGGCCTTGTCGGCCCTTGTTGTATCATTTTCTTTATGTTTCAGTCAGTTCTCTCAATCAAGTGAGGCACTAAGTGTCTGTCATACCTCTCCTAGTTTGGGGCGTGACAAACTTGGTATCAGAGCAGGTCGTGTCCTAGGGAGTCCACAAGTCATGTCTAGTAGAGTCTTGCTTATGGGTATATTATGCACCACACCTATAATCGGAAGGCTACCATGCATTTAGAGATAGTTTCGAATTTTTTCATTACTTAGATCGTGCGACAGTGGAAAGCCATAAGAAGTTACTTCTAATTCACACTTTGCTTAAGTGTCATTTAAATTATATCTATTAAAGGTGACATTGTATATGCTCAAAAGGCGGAATGCAATTTTTTCCAGGGAGGTAGTTTTCAACTTATTATCCCTAATCTCGTGGATGACTTTTGTAAAATGTGTGTCTTTGAATACCTCTATTAGACAGTGATTGATGTGATTCCTTCTGTAGGTATTCAGTTTAGGAGTAAGTATCTTCAATTGTTTTATAAGGATATATGTAAGAATCTATCCTATTAGGTTTTTTTAAGATCAAAGGAGATTATTACGTGCCTAATGGTTACAGTCAGATAATATCGATGGGATAGACATAAGTTAAATAGACAGAATAGTAAAGGATACAATATCGTTTAATTGTCTTGGGGGAGAAAATGGTTAGTTTTGAGATATAGAAGAATATTATCTCAACCAGCTGAATTACGTATGTGTATATATATGTGAAAGGAAGTCTAAGTTAGGATGTGACTCTTCTAAGGGCTAAAGGAAAGGTTTCATAATTTGCATATGTTCGTTATCTACTGAATTAAGTTAATGTAAGTTCATGTGTGCATTTTTTATAGTTTACTTCTTTATAGAATTATGTGTTACGTGCCTTACATGTTAACTATTTCCTGTTCTTTGTTTCATAAGTCGCTAGATCAATGTTATTTTCCTTCTTTAATCGGAGAGATCATTTGTTTTACGATAATTGTATTGTAAGTACTTTGTTTATGAGAAATGTATATCATTAGATCAATTTTTTAACTTATCGGAAATTCTATACAGAAAATGCATATATTTTATATATCGATTGACATGTTAGGTATATTATAGATATCAAACCATGACTAAAATGATCCCAGTGAGTTTTTTTTTCATGGCATTAGATGCCTATAAAAATAAGTCATCAAAAATCTGTGTGAATATGTTACGGTATATTAGCTTATAAGACTATATACGCAACGTATTTTATGACGTAAGGATATACATGGTACTATTTTTATAGATTTACTAGCTTACATGCTAAGTTCCCTTCTGGATTAATGATTTACATATTATTTGTATCACCAACCCGTTGTCTTCAATTGTATGTTATGGAAATTATTAATTATATATTACTTATTTTTATAAAGAATATGCTTATATGCTACATGTTACAAGAAGTGTTGGAACATATGCACTCTCCTCAACATTAATTTTGTTGTATAAACGTTCTTCATGAAAGCTTAAAGAAATACTTGTCATAATTATTTCATTCACATTATTGATCATAGGTCTTGACTAATTTTTTTATCTCCTATATTTGAGTTGTCAATCATGATTTGCATTTTGATTATCTGTAAAATCCCTTTTGAAAATATTAGGAAAAAAATTAATTATCATGTCAGATTGTTCTTGCTAATTTGAATTGATAAATACTTGTAGATCCTAATGATGTAAAAGGAAGCATGTCATGATCTAGCGTCTAAGTTGTTAAGTATTATTTGCCTCGTATTGCTATAAGGATCAAGTTTATGGTATGTCTGCAGTTCTGAGTCCTTACTGGAAGGAAGATAATAAGAGTTTACTACGTAAGAATTCCATAGAGTTCATTTTATGTTTTTGATGTTTGTCTACTCTTTCATGTTATATTCTATATAGAGATAATGAAGTTCCCTAGATCCACATAAGGTATATTATGTTCTCTAACGGATTGGATTTTCTTTTGTAAGAACTCCTATTGTGAATATTATGTGCATACCATCTCATAAGAAAGTATTCTATTGTATTTTAAACTGCTTAAAGTCCTTGTCGTAATATGATAGTATTATTTGAATAATTATGTTACTTGAAGAATCTTTCAGAGTTAATTAGATAAATAGGATGAATTGTTTAAGCTGAGTAAGTATACATATAAGACAATAATTATGATCTTTATTATAGACCTAACTGTGTATATTTGATAGTAATTTTATTTAATGGACTATCAAGGTTGATGTGTGTTATACATTGAGGATTAATTGTCATTTTGTTATGCTTTTATTGATAAGGTTATCAAAATTTAATTGCTAACCAATAAAGGCTTACTTACTTGTTCAGCAAGACTTGTCTATGTGTTATATGAACTAGTTAATTCAATCATCACCCAAAAATAGACGTGATGGTACTTGTCCTTTCCCACAAAGATAAGTCAGCCTCAACCAAACGAAAATGAAAGAAAAGTGGAAATAAATAAAGCAACAACAAGACAAAGGCGGAAAACTTATTCATGCTAAACAATACCCCAAAATCTGGTTGTCACGTGTACAAGCCTTTAAAGTAAATACAGAGTTTGAAAGATAAATACAAGTCTCAGTCTTTGTTTCTCAAGTAGAACAAAGCTTAAAGATAAAGGAAAGAGAAGGACCTTCCGAAGTGACAAGCAGCTACCTCTTCAATCCTTGACAAACCTCGAAGATCAGGAGAAAAGAGATCACACAAGTACGAACTCGAAACCTACACAAGTGTAGAAGAAAGGAGTGAGTACCACCAACACAGTACCCAGCAAGCAACCTAATAAACTAGGCAACCTAGCTAAATCGAATACTCCTTTTCATCCCAACCAAACCTCTACAAACTAGAACTAGCATAGAAATTAGCCCAACCTAATAGTTCTACAATAAACAGGTCTCAAGGCTCAAGATCAAGAACAACAGTCATATTTCAACAATCGATAAACATCAAGTTACTTACACTCATGTAAAGGCATTTCAAGCCCACATAGCAACAAGTTCAACTTAAATATCAAACAAACAAATTCAAACCACACCAAATAGGTCAATCATGTGCATCAAATAAGTCAAGTGTATTCATCAAGTAGATTGACCACAAGTCAACATTGGCAAGAACCATTTTACTTCGGCTCAATGTCACTAGCCGGAACCATTTCCCTTCGGCTTTCACATTATTCACTTGTCGGAACCATTTTCTTTCGGCATTTAAATCACTAGTCGAAAAAATTTCCCTTCGGCTTTTATCACAAAATAGCACTTGCCGGAACCATTTTACTTCGGCATTTATATCACTAGCCGGAACCATTTCCCTTTGGCTTTCACATTAATCACTTGCCGGAACTGTTTCCCTTCGGCATTTACATCACTAGCAGGAACTATCTCCTTTCGACTTTCATCAAGTGTCTCATCACGGTGTTCATCAAACAATGCACACGAGCAATATAACACCACACGAAGAGACAACAATTCATAACACACAAGTCTAGTTTCATGCATTCAAGCAATTCACCAACCAATCACATAGGGTCACAACAAGGCAATTCACATTTTAACATGATCATCAAGAAGCCTTTTAATTTTTTTCCCTTTTTTTGGTTAACATTAATCAAGTGGAACACAATAGTACTTGACCTCATTCCCGATTACTCCCAACACATAGGCAATGAAGAGAAATAAACAATTCAAATAAATTACAAAGTTTAAGAGATCACTTGCCTTAAATAATTCAATTAATCACTCCAAGAGTGGAGTCTTCCCCTTCCGAGTCACTTCTAAAGCCACACAATCTATAATAATCAAGTATTCACAATCATCTACCAGAAATCACAATATCCACACCAATACTCTTGAAAAGTGGGTCAATCAACAAAAACCCCAATTTGAAAAAAAAGTTTGAATCCAGAAAATATTACTCAAGGATTTAGGAATTCATTTGAGAAAACCATTTCAAAAAAGGGATTAAAACCACTTCAAAATCACCATTTTAGTTTAGGAACTTGAGTTCATGAAAACCTCCACATTCACCAATCAAAATCTCATATTTTGATATTAAAGCTCATAATTAATCAAAGGAAATTGAAGGATTAGGATCAAGAAGGCTTACCTAAAGGAAATTGAAGGATTAGGATCAAGAATGCTTACCTAAATGATCTAGCACAAAAAATCCCTTCAAAAATCATCACCAAGGTTTCCCCAAGCTCAAAAATAGTGAAATGGGGCTAAAACCCCAAAATCGTAGGTCAAAACTACTCTCTGATGTCGCAAAGGTGACCAAGCGAACCCCGCTAAAAATACGGGCTTCGCAAAAGTGAGCCCCCTTCGCAAAAGCGACAGGACCTTCGTAAAAGCAAGGCCTGCAGCACCAGAAAAACATAGCCAACTCTCAAAATATCAAATCAACCTTCGAGATTCGTTCAGAATCCCGTACACACAAATCATATTTGCAAATCAATTATACTCGATGTTCCGGACTCAATGGAACCATCAAAATACAAATTTGAGGTCTTCTTAACCATGAAAACCACAAGAAACTAACTCAACGCATAAAAAGGACAAATCAAGCTCGAGACCTCTCAAAAATCAACCAAGGCCACTCCTAGGCCTAAAATCAATCCCCGGATCCAACGAAACTCTCAAAATTTCAATCCGAGCATTCGAACTCCAAATGTTGACCAAAGTCAACCCAAAGGCTAAAATTTTACAATTTCACAACTTAGGACCTCAAATCCTCAAAAAGACTAGGAATCAGAAATCGACAAATCTCACGGATTAAATTCCACATTCCGGAACTAATAGAATTGACGGAATTTCATTTCGACACTCGAAACTCTAAAAGACTCCAAAAACTATTTTTAAGCAACTTAAGCCTTTTAAACTTAACATTACCAAAATCGCAACTTTTAACTCAAAGTTTGGAACCGACTTCCAAGACTCAATTAAGAAACAACTCGGGGATCGATATTAGAAGGGGCAAAATAAGAAATTTCACAAAGAATCAAAAATGACCAACCGGGTCATTACATTATCCACCACTAAAAATCATGTTCGTCCTCGAATATAAAGCAAAAGAAAGTACATGAAGCCTCGAAGAGATGAGGATATCTGGTACACATATCCGACTCTGTCTCCTAAGTCGCCTCACCAACTGAACGATGCTTCCACTGCATCTTCACTTAAGTGATCTCCTTGGTCCTAAGCTTCAGGACCTGCCTATCCAAAATGGCTATAGGCTCCTCCTCAAAGGACAAGTCTGGACCCAACTCAACAGAATCAAGAGAAAGTACATGGAACTCATCTGGCACGTACTTCTGAAGCATGGAGACATGAAACACAGGATGAACAGTTGACAAGCTAGGTGGCAAGGCTAACTTATAGGCAACCTCTCCCACTTGGCTCAAAATCTCAAAAGGTCTAATGAATCTAGGGCTAAGCTTGTCCTTCTTTCCGAACCTCATCACACTCTTCATGGGTGACACCCGAAGCCAAACATGATCACCCTCCATAAACACAAGGGCTCAAACTCTCCGATCTGCATAGCTCTTCTATCAACTCTGGGCAATCAAAAGTCTATTCTGAATCATACGAACTTGTTCCATAGCATCTCTAAGCAAGTCTGTATCTAATGAATCCATCTCAGCCAAATCAAACCAACTGATCAGAGATCTACACCGTCTGCCATACAATACCTCAAAAGGGGCCATATGAATACTGGAATGATAACTGTTGTTGTAGGAAAACTCTGCTAAGGGAAAATGTCGATCCCATCTAGCACCAAAATCAATCACACAAGCACGGAGCATGTCCTCCAACACCTGAATCATCCGCTTGCACTGACCATCTTTCTAAGGATGAAAAGTTGTACTCATATCTAACTAAGTACCCAAACCATGTTGCAAAGCCCTCCAGAAATAGGAAGTGAACAAGGAACCTCGATCAGAGACAATGGAAATCGGAACTCGATGACGTACAATTTGACTGATATAAAGCTCGGCTAACTTCTCCACCGTATACTTCACCAGAACCGGGATGAGGTGTGAAGACTTGGTCAACCTATCAACCACAACCCAAATGGAGTCATAACCACCCACGGTGGTAGGCAAACCCACAACAAAATCCATAGTGATTCATTCCCACTTCCAAATAGGAATAGACATCCTCTGATTCACATCTCCGGGCCGCTGATGCTCACACTTGAACAGTTGGCAAGTCAAACACCTAGAAACAAAGTCTGCAATATCCCTCTTCATGACACACCACCAATAAAGCTGGCTCAGATCTTGATACATCTTTGCCGCTCCCGGATAAATAGAATATCGAGAACAATGGGCCTCCTCAAGAATCAAACTAATCAACTCACCCATCTTGGGCACACAAATCCTACTTCCAATCCTCAAGATACCATCAAAATCAAGGACAGTCTCCTTGACTTCCCCTCTCAACACTTTGTCTCGAATGAGACAGAATTTCTCTTCATCAAACTGGTTCTCACGGATATGCTCAACTAAGGAATAACGAGCCTCAATGAAAGCAATCAAACCACCCGTCTTCTCAGAAATTTACAATCGGACAAGACTATTGTCTAACCTCTAAACATCTCTAGTCAATGGTCTCTCATCAATACTGATAGCTGCAAGACTTCTCATGCTAGAAGTCTTCCTACTCAAAGCATCAGCCACCACATTAGCCTTTCCTGCATGATACAAGATGGTGATGTCATAGTCCTTCAGTAGCTCAAGTCATCTACGCTGCCTCAAGTTCAGATCCCTCTGACTGAAGATGTACTGAAGACTCTGATTGTCACGCCTCGAGGCTACCCTTTAGGCATAACACAGGACCTAGGATCACAAGTAACCCCAAGCTAACCCTGAGTTTGTCAATTGGCAAGCATACTGAAATATAACTAAGTAAGCGGAAACATAATTGTAAAGGGAGTCAAAACTAAAAGAAGCTCAAGTGAGAATATAACTGAATATCAATGCGAAACAACCCGAAAAAGTTGAATATCGACTTTATGTCTGAGAGCCTCTAATACTGATGAGCTGCTGGGACAATTCCCCAGCTAACTCTAAAAATACTGAAAGACTAATACTAGGCTGACAAAACCAAAATCATAAATAAACGTCCTCGAACTATGAGGACTCACCACTAAAGTTGTTAAGTATGGGCTGGAAGTCGAACTAAGTGTGATCTGGATGCTGATCCTAAACCTAAATCATGCAATGATGTAGCGCAAAAGTATGTACCAGTACTTTAAATGTACCGAGCATGTAGGATATAGATACTAAGCTAAACAATATAAAACTAAACATGGAAATAGGTTGTACTGAAGTATAACTAAAAACTGGGCTAGATGCAATGACCAAGTAATAATCATGAAGATAACATGTTGAACTGTATACTGAAGTAAATGTTGATAACATGATCAATGCAATAAGAGTATGACTTTGGGAGCTACGATTAACCAACATAAACCACGTGAGTTAAATGTGGAGTTCGATGGGTACATCCCATCGAGAGGACCCAATATACCTTGCCAGGGGTATAAAGGCATGATTGTGGCGTGCACACTAAAAATTGATGCCCAACAGAGGGGACTTCTGAATCTACATTGGCACGTAGTTCTAGCATATTGAGGGTATGCTAAACCCTAGTCCAACTCGATGCTAAGTCTTCTCCCAACTGAATATGTATAGCTAAAATGTAACTGAAATACTGAGTAGCTCAAAATAATGACATGCTATCTGACAATGCAACATAAATATACTGAAAGCTATGGCATTCGAATTCTGAAGCATGATTTTCTGACTGATCTATCGAGCGAGTATAATTTATGAAATACTGATAATTAATACAAGCTAGGGTTCTGAGTTCTATACATAGGACTATGCAAATTTTCCAAGAAACATGTTATTTAGATTGTGGAAACTATAGTAGCTAAAATCACAATGAATCTCCAAGGTTTTGGAAACCCTAGGTCAGAACAATTTATAAATTGAAGAACTGGCTGAATTCTAGGGACCTAATGGGTGAAAGGAATCCACTAGTGAAATCCCACATACCTAATGACGAAACTAAGGAGAAATCCTTTGGATTTTGGAGCTGAATTTGAAGAAAACCTCTGCTTGTTCTTCGGAGAAACTATCACCTCTTTCTCTTCTTTTCTTTCTAAGTTGGATGATTTTGGGATAATGAGGGTTCTAGGTAGTTTCTGACTAGATTATTAGGCTTAGAGTGAGTAAAACGATGTAGTTTAAGCATTAAATGAAGCAGTTTAAGTACCAAATGCATAGGGGAAAAGACCAATGCGACTGTGACTTAAATGCTACCGAAGTGACTTCAAGAGAGGCTTCACGGGCCGTCTAGAGCACCATGGCCCATCAAGTGGGTCGTGAAGCCTCATCTACATGACAGTGCTTCACTAAAATGAGAATAACTTTTTATTTCAAACTTCAAATGGGGCAAACTCGGTGGCATTGGAAAGAGGATTCAGAGATCTTTAATTTGATAGGCCATGGCCACCTAATTCATTTTGTGCTGAAATATATGGTCGATTGAAGTTGACCCTAAACACTAAGTCTGACAAGTCTCTTTCACGAATGACTTCACGGTCTGTGTGGAGCTTCATAGATCGTGTAGAAGTCTGTGGTCTTAAACCAGTGACTTAGGAGGAGACCTTACTGATGGGGTGACTTGTACGACCAACCAAACGGGCCATCGAAGTCACCACGGACCGTCTGGGTGTTCTTCGAGGTGAATTCTGCCTGGGGTAGGTTCTGGAAGACCTTCATGAGCTCCTTAACAGACAGTGGTCCCCTGCACAGCCCATCTAGGGCTCCGTAGAGGGTTCCATGGTCCACTTTTGGACTCGGGGCTTGCCCGTTTGACCCCTTTCTAGCCTTTCTCTAACCCGAGGTGGTACAATATCTCTCCCTTGGGAATATTTATCCTCAAATGAAGACTAAAAAAGCTGAGTTTGGAGGAAAGAGCAGCAATCCCTACCAACTGAGTACTAGAAGCTGATATCTAACTGAACTGAGTTCCATGAACATGCAATTATGCTGAAATGCAATGATAACTGAGGGAACAAGATACTGAGACTGAATTTACACAAGATTAACTGAAAGACTGGAGAGGAACTATTACCTCCAGCTGAAACTGAATCGAAAGGAAAGAGGTGAGGATACTTGGCCATCATGGCTGCTTCTGCTTCCCAAGTAGCTCCCTCTACGGAATGACTCATCCACAAAACTTTTACTGAAGCAACTTCCTTATTTCTCAACCTACGAACATGATGGTTAAGAATCTCAACTAGAATCTCTTCATAGGTGAGGCTATCCTTCACAGCCACACTTTCAAAGAGTACTATCGATGCCGGATCACCCACACACTTCTTCAACAAGGAAATGTGAAAGACTAGATGAACCGCTGCTAGTTATGTTGGCAACTCTAACTTATAAGCCACATTACAAGCGCTTTTCAGTATTCTGTAAGGACCTACATACCTGGGACTGAGCTTCCCTTTCTTGCCAAATCTCATCATCACCCCTTTCATGGGTGACACTTTCAGGAAAACCCAATCATCTATTTCAAACTCTAAGTCTTTTCTCCTCACATCAGCATAGGACTTCTAATAACTCTGAGCTGCCTTTAGTATATCTCTGATGAGCTGAACTTTCTCCATAGCCTTATGAACCGAATTTGGCCCAACCAAGGCTGCTTCACCTACTTTGAACCAACCAATCAGAGACTTGCATCTATGCCCATACAGTGCCTCATAAGGGGCCATCTGAATACTGGAATGGAAATTGTTATTATAGGCGAACTCGATGAGAAGTAAGTGATCATCCCAACTACCCTTGAAATCGATCATGCAAGCTCTCAGCATGTCCTCTAAGGTCTGAATAGTACGCTCTGCCTAACCATCCATCTGCAGATGAAATGTTGTATTGAGATTTACGTGAGTACCAAGACCTTTTTGAAATGATCTCCAGAAATGAGAGGTAAACTGAGGACCTCTATCCGATATGATAGACAAAGGAACCCCATGCAACCTGATTATTTTGTTGATGTAGATTCTGGCATAGTTCTCCACTGAATCTGTAGTCTTGACTGCCAAGAAGTGAGCTGACTTAGTGACTCTATCCACTATCACCCAAATGGAATCGTGTTGTCTGCAAATACGAGGTAAACTCATAATGAAATCCATGTTTACCACTTCCCACTTCCAAGTAGGAATGCTAATCTCCTGAGTTACACCTCCTGGTTTTTGATGTTTTATTTTAACTTGCTGACAGTTAGGAAACTTAGCTACAGAATCTGCGATGTCTCTCTTCAAGGCGTTCCACCAAAAGACTTCTCGTAGATCATGGTACATCTTAGTGGCACCCAGATGAATAGAATATCTGGAATTATGGGCTTCTGTAAGGATCTACTGCCTCAACTCACCCACATTAGGGACACACAAGTGACCCTGATAACTAAGCACACTATCTCCCCCTTGGGAGAAAACCTCAACTCTTTGCTGATGAACTACACCTTTCAACTGAAGTAATATAGAATCATTATCCTATTTTTCCTTAATCTCCGCTACCAATGAAGATTCTGATCCATTCTGGACTATCACACCACCATCTGACGTGTCCATAAGGCAAACTCCTAAGCAAGAAAGCCGGTGAACATCTCTGGCTAATTCTTTCTTCTCTTTCTCAACATGTGCAACAGTACCCATGGATAGTCAGCTAATGGCATCAGCCACTATATTGGCCTTACCCCGATGGTAGAGCACATTCATGTTATACTCTTTTAGGAATTCAAGCCATCTCCTCTGACGAAGATTAAATTCATTCTGGGTGAACATATACTGGAGGCTCTTATGATGTGTGAACACATCAACATGGACACCATACAAGTAGTGTCTCCAAATCTTTAGGGCAAACACGACGGTTGCAAGCTCGAGGTCATGAGTCGGGTAGTTCTTCTCATAGACCTTAAGCTGTTTGGAAGCATAAGCTATAACCTTACCCTGTTGCATCAACACACAACCTAGGTAGACCCTGGATACATCACAATAAACCACATAACCGTCTGAACCCTCTGGTAGAGTCAAGACAGGAGATGTAGTCAACCTGGTTTTCAATTCTAAGAAGCTTTTCTCACACTCATCTGACTATTGAAACTTGACCTTTTTCTGAGTCAACTTGGTCAATGATGCACCTATGGATAAAAATCCTTCAACAAACCTCTGGTAGTAATCGGCCAAACCCAAGAAACTTCTGATATCATTCGGAGAGGTGGGACTGGGCCAGTGCCTTATTGCCTCAATTTTCTAAGAATCCACTCGGATCCCTTCACTGGATACCACATGACCAAGGAAAGCAATCGACTATAACCAGAATTCACATTTAATGAATTTAGCGAATAGATGGCGATCTTTGAGGGTTTACAGAACAACTCTTAGATGAGTCACATGCTCTTCCTCATTACGACAATAAACGAGGATATTATCAATAAAGAAGATGATGAATAAGTCCAAATACTGTTTGAACACCCTGTTCATTAAGTCCATGAAAGCTGCAGGAGCATTTGTTAGTCCAAAAGACATAACTACAAATTTATAGTGACCATACCGAGTTCTGAAGGTTGTCTTCACGATGTCACTTTCTCTGACTCTAAGCTGATGATCCAGATCTGATGTCTATCTTAGAAATGCAACAAGCACCCTGAAGTTGGTCGAAGAAGTCATCAATCATGGGGATGGGATATTTATTCTTGATTGTGACTTTGTTCAACTGACAATAGTCAATGTACATCCTGATAGAACTGTCTTTCTTACGCACGAACAACACTGGAGCACCCCATGAAGAGATACTGGGTCTGATGAAGCCCTTGTTTAGAAGGTCTTTCAACTGTTCTTTCAATTCCTTAAGCTCAGCTGGAGCCATCTTGTAAGGAAAAATCAAAATAGGCTGGGTATCTAGAAGGAGGTCTATTCTGAAGTCGATTTCCCTTTCAGGAGGAACTCTAGGAAGATCTTATGGGAACACTTTTGAAAACTCATTTACAACTGGGACTGATTCAAGAGTTGGGGTTTCAGAGTTTGAAACCTTAACTAGAACAAGATGATAGATATACCCTTTGGAAATCATTTTCCTGGCCCTAAGGTAAGAGATAAATCGACCTACGAGCACTGAGTTACTACCCTTCCACTCTAAGACTGGCTCGTTTGGAAACTGAAACCCATCGATAATTGGTGACTTTCTGGGAAACTGTGACAGGGTAATTTTTGTATACCTGTCTAGCTATAATTGGGTCACCAACTGGAGCAGAGACTGAGAAGGGTTCTTGGAGAGTTTCTGGACTAACAATGAAGTTTACTGCTATATAAGTAGTTACAAAAGAAAATAGAGCCCCTGGATCTAACAATGCATAAACATCTAAATAAAAGACTTGTAACCTACCAGTGACTACATCAGGAGAATCTTCCTAGTCCTGGTAAGCCTGAAGAGCATACAACTTATTATGGCGCTGACCACCACCTGTACCAGATGAGGCACCCTGTTGAGTGGGGCGACCTGTTGGCACTACTGAAGTTGTAGACTGAGCCATGTTACCTCCTTGTCCTTTCCTGGCAGAAGGGAAATCCTTCAACCTATGACCAGACTGACCGCACTCAAAACACCCCTCTCTGCCTATATGACACTTGCACGGATGGTTCTTACCACACTTTGGACAAGATGGAAAAGTCTTGTTACCTCAAGCACTCCCCTGGGACTTAGAGCCTGATGCCCTCCCTTTCTAATCCTGTCGAAACCTGGGGGACAGAGCGCTAGCTGATGAACGCGTTGGGGCTGAAGACCTTTTCTGATATTATGAGCGATTTCCACTGCCTGACCTATGCTGAGAGTATTCATAGTTCCCTGTTCTAGCCTTTTTGTTATCCTTCGCCATTTCCTTGAGCTTATCCCCCTCAATCTGCTGAGCATGGGTCATTAGTCTGGAGATATCTATATCCCCTAATAGCATAGCATCCCTTCACTCGGTCCTCACCAGATCAGATAATCCAAATAAGAACTTTCTCATTTGTGCTCTCGAATCGGAAACCATATGTGGAGCATACCTGGAGAGCTGGGTGAACTTTAGCCCGTATTCTTGGACTGACATCGAACCCTGCCTCAAGTACATAAACTCTTGAGCCTTAGCCTACCTCAACTCTCTCTGGAAGAACCTGTCCAAAAAAAGCTCTAGTAAAACAATCCCATGTCACAGGAGCTGCATCCGCACCCCTTTTGTCCTTCCACTACGTGAACTAGATATGAGCCACATCCTTAAGTTGGTAGGATGCTAGCTCAACACTATCAGTAACAGTCACTTGCATTACCTCAAGAATCCTCTTAACCTCATCAATGAAGTTCTGTGGCTCCTCACCAACCTTCTACCTTAGAAACTCTGGCAGATTCATATGAACAAAGTCTCGAACCCTGGCTGCAGCTGATCCACCAATGGGGTTTGCATGAACTGGGGCCTGCTGATTGTTCTGGTTGGCTACAGTCTGAGCCAATATCTAGATCGCATTTCAAAACTCTGCATTCGTAACCTCATGGTTCGAGACTAGAGGAACTATGTTAGAATTATGTGTGTTAGCTCTGTTAGGAGGCATGATCTAAAATGCATAACAACGAATTAGAAAGGAGAAGTTGAATCACACTTCACGCACGATAGGAATAGCAAAAGAAGTGAAGTTTTTCTTCGAACACCTAGTAGCCTCCCTCCCATAGGTGTGACGCGCTTCACATTCATGAAAGATATTCTACTTAGTGGGGCTTTCAGACACCCTAGAACTCTTGAACCTGATGCTCTGATAACATGTTTGTCACACCCCGAGGCTACCCCTAGGTGTAGCGTGGGACCTAGGATCACAAGTGACCCCAAGCTAACCCTGAGTTTGGCATATAGCAAGCATACTAAAATATAACTAAGTAAGCGGAAACATAACTATAAAAGGAGTCAAAACTAAAAGAAGCTCAAGAGAGAATATAACTGCATATCAATGGGAAAAAACCCAAAACAACTGAATATTAACTCTATGTCTGAAAGCCTCTAATACTGATGAGCTGCTAGGACAAGTCCCTAGCTAACTCTAAAAATACTGAAAGACTGATAATAGGTTGACTAAACCAAAATCATAAACAAACGTCCTCGAAATATGAGGACTCACTACTAAAGTTGTTGAGTATGGGCTAGAAGTTGAACTAAGCGTGATCTGGATGTTGAGTGCCTGAACCTATATCATGCAACGATGTAGAGAAAAAGTATGTGTTAATACTTTGAATGTACCGAGCATGCAGGAAATAGATACTAAGCTGAACAATATAAAACTGAACACGAAAATAGATTGTACTGAAGTATAACTGAAAATTGGGCTAGATGCAATGACCAAGTAATAATCATGAAGATAACATGTTGAACTATATACTGAAGTATATGTTGATAACATGAACAATGCAATAAGAGTATGACTGTGTGAGCTACTATTAACCGACATAAACCACGTGAGCTAAATGTAGAGTCCGATGTATACGCTCCCTCGAGAGGACCCAATATACCTTGCCAGGGGTATAAAGGCATGACTATGGCGTGATCACTAAAAATTGATACCCAACAGAGGGGGAACCTACATTGGCACGTAGTTTTGGGACTTTGACGGTACGCTGAACCCTAGTCCAACTCGGTGCTAAGTCTACTCCTAATTGAATATGTATAGCTAAAATGCAACTGAAATACTAAGTAGCTCATTATACTGACATGCTATCTGAGAATGCAACATAAATATACTGAAAACTATGGCATTCGAATTCTGAAGCATGATTTTCTAACTCTACCTAGCGAGTATAATTCATGAAATACTGATAATTAATACAAGCTAAGGTTCTGAGTTCTATACATGGGACTATGCAAATTTTCCAAGAAACATGTTATTTAGATCGTGGAAACTATAGCAGCTAAAATCACAATGAATCTCTAAGGTTTTGGAAACCCTAGGTCTGAACAATATATGAGAAATTGAAGAACTGGCTGAATTCTAGGGACCTAATGGGTGAAAGGAATCCACTAGTGAAATCCCACATACCTGGTGACAAAACAACGGAGAAATCCTTTGGATTTTGGGGCTGAATTTGAAGAAGACCTCTGCTTGTTCTTGGGAGAAACTATCACCTCTTTCTCTTCTTTTCTTTCTAAGTTGGATGATTTTGGGAGAATGAGGGTTCTAGGTAGTTTCTGAGTATATTATTAGGCTTACACTAAGTAAAATGACGTAGTTTAAGCATCAAATGACGTAGTCTAAGTACAAAATGCATAGGGGAAAAGACAAATGCGACCTTGACTTAAATGCTGCCGAAGTGACTTCAAGAGAGGCTTCACGGGCCGTCTAGAGTACCACGGCCCATCAAGTGGGTCGTGAAGCTTCATCTTCCTAATAGTACTTCACTAATATGGGCATTACGTTTTACTCCGAACTTCAAATGGGGCAAACTCGGTGGCATTGGAAAGAGGATTAAGAGATCTTTAACGTGATAGGTCATGGCCCACCTAATTCATTTTGTGCTGAACGATATGGTCGATTGAAGTTGACCCTAAACTCTAAGTCTAACAAGTCTCCTTAACGGACGACTTCACGATCCATGTGGGGCTTCACGGACCGTTTAGACGTCGGTGGTCTTAAACCAGTGACTTAGGGTGAGACCTCACTGATGGGGTGACTTGTACAACCCACCAGACGGACCATCTGGGCGTTCTTTGAGGTGAAGCCTGCCTGGGGCAAGTTCTGGAAGTCCTTCACGAGCTCCTTAATGGATAGTGGTCCCATACACTGCCCGTCTAGGGCTATGTGGAGGGTTCCATAGTCCACTTTTGGACTCGTGGCTTGCCCGTTTGACCCCTTTCTAACCTTTCTCTAACCTGAGGTGTTACACCGATGGTCAATGAAGACCTCACAATGCACCCCATACAAATAATGTTGTCATAGCTTAAGCACAAATACTAAGCTGCCAACTCAAGATCATGGGTAAGGTAGTTCTTATCATGGGTCTTCAACTGTCTAGAAGCATATGCAATTACCTTACCTTTCTACATCAGAACACCCATTAACCTAACTCTAGAAGCATCACAATAAACAGTGAAGTGTACACCCTCCTCGGGTAAAGTCAAAATAGGAGCTGAAGTCAACAAGGTCTTGAGCTTTTGAAATCTCTCCTCACACTCATCAGACCACTGGAAGCTCACACTCTATCAAGTCAATCTGTTCAAAAGAGATGCAATGGTGGAGAAGCCTAAACAAATCATCTGTAGTAACCAGCAAGTCCCACAAAACTCTGAATCTCAGTGACTGAAGTAGGCCTGGTCCAACCTCTAACTGCATCAATCTTGGTTAAGTCCACCCTAATACCCTCCTTGGACACCACGTGTCCTAGAAATGCAGTTGAATCTAGCCAAAACTCATACTTCGAGAACTTGGCATAAAGCTTCTCTTCCCTCAATCTCTGGAGCACAATCCTCAAATGCCGATCCTGATCCTCCTCAGTCTTGGAGTACACCAAGATGTCATCAATGAAGACTATCATAAAGGAGACTAAATAAGGTCGGAACACTCCGTTCATTATATCCATGAACGCTGCAGGGGTGTTCGTCAAATCAAAATAAATCACAAGAAACTCATAGTGACCATAACGAGTCCTGAAAGTTGTCATAGGGATATCCGATACCCTAATCTTTAGTTGATGAGAGTCAGATCTCAAGTCAATCTTAGAAAATGGAGATGCACCCTGAAGCTGATCAAACAAATCATTAATACGAGGAAAAGGATATTTGTTCTTCATTGTTACCTTGTTCAACTATCGATAATCAATACACGTCCTCATGGATCCATCCTTCTTCCTCACAAACAGCATAGGAGCACCCCACGGGGAAACACTTGGGCGAATGAACCCTTTACTCAGAAAATCCTGCAACTGATCCTTCAATTCCTTCAATTCAGCTGGAGCCATCCAATAAGGAGGAATAGAGATGGGCTAGGTGCCCGGCTCCAAGTCAATGGAAAAATCAATATCCCTATCCGGAGGAACACCTGAAAGATCCATAGGGAACACATCTGAAAACTCTCTAACCGCTAGCACAGAATCCATGGAAGGTGGCTCAACACTAGTATCCCGAATGAAAGCCAAATATGACAAACATCATCTATCAATCAATCTCTGAGCTTGAATGAAGGAGATAACTTTGCTAGGGTAAGAACCACTACCACCCATGCACTCAACTCTCGGAACACATGGCATCGCTAAGTTCAGTCTTAGCTAAACAATCAAGAATCGCATGATGCAGGGAGAGCCAATCCATACCCAAAATAACATCAAAGTCTACCATCCCCAAAATGATCAAGTTTACCCAAGTATCATACCCAGGCAAAGAAACAAGACAAGATCCATATACTCGATCCACCACTAAGGATTCACCCACTGGTGTAGAAATATGAATAGGCACATGCATGCAATTAGACATCATATCAAACCCAGCCGCAAAATAGGTAGACACATATGAGAAAGTATACCCTGGATCAAACAATACAGACGCAGATCGATGGCAAACTGGGACAATACCTGTGATCACAACATCAAAAGTCTCAGCCTCAAATCTCCCTGTAAAATAATTACACTCGCCATCCGGCCACCTGCAATTTGAGTAGAACCTCGACCCCCATCCTGTGGAGCTGTAGCACCCCTACCAGAAGTCCTGCCACCTCTGCCGGACTGACCTCTGCCTCGACCCCTGGCCAGAGGTGCTGAATCTCTAGTTGGAGCACTTGAATAGGTACGCTGAGGCCTTGAGTGAGTCTGTAGAGGGAACTACAAAATTATATGACCTAGATCCCCACAACCAAAGCAAGACCTCAGCACGGATAACTACTACTGCAAATCAGATGAGCTACCATAGCCATCACGGCCAGAACCATAAGATCCTCAGGCTGGCTGCCCACTCTCAACTGCTGGCATAGATGTATGAATCGGCCCACGGAGCTGAAAGGAGCCACTACCTCTATGAGAACCCTTGCCTCTAGATGAGGCACCAAAAAATTGACCAGAAGAACGAGTCATCTTAGGCTCTCCAAACTCCTCTAGAAGCATCAAATTTGCCTCCTTGGCGGTGATCACAATGGACTTGAAAGAAGCCCCCTCTCTGGCTGCTCGAAACATATACAACCTGGTAGAGAAAGACAACCATCTCACAAACCTGCGAACTCTCTCTGCCTCATCAGGAACAATAGTCACAGCATATCGAGAAAGCTCACAAAAATAGGCCTCATACTAAGTCACAGACATACTTTCCTGTCTCAAGTCCTCAAACCTCTGTCTACTCTCCTCCCTCATGCTCCAAGGAATGAAGCAGTCCTGGAAAGCACTAGAGAACACATCTCACTCAATCGGAGGAGACCAAACTGGTCTAGACCTCCTAAAAGTCCTCCACCACTCTCTGGCACGTCCACGCAGCTAAAGAGAAACGAAACGAACACCCCAAGCATCCTCCATACCCACTGCCTCAAGCATCTCATGGCACAAGGTAAAAAACTCATGAGCATCCTCACACTTACCACCCTGAAACTGGGGTGGTTTCATCTTCTGAAACCCCTCATAGCATTGTTGCTCAGTTGTCATCAGAATAACATCAGGAGTAATCAAAACACCCACAACCGATGCAGGAACCACCAGTGGCTGACCCACCTGATCATGAATACCTGGACTCTGCTGCTGACCTGGAGTCTACACTCCTAACCCAATCTGAGAACCATGTGGTGTACCAGTCGCACCACCCTAAAAGAAGTTCTCCAAAACACAAAGCACTCTCATCAAAGTCTCCTGAAACAAAGAAGAAGATCCAAACTCAGGAGGAACCGGGTCCTTAGCAACCTCAACCTATGGCTCAGGAGAAGCCTCTCTACCTCTGCCTCTGGCTGGTGCCGTTCCACGGGCACGACCTCTAACTGGTGCTACTCTATAATCACGGCCTCTAGCTTGGGCCCTACCTCTACCCCTTAGCTGGGGTCTCAGCAACTCCCTCGGGGACTGCCTTCCCTCTATCACTGGAAACAGAAGCTCTAGTCTTCGGCATATGCCAAAACAACACGTGGCAACTCAGCACAACGAAGGCAACCACACACGATAAGGAAAAGTGAACAAAAGGAAGTTTCCTAACAGTCTTCATAGCCTCTCAAAGATAAGTACAGACGTCTCTATACCGATCCTCGAGACTCTACTTAGACTAGGCTTGTACAAACGTGAGATCTATGAACCAGGGGCTCTGATACCATTTGTCACTACCCAAAAATAGACGTGATGGCACTTATCCTTTACCATCAAGACAAGTCAGTCCCAACCCAACAAAAACAAAAGAAAAGCGGAAATAACTAAAGCAAGAACAAGACAAAGACAGAAAATTTATTCATTCTAAAATATACCCCAAAATCTGGTTGTCACGTGTACAAGCCTTTAAAGTAAATACAGAGTTTGAAAGATAAATACAAGTCTCAGTTTTTGTTTCTCAAGTAGAACAAAGCTTAAAGAAAAAAGAAAGAGAAGGTCCGACCGAAGTGACAAGCAGCTACCTTTTCAATCCTTGACAAACCTTGAAGATTAGGAGAAAAGAGATCACACAAGTCCGGGCTCGGAACCTACACAAATGTAGAAGCAATGAGTGAGTACCACCAATATGGTACCCAGCAAGCAACCTAATAAACTTGGAAACCTAGCTAAATTGAATACTCCTTTCAATCTCAACCGAACCTCCACAAGCTACAACCTTCACAGAAATCAGCCCAATCTAACAGTACTATAATAAACAGGTCTCAAGGCTCAAGATCAAGATCAACAGTCATATTTCAACAATCGATAGACATCAAGTCACTTACACTCATGTAAAGGCATTTCAAGCCCACATAGCAACAAGTTCAACTTACATATCAAACAAACAAATTCAAACCACACCAAATAGCTTAATCATATGCATCAAATAAGTCAAGTGTATGCATCAAGTAGATTGATCACAAGTCAACATTAACCGGAACCATTTCCCTTCGGCTCAATGTCATTAGCCGGAACTGTTTCCCTTCGGCTCAATGTCATTAGCCGGAACTGTTTCCCTTCTGCTTTCACATTATTTACTTCGCAAGAACCATTTCCCTTCAACTTTTATCACAAAATAGCACTTGCCGGAACCATTTTCCATCGGCATTTACATCACTAGCCGGAACCATTTCCCTTCAACTTTCACATTAATCACTTGCCGGAACCATTTCCCTTCGGCATTTACATCACTAGTCGGAACCATTTCCCTTTGGCTTTCATCAAGTGTCTCATCACTGTGTTCATCAAACAATGCACACAAGCAATATAACATCACACGGAGAGACAACAATTCACACACACAAGTCCACTTTCATACATTCAACCATTTCACAAACCAATCACACAAGGCCACAACAAGGCAATTCACATTTTAACATGATCATCAAGAAGCCTTTTCTCCCCCCCTTTTTGTTGGTTAACATTAATCAAGTGGAACAAAATAGCCCTTCACCTCATTCCCGATTACTCCCAACACATAGACAATGAAGAGAAATAAACAACTCAACCAAATTGCAAAGTTTAAGAGATCACTTGCCTCAAATCAATCAATTAATCACTCCAAGAGTGGAGTCTTCCTCTTCCGAGTCACCTCCAAGGCTACACAATCTATAAAAATTAAGTATTTACAATTATCTACCGGAAATCACAATACCCACACCAACACTCTTGAAAAGTAGGTCAATCAACACAAACCCCAATTTGAAAAAGAAGGTTTGAATCTGAAAAATAATACTTGAAAATATTACTCAAGGCTTTAGAAACTCATTTGAGAAAACCATTTCGAAAAAGGGATTAAAAGCACTTCAAAATCAGCATTTTAGTTTAGGAACTGGAGTTCATGAAAATCTCCACATTCACCAATCAAAATCTCTTATTTTGATGTTAAAGCTCATAACTAATCAAAGGAAATTGAAGGTTTAGGATCAAGAAGGCTTACCCAAATGATCTAGCACAGAAAATCCCTTCAAAAATCATCACCAAGGTTTCCCCGAGCTAAAAAATGGTGAAATGGGGCTAAAACCCCGAAATTGCACGTCAAAACCACTATTTGATGTCGCAAAAGCGACCAGAGATTCGCTTAAGCGAAACCCCTAAAAACACGGGCTTCGCAAAAGTGAGGGTCGCTTAAGCGAAGGACCTTCGCAAAAGCGAGGCTTGCAGCACCAGAAAAACTCAACCAACTCTCAAAACATCAAATCGGCCATCGGGATTCTTTTGGAACCTCGTACAAACAAACCAAATATGCAAATCAATTATACTCGACGTTCTGGACTCAATGGAATCATCAAAACATGAATTTGAGGTCTCCTTGACCCGACATTCGTGAAATCCATAAGAAACTAACTCAACGCCTATAAAGGCCAAATCAAGCTCAGAACCTCTCAAAAATCAACCAAGGCCACTCTTAGGCCTAAAATCATCCTCTGGATCCAACGGAACTCTCGAAATTCTGATCCGAGTATCCGAACTCTGAATATTGACCAAAGTCAACCCAAAGGCTATAATTCTACAATTTCATAACTTAGGACCTCAAATCCTCAAAGAGACTCGGAATCAGAAACCGACAACTCTCACGCATTAGATTCCACATTTTGGAACTAATGGAATCGATAAAATTCTATTCCGACACTCGAAACTCCAAAAGACTCTAAAAACCATTTTTAAGCAACTTAAGGCTTTCAAACTCAAAATTACCAAAATCTCAACTTTTAACTCAAAGTTTGGAACCGACTTCCAAAACTCAATTAAGAAACAACTTGGTAATCGATATGAGGAGGAGCAAAATGGTAAATTTCATAAAAACGCCAAAAATGATCAACTGGGTCATTACAATTTCTACCTTTTGTAAAATAAGAACTTGCATAACTACGTGATTCGTGGGTTATTTTCTTATATATTATTTGTTTTAAGGAAAACTCGATTACATAATTATGTGCATACAACGCTACAAATCATATGCCCACATATCATACGCTAGTTGTCTACATATCGTAAATAGTATAAAATTTGTATTTATAGGACACATATATAGATTGTACGTCATATGAATCATTGGTTACACACCACTTATTTTATAAAGAATATTTTTACATGTTCTATGTTTCATAAAAGTATTGACATATGTGTAATATTTTTCACGAGATAACGATTTTTATATTATTTGAATTCTAGATCATTGTTTATAGACCATGAATCGTTGTTGAAATGTTATATGTTTCATAAAGAACGTGTTTATATGTTACATATTTCGTAAGATAAAACTCTATATGTTACATGATTCACAGACTTTTTGCTCATGCATGTGCCTTTTAAAATACTAGATCACATATTACATGCATACACATTAAAGGATGTATACCCACAAGTCAAAGATTAATTGCTTGTCTATTACAGATGTTGTAAATTATTTGTTTATATGTCACATTCCTTATAGACTTACATAATTAGCACGTAGAAGCTTAACCACTCAAATGATGTATGACTTACTATCTGTAAGACATAAGTGTATTTGTTTTAAAACTACAATCTATGTATTAATATGTCACATGTCGCATAAAGTTTGGTAGTTACATGTCCAGTGTTCCTTTAAGATTAATTACTTAAATGTTATACATAGACCACGTGATTATAGAATTCATTTTATCCAGATTATTTGCTTATACTCTAGATGCTTCACAGAATTGTGTTTATATGTTATATGCTTCAAAAATATTATCATATATACTATATGATCTGAGGCTTATTTTTTTCATATGTTATTTGTCTCCCAAAATATTTAATTATATGTCATATGCTTATGTATTGGAAATTAATTTCTCTCATGCTAAAGGTATCATGAATTATTTGTTCTTATGTTTTGAGTATGATAGGTCACCTTATGTCAAAAGAATTACATAATTAAGATCACTATCCGACGTAGACTATGCATTTTGATAATAACTTAACTATATGTTAGACATTTCTAGCTTATTTGTTTAAATGTCATCTATTTTAATAATATTAAGTCTAATTGTGCATGTATTAAATATTTAAATTGTACATCTGATATAGGTTTATAAGTTGATTTGTTTAAATGTTATAGAATATATGCTCATATGTCAAAGTTATGTTATTTGTATGATATAAGATTTTACAGCCTAAGAACTTATGTTTAAAGAAATTTCACGCATCTCTTAATCACAAGGTTGCACATTAAATTTCAAATAATAACTTATTTATGAAAACTCCCTAGTGTACGTACTGTCTTATAGTCCACAATCTATTTACACATAAATAACATGTTTTTCTAGATAAACTATTCATACCTCATATGCCTGTAAAGCCCATATATACATGGGCTAGGGTCATTCTATTATAACTCACTAGTTCACATGATTATGTGCTTTTTTTATTCATTTCTTTTTATACCATGAATTTTATGTTACGTGCTTACTTATATTATATGTCATCTCATGCACACCTACTTGAATAGATAAGTAAAGGTAAATTTTCCTATTGAGTTGTGCTTTGTGTTACAGTTTAATTAATGAAATATAAGTTGAACATCATCTTGTAAATATGCTAAATATTGCCCTTTGAGGAACATAGGTATAGTATGGCTGAGTTTTAGGTTTAGAATTGCCCGGTATATAAAGGAATCTCTTCTAAAACTTTGAAAGAATTATTAGATTAGCTCCATGAGTATTATTTTCATTCGCGGACAAATGTTCCTAAGGGGGGAGTTCCTTTGTTAAACATTTTGCATTATGTGGTAATTTGATAATGTTTTTTTCTCCGGCATTGTCTTAATGATATTGTGCATATCGCCCTATGAATTTTAGGTTTGGGATAGTCCCATACCTAGATGAAATCCTATCAAAATTTTAAAAGAGTTCTTAGCTTTACACCTGCATCCCTTTATTTTCATTCGAGGATGGATGTTTCTAAGGAGGGAAGGATGTAACACTCCGGGTGTTTAAGGTTGTCCTTTATCTTGTATAAAAGGCTTACGAGCCTAAATTTGAGATTTTTAATGTAGTACCGCACGTAATTTGATAATATCATATTTTAACAAAATCTAAAAAAATATCTATTTATTGTCTTCCTAAAATGTCTTAAATATTTATGGAAAATTCACAGTTACGATATATTTGTGTATGTATTTATTTATAAGAGTTTTATCAATTATTAATATTTTAACGGAGATAGTAAGTCTAATTATGTCCAAAAAAATTATTCTTATATGAGGCAAGTTTTATTCGAAATAATTTTCTATTAATTATGATATATTCAAATTTATATATATTTACCACGAGCCTAATATCTGAGTGCATATATAATGGGACAAATATATTTTTGATGTTGCCACCTACACTCCACGTGGAGGTGGATAGGGTGGACAACAACTTTTGTTAAAAGCTTAGAATGTGCCACTTATGTACTTAGCATATCATTTAAGATTTATATATAATACATGGATTTAAATTGATTCCAACCGAAAGTGACTTATGTTTATACATACAAATATATATTATAATATGTCACTTGCTTTCATTTTTGACATCTTCAATTTCCTTACAAATTTAATTCATAGCTTCTGCATATGTATACACTGACTTACATTGAAGAGAGGTTTTGTGGGAAATATTTTTGCATTATATTTGATCAACAATAGGAAAGTGATTATCAACGTCAAGTTATTCAATTCAATATTCAAGGTAGGTTTGAGGCAAAACTTTCTATCGCACGAATACTTAAAATTGTAAATCATCGAATAAGTCATTTTTTTACTATTTCATTGCTAGAAAGACCCTTTGTGAAGGGCATTGTGATGTCAGCTGATTTTATCTCTTGATTTTATCATATTATTGTTGTGCTTATACTATTGTGAAGTATGTTTGATAGTTAAAATTATCATCCGTAGAGTTTCTTATTCCTTATGTCTATTAGTGAGCTATTGTCTTAAGAGTGATATGGAAATGATGGAGATTTATTATGTTGTATAAAAAGACGTTTTAAACTATTCTTTCACGTGAGAAGTTTTTACAAAAAGGTTATTTAAAAATTATATTCATACCAAATCTTGTAGTGGTTATATACTTGTCAAACAAACTTATTTCTAAAAAAAACCATAAAATTACCAACTTGAAGTCGTTTTAGTAAATCAAGTCAAGCATATCAGTCTCCTTTGAGTTCCTAAGTGACTAATTTTATACGTTGAAATCAAGTCAAGAACTTCGAGTTTATTATGAGTTTTATAGTCCTAAATGGTCATATGAAAGTTTAATGAAGTTACGAGGAGATTCTTTAATCACCTTAAGATCTTTATGAACATTCTCAAGTTTAAGTTACTTTTCTAAAGTCGAGTTAAGTATTCCAATTTATTCTACAATCATATGAGGTTCTACGAGACATTTACATGTTATTCAAAAGTGATTACGGGATGATGAGAACTAGAGTACCAATGAGCCAAGATTGGTGACATGATTATGGTAACATATATACATTACGAATCTATGACATGACATGCTATGCATTATACTCTCGAGCTATAAGCGGGAGTTATAGGGCCTAGTGCCTATATTTATAAGTATAAGACTCAAATGGCCACAAGTTGGTAAATATGATGCCGGTTAGCTACTGGAAGGCACCACCATTGCTAGCTTTTGATTGGGTATTTCACACATTTGCATCTATATATATATGTATTCACTACATACGATTATACGAGTATACCATGCATATTTGCTTATTATGTGGTCAGATATCGGCCATGGAGGCTATTAGAGTTTCAGGTGGTATCTCTATTACCTTTTTTATCACAACTATTTATGATTCTACTTTCCGTCTTGCATACCATTACATTTTTATTCGTACTGACGTTTCATTGCTTGGGGACGCTGCATTTTATGCTGCAGGTTCAAAAAGATGTCATGATAGGCCTTTGCAGTAGGGTTGTTGTCTTAGTTGAGGATTGGCAGGCTCCATTCTTCCTGGAGCTAGTGGTTGTCTGTAGGTTTTTTATACTTGAGTTTTGTAGATTATGGTTGGTATCATTGGAGACTTTTCCCGACCATTTGATTTGTAGTATTCGTAGAGACTTGTGGACATATTGTATTGGGTCTTTGCTTTTTGTTTATAGCCTTGTCGGCTTGTTTTATATGATTTTAATTACAACCTTGATGTCTTGCTAGTTCTATATCAGTTAAGTTCTCCTTGACGGTGCTTTCATTATGTCTTTGATGTTGTTGAGACCTCGCCAATCTAATTATCTTGTTTCAGTACGTTATTGTAGTGGCCTTGTCGGCCCTTGTTGTATTATTTCCTTTATATTTCAATCGGTTCACTCGATCAAGTGAGGCACCGAGTACCTGTCATACCTCTCCTAGTTTGGGGCATGACATCATCAATGGGTATTCCTTTACCTAGTGAGTCCCAAGAAAACTCCAATTCTACAAGTTTATAATTTTTACAAACCTAAGGTTTCTATAATTTTCATGGGTTCTTTTTGCAATTCAATTCTTCTTCATGATTAGTCTTCAATTGCATGATTTTAATTATAATTTCCATATTTTCAATGGTATTTTTCTGAACCCTAAGTATATAAGTATTTTCATGACCAGAACTTCACGATTTTCAGAATCCATGTTTCAACTTATCAAGTTTTCATGATGTCGATGCTTCCAAAAAAAGTGTCTATTAGTTATACTTAGAATTATGCTATTTCAGATACATATCTCAGATTATCATGAATTAGATGCTTTCAGATAAAGTATCTCTTAAATTATTTTCAGTTTTCATGATTTATAAGTTACTCAGTATTTATCAATTATTAGTATGGTTTAGTATTATCAAATTATTACTATTTCTAGTTATATGCTTTTTCCCGTTGGGAGTAATACTTAGCACCGAGCGAATTTAGGGATAAAGGATTATGGTCAGCGTCCGTGAACCCTTAGTAGCAATTCCTAAGTCTCAAAACTATGTGTCACCGTAGGATTAGTCTTTATAGACTTTAGCTTAATGGATCCACATTAGCTCAGTTATCAGGTCCCTTATCATGACAAGTATTGGACACCCTCTTTTCGGTGTGAGAGAAGTAGACTGAACTCCATGTCGTAGCTCACATGGTTTATGTCGATTTTAGTATCTCCTATAGTCAGACTTTCAGTTATTGCATTGCCTTATACTTTCTGTCTATATTGTTTCATAATATAGGTTCTGATGTTTAGTATCCAGCCCACGGTTAGGACTATCTCTGATCAGCTAGTAGTAGCGTTTGGTGACTTCTCATATCTTCGAGAACAACTCCTTATGTTTCTTTCAATTATTTACTTTCCATTTTTAGGTGGTTCGAGTTAGCTAGGAGTTTGTCCTAGCAACTTGTGAGACACCGTAACTCTTGCGCATAATATATGTAGCATGGCATGAGTGTATGAGGTGTATATGACTTGGTATATAACGTTGGTAGAATAAGGCTGCAAAGGGGTGGTAAGATCAAAGAATTAGACTAAAGTTATGGGTCAAGGATACCTTTAAACAAGTTCGAGTTAAATAATGTCTATTGTAACACCTCGCCCATTCGGAAGGTTTAAATTAACTAGTTCCTTCGGGGTAAGACTAAGAGTGTCTTATATGCTAAGAAGGATGTTTTATAATGTAATATAGTCATGCAATGACAGTAAGTTAAGTTTTGAAGTCAAGCAAGTTGTGAAATAAAAGTCGGCAAAAGTTAGAGTAAGTTTCTTTGATAAGCTTTCTGAAATTTTGGTTAAATGTCTTGGAACTTTTCTCCCAATCTATAAAGCCTTAGAAGGACCCCAATATACCAAATCGAAGGTCTACGAGTTTAATTTTCTATGCACTAAACCGTTCATTCATACGACTTCAGAATAGAGAAATATTCATATTTTTGTGAGACTGCACAAGCAGACACGTGAAGGTGTGCACATAGCCCCTATGTCGATTTAGCTTTATAAGAGTTGATTTCCCTTCGTTTTATCTCATTATTTTCACACAAATAAGAATAAAAACAGTCCTAAACCTCTTTAAGGGTTCCCCTACCATCCAAGTCAAGATCTATAAGATTTCAACACGGTTTCACCCTCGGAATGTTTATAGAGATTGTGTTACTTCTTTCCTCCTCATTGGTTGTGATTTGAAGGATTCTTCATGGTGAAGAAGTCTCATTTTTAGGTGGTGTTGCTGTTGTTTGGAGGTAATAATTCTCACCCTTCATTTTATTGAGTGAATTCAAGTTATAGCTAAGCTATATAAGAAAGAACACTTGAGTAGACGGTTGGAAAATCGTATTTGGATAGTTATGTGATATTGGGCTGTTTTGAAGTATTTTCTAATTTTGTTTTTGCTGGAATATTTGGAAATGATTTTTGTGTGTGTGGTTGTTGTTTATATGAATCTGGGAGAGAAGAAGAAGTATAGATGGGCATTAAATTGTAAGATAAATTAGTGTAACGTTAGTTCTATTATTGCATTACGGTTTTCAAATGGTTTCTTCTTGGTTCAAGGTCTTGTGTTTGAGGAGACTGTTTGTTATTTGAGGAGACATGTTAAAATACTATAAACTCCATCAGGTTTAAGTTAAGGTTCTTCCCTTTTTAACCCCTTTATTTCTTATGAGGAGAAAGACATGATTCCAAATGTAATTATTGGACGAACTCACAGGATGGTGATTGGAAGCCGTGAGTTCGAGTTATTATGGTTATGTTGAACAATTATAGGGATGTATTATATATATTTCTGTCTTTAATGATTTGAAGACTCATGGTTGGGGTTTGGTTGTGGTTATTTTGGGGTTGAAAAGGAGGGGTGTGGCGATACGGCGAGTTTTTATTGTTGTGCAGGCATACTCTATTTGGTTGTGGTGGACTATTTCATTGGCCTTCACTTGTTAGTAGCTGCTTTAAAAATGTCTTTATGTCATTAATTTGTGATTGTAATTAGGAGAAGAAAATGTAATGAAGCATACGTTTAAAAAGGGTTCGACGAGCTAATCATTCTCCTAGTAATCTCTAAATTGCTACTTTGACCCTAAAGTATTAATATTTTGTCTGTAATAGTTGTGTCACATGATTTTGTGTAGATTATATACTGTAAGGAAGGGGTACAGTCCACGTTAATACCGCAAGACCCAGAATCGAGGTATGTTAAGGCCTTTAAGCGTTGTACTTTCTTTGAGCATGAATTTTAGAAACCTAAATTGTCAAATGTTGTTTTACTATTCTATTGCTAGAAAGACCTTTTGTGAAAGGTATTGGGATTGCAGCTGAAGTATTTTTGTGACTCCATTATGTTGGTATTCCACTCGTTCGATTATATAGGGTACTCGGCGTCTATATGTCATTTTGTCAATTCCCTTGACTATAGGTCCATGTGTATATATTCTTATTCTTCTTTAGGTGTTGTAACTTAAAAAGATTATGGAGGAAAATTAAGAATTTGCAATCAATCCTCCTCACTCACTAATTTATTATTTTGAAAAACTTTAAAATAATACGTCGGTTTCCAAAACACTTAAATGTAACTCGTATATTTAAACTACTAAAGGACTTTTTTTTTTAAATACTTTCTTTTACAAACTACTAAGGAAACATATATAGAAACTAAGTAAAACACCTTAAGCTCTTTATGAACATCCTCAAGTTTGAGTTACCTTTTTAAATTCGAGTTAAGTGTTCCAATTTAATCTACAAGCATATGAAGTTCTATGAGACATTTACATGTGAGACGAAAGTGATTACGATATTATTAGAACAAGAGTACCAACGGGCCAAGATTGACAACACGATTATGGTAACATAAATGCATTACAAATCCATGACATGACATGCTATGCACTCTACTCCTGAGCTATAATCGGGAGGTATGGGCCCTATTGCCTATATTTATACGTATGAGACACAGATGGTCACAAGTTGGCGAATATGATGCCGGTTAGCTACCGTAAGGCACCACCATTGCTAGCACTTGGTTGGGTATGACATGCATTTGCATCTATATATATGTATTCACGACATATAATTACATGAGCATATCATGCATATTTAATTTATATAAAGTCGGATGTCAGCCACGGAGGCTATCAGAGTTTTTGTTTCAAGTGGTATCTTTATTACCCTTTTTACAGTAGCTATTTATGATTCTACTTTTTGCCTTACATACCAGTACATTTTTATTTGTACTAGCATCTCGTTGCCTGGGGACTCTGCATTTTTGTTTCATGCGTGCACGTCCAGGTAGGGATTCTGATTAACCCCTCCGCTAGGATTCGGGGTTCAACTGTGAGTTGGTAAGCTCCACCTCTTCCTGGAATTTTTATAGGATGTTAACTTTTGTTGTAGAGATTCGGTATAGTCAGGGCCTTGTCCCAACCAATACTTATGACACTCTTAGAGGCTATTATGGACACGATATTCTGGGTTTCTTTTTATAACTTCTAGTTTCCAGCCCCATAGGCTTGGCATGTATATATATGTATATACGTATGTATGTCTTCAATTGAGGCCTCATCAGCCAGCTAGTACTTTATTGTTTTTGACTTATCTACCTTCGTCTATATTACTTGGTGCTATTTAGGTTATGACCTTAATGGTACAGGCTTAGTATTTTAGATGTTATGTTGCCTGACCTTCTAGGCCCACAGTTGAGTCAGTTAGTATGTTTCAGTGACTAACTCAAATGAATAAGGTATCGAGTGCCAGTCACACCTCCCCTAGTTTGGAGCGTGATACAACTCACATGATTAGAGACTTTTCCTAGAGACAGTTGGAGTTAGTTAGGGGTTTGTCCTAGCAACTCATATGATTAGAGGCTTTTCATATAGTCAGTTTAGATTCAGCTATGTGTACTCAGACATTCGTCTATTGATATTTGTAGACTATTTCAATTAGCTTCCTCATTCGGTTATCTTCAATATTATTTTTATGTTGATTCTTAGTGTCATGACATGAGATCAGCTTGGGATCACTTGTGGCTCTAAGCACCGTGTCGCGTCCAGGTGTAGTCTCGGGGTATGACAGTTCTAGACCAAACTCAACGCATGGGAGCTAATGGCGCAAACGAAAATCTCATCTAAACACGTTTACCAAGAATGTTGACCGAAGTTACTCTTTGTCAAACTTTCCAAACACCTCGCCTAACGGCTCAAAATCACATTGAAAGCCTCGGTACCTAAATTAAACCACCAATGTTACTAACCCAAAATAGATCTTCTGAACTGATGGAAAACATATACAACGCCAGATTCTTCGAATGTTGACCAAAGTCAACTCTTTCAACATCAAAGTTTCAGGGATGGAAAAACTCACCCAAAACTCTTTTGACCACTTCGAGAAGCGTGTCGCTCATCCCAACACATTAAATACACATCATACAAGCTATGAAAAGGAGCAAAACGGGAAATGAACATGAAAACAAGCAAATGATAATGAGGGTCATTACAATTACCATACATGAAATAACAATAACTGAAAGTTGCGAGGAAAGTGAACTGAAAGTCATGTACCAAGAGGCTAACAACTCGATAGTTGTACCACTAAATCAGTTTCTTTAAATCATGAAATTAACTTCTTTTATAGAAGTTTTGGTCTATATAATTCGCGATGATTTTTTTTTTTTTGAATTTCATAAAAAACATAATTTTTCAAGTTCACATAGGAAACTTAACATGGGCAAAATTTGAGAAAAAATAAAATTATCTGCTATATTACGACGAGCCGTTGATATGCAACATTACTTTAGAACTATCGGCATGTTTATAATTATGTTAATGAGAAAAAACCTTAAAACTCTTACATAATATATATTTTTTATGATTACTTAATTTTTAAAATCTCATTAATTATTAGTTTTCCTAATACATCATAGCATCTATTTTTCTCTTACCTTTTTAGGTCTTGTTAATTTTAAATATTAAAAAAAAAAATTGGAAAAACGCATAAAGGGAACCAAAATTCCATTTGACAGCGAAAGAAAATCTACATATTTTGTCATGATAAGTAAACCTACTTATACAATAAGGCAAGTGACTTATTGTCACGTAGCTATAAAAAAGAACAAAGTATAGCCAACTTTCCTCATTTCTTTTATACAGCAGTGCAGGTTTTTAGACAGGTAAGCCACAGTTTTCCCTTTTTAAAATAATTTACATTCTTCTTTATTCCAAACTTTCTAATTTTTGTTTTTGATTTGATCGAGAAAACAAGTTTAATGACTCTCTGTATGGTATTTCATCTAATCTTTCTCTGTTTGTTTCTATTTATTATGGCAGTGATGATTAGAAATGGTCTCCTTTTAGGTTTGATTTGCGGTGGAATTGAATTAGAGTTGAAAATTATTGGTAAAAATGATTTCTTAGTTTTTGATTAATCGTTTTAAAATCTATTCTCTAAGATGCATCAATTGTGTTAGATGCTAATCTAGGCATAAAAGTTGATATTTTTCTTGTTGTGAACAATTTTGTTTGTATTTATTTTTCCGTTACATTCCACATTCACTTGAATATTCTTGACTCTATGATCTTCTGTTTTGACACGATTGGAGTGAAACAAGGGATCTAAAAAAGAAGAGAGGATAGATTATATTAGTAACAAGCAAATTAACCTTGTATGTGTATCTCCAAGCATTCTGGAGATAAATTCCAATTAGAAGGTCTATGACGATATAGAAAGCACTTGATCCTTGATATAAGATATTTTGACACTTTTGTGCATTTTTTGAGATTTTTATTCAAATATTCTGTCTCAATTATTGTACTTTCATGTGATCTTTAGTCTAGACTTTTTGGAGAAGAATATTTGTCATGTGAATTTTTGAGTTCCTTTAAAAAATTCTGCCTCATTTTTCATTATAAGGGAAATGGAAAGCTTACTTATCTAGCCGTTGTGGCGCCTACCTATCCCGGTGAGGAAGGAATGAGGTTAAATGTAGTTCCTCTTTTGGAAATAAAGAAAATTTGAATTTAACAAAGATATACAATAATAATTGAGTTTAGTGTTGTAGATTTACAATGTTTAAACTAAAGCTACTGGGGTTCCACCTGTCATACGCTTCTTACTGATCTCTCTGATTGTCTGAAGGTTTCGAAGGGAAGAAAGAACACAGTTGGCTATGTCTCTTAGTAAAGAGCTTATATTCTTGATATTGCAATTCTGCAATGAGGAGAACCTCACGAAAACTGCTCACATGTGAGTTCCATTTTAATTCATTCTTTCTCTTCAATGGACGCATATTAGAGTAAGAATCATTTTTATCTGAATTGTGAAATTGTGAAATAGGTTAGGGCAGGAGACAGGGGTTTTCTTTGACATGGTACATCTTGAAGCTCTCGTGCTCGCTGGCAATTGGGATGAGATTGAGAACTATTTTTCAGGTTTCACTGGTGTCACTGACAGCAAACATTCTATAAAAATGTATTTCGAGATTAGGAAACAAAAGTTCCTCGAGGCACTCGACAGGTAATCAGAATTCAGATGTAATATGCATTATTGTGAGGCAAAAGTTTGGATAAAGTTCTTATATATATATAATTGATTCGGTGATAGGCAAGATCGTAAGACTGCTCTAGAGATCCTTCTGAAAGATCTTCAAGTGTTTGCTGAGTCAAATAAAGAGCTTTATATAGAGATGACTCAGCTTCTTACATTCGATGACTTCAGGTTAGGTTAACTGATTATCTGTCCGTGATAAAATTGTACAAGTAACACGCCTGACAAGAAACTCTTATTGTTAATTCTGTGCACAGAGAACATCCTTCACTTGCGTTATATGGAGACATAATATCTGCTAGGAATCGCATGATGAAGCAACTTAAGGCTGTCATTGAATCAAACCCCCAGTTTCACGGAAGACTCGACTTTCCAGAATTAAGCAAGTCAAGATTGCGCCGTCTAATTAATCAAAGGTTTTATCTTGCTATTTTCTGTCTTCTCTCTCTTTTCTGAAATCTGCATATTTATATTCAACTGACTGGTGACTATTTGAAACTCCACCAACTACAATATAATCTAATTATCCTTTTTTTTTCCTCCTTTCATTTGTCTGATGCACTCGATTATGTCTTAGTTTCCTATTTATACCTTTATGGATGTTTGCAAAGAGCTGATATCATTTCAATATATACAGCTTGAACTGGCAGCATATTCATTGTGCAAATCCTCAGCTAGAACCAGAGATTGAAACACTCTTCACTGATCATAAGTGTCCCGTACCTGAAGATCAATCGGTTACGCAAAGGCCAAGGGTAACTAATTTGGAAGAGTTTATTATATTATAGCATTACTTCACATCTGCAGAAGACATTTCCCACTAATGTTTGAATTCTTCTTCTTCAGCCTAGCAAAACCATATCGGTTGCAAACCCAGATTATCGACAAATATTTTCTAATTCTTCCATTGTAACTGATGACATAGTTTCTGGTGAGGCTGCTGCTTCAGGAAACTTACTATGCAGTTGAAGTACTATATATTGATAAACAATAGTGTCGCTCTTGACTTTTCGTGTTGGGTGTTCTTGTTAGCTTCTACTTCGAAGGCTGTTCAGGATTCTGGTAATTTACATGATGTAAACTCTACAAGGGATATGAATGAGGTGATGTACTTTGAACACACATAGTCATTCTATTCTCCCAGTTTAAGAGCATGTCCTCATTTGATGGTTTAGTTGCCTATCAGTAAATTTGAACTCCTTGAGTACTTATATCCACAACTGCTGTTTGTCAAAGCCAGGATGCATCGTTTAACCTCTCCGATGACTTTCCGAAGACCGTTGAACGTGTTTTAACCAATGGCAATCCAGCAACGACCAGCGATAATCCAACAATCAGCAGCAATTATCCAACGGTCAACTATTCTGCAACCACAATGGATTTTCACCCTGTTCAACAGACTCTTCTGATAGGTTTCTCATTGAGAAGATAGTTCACAAACTGATATATTTGTGATAAAGATTCCGAATCCTGAAATTGATTTCTAGTGACGATATTATTTTGCAGTTGGAGACGGTGGTGGAGGCGTAGAGCTGTGGGATGTTAGTTCTGAAAAAATGTTGTTTAGAAGAAAGTTAATGATCTGGGAAGTAGAGGCTTTTTCACCTGCATTTCTGGTATGAGTACTTATAACTGATTTAAAACTGAAAACTTAGTTTCTTACTGTAACTAAAGGTGGTGTCCATAACTGTTCAGAAAAGTATGGGTGAAGATCCGAGGATCTCAGTCAATCGAGTCCTATGGAGTTCCGACGGCTCTCTCTTTGGTATGTCTTCATATATTTTGATTTGGAGAGGAACTTATTGTCTGAATTTGATGCTCAGTTCAGTTAATATTGCTTTAAACTTGGAACCAATGAACAGGGGTTGCATCCTCTAAAAGCATTGTTCAACTATATTATTATCATAATAATAACAATCATGCTGAAAACCATCTGGAGGTATTTTTCTGCAAATTCATCTTTGCTTAATTTTTCTCCTTCTCTTTTTGTTTGTGTTTATTTCTGATATAGATTTTACTTTCTCAGATTGAGGCTCATTCTGGCAGTGTAAATGATCTTGCATTTTCTAAGCCAAATAACTTACTTCTTGTCATAACGTGCGGCGAGGACAAGTTGGTCAAGGTTTGTTTGTTTACATGTTCAATGAATTAAATACAATCAGGAACTCTAATTTGGTTAAATTTTGACAGAGAAATTGGTGCTAATTTCACTGCTTATTTGAAGGTCTGGAATACTAACAATGGTGCTAGACAATATACTTTTGAAGGTCATGGAGCCCCTGTTTACTCTCTTTGCGCTCATGAGAAGGAAGACGTTCCTGTAATTATACCTCTTTATACTGCTAAAGCTGCTTTCTATTAAGTGTGTGTATATATATATATATATATATATTTATTTAGAGCATTCCGATTCATTTTTCTGCCTCAGTTTCTATTTTCAACATCAACTAATGGTGAAATAAAAGCATGGGTATATCAAAACTCGGGACCAAGTGTTTCTTATGAGGCTCCTAGTCATTGTTGCGTGAGAATACTTTACAGTGCTAATGGTAAAAGGTGATTGACCAGACTCATTTCATTCTTTTCTGCTTTTTGTTTTTTGGTTTGTTGGGAAGGATTAGTTAAACTTAGTTTTGAAACTTGTAGGCTTTTTTCATGTGGGACTAATAAAGATGGAGACTCGTGCTTGGTGGAATGGAATGAAAATGAAGGTTTCATAGAAAGGAACTACCTTGGACTTGACAGATGTTCTTCGGGTGTTGTGGAATTTGATATCAGCAGGAATAACTATGTGGCTGCTGGAGATTCACATGTAATCAAAGTTTGGAATGTAAATGATGCTCAACTCTTGACAGTTGTCGATGCTGGTGGAGACCTTCCTGTATGGATTCTACTATCTATAATTATTTTATCAGAATCCTAGAAGATGCACTTTTTCTCCGTTTTGTTTCTGTTTTCTATGTCAATGCTGAAGTGGACACTAACATAACTCAATACTTAAAAACGAAAACCAGAAAATGCGGCTAGTTTGATCTAAGTACATGCTTATGCAAATCCCCTCTTTTAACTGTACTTACTTCTGAAGTAAAACACAGTCTGAAATTCTTGTTTTCTTTCTCAAGGCAAGTCCATATGTTCGATTCAACAAGAATGGCACTCTATTGGCTGTCTCTGTGGATCCTAACAGGATCAAAATCTTGGCAAATGATCGTGGCCGCATTTTGCTTCAAACTTCATTGGATGCATCTACAAGAAAGGTCTGCATGTCAAACTTAAATTTTTTTTCTCAAGATAAGAAAAAAATAGTTATGGTTTACCTTTTTATTGTTCTCTACAGCTTGCAGGCAATTCTCTAAGTGGTCCTGCTAATAGTAGCTCGATTGATGACATTGTCCCTCCGGTTCGTGTTGAAAGAAACTAATGTTTTCTGTTCAATTCTTTCTGATATATTTAATTCCATCTATCCTAGTTGTTTCAGCTTCCACCTTTTTAAAACATATTAAACGAAATTATAGAGATAGCTTTGTAGTGACTTCTCAAATTGATGGAGTGCTGTACAGGGAAATACAGCAGAAAACTTGGCAAGTATTGAGCATCACAAGATATTAGGGAATCAGAGCATCTCTAAGGTCGTCCAAATTTCACGATGTCAATCTTTGAGGCTCCCCTCGGAAGTGAAGACAAATAGGGTATGAAATCATCAGTCTTAGATTATTTAAATCTCGTAATATAAGTAATTAAGCTTTCTAAGTTGTCCTTCTTAGGAATTTACCAAAGACAATGATAACTAAAAGTCCTTTTAATTCATAAATGGCTCTACCAAAGGTTCTTCTAAAAATGCACTTCACCTACTGCCTTAAATCAGTATTCTTATGTCAATCTCCTTCTGTTAGAATTTTATGGTTCCGGTAGAATCTTCTACATCGGCAAACATTTGACTTCTGTGAAAAAATCAGCACTTAAAAATGAGGGAACTTCTTATTGAAATTGCAATCAATTATTGCAGGTGTGGAGGTTGATGTATACTCATGCAGGAAATATGCTTGTGGCCTTAGTCGCAGATGGTATTCATCTACTCTGGAAATGGTCGAAGAGTGATTCTAATTTGACTGGCCAGGTAAAGGATTTTAAGAAAATGACTTATATCTCTCTTTCGTGGGAATCTGCAATTGGATATAAGAAAATGGCTTATAAATTTACGTTTGTCGGCTGACCAACATGTTTGTGCTGTAGACAACACCAAAATGCACTCCTCAACTATTGCAACCACGGAGTGGGCAGAGTGGGGTGTGTATGAACAACAGTCTGCCCAGCAGTGATGCAGGAGCAGTTTCACCTTGCATAGCTTTAACCAAGAATGGTTTTTATGCACTTTCGGCATCCGGAGGAGCGGTTTCTATATTCAATATTCTCATGTTTAAGGTGATTTCAAGAAAATGAAGTTTATGCGCTGCATAATGAAATGCTTCTCCCTCTCTATATACATTCCTCTGCCCATAAAAGTTGCCTTCAGTTCCAAACTGAAGTAATCAAATCATATTAGTTACTTTAAGTGTTAAGTGTTGATGGAATTGAATTTTCAAGAATCAAAACTGACAACAGGGTAATACTGGTACTTTACTTTCATGTGCTTTGAATTTCTTAAATCCACGATTTGCTTTATGTTTTTCATTTATCCTTCACTTGCATGATGCTGGCGTTTATGGAGCTTTTTGATTTCTTCTGAAGAAGTAATACTTTAATATTGAAATGCCCCGGAGATTAGAGATTGCATCCTACCATATATTATTGGTTCCATTAACCATTCCTTCTTGTTCTTGATAACTGCAGAAAATGAAAAGTATCATGCCTCGTACACCTGCAGCAACATGTATTGTTTGCCACCCGTCAAATAACAATGTGATTGCTGTAGGGATGGATGATTCGACAATCATTGTCTACAATGTCCGTTTGGAGGAGGTATCATATTTATCTCCCACTTCCCATTCAGGAAAGTGTCAAATACGTGCCGAAGTTGATTTGTTTCATTTGATTTTGCAGGTCATAAGCAGGCTTGAGGGACACTCTAAAAGGATTACTGGACTTTCATTCTCTGACATACTGAATGTGCTTGTTTCTTCAGGAGCAGACTCTCAGGTTTTTTCTTTCACCATTAGAAAAAAGTTGACAATTAGTTTGCAATATGTTACAAGTTTAATTTGTAGTGTCTAATAGCACATTTTGTGTCCTGCTTGATAGTTAATTCTGTTTGATAAGTTAGAACCTCTAACCCCTAATTTGTATTTTGCGTATTGGAATGAAAAGCAAAAGCAGCATGGATTTATATATCCAACCACAACTAGCTTCCTAGTCGTTTGCCTTGTGATAAATGAGAACACAGGATATAGATTTGTAGTCTTTTTAGTATCAACTCTTTTACTTGAATGAACCGCCTAACAACTGTCTTCTACTGTTCTTTCCCAGATAGTGGTGTGGAATTCAACAAATTGGGAGAGGGAGCGAAGTACAATGTTGCAGATCTCTGCTGACTGGTCACCAACAGAACTATCAGAGACATTTGTCGAATTTCAGCGAGATGAGAAATGCTTCCTTGTCGTACATGAGACTCAAATTGCAATCTATGAAACAACAAAACTAGAATGTGTGAAGCAGGTGCTCCGTCCCTGGCTCCTATTATGTAATAAAAACAAAGTCATACTGTTGCCTGTCCGTATCACGAATAATTAACAATTTATTTTTATAATTTGGCAGTGGATGATCAAAAACTTCTGTGCGCGAATTTCACATGCAACATTGTCATGTGATAGTGAGTGGATATATGCTGTTATGAAAGACGGGATCGTTTTGATACTCTCTGCTTCAGATCTCTCCCCCAAATATGAGATTGATCCTTCTACTTTCCTCACTTCTGATCTCAGGTAATAATTTGATGTGCTTTTTAGTTTATCGAACTCTTCAACTGGTTTTTGTATTCATTAGTCATTTTAATTTTCAAATGCAGTTCTCATGTGTTCCCTCTGGTGGTTGCTGCTCATCCTGAAAATCCAAACCAGATAGCTTTAGGTTTAAACGATGGCGGAGTAGTCGTTATTGAACCTCCTGAGTCTGATGGTAGATGGCTCGTGCCACCCAAGGCAATGACTCTACCAATGAACAACTAATATAGCAGCAGTTCCATTCATTTGATGATTTGCCATCACTTGGAGCTGCTTCTTGCTATTGGCAAAATATATATTGATTTTATTTTCATAAAGACTATACTATAAATGGAAAACTATTCATATACTCTTATATATTGTATATGTTTCATGAAATGCTTCTCTTCATTCACTATTTTACCTTCTCAACAAGCTCAAATGGCACATGAAAAATGGATTTGAACAGCAACAGGGCTGTAAAATGGGATAGAAACCAAATCCTATTTTTTCAGGGGGTGAGCCAAAATACCTACAAGGGAAAAATTAGCTCTAATGAGATATCATGATTTCAAGAAAAAGGTATAATAAACAAAGAGAAAATTCATAGACTCGTGGAAAGTGGAAAGGCAGAAGCGTCGGCTAGTCAGCCACGGACTACTTGACTTCCTTGATCTAGATCCGGTGCTTCGCAGAATTCTGGACCTAACAATGTTCGGTTCTGTCACATGAACTGAACAGTAATAGTCTATTATCCCTCTCCCTGTAGGTCGAGTAACGAGGAGAAGAAAAGGAGTTGAAAGCCACTTGACGGTAAGGAAAGAACCTTCTTCTTTTTCTTTATTTATTGAATTTTCTCATATTTTTCCTTCTAAGTCCCCCCTAAACTTATACATGTTTTTAAGTAGGCGCTTAAAGTTTGCGGGGGTCAACTATTTTAAAGTAGCATACATACCTTCTTTTTTCGATCATTCCCCGTTATGATAAGGCAAGTACAAATCACGCACCAATCCTAAATTACTACGTGTCAGTTCACTATTTAACTTTTAACTATTTTATTTTTGCCTTTTATTTTCTATTTTGATTCATTTTCTTTTACTTTTTTCTGTTTTCCTTTTCTTCTTATTTCTGTTAAAATCTCTTGGAATCCCACCATCACAATCCACTACAACAATACTCCATCATAACACTACTTAGTCACTGCTAAACCATCATTCAATCACCAAATAATCGAAATACGAAAATTAAAATTTCTATCAAAATCTTAAATTTAAATCATCTTCACACTAAATCACCTTCTTCATCTATTAGTCTCACCATTTCCAATCTCTAATTTTTAGTATAGAGAAAACTACTTAGAGCCCGTTTGGATGGGATTTTAAGTTGGTCAAACTAACTTTTAAATCAGTTTTTGAGTTATTAGAGTGTTTGGCAATTAAAAAATAACTTAAAATAAGTCAAAAGTAACTTAAAATAAGTTAAAAGTTAAAAGTAGGGTGTCCCCTACTTATTTTTTTTAACTTATAAATCATTCTACTTTGACCAAGTATATTACTTTTTTACCCTTAATTCTTTTATAATATTAACAACTTTAAGGGTATTTCAGACACTTTGAAGAAAAAAAAGTGACTTTTAACACTTTTTTGCCAGACACATCAAAAACACATAACTACTTATTTTTAAAATGATTTTAAAGTAACTTTTTAAAAGTTATTTATTTTAAGTCAATCCAAACGGGCTCTTAATCAAGCTAAAAAAAAGAAAAAGAAAGAATGTAATAATATTGCATATTAAAAATAAAAAATTTGGGTAAGAAGGATGGGAAGATGGGTCTACTTTATGAAGAAAAAAAATTAAACTGGCAATGTCATGTGGCGTTTTTACACTGGTTTAGGACTGTATTGTTACTCCTTCATGCGCTCAATATTCGTGAGTGTCACGATCTGAGTCTACACCCAAGTCGAGACACGGTACTTGGAACCACAAGTGATCTCAAGCTAACTCTTGGCATAGCATATCTAAGCATATATATCGCATGAAACTCAAACATGATCGGAAGCATAAATAGTGAATAACTGACAAAACTTCACTCTAGATGGAGTAATAAGACACAATCCATGAATAGAATACTAATGTCTGGAATAAGCCTCTACTATCTAGAGTGAAAGAAATAAGTTTGTTGGGACATAGCCCCCAGCTACTAATAACGAGCAACTAAATTAGAGCAACACTACTAACTATCAACTAATCCGTGAAGTCTCCGTATGAGAACGACTCACCAACTGCTGATTCAAAGGCTGCATACTCACTACCCACGAGTATGAGAACGAGCGCCTCTACATTATGAAAGGATGCAGCACAAAGAAGTATGCGGTCAATACATGGAATATACTGAGTATAAAAGGTGACACTAAGCATAATCATAACAGGTACCAATTTATAGTGAGAATGAAAGAGGTTTCAATGATCATAAATATGGTAAGACAACTGAAAATACATTCTAAAATCAATGCATAAATATCATTTGAGAATCTTATTTCAAATGAATCACGATGAGTATATTTTGATAGCTTTTCAGTAAACATATGTACATGAGGTCATATCTAATAAACTACAACGATAAGTTAAGAATATAACATAAAAGAATTTTTACTAGGGAGTTTCTTACAACCGACAAACACCATATGAGTTTATGATGTCCAACATATAACCTCAGTTGGAAGGGTTGTCATATACTTTTCCAGGGTATAGAACCTATCTATCTATGTGGATCCACTATCTGGGCCTCAAAGGGCTAAAGGAGTGGACCGATAAGGCGGTATACTCAAATTCTACGGTGGCACATAGTTATGGGACTTGGATTTTCTAAACCCACATCCTCTCGGTGCTAAATAATTCTCTCAAAATAACATGTACTAATGCTCATAAATAGGTAAATTATCTATTTGTATGAATCAAGTGTGAGACTAAGCTCAAAAATCATATCTCGAGTAGTCTATATTGACGTTGAAATTTGTATCATATTAATTTCATGCTTAAAAGTCATCAAAGTTAAAGAAATCATAGAAATCATGTTAAACTACTTTAATAAGATTTAAAGTAAACCAAATCAAGAACATAGGCTTATGAGGAAAATCATGATTTATGTTAAAACTCTGACTTGTATTCTACCTTATTTAGTAAGACCTTTGAAAGTAAACACAATTTAGGCATGAGGGTGTTGAAACCTTACATACCTGAGAGATTGAGATTTGAAGGAAGAAGTTGCTTGAAAGGCTTGAAACCCTAGTTTTGCTTTTCTTGCAATTTGTTTTTTTTTGAGTTTGTGGAGTTGAGAGCGTAGAAAAGAAAGAAAACTGAGAATTTAATATATTCCTCTAATAGAAGTTAAAATGTTGTGGCTTAGGCTTAGGAAGAATGGAAAAGACCAAAACAGCCCTTACTTAAAAATTGACGGAACAATCCACAAGGGTCATCTACAGTCCGTGGTTTGATCTATGGACCGTAGATCCCATCCATGGAATTCAACGTGAAAATTTGAGTTCCTAAATTTCATTCTACGAGCCCAATTTATGAGTCATATATTGATTTACGACCCGTGGTTGAATCCATGAAAGATAGGTTGGAAAATGAATTTCTGAAGTTCATTTTATGGGCCCAAATTAAAGCATGTAGATGGGTTTACGGCGCTTAATCGGATCCGTGAAAATCAGGACCAAAAATAAGTTTCTAAACTTTGATTTTACGAGCTCCATTTATGGTCCGTACTTCAATTTACGATCCGTAAATGGAGTTCGTAGAAATTAAGCTCTAAAAACTCTATTGGGGTAGTCTCTGGTAAAATGGTCCTAATTTTTTACTTCAAACTCTGATTGATGCAACCTTAGTGGTGTTGGAAAGAAGACTCATAGAACTTTAATTTGTTAGGTCATGGGCCACCTAGTTCTTTATATACTAAAAAATATTGTGGTTTGAAGTTGACACTTGCATGAACTAACCCGAAAAACATAGCAGTAGAAAGGTTTTTAACTCGACTTAGTACTAGAGTTCTCTTATGACCCTAAATCACTTCCAATACACTTTCCACACCTAAGAATGAACCTTAACACATATTCACAAGTAGGACATTACCCAGATCAAGATTAAATACTTACGATGAATTATTCAAATTCTAAGAATAGAGTTGTGAGGTGTTATAATATCTCCCTCTTGGAATCATTCGTACTCGAATGATGACCAAGCTAGGGAAACCAATTTAAGCTAACCTTCTTCTAACCAAATTTTTCTATTAAAGTCATAAGCATTTGAAGGAGTACATTGTCACATCCCAAAATACCCCTAGACGTGACTGGCACCCACTAACACCTCTTGTTAGGAGAATCAAATATCCATACACTTACCCAAATTATCTAAGCATTGATATAAAGTATATGAAACTCAAAATCTCATCAATACTCATTAAAACAAAATCATAATCCAACAAAAATCGTATATCGATTTATGGGAAAAAAATGGTCACTTAAATAACATATCTCTATCCCAAATCCCACAGCAAGACCATGGAGAATCTATTAGAATTACATGAGTTCAACTGTCGGACATGTAAACCCCAAGAAAAGAAGTCATAAGCTATAAATAGGTAGAGCTAAAACAATAGCCTCCACGAATAGTGCAAAGGCTCACCTCAGCAACAGAATCTACATGAAAGATCTCGACAGCCACTAGTCTCACCCTTTGCAAAGGTATCTGCATAGACATGCATATAAGGAGTGAGCTATATATAAATATAATCCAGTAAGATCCTCGACTCGCTACTTTAATACCCCTGGAACAAGTGTTAGAAAAATACAGCTACACAATAAACACATAACGATATAAACAAGAATATATTTTGCAATATAATGATAAACAAGTCCAAAAAATGTTCAAAAATGACACTAAATGTCTCAAACTTAATCCACACTCAAAGCTTGTCATAAATGGCAATGAAGGAGATCAACCTAGCACCCCGATAAGTCCACAGCAGCATATATAATGCCAAGTATACTATGGCAGCATGTACAAGGTCCCTAACATATTACGGCAGCATAAGTATGCCCTAACATATTATGGCAGCTATGTATGCCCCTAGTAACTATAACACGATAACAAAGAAAGATATCCAATATCACACCACATACAACTTATAAAAGAATATTTTGTGTTCTTCACAAAGTAACATATTTACGGCTAATCAAAGACTCCGTCTGCCAAGCACATGCTCATCCGTTCACATGGACCAGGTAGAGGAAAAATACATTTTTCAAAGCAGGTTTGAAAAGCAAGCACTAAAGCTTAAAGTCTCACTTACCTCGCTAATGATAAGTTTCCCAACCTTGCAACGCATAGATCACCAACCAAACAGCCTCCAATGTCCTCAATCTATGCAAAAATATTGATTAATGATATCAATTATGCTAGTCGGGGTAAAGTCTCAATATCCCAAACTTTCAAGTTTAAAGCTAAGCCTAAATTTCTAACGCCTTAAACAATAAATTAAAAGAGAAATAATTAATTAAAATAAAGATTAATCTATATAGATTAATGCTCATACTCCAAGAATATTAATTAAAATAAAGTATCTTTATATCTAAAAAAATAACATTAACCAGTAGCTAAAAGAGAAGGTTTAAACCTCGGGTAGCTTTTACTGGTGCAATTTTATTCCTAGGTTCTCTCCTGAGAATTCAAATTCCATATTAATCTTTGTAGGCTTAACAAAAATTACATGATCATTTTGATTTCACTTAGCCATAAGCATTATCAATATACTTCACTCCACTCTAATTCAATTCAATACTTCAGTGAAAATATTGGCACACATGCTAGATTATTCATGAAATTAGTAAGTATAATAGTCAAATATTCATTGTCTTCCTTATTGAGATTCCTCTTTGGTTCATCATTCAACCATCATTAGTTACACTTCCTTTACTAAAGCATCACAATAAAGGTGTTAAAAATAGATGTACAAAGTTTATTATAGTTGCTGCCATATATGACCATATATACATATTGTAACTCCAAATACTTGTCTATGAAATACCTGTTGTGGTAGCTTTCTACCCCGTCTATAAATTCCTTAAAGAGGTCGTTTCTTTTCTCCCAATAAGAAAGAACCAAAAGTCTGGCTTAATATTCTATTCTTTCTGTAACTGAGCGTGAGAATCAGAAAAAATTAAGTTTAGCCCACTTCTTTTAATTACTCTTAATAATAATAACAATTATTGGTTAAATTACCAATTAACCCTTCATTAAAAAAGGGTTATTACACACACAAGGAACGAATATAATGAAGAAACTGAAACATTTAAACACAAGGCATAGTTGTTAAATCTGAAACAAGGGGAAGACTCTTACCATCAATATCTTCATTGAGAGGAACGAATATCTGGGGGTATCTAGCTTTCATATCCTCTTCAGCTTCCCATGTAGCCTCTTCAACAAATTGTTTTCTCCATAAAACCTTGAATGATACCACCTCCTTTGTTCTCCACTTAATGAATCTGTCGATCTAAAATCTGAACAGGTACCTTCTTAAAAGAAAAGCTATACTTCACCCCAACGGCCTGTAAGGGAACAATGAGTGACAGATCGCCAACACACTTCTTCAACATGGAGACGTGAAACACAGGATACACTGCTGCCAACTCCATAGGCAACTCTAGCTCATAAGTTACCTTCCCAACCTTTTCTAAAATACGATAGGGAACAATGTTCGGGGGACTAAACGTCCCCTTTTGCCCAAAATGTATCATCCTCTTCATGGGCGAGACCTTCAGAAAGACGCAATCATCAACCTCAAACTCTAAGTCTCTTCTCTTTACATCAGAATAAGATTTCTACCAGCTTTGAGCAACTATCAACCACTCTCTAATCAATTCAACTTTCTCCATAGCTTGATGGACTAGGTCTAGTCCAATCAAAGTGGTCTCACCCACTTTGAATCAGCCAATTGGGGACCTACACCTTCTCCCCTAAAGTTCTTCAAATGGAGCCATCTGAATGATGGAATGATAGCTATTATTGTAAGCAAACTCAATAAGAAGTAGGTAATCATCCCAATTGCCTTTAAAGTCAACCGCATAAGCTCTCAAGATATCCTCTAGAGTTTGAATAGTGTGCTCTGCTTGTCCGTCGGTTTGCGGGTAAAAAGTTGTACTGAGGTCTACACGGGTACCTAAACCATTCTAGAAAGACTTCTAAAAATAAGAAGTGAACTGAGTATCCCAATCAGATATGATGGACAATATGATGGATAAAGGAACCCCACAAAGCCAAACTATCTCTCGAATATACAATCTGACTTAACCCTCTACTGAGTTTGTAGCCTTAACAGGCAAGAAATGGGATGACTTAGTCATCCATTCTACAATCACCCAAATAAAATCAAGTTGTCGACGTGTACAAGGTAGGTCTGTTATGAAATCCATAATAATCAACTCTCATTTCCAAATAGGAATGCTTATATCTCGAGCCTTTCCACTAGGCCTATGCTGCTCAACCTTCAATTGTTGATAGTTGGGACACTTCGCTACAAAATCAGCAATGTCCTTTTCAATATTAATCAACTAGAATACTTCTCAATATTAATCAACTAGAATACTTCTCTCAAGTCTTGATACATCTTGGTGGAGCCTGGATGAATAAAATATATCGAACTACGAGCCTTTGCTAAAATCCATTCTTTCAACCCATCTACTTCTGGAACACATAATTTATCTTGATATCGGAGAATCCCATTTTCCCTAAGTGAGAAAACTTCAACTTTCTGCTTGCAAACTACATCCTTCAACTAAAGTAATATAGGATTACTATCTTGCTTCTCCTTAACTTCAATCATGAATAAAGACTCGAAACCTTTCTAAACATTCACACCACCCTTATAAGAATCTGTGAGACAAACTCCCAAACGTGCAAATCTATGCACCTCTTTCGCAAGCTATTTCTTACCTTCTTCTACATGAGAAACACTTCTCAATGACAACCTGCTAAGAGAATCAGCAACAACATTCCTGCAAGCTCTTATTATCTGTGAAAACATCAACAAGCACACCATAAAGGTAAGGATGCTAGATTTTCAAGGCAAACACCACTGCGGCTAACTCAAGATCATGAGTGAGATAATTCTTTTTATGAACTTTAAGTTGCCTAGAGGCATAAGCAATGACCTTACCATTCTGCATCAAAATACAACCAAGACCAACTCTGGAAGCATTGCATTAAACCACAAAACCATTTGTACCCTTTCGTAAAGTCAAAATTGGGGTAGAAGTCAATCGAACCTTTAACTCTGGAAAACACTTCTCACAACCCTCACACTAATGGAATTTGGCTTTCTTCTGTATTAATCTAGTTAATGGGGAAGAAATAGATAAGAACCCATCAACAAACCTTCTATAATAATCGACTAGATCCAAAAAGCTCCTAATATAGATCAGAGTAGTGGGCCTAGGCCAGGTCTTCACTGCCTCAATCTTCTGAGTGTCAACTTGAATACCCTCACTGGAAACAACATGTCCAAGGAATGCAACTAATTTCAACCAAAATTTGCACTTAGAGAACTTAGTGAACAACTGTCTATACTTGAGGGTCTGAAGAATTATTCTAAGGTGACCACCATGCTCCTCCTCACTATGGAAGTAGATCAGGATATCATCTACAAAAACATTAACAAACATGTTGAGGTACTGCTTGAACACTCTGTTCATGAGGTTCATAAAAGTTGCAGGAGCATTTGTTAGTCCAAATGACATAATAAGAAATTTATAGTGACCATACTGAGTTCGAAAAGCTATCCTCAGAATGTCACACTCTCTAACCTTAATCTGATGGTACCTAGTTCTGAGATCAATCTTAGAGGAACAAGTGGCTTCTTAAAGCTGGTCGAACATGTAATCAATTTTGGGAAGGGGATATTTATTCTTAATTGTGACTTTGTTCAACTAGCAGTAGTCGATACACATTCGGAGCAAACCATATTTCTTACGCACGAACAAGATTAGAGCACCCCATGGGGAAACACTAGGTCCAATGAATCCCTTATCTAGAAGGGTTTTCAACTTTTCTTTCAACCCTTTTAACTTGGATGGAGCTATTCTATATGGAGGAATAAAGATAGGTTGTGTGTCAAGAAGTGTATCTATCCCAAAGACTATATCCCTATCAGTCAGGAGGGACTCCGGGAAAATCATCGGAAAAGACTCCTAGAAACTCACATACTATAGGAACTGACTGAAGAGATGGGGTCTTAAGATTGGAATCCTTAACCTAAACTAAATGGTAGAGGTAACACTTAAAGATAATTTTTTTGGACTTAAGATATGAAATGAAAAGACCCTTAGGTACGGTAGAACTGTCTTTCCACTCTAAGACTGGCTCATTAGGAAACTGAAACTTTACAAATCGGGTTATACAGTCAACTAGGAATAGCAAGAATGTAACCAATCCATGCCTAGAATAATATCAAAGTCTACCATATCTAACTCTACCAGATCAACTATGGCATCTTTATGAAGGACTGAAATAATGTAGCTCCTATAAATTTGTTTAGCCAAAACTAACTCTCCGATGGGAATAGAGATAGAAAAAGGTTCTAAGAGTTGTTTGGACTGAATCCAAACTTCACGAAAACATAAGGAGTCGCAAAGGATAGGATAGCTCCAGGATCTAACAAAGCATAAACATCAAGGGAAACTTTTAACATACCAATGATAATATCAGGGGAGTTCTCCTAATCCTAACGAGAAGACAAGGCATAAAAGTGATTCTGACTACCGTTAATACCAGAAGTAGTCCCTTCTAAATGTTTATCCCGCTGGAGTTGATGATGTAGTAGACTGAGTTTTGTTACCTCCATTGATCTGCCTTGCTGAGGGGCAATCCTTGACTATATGAACTGCCTGGCCACATTTATAGTACCCATCCTTACCATAAAGACACTCACTAGGATGATTTTTAGCACACTTATGTTAAGCAAGGTAATGTGAGTACCCATTGGCAACACTGCCCTGAGATTAAGAGCCAAACTCCCCTCCCATATGATCATTTCTAAGTCTAGGTGCTGGTGCACTAGCTGAAAATGGAGCTGGGCCAGACGACCTTTGCTAAATGGATGATCGATTCCCATTTTTGGTCCTCTGATCCTCTACTGGTCGGACTCATGGTTTATTGTTTTACCTCTCTTATTACGAAACTCTTCTCTATCGTTCAACTTATCCTCCTCAACATGTTGTGCATGAATCATTAGCATGGCTATGTCCATATCCCCAATCAACATAGTTTCCTTACCTTCCTTGTTCAAAAGACAGGAAAGTTCAAATACCAACAAGCTCATTCTGCTCATCATATCAGCTACCATCTCTAAAACTTAGCGTGACAATTGAGTGAATTTAAGGTTGTACTCATGTATGCTCATAGAATCCTGCTTTGGGTTAAGGAACTCCTTGATCTTTGCCTCCCTTAACTCTAAAGGAAAGAAACATCCCATGGAGGCATCTTCATATACAGCCCAACCTAGAGGTGGTACATTTTCACCCCTAGTCTTCTACTACTGATCAAACCATATCCTTCCAACATCTTTAAGCTGGTAAGAAGTCAGCTCAACACTCTCTACATCACTAACATGCATCACCTAAAAGATCTTCTGAACCTCATCAACCAAACTTTCTATTAAGCTTCGACCCTATGAACTCAAGTGGATTCATCCTAGGAAATTTATGAATCCTCGAAGTATTTGGAAAACCCTGAAGGCCTATAGGGACTGCTCTTTGAGGGTTCACCTGAGCTGTCATAGCCTGAGCCAACATCTTGATGGCATTGTGAAACTCAGCATTAGTAACATTAGCCTGAGGTGGCTGCACAATGGGTGTATCTGAACCTCATGGTCCAACTTGTATTGGTGTCTCCTGAGTATATTCATTATGTCTAATGGGACGCCCTCTGTTTCTAGTTTTCATTGTATGACCAACGACTCTTCATGGAGGCATGATCTGAAACACGTATAAGCACTAATTAGAAGAAGGAAATAGAGTTAAACTCCATTGCACAACTAAGATCATGAAAGAAGGGAAATATTTCCTAAACATCATGTAGCCTCCCCCTTATAAGTGGGGCGCGCTTCACATTCATAAAAAGGACTCAACTAAATATGACTTTTCAGATATCCTAGGACACTTAAACTCAATGTTTTGATAAGAAGTTTTTCATGAACCGTGTCTACACCCAAGGTGAGACACGGTACTTGGAACCATAAGTGATCCCAAGCTAACCCTTGACATAGCATATCTAAGCATATCATATAAAACTAAAACATGATCAGAAGCATAAATAGTGGATAACTGACTAAACTTCAATCTAGATGGAGAAATAAAAGACAATCCATGAATAGAATACTAATGTCTGATCTAAGCCTCTACTATTTAGAATGAAAGAAATAAGTTTACTAGGACATGGCCCCAGATACCAATATCGAGCAACTAAATTAGAGCAATACTACTAACTATCAACTAATCCATAAAGTTCCTGAATTAGGGGGACTCACCAACTCCTAATTGAAGGGCTGCAACCTGACTAGCCATGAGTCTAAGAATGAGCGCATGAATCTACATCATGAAAAGATGTAGCGGAAAGAAGTATGCGATCAGTATGTGAAATGTACTGAGTATAAAATGTGACACTAACCATAATCATAACATGTACCAACGTATAGTGAGAATGAAAGAGGTTTCAATGATCATAAATTTAGTAAGATAATTGAAAAAACATTTTGAAATCAATACATAAATATCATTTGAGAATCTACTTTCAAATGCATAATGATGAGTATATTTTGATAGCTTTTCAGTAAGCATATGTACATGAGGTCATATCTAATAAATTACAACGATAAGTTAAGAATATAGCATACAAGCTTCTTTTAGAGGAGTGTTTTACAACCGACAAACACCATATGAGCTTATGATGTCCAACTTATAATCTTAGTTGGAAGGGGTGCCCTATACTTTGCCAGGGTATAGAACCTATCTATCTAAGTGGATCCACTATTTGGGACTTAAAGGGCTAAAGGATTTGTCTGACAAGGTGGCATACTCAAATCTTACAGTGGCATGTAGTTATCGGACTTGAATTTTCTAAAACTACATCGTCTTGGTGCTAAATAATCCTCTCAAAATAATGTTCATATACTAATGCTCATAAATAGGTAATGTAACTATCTGTATGAATCAAGTGTGAGACTAAACTCAAAAATCATATCTCGAATAGTTAATATTGAAGTTGAAACTCGTATCATGATAATTTCATGCGTAAAAGCCATCAAAGTTTAAAAAAATCATAGAAATCATGTTAAACTACTTTAATAAGATTTAAAAATTGAAGTAAACTAAATCAAGAACATAGGCTTATGAGGAAAATCATGAACTACATTAAAATCCTAACTTGGATTCTAACTTATTTAGTAAGACATTTGAAAGTAAACACAATTTATGCATGTGGGTGGCATTAAAACCTTACCTGCCTGATAGATTGAAATTTGAAGAAAGAAATTGGTTGAAAGCCTTGAAACCCTAGCTTAGCTTTTCTTGCGGTTTATTTTTCTGAGTTTGGAGAGTTGAGAGCATAGAAGAGAAAAAAAACTGAGCATTTGATGAAATATATTTCCCTAATAGAAGTTAAAACGTTGTGACTTAGGCTTAGGAAGGATGGAAAAAAATCAAAATAACCCTTACTTAAAAATTGATGGAACAATCCATGAGGGTCATCTACGGTCCATGATTTGATCTACGGATCGTAGATTCCATCCGTGGAATTCAACCTAAAAATTTGAGTTCCTGAAGTTCATTCTAAGAGCTCAATTTATGACCTGTAATTGATTTATGACCCATGGTTTAATCAGTGAAAGACAAGCTGAAAAATGAGTTTCTGAAATTTATTTTATGAGCCCAAATTACCGTCCGTATATGGGTATATGACCTGTAATTGGATCCATGAAAATCAGGTCCAAATATAAGTTTCTGAACTTTGATTTTACATGCTCCATTTACAGTCTGTACTTCAATTTACGACCCATTAATGAAGTTCGTAGAAATCAGGCTCTAAAAACTCTATTAGGGTGGTCTCTGGTGTTGGAAAGAAGACTCGTAGACCTTTAATTTGATAGGTCATGGGTCACCTAGTTCTTTATATGCTGAAAGATGTGGTGGTTTGAAGCTGACTCTTGCATGAACTAATGCGAAAAACTTAGCCGGTAAAAAGATTTTGAACTTGACTTAGTACTAGAGATATCTTATCAACCTAAATCACTTCCAATACACTTCCCACACCTAAGAATGAATTTTAACACGCAGGACATCGCCCGTTCAAGCTTATATATTTGCGACGAATGATTCGTATTCTAAGAGTAGAGTTACAAGGTGTCATAGTGAGAGCACAACTGTCATGAAAATGGATCAAAAGGGTGTATTTATTATGCATTTAAATGGTTCAGTGGGGTAATAGGACCCTCGAAAACTTTAGGTGTCTACTTAAAACTTAGGTATAAACTTAAGGAGATCTTTATGTATTTTCTCATAAAGAAATAAACTCTGATATGTCACTTGATATCCACATAATCACTATTCCCCATGCCTATACGTTACACCCATACCCATAGTACATCATAATTATCATTTAATGGTACAACTATTACTGATGAGTAGGAGGAAATGTACACGTTGGAAGCTATGTCACTACCCAGGTGGACAAGAACACATGATTGGGGAGCAATTTCAATTTTAACATGAAAAACAATTAAATCTCATTTGTTTGAACTTAATGAATGTCTTGAATCTTAATCATTCAGATTTAGCCCATTAAGTCAATTTGTTTCTGTTTGAAAAAACTACCTAATTACACAAACATTCCTATCATATTTACTAATTCTCTCTATGATTTAAAATAATTACATTTAATCTCATTGATTAATAATTGCATGTCAGATTTCAAGTCAGATACATCTAGATACATATTTTTTGCTATCAGATACACTGAAATAAGGAGAGAGGTGAGCGAGAACGGGAGGGAGGCGAGTAAGATTTTTCTATTTATTCCAGATACAAGTGAATCACACTAGATATACATTCTCATGTATCTGGGATACCAGATACGTGAGCGGGATAGGAGAGTGGCAAGTGAAATAGGAGGGAGGCGAGCGAGATTTGTTTATGTATCCTGGATACATGTGAATCTACATGGATACAGTGTATCTAGAACAAATTATACCTAATTTTGGCCTCATCTATCCCAAGATATATGTATCTAGACGCACCAAAATCTAATAAGATTCACAATATTGCAAACTATCATGTATTTAAGTAATTAGCTCCTAAGCTAGTGAGATTTCTATAAGATACCCTTCTTCTTTTCTTTTCTTTTTTTGAAAAAACCTCTTAGTGATTCTGAAAAGAATAATGCACACCTTTGCTTCACCTCTCTCTCTCTCTCTCCCTCCCTCCCTCCAGACTCTCTCCCTCTCTATTCTCAATAAAATATCATTTTTCTCTCTTGAACAGGTAAGTTTTCATAATCTTTACAAGTATTTTGTTTTTAAAAAAATTCTTATATTAGCAATTTTTTGGGGTGTATTGATGTTTGTTGCCATAATTATTTGAGGGTATATTGATGTTTAACAAGAACTCATGATTTCTAAATGAAAATATTGGCCAAGATTAAAAATAACTACGTATAATATACAACTATCTACATACTTGAGGTCTCTTATTAGAATTTTGTTTTAGATCACTAATTCTATTGAGACTTTTTTTATCATCAAACAACGCTTGTGAGGATACACTAGATATATTAATATTGTTCTAGTCGGAGAAATAAGTGATATACTATTACTAGATAGTTTTTGCTTCTATATTCTCAATATGAATAGTTTTTTCTCTTCATTTTTTATCTTTTTATTTTGATCGTCTTTGTTTAGTTACTTTAGATTGCATCTATTCATATGTTATATTTATTATATTTTAATATTTCACAATGAAACAATCTAGTGAAAAAAATATGTAGGTAGATGAGACTTTCTTAGAATAGCTTTGAAAAAATATTGGCCAAGATTAAAACTATGTAAAACATATAATTATGTATATATTTGTTGTCTCTTGTTAAAACTTTTGTTTTAGGCCATTAATTTTATTGAGAACTTTGATCATCAAACACCGCTTGTGAGATTACACTAGATATTATATATATTTACACAATCAAATTACTTTAATTAATTACATTAGCAAAGGGAAATAAGTAATAGTTGAATCAATAAGAGGTAAGTATTTCTTCATTCTTACAACAGTCTCGAATTCAAACTTTGTAAATGAAATCATCTTTGATATGGAAGGATTTTATCCTAGGGAAAAGTAAAACTTTTCGACTTGAATTCAAACCAGTCGAGCCCTAATTCAGATTTTGGATTGAATGGAAACCAAAAGGTAAAAAAAACTTGTCATATTTGCTAATTAATTACTTGTTGAAAGGAATAAAATACTAGGCAAAATTTCAATACTTTGTACATATCTGTTTAGGAAATTTGGGATTACCATTTAAACTATATTCGTAAGCGAAAATATTTATACATCTCTCCGTTTCTCAAAAATTTCATATATATGATGTCTAAAATTTGGTTAGGTATGAAGCCTTGAGACAAGTTTTATATGGTTGAAATTTAGACACGTATTGTTAAAAAAAAAAAAACTATTGAACTTGAATAAAATTAGTGGCGGCCTAAAACACTAGACACTTTGATCATCAAACAATCGATCCTCAAGTTTATGCTGATTAATGGGTATCAATTTCCAGACCCAAATTTTAGAGTCCTAATGGGCAGTGAAGATTTTACCATCGAGAAAAGTAACAAATTTTGCAGAACCAGAAGATTGGTCTTTGTTATTGAAAGTATAGATAAGGGTGAAATTCAGATTGATTTGGGGGTTTTTGCCCAAATAGGGGTACAGATAACAAGTTATAGCTTTAAACGAAAGTTGAGGAGTATTTTTGACTCCTCCCATACAAAAAATAATTAAAGATCTACTTTTAGCGAAGCCGTTGACTAATTATAAGAATTTACTCCAACATCAAAAACAGCCACATAAGGAGGACCTGCGTATATCTTGCTCACAGAGAGCAATTACATCAAGGAAATAGTTTAGCTTATGGGATAGTATGGACTTTTATTAACATGAAACCCAGAATAAGATGCTCCAATATCAAGGCAACAATTGTCAGCTTGACTAACATTCACATAATTAGCCTCTCCAGAGAGAAGCAACTTCTGTAATGATAAAATTCAAGCATCAACTTTTCCCGCAGCCGATGCATAGCTTACGCTACTGTCCCTCATATATTTGCACTGGCTCGATTGTTCATATCGAAGGAATCTAATCTTTATCTTAGTCGATGAGTTTTTCAACATCTACATAAATGAAAATAAAAGTTACAGTCAATAGGATAACATGATTCTTGCTCTTACGAAACCAAGGTCGAAAAGATTGCAATTAATGAACCAGAATATATAATAAAGTAAAGCAACATCCCAACCTAACTTGACATAGGCATGTAAGTTAAGAAGCTTACTGAAACATAACTAATCCTGGAAAAAGGTTTTATGCACAACCACATAGACGAGACAAGGAAACACCTTTCAGAAAAAGACAATTTGTCAAAAAGAGGGGAGGAGAGTTACGTGGAGAAAAACACTGATTGGATGGCGTCCACAAATGGTGTTGTCCGTCTCCGACAGGTACTGTTTGAATGCATCTGGATCTCCTGTTTCTATAATATCCATTCCCATTTTATCCAAGGCTTCAATAGATTTGTAAATAGCTCCATGGCTTTTGTCATAATGCATGTAGTTGAACCTAAGAATAGAAGCTCAATTGATGTAAAGAACGACGCCAAGGAATGTGTATATCAAGCAGAATCCATCAGCAAACTAAGAAACATTACAGTGCAAATACATATGTATGCGTTGATAGTCCATCTAGAAGTCATTATTAAGAATTTATCAGATACCATCCACTTAACATCTTTATTGAGAAGCAAGAATTGAAATGCTTCTTAGATGAAACAAAGCTTTATGTCAACCAGGATGTCAAATAAATTCATAGTCCTTTTATTGCAGCTATATTCTCTAAAAATAATTGTTTTGTTTTCTTGTTTGGTTATCAATATATATACACAAGCGTAATGTTAATCAGATTATTGAACTTCTAGATTTCTGCCCATCTTTAGTCAGTCTGAGACTACCAAATCAAATCCTGAAAAATCCCGATGCACCAAAAATAACTAACATTCAAGTTCAATCTTCAGCTAAATTATCAACTTATTTTAATGAGAGGAAATAGAATTCATTCACCACAATCAAGGATGATTGCCATCAATACACGGATCAGATTTTCTGTATATGATGAAGATATAACTACATACAACATTGGTGAATGAAACTCACCTTGATCCCCAATGACAAAAATCTGAAGACACTGAGAAGAAATTCTTTGAGTCATCCACATATTTTGCGAGTAACCGTCCATAAAGGGCTTCACTTTCAGCACTAAGAGCCCCAACCAGAATGGGCACAATTTTCACTGGAAACCTGCCTTAGAAACTTTAACAGTTATCTCTGAATAAAACAATCATACAAGTGAAATTTAATTTAGAAAAGCATACCCCTGGAAAACTTTAGCAAGATATGGAAGGTGCATTTCCATGCTATGTTCAGCTTCATCAACTCGAAGATCCATGTATTCAAAGTGCCCCGTAGCTTTTAGCTCATCATTTACTGGTATTAAACCAAAGCTGGGGTTATATAAGAGTGTTCTTTCAATGTTGCCATGAAGAAACATGGAAAACTTACCTGAAGGAGAAGCTTGCTACTCCCTCCGTCCCATATTAGTTGATCATTATACTAAATATAGTTGTCCCATATTAGTTGATCACCTTACTAAATCAAGAAAGCATTAATTAATTTTTTTCAATATTATCGTTGCAATTAATTCTTTTTGAAAGTGTTCACATTTGTTTGTAAAATTCTGAAGAAGTTTTTTAAGGTGTGAATTAGTAAAATTATCTTCTTATTTATGATTTCTTAAGTACCGTGCAAAATGGAAAGTGATCAACTAATATGGGACGGAGGGAGTAACTTTTACTACACATGCAAATAAGCAGAACTGAAGCATTTTGACAAATTAAGATTGTGTTTCAACTGCCTTTATATTTATAGCCATCTACTGGTGTGTCGATTGCTTTAATTGCCAGAAGTCAAGTATGAGGACCAGAATTTGCAAATTGGCCTTACAATAATCCTGGGGATACTTTACAGAGTGCCGTATCAAGATCTACTTTAATTTCTGTTATAGTTATATCATTTCATCTCAGTGTTTATATGAAATAGATTGCCTACACCTATATCCAATAGACTGTCTTTCATATATATATGTGTGTATGTGTGTGTGTGGTGTTTACGCCAAATTGAGCTACTAAATCCAAGAAACTGTCAAACAAAATCTACTTTGAAAATTGTTAGCTTTCAAAACACTATGCCCACAAATAGTTCTAGCTGGCCCAAGGCAGTTGGTCCACAAGTTAGAAACTCTAGGAAGTATGAGCCTGTTCCTCTACCCTGCTCCCACTTATATACCAGGCTCCTGTAGCAACAAACTTGAACTCTTGATGTGTGTGTGACCCACACTTCAAGCGTCCCTACTCCCACTTATATACCAGGCTCCTGTAGCAACAAACTTGAACTCTTGACGTCTGTCTGAGACACACTTCAAGCATTGTACTTATACTAAACAAAAGTCATGGGGGCTTAATAGTATGTTGTTAGCACCCCTTTTAGTCTACCAACAGTTTATGCATGGAAAACTTAAAGAAATCAGAAAGTAGATTACGTCAGCTTATCTATTAATTATGTTTACCTATTTCTTCTTAGCAGTTATTAACAGTAAGGGGGTTGAGGAGGATAGTTAATCCACCAATGTTGTATTTAAAGTTATTTGAATTCGATGGAAAGATGAGCAGAAAATTATTCCAATTCCTGAGTACTTTAACTGAAGAGATTGCAAATTCTCTCTTAACGTACCAGCACCATAAGTCGTAGGAAGAAAACATCTTATTTCATCTTGCAACACCCCATAACTAGATCAATATCAGGGGACCGCAACAACATGGTATCAGAGATGGGAATTATGGGAAATCTAATCCAGCAACAATTGGCACAATTGTTGACTTTGTTCCAAGAAGAACGTGCAACCAATTTAGCAAGACTGGAAGCCATAAATGCTCGCTAGGAATTCACTCATAAAGGATTTAGAAAATTCAAATGCAGATGTTGAAGCACCTGTAAATGGCAGTCACAATCGAGGTTGGAAAGGTAAAGCAATGGTGGCAAGTTTAAGATCAAAAACTAGTTGGAATTCCATCATTTCAAAATATACAAAATTGGATTTTCCACGATTTTGTGACCACGAGTAGGGGTCAGCATGGTATGGTAGATACCGAATACCATACCGAAATCATCATTTTTAGCACCGCAGTTTGGATATTATGATATTTAGTATGGTATATGGTATGCATTTTTAAAAAGTTCGGTATTCGATACGGTATTTGGTATTTATAAAAAAATACCGAATACCGTACCGCAGTATATAGTTACATATAAAATTCATATATATGTAGCTATATAATACTAGCAAATGTATAAAATAATAACTAATTATTTAGATGTTGAAATTTTGACTACTCTATCTTGATTTGAATGCTCTTTTTGGGTGATTGGTTAATTAAGAGAATTGTTTGTACTTTATTTTGAATATTTTTACATGTGTAAGGTATTAGTATGTTATAATTCAGACGTTTCTTGAAAAGCCAAAGTCATAATTCCTTATTATACGAATATATGTAAGTTGAAGCTGACCAAACTATGTTAATCGATTTACCATACTGCAAAATACCGGAAATCAAAATTACCGAACCAAAAATTTCAAAACCATACCATGCCCAACCCTAGCCACGAGGACCCTTTGGAGTGTATGAATAGGTACGAGTATTTCTTTTGACACCAGCAATCACCAGAAGAAGAAAAAATTGAACTTCTTTTCATTTGGAAGAAATTGCACAACTTTGGTTTTGTCAACTAGAGAAAGATATGCCGCAATGCTCTTGGGATGAATTCAAAGGTCAATGCAACCTTCATTTTGTACCACCAATTAGAAGTCAAAAATTGGGAGAATTGCTAAGTTACGCCAAATTGGATCCGGTAGATTACCAAGAAAAGTTTGAGCAATTGGTTTCCGGGATGGTAACCTTACAGAAGCGCAGCAAATTAAACTTAACATAAGTGGTCTTGTTGATGACATAGCAATTGAGGTAGAGTTGCATAATTCTCTAAATTTGGATACGGCTGTGAGTATTTCCCAACTTTATGAACGCAAGAAACAATCCCTTTGTTCGCAATTGTTAGATGTTTGTAGATCAAAGACAATGAATTTCTCACCTCAACAACCTGTCAGATTTGTGAAGAAATTGACCAAATTTGAAATGGATGAAAGACTGCTCAAGGGACTCTGTTTTAACTATGATGAACTATTCACACGAGGCCATCAGTGCAAGAAATTATTTTGGATTGATTCCATTCATGATGAGGAAGAATTTGCTGAAAAAAGAGGGAAATACTGGTACTTACTACTTCCCACACTTGGCGTTGGAGGAAAAGCATGATTTGAAGGAGGGAAGTAATGCTACCACCCCTTTTTTTTAAGTCTATCAACGGTTTACGCATGGAAATTTTTAAAGAAATTAGAAAGTAGATTACTTCAGCTTATCTATTAATTAGGTTTTCCTATTTCTTTGTAGCAGTTATTAGAGTAAGGAGGTTACTCCTCCACTTCCTCATTTCAGTAGTACTAGGAAGTTATTTCTTTGTTATTAGGAGGGTGCTTAATCCACCAGTGTCGTATTTAAAGTTATTTTAATTCATGGAAAGATAAGCAGAAAATTATTCCAATTGTTGAGTACTTTAACTCAATGGATTATAGGTCTTCTCTTAACGAACTAGCACCATAGGTCATTGGAAGAAAACATCCAATTTTATCTTGGAGCATCGCATAACTAGATCTACATCAGGAGGTTGTAACTGTTAAGTCCCACATCGGTAGAGGGATGAGAATTTGGTCTCCTTATATGGACTTGGACAAACCTCACCGGTAGAGGGATGGGAATTTGGCCTCCTTATATGGACTTGGACAAACCTCACCGGTGGAGGGATGGGAATTTGGTCTCCATATATGGACTTGGACAAACCTCCCCTCATGAGCTAGCTTTTGGGGTTGAGTTAGGCCCAGGTGCCATTTCTTTACAGTAACATATGTCTAATGTTAACTATCAAATTGTCATATCCATTAGTTGTGGCCTCTTTCTAGGTCTGAGTATCTTTCCATATTTTTCCAATAGCAGCAAATGATTCTCACATGCAAAGTTTATTCGTCAGTGCTTAAGTGAATAATCTAATCATTAGCAGCAGTGGCATACACAATATTTTTCATAAGCGGTGTCAACATTTAGAAAAATAAACTACTACCAAGTACCAACATCACATTTAAAAAACATAATTTATTACTACAAAGCTCTCGACATTTTCACATTTTGAAATATATTCTTAACAGCCCTATTAAAATTAGTACTAAATGCTTGTTTTTCAATTTAAGGTACCAAACAACTCACTTAGTCAGTTGTTTCGACTCATTGACATTTTCTTCCAAGTTAGATGAATTTTGAGATGTTGTAACTTGCAGCCTGTTTGGCTAAATTTTTGGGAGGTCAAAAGTGTTTATTGTTAAATACTGAGGTGTTTAACTGAGCTTTTGGGTGAAAATAAGTGTTTATAGGGAGTAGCAGAAGTTACTTTTGGCAGTGTTGCTAAAAACAGGTTGAGCATTTTGTCTCAATTAATGTGCGCTTCAGTATCGTTATTAAGGCTCCAAAACAAATTTTTCTTTGCGAATGTGTGTTCCTCTGAATAGGCAACACTAAACAATTGTTTTTTCACTTTATCATTAAAAAATCAATTTCTTTGCCCATATATTTGTTATTCATGGTTTATATTTATTAGTCTTAGGTCTCATTTATTTGCATAATGGAGATCTGAATCTGAATGGTTCAGACAACAAGTCATTAAGTGCATTTGTTTTTTCTACATAAAAATCTCTCAAGGGTCTGAAAGGGTCTGGATGAATCACATTTATGACAGTCTTATTTTCATTCAGACTCTTTTAAAGACACTTCTATTTTCAGAAAAAAATTGTGCTCCATATTTTTTTCTTTAAAAAATAATTCAAGCCTCTCTCATTCTCCAACTTTATTAGTTATACAAATTATTTCCCTTAAAATTTAAAAAAAAAGGCTTGCTGCTTGTTTATCAAGAATTGATAAAATTTATTGTAAAAAATTTATTTAATTAAAGTGAAAAGCAACTTCATAAATATGTGTTTTTGAAATCAGACGGTGATGCCTTTATAAATCTGCTTAAAATCATTTGAATGTATTATGTTCATTATTTATTTTAGAGAACAGTACATGGGCAAACACAATATAGAACATAGGGATGTTTCACTTATTTATTTAAGATTAATTTGTGTTGAATTTTTTTTTCAAAAAAAGATGACTATATTTTTTTTCTAAATATAGTTTTTATTATTATAATTTATATATGTAGTCCATGTAGTTCCATTTTATTATTATCAAACTTAAAATATTTATTTATAATTCAAATATCTTAACGTTTATCAAAGAATGACATTTTTTTAATATTTTGTTAATGTATTATTTAACTACTAGATTATTTGAGTAATAATATTTATTGTGTTTATATATATATATACATATATATATATATATGTATGTATATATATATATGTATGTATATATATATATATGTATATATATGTATGTATGTATATATATATGTATGTATGTATATATATATATATGTATGTATATATCAGATGTTTAAAAACAAATAATTTTAATCATTCAGTGCAGACAAGATCTTAATCATTCAAATGTGCATTCAGATTCAGACATCTTAATCTTAATAAAAACAAATGAGGCCTTAGACTATACTGTCTAAACATATATATATTTGTACTTTTTTTTTATTTGCACTTTGCGATTAAAGCCCAAATAGACCATAGAGCTCTTTTTGCACTTTGTGCTTTTGATAGCAGTGCCAACTTTTTATTTATTCCAATAATTTCTTTTTTCCTTATAATTCTACATATTTATTTTTATATTTAGTAAAATTTTCCAACGAAGCGGTTTCATCAGCTTTTTATTTAATCATGTAATTTTGTTTTTATTTATTATTTTATATATTTATATCTAATAAAATTTTCCAACCACGTGTGTCCTCCCCTGATTAGCAGCTATCCCTTATAACTTAAACCCAAACTTCTCGAAATTATTCTTAGTAATTACATAACATCTTGCCAGCATATTAATAAGAATATGAAGTTAGTTTGTTGGAAGATTTCAAAGTTATATTTTTTTGAGTAAAGGTTAGTTTGTTGGAAGATTTCAAAGTTATATTTTTTGAGTAAAGGTATCTTTGTATTCACAAACAACTCTTCAACATGTATGAACTTTCCTCAATGCGGACAACACAAAAAACTTTTCAAGTTACCTATGCAATCAACTAGATCAATTTTATCCCCCATCATATCATGTTTACACCAAATAAAGTAAACTAAGGCATTTGATTTTAATCTTTTAACTATTGGTCCCTTTGCCCTCAAAACATATGGTATTTCTCTCATTCCACAATGTTCACTAGACACAAGCTGGGATGGTCTTCCACCCATCTTCACTAGTTCCTCTTCAGCAATGCCTTTCCAGCTATAGAGTAATTCCCTGGTGGACTTAAGCGTTACCCAACTGACTCCTGCAATACATAGGAACATGTTCCATAGATTTGTAGTTGCTTTGCAATGAAGACATAAATGGTTGTTTACCTTTGCTTCTTGATTGCATATAAAACACCTTGAACAAATCTGGAAACCTCTTCCTTGTAACAACTTCATGTATTAGACATGTTTTCTTATCACCAACCAAGTAAAACAAGATACTTTTAATGGGATTTTAACCCCAGCTTGTATTTTTTGGGTTATTTGAAATGAAAGAAACAGGAGATTTTTCGATGGAGTTTTAACTCCAATTTGTAAGCTTAAGGCTAGCTGTTTGGTTAACCTTTTTAGATGGGCCAACTTTTCCCCTTAAATAACTCTAATCACTACTTGAATTTTGTCAGCTCCTTAGCTCTATAAGTGTTTTGTTCTTATTGAGCTGACAGATCCCCCTTTTGTATCTTTGCATCTACCAGATGCCTAAATGAAATCTCACTTACTTCATCAAAAAAAAAAAAAAACCTTCCAAATTAGCTTCCAGGGCCATAGGCCATACTTCTATATTGACTTGGCTATTTTTCCTCCCCCAGTAGCATGACTGACTTCATTAAGAAGGCCCCTTGTTCAGCACCTGAAGAAGCATAGCAATTTCTATCACTTCCCAATCATTTAGTACTCTTCTAAAGATCGAATTCCAACCATGGGGGCTCCACAACTATGAGACTAAGGCATTCCTTTGTGAGATCAGAATGTAAAGTTGCGGGGAAAAGACTTCTCAAGTTCTCTTCCCCAACCCAATGCTCACTCAAGAAATCAACTTACCTCCCCAGTGGCCCATTTACTTAGCATACCATATTTATCTGAAATAAACCTTCCCCACAAAACCATATCGTCGGCGCAACCCCCCCCCCCCCCGAAGCCACTTTTACAGTAGGTATTCATTCTATATACTGAGATTTTTAATGCCCAGGCCCCCTAGATTTCTGTTTAGTGTCAGTAAATCCACTTGACCAGATAATAGCCTCTCTTCTCTTTGTTTCCTTGCCATAGGAAGGACCCTCCTTAATTTGTTTATCTTCTTCTCAACACTTTTGGGTATTGGAAACAAGCTTATCATGTAGATAGAGTGAGCATCCATCACAGATTTGATGAGGGTCAACCTACCCCCTAGTGAGATAGGTATTGGCTCTTCCACTTTGCTAGTTTCTTGACACACTTATCCAGTAGTTCACTCCATATTTCAAGTTCTTTATTCTTTGCACCTAGTGGCATGCCAAGATACTTGGTAGGTAGTGATGCTATCTGAACCCAGATTCTCAGCCAGCAGCTCTAAATTATTCACTTGGTTAACAGGGAAAATAAAGCTTTTGTGCCAGTGGACATGTAACCCAAAAATGCCTTCAAAAATTGTTAAGATAGCCAAGATGTCTTATCTGATCTAATTCTGCAATCTGCATCACATAAGACTAGGGAGTCATCTACATAGAGAAGGTGAGTGATTTCCATAGCACTGCCCCTACTTGTTTTTTTTTTTTTTGAAATTGGTAAAAGTTGTATTCATCTGCATTCAGGGCTATGCTGGCCACCTCCAAAATTTACAAAAGAGTCATGGATAGTTACAAGGAACCTATAAAATCCACTAATTGGATACACTGCCCCTACTTGTTTGAGAACAAAAACCACTTATCCACCCATTTTCTTTGGCTAATCTGATCATGTGATTTAAACCTTCCATAGCTAGGATAAATAGGAATGGTGACATGGGGTCACCATGTCTAAGACCCCTTTGTGATTGAAAAATCTTTCAGTGTTGCCATTAATAATGAGGGAGAATTTTACATTAGAGATGTAATCTTATCCAACTAATCCATTAGGTGCTATACCCATATCTTCTAGAATCTCAATGTCAAGTTGCACAAGATTCCAGGTGTCTTCTGTCTCACCCTAGAGTCTACCAACTCATTGGCTAACTACATCCATAATCGGTCTACCCTTCAAGAAAGTCATCTGATGCTCATCAGCAAGCTTCCCCATGACAGCTTTCATTCTGTCAATGATCAATTTAGAGATTATTTTATACACTCCACCTATCAAACTGTTTGATAGGTGGAACTGAAATCCTTTAACTCTATTGCTCCTGATTTCTTTGGTGCAAGTGTTATAAGAGCAGCATTTAAAGATCTCTCAAGGACTTCATTCAGATGGAAATTATGAATGGTTTGCATCAAGTCATCTTCCAAGATGCTTCCACACTCTTTGAAGAATTGCATTGTAAAGCCATCAGGGTCAGGTGCTTTATCACCATCACATTGCTTAATGATATTAAGCACCTCTGTTTTAGTAAAAGGTCTCTGTAACCATTCATGTTCGTCCCGTGTAAGTGCCCGTTTGGATTTAACTTATTTTTAGGTGTTTATGACTTTTAAGTAGTTTTTTTGTTTTGGAGGTGTTTGGAAAGGTTATAAAATGCTTTTAAGCACCCATTTTAGGCCAAAAAAGTTTTAAAATAAGTCAAAAGTAGGGTACCATCTACTTATGACTTTTAACTTTTGACTTATAAGTTACTTTTTATAAGCCCATCCAAATGGGCCCTTAGTGCCCATTTAGATAAGCTTATAAAAAGTAACTTATAAGTCAAAAGCTAAAGTCAGAAGTAAGGGATACCCTAAAAGGCTTTTGGCTTTTGGCTTATTTTAAAACTTTTTTGGCCTAAAAATGAGTGCTTAAAGGCACTTTTTAACTTTTCCAAACACCTCCAAAACTAAAAAAGTGCTTAAAAGCCAAAAGCACCTAAACACAAGTTAATCCAAACACCCCCTTAGCCTTCAGTTAATTAAAATGTGTATTTTTGGTTCCTTGTTATAGAAATATATTATATTAGAGTTGACATACTATGGAAAAATATGGATACCCATATTTGTCCATATTTTTATAGGCTAACGATAAGTTGAAACCCATATTTACCCAATTCAAATACAAGTGATCCAACTCATTTGAATAAGGGTAAAATGGGCTGATTTTATAAAAATGGGCTGAAATTGCCAGCTCTAACATCGGCCTGGTCTTTTTCCTCAACAAACCCAATGGGCTCCACCATTGTAGATTGACAGGAGAAATGTTTCAAAGTTATATATGAGACTATATATGGTATAACTATCTTATTCATTATGTGAAGAATTCAGTTGATTATTTGCTTACTCTTCTTAATAATACTCAGTATGAACTTATCATAAATTTATAAACAGAGAATCAACATATTAATATCTATGTCAAATATGCAACACCACTACCATAGTAACACAACAATTGGAAGATAAATAATTTCTGGTTTGACAAACGTGCGATGAAGTTGGAAAATGAAAGCAAAAGGGTTAATCTGTAATCTGTTAACTAGCATATGTCAGGAGTAAGCCCTTGCAAGCCGAGTCAAGCAATATAAATGAAAGAGAGTATTCAAACTTAGACTTCCATTTCTTCCATTCCAAATCTTTTCTGCAGAGTTCTTTCCTGGATTATACAAATAGCAGCTATCTGAACTTTTTATATGTATGATGAAGATGCACAGAAGAAATTTGCAATACCTTCTTCATCAATGGGTAAATCTCCTATAGGAGTCTTGTACACTGTGGCTCTTGAAAGAGCACATTTTGGAGTATAATAGTGATGAGATGGACCGAGTAGAAATATCCGAGAACTGCAAAACAAGAGTTCAAAATACTAAGGTAAAGAGCTCAAAATACTGTACCACATGTAGTGGTTATTCGAGTACTTCCTAGATCCAATTTTCTTTGACCGACTTCTTAGTTTAATCCTCACCAAAAAGAACGACCAACTACTTTCTGTAAATTCTCCACCAATATGAGTGAGCTCTTTCTTCAGGTAGCAAACTTTCTATCATGAAAAAGTCAAACAAGTATACCCCCACCCCAATCCCGATTGTTGCAAATTCTGCTTTTAAAGAACCTATTAAGACAACTTTCTAAAGTGAAAAACGAACAATAACTTTATCAAATATAAATAATATTTCGAAAAACTCAAGAGAGACACAAGCTGAAAGTTCTTTTCCTTTGAAAGTATCAAAAATCCTGTAAGACAGTCACTCAAAGCTTTAATTTACACTCAAAAGTCCAATGTCAATTTAGAGAGGGGAAATACTATTCTAGAATATCTTGAACTTGATGTATCCTTTGTATGTTTCACATATTCCAACACTAGCACATTCAAAGATTCTTCTCTTTAATCTCCACTCAAATCAACCTTGGTTGGTCAATTGAGAACGGTTGTAGCAAGTAATTTCCGCTTGTATGTTTTCACTTCTAAGAAAATTTCTCTGGAATTCTTCTCCATGATGATTCCTGCTTGTAATTTTTGGTGTGTTTGAATAAAATGGAACCACAGATGCTTTGATGTAATCTCAACTCCATCTCTAAAGCTCGATGCTTATTTAACTTGTTTAGTTGGAACAACTTGACTTCTGTAAATAGCAATGAACAACTTTTTGATTTAGTTAGCTCCCTAATCTCAGCCTAGTTTCTGGTGTATTGGAGCTAACACACCTCTTTATGTAATTTTGCATCTTCTTGATGCCTTTCTAATATAAATTTTCACTTCATAAAAAAAATTTACTTGTGACAAGTAACTATCCCACTTCCTAAAAAGAACTTTTGTTAGTCTGCACGTGGGGTTTCACACTAGAAAATCAGAATGGAAAGAGCACATTTTAAATAAACTCACATGTTGGTCGGGTCTATGTTCCCAAATGCATAAGCTGCTGCACGACCAGAATATGAATAGCCTGCATGACTAGTTAGTTCAACATAACCAGTTAAAACCACATGATGCATACGATCAACAATATATTGGCAGCAAATGGCTATAACTTACGGTGCAATTACACCTCGTACATCAGAGGACTTGGCTAAGCCAGCAGCTCTCAGCCAGCCATCAAGCTGTTCTGCTAGTTCTTGGGCTGGCAAGGAAAATAGTAAAGCGTTAAGATATTATAAGAATGGGCATTTGTAGCTTTCGCTAAAGCATCACTATTTGGCTTTTATTTTTTATTTTTTTGAAATTGGTAATGTTGTATTCTTCAGCATTAAGGATATGCAGGTGACCTGCAAACGGAAATAAAAGAAGAGAAAGAAAGAAAAAAAAATACTTACAAGGATCCTAATAATTCTACAATCTGTTCTGTTTCCTCGAAACCTTTCTCTTTACACTAAAAATAAAAAGATACAATACAATCCCATTTAACCTTCTGAATGGAATTGGACCTATCTTCAAAGTTTCGACTATTTCTTTCTTTCCATACTGTCCACCAAATGCAATGTGGAATTATCCTCCACCATGCCTTTTGTCTCTTGCTCCCCCCTCTTCTTATCCAACAACTCAACAAGTTTGCGGTATGCTCGGGCATGGTCCAGTTTGTCTTTGTGAGACTAAGGAAGATGGCCCAAATTTGTGTTGTAAAGTTGCAATGCAAGAATAGGTGCTTGTTGGTCTCTGCTACGTTCTCGCATAATGAACACCAAGATACTATAATCTTTCCTTTTCTCCTCAGCACTTCATGTGTCAAGCAAGCCCTTCTAGCAACCAACCATGTAAAGCATTTTATCTTAGTTGGTGCTAAGATTCTCCATACCTTTCTCCACAAACTCTGCTTAGAGTTGGTTTGCTGGGGACTTTCCATTTTGTATGCCTTGTTAATAGTGAAAGCCCCATATTTACTATGTTTCCATCTCAAAGAATCAGGAGCATTGGTGATGCCAGAGAATTTTTCTAATAGCTCTAGCAATTTGGCCACTCTCTCCACTTCCCAGTCATTCAAAAACCTTCTGAAGATCAGATTCCACCCTTGTGCTGTCCAACATTCATTGATATTTGCATCTGGATTACTACGTAGTAAAAACAGATCTGGAAAGGATTCTTTTAGAGGAATCTGTTTGTTCCACGCATCTGTCCAAAACTTAGTTCTCCTGCCATCTCCCACTTCAATGTACATATTAGCTTCAAGTTTTTGCCATAAGTTTCTGATAGTTCTCCAGACCCCCACCCCATAGGCATCAACACTAACATTACTGCACCAAGGATTGTACTCACCATACTTGGATTTGATGACATCCTTCCATAAAGCTTGCCCCTCTTCATTATATCTCCATAACCATTTCATCAAAAGGCTATTGTTTTGTTTCCTCAAATCTCTAATACCCATACCCCTTTTGTCTCTGCTTTTCAAGGTTATCTCCCATTTGACTAGGTTATAACCTTTAATTTCTTTGCATCCATGCCAAAGGAAATCCCTCCTTAATTTGTCCAGCTTCTTCAAAACTTTGGGGGGTATTGGAAATAGTGACATGACATAAGTAGCAAGGGAGTCTAGCACTGAACTGATGAGGGTGTGTCTGCCTCCCAGAGACAAATATTGAGCCTTCCTTCTTGCTAATCTCCTTTTTGTTTTCTCCACAATGCAATCCCAAATTTTTATGCTCTTGTGTTCATTGCCCAAAGGCATACCTAAATAAATTGTTGGCATATTCTCCACTTTGCACCCCAAAATATCTTCCAGATACAAAATGTTGGTCACCTCCTTGATTGGAAATAAATTGTTTTTCCCCCAATTCACTTTCAGACCCGAGGAAGCTTCAAAAAACAGTAAGATTGTTTTAATGAATCTTATCTGGTCCTCCCGAAGTTCACAAAAAATGAAAGTGTCATCTGCATATAGCAAATGACAAATTTCTTTAACTTGTCCACTGCTACCCTGTATCTGAAAACCTTTGATCCATCTGTTTTGTATTGCTATTCTCATCAAGCTATCAAAACCTTCCATTGCCAAGATAAATAGAAAGGGGGATAAGGGGTCACCTTGTCTAAGTCCCCTTTCTGAAGGGAAGAAGCCCACTGGTTCTCCATTCACCAAAATAGAAAAACGGGCAGTGCTGATGCAAAAATGAATCCAACCCAACCACTTTTCTCCAAAGCCCATTTGTCTGAGAGAGTGTTCAGCAAGAACTTCCAATTTACATGATCAGATGCCTTTTCAATGTCCAATTTGCACATTACACCAGGCTCAACACCTTTCAATCTTGAATCCACACATTCACTAGCTATAAGTGCAGCATCCATTATCTGTCTCCCTTTAATGAAGGCCATTTGATGTTTGTTGACCAAGTTATCCACCACCTTTTTCAATCTCTCAGCTAATATCTTTGCCAACACCTTGTATATGCCTGTGATTAAACTTATAGGTCTGAAGTCCTTCAATTCAGAAGCACCTACTTCCTTGGGGATGAGAGCCACAAAAGTTGCATTGAAACTTCTCTCAGTCCTCTCATTATTATAGAACTCATGTATCATACCTTTGATATCTTCTTTCATTACTTCCCAGAAAGTAAGATAAAAGGACATCGGAAAACCATCGGCCCGGGAGCTTTCTCCATCGCACAAAGTTTAATGCATTCTAGAATCTCCTCCTCCTCAATTTGTTTCTGTAACTTTTCCTTTTCATACTCATTAATACAAGTAATCCCCTGCAATTGTAATTCTGGCCTCCAAACTTTTGTCTCCTTGTACAAATTTTCATAGAAACTCTTGATGGCCTCCTTGATATCAGTAGGATCAGTGACATTGCTTCCCTCCACCTTTAAGGATTCTATGGTGTTGTATCTTTTGAGAGATGTAGCTATTCTATGAAAAAATTTGGTGTTCTTAGCCCCCTGCTTCAACCATTGTATTCTGGATCTTTGTCTCCACCTTATCTCTTCATTTTTGACAGCTTCTTCAAAAGACATTGCCAAATTTGTTTTTTGCAGTCATCATCTGTGAGCGGTCTCTGTTCTTGAAGGATCTCCCATTTGGACAATTTGTTGAGGATTTCTTCCTTTTGTTGTTTCCAGTTGCTCCTATTATTCTTGCTCCATTCCTTCAATTTCCTTTTTAGGAGTTTCAGCTTTTCAACTAAGACAAACCCTGATCTACCAGTAACTACAAATGATGACCACCAGAAACTCACTTTCTCCTTGAAGCCTTCAACCCCCAACCACCAGTTTTCAAATTTGAAGTAAGACTTCTTGAAGTTCATGTCTCCACAAGTCAATAGCACTGGGTTTGGGAGAGTTGATTGTCTAATGAGAGTAAAGAGTTCCTCCCATTGAGCAGAATACATTACTCTGTCAATCCTTGATACAGTTGTATGGTTCTCTCCTCTTCTCCAAGTGAAAGACCCTCCAAATAAAGGAGGGTATGTAAGCTCCACCTCCTCAATACAATCAGAGAATTTTGACATAGCCCTATTGATTGATGAACAGTTTGTTCTTTCTGTTGGATATCTGATGACATTAAAGTCACCACACACTACCCACGGCCCTCCACAGAGACTTCTCATGGCTCCCAATTCACACCAGAGATCCCTTCTTTCTATTCTTTTGCACTTAGCATAGACAACTGTCAGGTGCCATGTTAAATTATGGTTCTGACCTGTTAATTTGCACGTAATACATTGCTCACCCTTCTCTACTAACTCTCCTTCCCAGACCCTTTTGTCCCATAGTACTAGTATCCCTCCGCTGCTCCCCACTGCTTCCAAATGCAACTCCCCCACCCATCTATTGTTCCAAAGAGTATGCAACAAATTACTTACGTTACCCTTCAGTTTAGTTTCCACTAAAACATAAATATCTGCCTCCCATTGACTAACTAGATTTCTAACTAATCCCCTTTTATTTTCGTCGTTTAGACCCCTTACATTCCATGACACTAATTTCACCCTCGTTGTTCCACAATAGTTAGACTTCTCCCTCTGATTCTTGGCTCACCATCCTTGAAATTCATGTTGAAAGTTAAACTCCTTAATTCCTTTGGGACACTATTGTTGTTACTGCTTGATGAGCTATCCTTTGATTTCTGATTCTCCCTTGGCTTGTTTTGCTCTAATTTCATGATTAAAGAATAAAACTCTTTTTCATACCCCTTGGTAGAGACTCCAAACAACCGACTAAGTTTGAGTAGTTGAGCCGAAACCTTAGCGTTGCTTGTGATTCAATACAGTCCTCTACAATGTTGTCATCCATTGCTAGTGGTTTAGGGTCCTCATACTCCACCATTTGTTCTCTGAAGAGCTCTATAAGGCCTTCTTCCCCCTCATCGTCGACTCCCTCGATGCTATCCAGTTGGCTTGAAACTATATCGCTTCTTTTTTAACTTTCTTTGATCTGCAAATTGTCTACACTAAGGCTCTGAAAGTTCTTGGGAGCTGTTTCCATTCGCATGCAGAATTTCGTGTCCTCATCAATACTAAAATGTTCAAAGATTTTTTCTAATTTGCCCGACTCCCTTAGAATGGATTTTGTAAAGGGTTCTGTGAATCCATTGGACTTCTTAATTAAAAAGTTCATCTCCACTATTGATTTCTGAAAAAGGAACCGGGCCTCCTCTTAATCTGGCTCTTCTGACCCAATAAGCTCAATAAATGGTTCTGATGTGGGCTTTGGCCTGGGAGTTAAATGACTAGGCCCAAAAGGAATTTCTGGTTGGTCCATGTCTGGTAGCGAAGTGGAATTTAAAAGAATTGGATCAGGCCCCACAGATTCTTGTAAATTCAAACATTCAGCACTGCTACAAGCCACCTGCTCTAACACTGACACCACATGTTGCGTGTCAAACCCCACAAAATCTATTGGGCAAAGACCTACAACCTCTTTACCTTTTTCATGAAAAGTCTTCTCATACTTTCCACAACCCAGAACTACTTTGTCTCTCCTTTGCCAGCTATTGTCACCTGTCTAGGGTTAGTAACTATCTCCTTTTTCTTGTACATCGCCGGCGACTCTACCCATATCGGCATAGAGAAGATCAGATTTCCATCATCAACCTCAATGGACAGTGGTATTGTCTCCCTCGGACCCTTAACCCAAATGCGAGCCCATCGCAGGTGGTTCTTAAGTTCCGTTTCTTCTTCATTTTCCAGCCAACCTCCACATTTATCACCTATCTCTTTCAGGACTCTTGTGGACCAGGTGTGTAGAGAAAGACCATGTACTCTGATCCAAAACCAATCAAACTTGGTTTGGATTGGAAAGGATCCCTTCGTCAGAGACCACCAGTCAAGTGTTAAGATGACCCCTTGTCTTCTCCAGTCGCTTTCCTTGATTGGAACTCGAAGAGAAACTAAAAACCATTCATGTCATACACTTGGATATTCTGAGTCCCTTTCCATGTCTGTTAAGCCCATTTTCTCACCTCATTGCGAGTCGGAACTTCATCCCCTCCATTGAATCGACCAACTAGACATCTGCGCAAGAGATCATTATCACCCTCTTGAGTTTTCACAGAGAGCTGGTTCTTCACAGCATCAACCTCAGTAACCTCAGCTTCCTTTAAAGTCCACTTGCTCTTATTAAGAGCATCTTTGAAGCTGCCCTTCTCATTTAATAGTTGTTCTGTTGTACCTCCATTGGTAATAAATGCACCAAGAGTGCTAGTTTTCTCTGTAATAAATTCCTCAATCTTTGTAGCCACCAACCCCCATCCCTCATTATAAGAACTTTCTGGAATGATGATCACACCTCTGTTATATCCCTTAACTGTAATAATGGAAAGGAACCTCCCGTACTTGTTGAACTTTTGAGAACAATAAATATAAGTAGAGAGATCTCTGCATCTCCACGATTTAAAGTTCTTCCCCCTGTTTTCTGATGCATCACTCATTCTTCTGCATAGCCAGAGTAAAGCACCTCTACTCAGAGTTAAACTTCTAATAGAATTCCTGACAATCTCCACCCAATCGAACCAAAGTACTGAATCTGATGAATACATAGAAATATCATAAGATTTTCTCCTAGATCTAAAATAAAGTCTGTTGTCCATTGAAAGAGGGTAACTGGAGGGTGCAAAAGAGTTGAAGAAGGTAGGAGAAGTGGACTCCGGTGATTGAATATCGCCGGAAAAGGGTAATACAGTCCCAGAATGGACCTCTAAGAAAGAAACCTAGGGATATGTGCCTGGGAGCTATTTTCTTACCACCCCATACCTTTACCAAAACTGTTAGAATTTCTATTTGGCTTTTATACCAATCCCTCCATATTCATTTTAGGTGATGCTGTACCATTCATCATGGAGCTTGAGATATACTCGACTTGTGTGTTAAATAAGTTGTAGTGGTTGAAAATGTTGAAGTAAACATTGAAAATTTAGTCTGATGGAAAAACGTCAATATAAATTTCAGATTTGATTTAGTTAAATAAAATTGAATACTTGAAACTGATGAAATGACATTATTAAGCTAATGGGGTGAAGCATCTTGTAACATCCTAAAATTGAAAAATTGTCATAGAAGTTCAGACACAGGGAGTATGTTTCAACTCATTGTTTGATTTGAAGTAATGATAGGAATGAACATATGACAAGGACTGAACAAAGAAATGATTGAATACTTGAAACTGATGAAATAACATTATTAAGCTAATGGGGTGAAGCATCTTGTAACATCCTAAAATTGAAAAAATGTCATAGAAGTTCGGACGCAGGGAGTATGTTTCAACTCATTGTTTGATTTGAAGTAATAATAGGAATGAACATATGACAAGGACTGAACAAAGAAATGATCTGTGCACCATGCTATTTGGACAATTTCAAACCCCAGATGCTCCACCCAATTCAAAAAAAAAAATAAAGCAAAGAAAAAGAAAACCCACGATAACAATATTGAGAAAAGAGACCTTTGGCTACAGGACCCTATGCTAGATGGAAGAAAGATATAAAGAAATATATTAAGGTACCACTTCTTTTAACTGGGAATCTCCAGCAGCTTGCTTCTGAATCTGATCTTTAACTTATACTCCCTCCGTCCCATAATACTTGTCACATTTTACTTTTCGGAGTCACGCTACCTAAATTTTGACCAATATTTTAAGATATAAATTTGTACCAAACCTTTTTTTGAAACTGGTCACTTAGTATTTTTGTACCATATTGATAATTTGATATAAGAAAAATTGCAACTTATAGCACATTTCATGTAGTTTTTGAATATCTAAAATTTGATTAAATCTTAAATTAGTTTAATCCAATTTAGCTTCGAAGATTGGTCAAATTGTCTCTCGAAAAGCGAAACATAACAACTATTTTTGGACAGGGGTAGTCTGATTTTTCCTAGCATGACTGAATTAGAAATGCCAGTCTTTTTGTGGACGTAAATTGCTAATGTGTCACATTGCTACTAACTACAATATGTAAACCCATAATATAGCTTACAACAACTTTTTCAAGCATAACCACATTAAGATAGCCAATCCCAATCCCTGATGCTGGTTGCGGTAGGTTGATCGCCACCATGAAAATAGCCTAACAATAATAAACACTCTGTTTGTTGGAAACAAAACATGTGAATATAGCAGAATGGATATAAAGGATTTATATAGCCACGTCCAACTAATCCTGGATGCAGTATGGAATATGGATGATTGATTGATATAACAAAATTAGAGATAGAACTCGATAGAACTAGTCCACATTAGCAATACATAGTAAAGCTCATTGTAGATCATATTTATCCTCCAATGTTTGTTGCAATGCACCATTCAATGGTTCTTCACTAATGCACAATCTAATTTGAAGAATTAACTTTGCTATTACTGTACTCCCACTCGACTCAATTCAACCTTTTGCAACTCCGAAGAAACTACAAATGCAGAACCAATGAAACGAGCCTTGATTTAAAAAAAGCAAAACCTCCAATTGCACTACTTTTCAGCCACTTAAAGACGGTAATAATCAAAGTAACAACAAAAATAAACCTTATTGTAAAAAAAAGTGACAGTTTTTGCTATTTTTATATCAGCTTACAGGAAGATACTCAAGGATTAATCTGTTAAATCAAATATTACAACTATACTGAAAATAAAAGAGAAATCGACTGGCGGAACTTACGATTATCAGTGTACCAAGAACCAGCATGAGATGCTTTCCTGATTTTCTCCATTTTTTAACTGAATGAGAAACAACGAAGCAAAAAATCCCTAACAATTGGGAAATCTCAGAGCTGTTGTAGGAGCACAAGTAATAGCGGAGATGAAAAAGTAGCTATTTTGCAGTTTCCGATGATTATTTATTTAACTTTGGACGCCATGAAAGATATCTAAACATAATAAATGTTATAACTAGTAAATAATCAAGTTGGATGTCACGTAGCAAATCCACAGTTCAAGATTTTGGATATGGATTTATGCCACAATTTAAGACTTTTGGGATTTAGGCAAGATTTTGGAGATTTCTTTCATGACTTTGAAAGATACAAATACACACCTATCTTCTATATATATTCATCTTATTTGTAGAAATAAATACACACATAGAAATTGAAATATTGGAAGGAAAACATTAGTACTCTTTCTCTCCCTTTCTTTGTTATTTAATTTCTAATACTTTATTTTATAACACGTTATCAGCACGAAGTCTCTTATAAGGTATGTTTCGGTGATATAACAATTTTTATTTTCAGATGCTAAATAAAAGTATACATTTTAATATTTCAAGTTTTATGAATATTAAATAATGTAAGATGGTAGTAAACTTTATTAATTGATGAAAATAATTTTTCTTATTAAAGAATACTACATATGTTATTCTTAATTTTCAATGGTTAAAATTTTATTATTCTAATCTAATTTGACTATTTTTATGATAGTGTTCATCATGTCAAATTTGTCAAAATTGGAGTTTGTGGCACTTGATATTTCTGGCAATAATTATCTATCATGGGTACTCGATGCTGAAATTCACCTAGACGCTAAAGGTCTTGGTACCACCATTACTAAGGGTAATGCAGCATCGAGTCAGGACAAAGCGAAGGCTATGATTTTTCTTCGTCGTCATTTGGATGAAGGATTAAAGGCCGAATATTTGACAGTGAAAGATCCACTTGAATTGTGGACTGGTTTAAAGGAAAGGTATGACCACCTTAAGGCAACAGTATTGCCAAGGGCTCGTTATGAATGGATACACTTACGATTACAGGACTTTAAAACTGTATGTGAATATAATTCTGTTGTGTATAAAATAACTTCCCAATTAAAATTATGCGGAGACGATATAACAGATGAGGACATATTGGAAAAAACTCTTACTACTTTTCATGCCTCAAATTTGGTGTTACAGCAGCAATACTGCGAAAGGGGATTTAAAAAGTATTATGATTTAATCTCATGCCTTCTTGTGGCTGAGCAATATAATACCCTTTTGTTGAAAATCATGAAGCCCGTCCCACTGGAACTGCTCCATTACCGGAAGCAAATATGGTAGAAGCACATGACCAGTCTAAAAGAAGACAAAATAAAAATCGGGGCCATAATAATGTGCGTGGACGTGGCAATGACAGAAAACGATATAATAATCATCGTAATGGTGGTCATTATAAAAGAGAGAACGATATGAGTTCTCAAAGTAATCCCTTGAGAGGCAACTGTCATCGTTGTGGCATGAAAGGCCATTGGAAAAATGAATGTCCGACACCTGAGCATTTTGTCAGGCTTTATCAAAATTCCTTCAAAAGAAAGGCAAATAAAGGTGGTACATCTTCTAATAATGCTCGGGTGGAGTCACACCTGACATTTGAAAATAATGTTGAGGCAAGACCTTTACAAATGTACAATGATAATATTGAAGCGAATTTGGCTTTGAAGAATGATGATTTTAATGACCTCAATGATATTACTCATTTGGAGGTTGAAGACTTCTTTGGAGATCATAACTGATGTTTGATTTTGTTTTATACGATATGTTGTTATTTTTATGTGCTTTTTGATTGTCATTTTTTTTATGATACTTTTATTTAAAAATTTAAAAAATAAAAAAATATAAAGGCTTAAGTTTTCTTGCAATGTTGCTAGTTATCTTATCTCTTATGATGTACTTTTATTTTATGAAGATAAATAAAATTTCTCAGTCTTCAATTGGATTCAAGATGAGTAATGGAGATATGTGCCTTCTGGATAGTGCTGCAACTCACACTATATTAAGAGAAAAGAAATATTTCTCTCATTTGATTATGAAAGAGGCCAATGTTAATACAATATCTGGTAGTAGAAAAATAATTGACGGCTCTGGGAGAGCAGCCTTATTACTACCTGGGGGAACAATATTGGCCATTAATAATGCTTTGTATTGTAGTAAGTCTCAAAAAAACTTGTTAAGTTTTAAGTTTATTCGCCAAAATGGCTATCATATTGAGATTGCTAATGATGGAAAGGTTGAATACCTTTATATTACTACGATAAAAGCAGGAAAAAGATTTGTGCATGAAACATTATCTGCACTTTCTTCTGGGTTGTACCACACAATAATTGATGTGGTTGAATCACATGTTATGATAAATAAAAGGTTTATTGATCATAATGACTTCATCATTTGGCATGACCGGTTGAGCCATCCCGGTTACAATATGAAGCACAAAATAATTGAGAATTCACATGGGCATACTTTGAAAAATCAGAAAATTCTTCAATCTAAAGAATTCTCTTGTGTTGCTTGTTCCCGAGGGAAACTGATTATTAAACCATCAGCAACTAAGATTGAGATTGAATCCCCTGCATTTCTGGAACGTATTCAGGGTGATATATGTGGGCTAATTCACCCTTCGTGTGGGCCATTTAAATATTATATGGTCTTGATAGATGCATCTACAAGATGGTCACATGTGTGCTTATTATCAACTCGCAACATGACTTTTGCGAGATTGTTGGCTCAAATTATAAAGTTAAGAAATCAATTTCCAGATTATGCAATAAAGACAATCCGTCTTGATAATGCTGGAAAATTTACTTCTCAATCATTTAATGATTATTGTATGTCCATCGGAATAACAGTTGAACATCCGGTTGCTCATGTTCATACTCAAAATGGTCTAGCAGAATCATTGATTAAACGTCTCTAATTGATAGCTATACCATTACTAATGAGGACAAAACTTCCTCTTTCAGTATGGGGGCATGCTATTTTGCATGCAGTAGCACTTGTGCGCATAAGGCCAACCAGTTTTCATGATTTCTCCCCATTACAGTTGGCTTTTGGGAAGAAGCCAAATATTTCCCATCTTAAAATTTTTGGATGTGCGGTATATGTTCCAATTGCTCCATCGTAACGCACAAAGATGGGTCCCCAAAGAAGGTTGGGAATATATGCTGGGTATGAATCTCCTTCTATTATAAAATACTTGGAACCTATGACTGGAGATTTATTTACGGAAAGATTTGCTGATTGTCATTTTGATGAATCTGAATACCCAACATTAGGGGAGAAACATAAGCAATTGGAAAATGAGATAGATTGGAATGCAGTATCACTATCTCATTAAGATCCTCGAACAAATCAATGTGAACAAGAGGTTCAAAGGATGATTTATTTGCAAAATATTGCAAATCAATTGCCAGATGCATTTACTAACCTTCCAAGGGTTACTAAATCTCATGTTCCAGCTGCAAATACTCCAATTCGAGTTGATATTCCGATAGAACAAACTGTTAATGCAAATGAGTCTAGACCACGTCTGAAATGTGGTAGACCAATTGGTTCTAAGGATAAAAATCCTAGGAAAAGAAAAGGAGAAAATGATCATAATATGAAAGCGGGTGCTCAAGGAGAGCCCCGAGATATAAAAAATGATGAGACAATAGAAAAGGTTGAGATATCTGAAACTAATGAGAATGAAGAGATCTCAATAAGTTATGTCTCGACAGGAAAAAGGTGGAACCGAAATGATGTTGTGGTTGATAATATTTTTGCTTATAATGTTGCTATTGAAATAATGCAACAAAATGAGGATCTTGAACCAAAATATGTCGATGAATGTAGATAGAGAAATGATTGGCCAAAATGGAAGGACGCAATTCAAGCAGAGTTGACTTCACTTGAAAAACGTGAAGTTTTCGGATCAATAATCCGAACACCTGAAGGTGTTAAGTGATAACGCCCAAACTACACCTCCCTAAGGAGGTATAAGCGGTCGCTTGTCAAATATAGAACCTAACAGAGGTTAGGGTCGATCCCACGAGGAATATGGTTCAGACTTAGGCTAATTAAGATTAAGTGTATGTTTAGTCAGATTATTTCTAAAAGAAGTAAAAGAGGGGGGATTTGCAATAATTAAAATAAATAGTGATTTGTGATTCGATTAGTAACCAGTTAACAAAAAGCAACACTTGCAGTTTTGATTTATCAATAAAGAATGAAACTAGGATTTATGTGTTCCCTATGAGCTCTTAACTTAGTAAACCTAACAATGGTAATTCTTTTCAATGTCTAGCATGCATGATCGGTAAATTATGTATGCATAAGTGATTGCTCCTCTAAATAGGGAATTTCACTCCGCAACTTGGTCCGTCTACATGTGTTGATTTACCAACCCTTACCTTTGACCCAGATTAACCCACAACTATTTCTAGGTTGGGTTATTAGATAGCGGATTATCAATGACTAAATCTCTGTTGTATAATCTCTTAGATGTTCATTACTACCTATACTGAATTAGCATGACTTAGGAGGGTTCTAACGTTGTACACCATTAGAAAACGTTCTAAGCAAAGAGATTTACAAAAGCATGCATAAACACATTCAAGAATTACAACATTATTAGTTTTACTTTCATTAATTACTCATGATTCCCACAACCCTAGTTGTGGATTTAGCTACTTATGCTTGTTTGATCACAATTCACATTCGGGTTTGAAGAAATCATGAACTTACAGTGAATAGAGATGAATTCCACAATCTTGAATTGAAAATCAAAAGTAATTTGCATAAACAAGCTTTAAGAATTAATCTTCTCCAAAGATGAAAAGCAATTCCCAAAGTAATAACTTAATATTCAAACAATAGTCAACAAACCTAAAATAAAGTTTGCATAGGGTATATATAGAAAATAAATCCTAATTAAACTAGGAAAAGGAAATCTAGGGAAATGGTTGTCAACCTACGGCTCGTCGGTTTATACCGTCAATCAGCAGTTAGACAAAATCCTAAGGGCTTCTTTCTACGGTTCTGATCTATGATTCGTCAATTCATGTACGAATCGTCCTGTGCTTCCGTCATTCAAGCTTTGTATGTGACCCTTTCTGAAGTTTTCTACGATTTGGGAATCTACGGTTCGTAGAAGGATATACGGCCCGTCAGCTAGGTCCGTCATTCCATACTTGGCCAATTTCTTCAGGCTCCTGAACCTATGACCCCAACTGACGACCCGTCAAGTCACTGACGGTCCGTCGAGTGTCTCGTTAATCATCAAAAATCCACTGTTGCTGCATTATTCTTCCCAACTGCTCCCAAGGCCTATTTCCTGCAATTATAACACTAATAACATCAAATCTAATAGCAAACCGCTTAAGTAACATGCAAAATTCTAAGTTTAATGCATCAAAGATACAGTAAACTCACGGTACATCAACACCCTCAACTTAAAATCTTTGCTTGTCCTCAAGCAACAAAACAGACTCTAAACGACACAAGTATACAAGCAACCCAGAATTCAAGCAATTTTGCAGCAATTTCCTCAATCTTCCTCCTCTTTATTCATTCTCAACTAAGTGCGCATTCTTTGCAAACCCAACAAGCTAACTCATGTGGATCAAATACATGACATTGACATACCAATAGACACACATACATACACATCTAACAATTCACCAAGACATCAACTTTCCAATAATCACAACTTGTGCCCTCACTACAAAGAAATCCTTTTTTTCACACACAATTTGACTTTTCAATCTCGGGACTTAAAGTAACCTCACACTCAGAACGAATTCAATACAATCTGTGCACAATACCATAGGCTTGCCCTTATCTTCTTTACTTTATCTTTTCAAACTTCCTACTAGAATCACTATAGGACTTTATTGGCTTGTAACGTAGGCTCGGGGTTAGGTGTGGTATATCGGGATATTAAGTGACTTTGCCCTACCCTTCCTTGACATCTAAGTTGGCCCGTTACCTTTCTTTTTCTGCCACTTTTCATTCATTCTTTTTGTACTTCATACTCTTTTCCCTAAGACTTTCATCAGCTTGAGTGTGACTTATTATTACAGCTTTTGATTCATGTCAATTCTTTTTGCTGCTTCACACTTTGACTTTTTGTCATTCATGCATTCTCTGCTTCCTTTGCTTTACACACAACTCTATTCATACCCTTGTTTTTCTTGCTTTCCTTCTTAATAGCAACCCTCAACTTACACATTTAGTATGGGCTAAGGTACACATTATCCTTAGAAAGGACCAAGGCCAAAATTCAGGTACTTTTCAGTAGCCACCCTCAACTTAGGCTTTTGGCCTATGTTGAGGTACACGATGTCCACGAAGGGACCAGGGCCAAAACAAATATTTAACAATACTTTAAAGGGAAGGCGAACTGGGTGTAAAGAAAGAATGGTATTTGTTAGGCTCAAACATTTGGACCAAATGGAAAAATTTTCACAGGAGTTGTTGATTTATTTTAGGCTTGAGTGGACTTAATAGCAATCAATGGCCTATGATCACCTCCTAGTGTTCAGTTCAAATTACCTTAGCAAGACCAACAGGGCAAGTTTTGGATTGGCACATCTTATATGAATAATCAAAACTCTCACTCTCATGGTACCTTGTTTCAATTATCGAATCATCAATGAACCCAGTTGATGCTATAGTTTAAGTAATAGTGCCATACCGATACTACATCATGTCATGCACAGATCCAACACATTCAACTCACATTCACAGCACAAAGCAAAAATTTTAAAATTGGGGGGATATCAGTTTCATGCACACTACTGCCATCATGCTTTATTTCCAGATTACTTATACACAACCTCAATCCTAAATGTGCCTGTTCAACAAAAATTTAAACAGTTCCTTAGGAAAAAAGAACACAGGCAAGAAAACCCCAAGGAAGGATTTATAAGTTATGCTACTCAGACTTCACATTAACGCCAAACCCATTTGCCCCACCCCCACGAAGAAAACAGTGCAATGTCCTCAATGCACAAGAAAAGTAAATACATCGGGTGAGACAAACCTGTGGCGCATAGCGCCGGAGATCACTCAAGTGCTGGTAGGTCCGGTAGCACGGAATCCCTGGGGTCATTAAGCAGGGCACCCTCAGTAGTAGTGTGGGACTCACCAGCAGTAGCAAGCCCCGAATCGGAAGCACCCGTTGTCATCCCCCGCTCGCGCTCCTGGCGCATCTGCTCATCAAGCATGAACTGGCACTGGGCAGCCTCTAAAGCTCGTCTCTCTCTGTTGCGGGCTTGTCGCATTTCTTCCGGATCAGCATCAGTGGCAATTCCAGAACGGGGGCGCCTTCTTGCTCCATGAGAGGGCTCAGTGGCATGCTGTGCTCCACCAAAGAGTGCAATACGCACCATATCATCCGCGTCAAGCTCCGGGGCTGGTGGAGGAGCAGCCATGTCAGTGGCAGCCAAGGCAGTGAGATCAGCTCGGAGACTAGATAACTTCATCTGGAAAGCGGTAAGATCAATCATCGGTCTAGGCTGGGACCTCTCCATCATTCGGCTCTCAAAAGCATCTATCCGCCGGTTAACAGTCAGAATCTTTGAACCTATCATCTGCTCTATCCGGGGCTAGGACTCCTTTACCGGTTTCTGCATCCACGGGCGAACATGTTGTATGAGAGCCGCCAAGTGAACCTCTAACCGGCTTACCCTAGTGATGGGGAGTAGGGCAGCCCCTATAGTAGGTGGAGCCCGAGGTGTGCCTGCTGTAGAAGCTGAAGCAGTAGGTGGGGACACGGACCACTGTGGCTCATCTACAGGTGTGGGGGCTGTAACATCAACCTGCTCGGGCGCCAAGGCCTCTCACATGGGTGGTAGCTCCACCGGAATACCCCTCTGCGGTGCGACAGGATTGGTGTCATCTCGGATGAGACCAATATCCACGGTCTTAGACATCGTAATGTATGAATCAGCAAAATAGACTGAGACCGTCGCCTCACGACACAACCTAAAAATGAGGCAAGGAAAGGGCAAGGTCTTCGTCTTTCGGAAGGCTCGCTCATGTATCACAGCAATGAGCACACGGGCAAAATCAATCTCATGGCCTGCCATCAAGTAGGCAACCATTACAGCCCGGTCCCAAGTCAACTGGTTATCCGCCATAGTAGGGGACAATCGGGTACGTACGATAGACCACCAGAATTTTGCTGCAAAGCTAAGTGTGGCCTTCTTAATCGGCAGGGTCATGTCTCGAACCCACTCAGCATGGACTCCCTGCTCAGATATGTGGCCATCCGCCCATCTCAGCAAGGACTCTCGCTGCGCAGCATCTCTCATAGCTTGACCGCGGACCTGCTGCATCCTATAATCAAACTCATCCGTGTTGATAGGCTAAGCATGTGAAGGGCCGTAAATAAAACGGCGTAGTGTGGCCTCAGAAATGTCAACGGGAATGTCCCGGACTAAGGTAGACTAGAGTGGTGGCTGCTCTAATGGCTTTGCCCACCGGGGCAAAGTCTGAAAGACAGTGGCAGCATAAGAAGCATAGAACTCACGGACCATGATAGGACTATACCGAGTAAGCGTCTCAGCCATCCACTCACAGCGATGCTTCTTGAACAACTCATGTATCTGGGGAATAGTGTGAAGGCTACCTGTAAGAACCCTCCGCTCTTCCTCTATCTGCCTAGCGGACTTGTTTTGGGCATTCTGAAAGATGCCTTCTTGGTAAATATGAAACATGCCCGGGACAAACCATAGGTTGGGCTCTCCTGCAACCTGAATTGGGTGTTCCTCGCTAAAGTCATCATCACCTAAACCGGTCCCAGAGGCAGAGCTGGAAACAGACTTCGAGTCCGAGTGAGTACTAGTCTCCGACTGAGCAGTAGGCTGAGAGCTAGGGGCATCTCCGATTGGGGTAGCAACACCACCCTTGCTTGAACTCTGTACTTCCTCATCAGACTGGGAAGTGGCCTCCTCCTCTCTGGAAGTGGATTTCTCTGGAATCGGTACTACGACCGTCTGTCCGGCCTGTTGCCCTGGGGTCCGGGGTGACCTGGGGGAGCTGGCCCCCAAGGGTGGGTCATATTCAGATCCGCTCCGCACCTCCTCCGAAGCCTCATCTATGATCAACCGACGTCGGGCCGGAGGAGCTTGGTTAGGTGCCTTCCTTTTGTAGTGTTGCATTATTTTTGGAGGCATCGTACCTGCAGAGCCATCATTAGGCACTAAAAAAATGCAGAAACAAAACAGGAAAGAAAAGAAAAAGGGCGAAAAAAAAAATCTACCCTACTGCTATTGTTTTTTGTACCTATGGAAAAGACCTACGGTTCATAGACATAACTACGGGCCGTAGACCTGACCGTAGATAGGGGAGTCCTGTATTCCACTTTCTGAAGTTCAAATGACGGCTTGTAGGATGGTTCGTCATCTGAGCTACGGTCCGTAGCTCGAACCCTCAACAATTACTTAGACTAAGGGGAAGACAAACTGACGGAAGGGACCTACGGTCCGTAGGTTTTCCTACGACCCGTAGGTTATGGTCGTCGACCATACAGAGTCAGTTTCACCAAGTTCTACCCAAACACAATTTCAAACAAGACCATCAACTTTCTAACAAGCCAAACAACCTAGAATCAAAACATTCATGAAATCCTAAGGCTTCAACGCTACAATTTAATTTCATAATTACCAAATTTAGGCAACCATAGGTTCAAATTACTGCCAAAACCAATATTCTGCATGATTCAAGTGTAAGCAACCAATTACTATGAACATGACGCTCCTCGTAAGCAATAAACAACACACACTCACAATTTTGCATAAAAGTTACTACCCAGGGCAAGGACCAAGCAAAATTCAATTTATGCAATTTAAGGAAATGCCAGTAGAACACATACCGGAGATGCAAAGTAGAAGAACTAGCAACCACACAAGAAACAAACGCCGAACCCACGAGATATTGATGGAAAACTGAGGCAGTGATGGAACAAAAGTTTGGGCAAGGAAGGTAGAAGAAAGAATCAGGGCAGGGCGAATATATATATGGTGGGGGGTGAGTGAAGGGGTGTTTCATGGGATGGGAATTGGCAAGGGGTGGTGGTTCTGACGGTTGGGTGAAAGGAGGGAAATGGGGAATGTTTTAAAAATAGAGGGGTTTATATTTTAATCCGTGGGTCGGGTTAGTTGGAAACCCTGACTGCCGTCTACAGTTTCTCGTCGACGGGTCATAGATGGTTCGACGGCCCGTCAATAGGTACCGTCAATGCTCCTTAACACTTAACAAAATTTCAAAACATACCTGGGGTCTACGATTGCAGACTACGGTCCGTAACTCGATATGCGGTTCGTACTGTGCAATCGTAGACTTAAAGCTGCACCTGTTCCTGATCATTCAGGTCTACGAATGCCATGTACGATTCGTCATTTGAATTGCGAACCGTATATGGGACCCGTAGACTATTCTGCACTTAATGTTCTGCAAAACCTGCCTTATTTTCCTGCACATGTAACAAACAGTAGGACTTCCCTTTGTTCTTATTGACTCTTTTTGGATACGGACCCTATACGTAAGAAAAATCCTAACATGGCTAGAATCTACAACTTGGGTTGCCTCCCAAGTAGCGCTTGATTTAACGTCGCGGCATGTCGCAGTTGTCTTGCCTACTCAGACTTTGACAAGACCCCATATCTCAATTAACTCATTTACCGTCTCCTGATGGCCTACATAGAGTTTGATCCTCTGGCCATTCACTTTGAATTTGGTCCCTTCCTTGTTTTCAAGTTCAACGACGCCATGGCCAAACACTTGGACAACTCTAAATGGACCCGTCCATTTTGATTTGAGCTTGCGAGGAAACAACCGCAACCTTGAGTTGAAGAGGAGTACCATATCACCAGGAGCAAAACTGGGCTTTTCTATCTTTTAATCATGGTACTTCTTCATCTTTTCCTTGTACAAGGCTGAACTCTCATAAGCTTTGAGGCGAAACTCATCCATCTTATTCAGCTCCGTCATCCTTTGACTGGATGCAGCACCCCAATCAAGATTCAGCTTCTTGAGTGCCCACATCGTCTTGTGCTCAAGCTCTACAGGTAAGTGACATGATTTTCCAAAAACAAGTTGGTAAGGAGACATACCTATGGGAGTTTTGAATGCCGTGCGGTAAGCCCATAGAGCATCATCGAGCTTTCTTGACCAATCAGTGAGGTTTGCATTCACAGTCTTTGACAGAATCTGCTTAATCTCTCTATTGGACACTTCAACCTACCCACTAGACTGTGGATGATACGGAGTTGCTACATTGTGACGAACACCATACTTTTTCAACAACGCTTTGAACAACTTATTGCAAAAATGGGAACCTCCATCGCTGATTATGGCCCTTGGTGTACCAAACCTGGAGAATATGTTCTTTTTAAGAAAGGCGGTGACACTTTTACCTTCATTGTTTGGAAGCGATATAGCTTCCACCCATTTTGACACATAGTCAACTGCTACCAGGATGTACTTCATGCCATTCGAACTCACAAACGGGCCTATGAAATCAATGTCCCATACATCAAAGAGTTCAATGACTAGTACTGGATTCATAGGAAGCTCCTGCCTTCTTGAAACACCTCCTTCCCTTTGGCATCGATCACATGCCTTGGCCAAATCATGAGCATCTTGGTGAATTGTAGGCCAGTAATACTCACATTGCAAGATCTTGTGAGCAGTCCGGATTCCACTATCATGACCACCAACAGGGGATGAATGGCAAGCTTCCAATATACTCATCATCTCAACCTCGGGCACACAACGACGAATAATCCCATCAGCATAGATACGAAACAAACAGGGCTCCTCCCAGAAATACTTCTTCACATCAGCCATGAACTTCCTCCGTTGGTGGAATGATAGGTCCGAGGGCACCACATCTCTAGCCAAATAATTGGCAAAATCTGCAAACCACGGAATAAGATCAAAAGAAGCAGCTAATACCTGTTCATCCGGAAAGGCATCATTAATCCCTAGGCCATCAGCTAAATTCTTCATAGCTTCATCTTCTAATCTGCATAGGTGATCAGCCACTTGATTCTCTGTTCCTTTCCTATCTCAAACTTCGAAGTCAAACTCTCGCAGCAATAGAATCCACCGGATCAGCCTTGGTTTAGCATTTTTTTTTGCCATGAGGTACCTCAATGCAAAATGGTCAGTATGTACTATTACCTTGGTACTCAGCAGATAGGATCGAAATATCTCAAAAGCGAAGACGACCGCAAGCAACTCTTGTTCAGTGACCGTATAGTTTTCTGGGTAGCATTCAATGATTTGCTAGCATAATATATAGGATGCAGTATTTTGTCGCGCCTTTGTCCCAACACTACGCCAAGTGCTACTCCGTTCGCATTGCACATAACCTCGAACGGCTTTTCCCAGTCTAGTGAGATGATAATGGGCGCAGAGGATAGCTTCTCCTTCAGTGCTTCAAACGCCCTCAAGCATGCTTCATCAAAGTCAAACTTCACCTCCTTTTCAAGCAGTTTGCACAAAGGATGTGCAATTTTGGAGAAGTCCTTTATAAATCTACGATAGAAACCTGCATGCCCTAGGAAACTCCTAATACCTTTTACAGAGATGGGAGGGGGTAATTGTCACGACCAAAGCCTAGGGCCTAGATGTGACCGGCGAATGGGGAACCCGAAGGAACCCTAAACAAGCCTCATAGCGTATCATTACACATCCTTGGTCGCGGAAGCAATTAAATGACCATAAGCGATAAGCATAATCAAGGGGGAAATCGGGACTAAGGGAGCAAGAAAAAAAAGAAATGATACATAAATACCATAGATGAGTCAAGCTCAAGCATAATACACAACTTGTCCAACACCACCTCTAAACATGAGTACTTAGCGGGGGCCAAGACAAACTACCGGGCTCACCCTCATAGTCAAAACATAACTAGAAAGGAAAAGTTTTATACATAGCAAAAGATCATGAGCAACGTCCCCGAAATGGAGGACTCACCAATAACCACTATAGAAAATCGTACTAGCCACGCGGAGGAGGGATGGTCAAGCGGGCTCCGGTCCCTACATGGTGACATCATGTAGGCATAGAGTATGCGTTAGTTACATTTTGAATGTACTAAGTATATGGGATGCAATGCAATGCTACATTAGATGGACATCATAGGAAAAATGCGTAATCATACCCAATAGATAGCATATTAATGAAATGATATGTATAATGATGCTTACATAAAAATCATATTTAGTGGGACGTAGTACATGTGTGGCGAGTGACCATCAATATAGTATTTCCAAGGCCTACCACCCCCTTGGAGAGGCGAAAGAGGTACAAACCCCTCAATATGGTTACACGGCCTACCACCCCCCGAGCTAGGGACCAAGGTACAAACCCCTCGATATGGTTATACGGGCCTACTACCCCCCGTACTAGGCAACCAAGGTACCAACCCCCTCGATACGGTTATACGGGCCTACTACCCCCCGTAATAGGCAACCAAGGTACAGACCCCTCGATACGGTTATACGGGCCTACTACCCCCCGTACTAGGCTTGGTCGACTCACAACACTTATATAGAGAAAATCATATACATGTGTCCATTTCATCATCATTTCAGTAATTACATAACCATCCGACTCATAGGACGTACGTTGGACCTTCCCTTTCCTAAGAATTCTATAAATGGGCATTTTATCAAACACAAGGTGGGCAATTGTTCATGTAAATGAAATCATGTATTTCAAGAATACTAAGTCCAACCAATTCCAAAATCCATATAAATCAGCCCACCAACAACATACATATATATATCAACCTTCATAATTTGATCATGGAAGCATGTAAACCATAAACATCACATAATAATTCCATTTCATGATAATATGCAAAATGGACCATAATAGGGTGTGTAATAGTAATTCCATAATTCAAGAGTTCATAAATAATCATAAGGACCCATAAACTTGAAGTAGAAATAGAGGATAAATGGTTGGACTTGTGGAAAGGAAGGTTTCCACAATCAAACCCACATACCTCAACTTTGGAGAATCCTTGATGAAGATTGGAATGGAGAATCGAAGCTTGAGATTGAGTCTTGAATCCGGAATTAGAGCTTGAGATGTTTGAATTTGGTTGAAGATCTTGGTGGAATTTTTGGAGAGGGCTTAGAGAGTGTTTTTGGAGTTAAGAAAAATGACTAAGTATGGGACATATCCCCTTTTTATAAAAAAAACGTCTCCAACCCGCCTAAAAATAGCTCACTGGAAATTGCAAATCTGCACAGACAGGTTTTACGAAAATGGTCATAACTCCCTCATCCTAACTCGGACTAAGGTGAAACCAAGTGCGTTGGAAAGCTAATCAAAGAGCTTAATTTGATAGGTTGCAGCCCTTCCAGTTCCTTGTGTGCTAAGAGATATGCCCCTTTAAAGTTGACCCTCCAATTCGCAATTTTTGCGATTTTCGAATTTTGATACGGTTGCTCTAAAATTTGGGTTAGACCCATTTCCCACTCAATTTGACCCCACAAATAAGAATATGAAGTCGAATTTCCAAAATCATGCACGGATTTTGAGATATATGGAAATTACAATTATAGGTGTTTCCGCAGCACATTTTCGGGCATTTTTGGGGTCGTTTCAATATCTCCCCCTTCGGAACATTCGTCCCCGAATGTTAAAGAAACGTACATGAGAGACACAAACATGGAAATTTCAGCCCACATAAGGATGCAACAATGCACTTACACCTCATTTCAAAACCTCAACATAGTTGCAAAACCACAATGAACTTGTCAACTTAAACATGAATGTATGCAATGACATGGGGGCTGAAACTTAAGACCTTAGATTTTATAAAGGGCTTAGATCAATACCTCTAGGCTCGAGTGTAGTGGGAAAAGATAAGGATAATCGCCTTTGCATGTCCGCTTCGGCCTCCCAAGTAGCACTTTCAACTTGTGTGATTTCTCCAAAGGACTCTTAATGGAAGCACTTCTTTGTTTCTCATACCTCTTCACTTGTCTATCTAAAACTCTGGACCGGAACCGCTTCATAGGTCAAAATTATCTTCAAACAACACCCACAACATCAGAGAGACACATGGCATTTCGGTATCACCCACACCACTTTTCCTCACATAGAACATGAAAAATACGCATGAACCCAACCTCTCGCTAGGCAATTCAACTTCATAAGCGACCTTGCCAATTCTCCTCAATCACCTTATAAGACCCACGTTATTTCTTGGTCAGATCGTCCTCTGTTGTACCAAAACGAACGACACACCCTCATGGGTGTCCCTTCAAATAAACCCAATCACCAACTCGGAAATTCAAGAAGCCCTTCTCCTCACATCAGCATAGCTTGGCGACTTTGGGCCATCTTCAACCTTTCTCTAATCATCCTAACCTTCTCAAGAGCCTCCATAACTAGGTCTGGTCCTAACAAGGCCACCTCACCAACCTCAAACCACCCACCCGGTGATCTACAACGCCTCCCATAGAGAGCCTCAAAAGGAGCCATACCGATGCTAGAATGGTAGCTATTGTTATAGGCAAACTCAATCAATGGAAAATGATCATCCCAACTACCCTTAAGCTCCAATACACAAGCCCTAAGCATATCCTCAAGTGTTTGGATAGTCCTGTCGGCTTGTCCATCCGTTTGCGGGTGAAAGGCCGTAGTAAGCTTAACTCTCGTACCTAGACCCCTTTGAAAAGACTTCCAAAAGTGTGAAGTAAATTGAGTACCACGGTCCGATATGATGGATAGAGGAATCCCATGCAACCTTACCAAGTCATGAATATATAACCTTGTATAATCTTCCGCCCCATATGTTGTCTTTACCGGTAGAAAATAAGCCGATTTTGTCATCCTATCAACCACCACCCAAATAGAATCAAAACCTTTTCTAGTCTTGGGTAAACCAACTACAAAATCCATATTAATTTCTTCCCACTTCCAAGTAAGAATCTCTATGTCTTGGGTTAGACCACCCGGCCTTTGATGTTCGGCCTTGACTTGTTGACAATTATGACAACCGGAGACGAATTTGGCAATGTCCTTCTTCATGCCTCTCCACCAATACACATCCCTCAAATCTCTATACATTTTTGTGGAACCGGGGTGGATGGAGTAGGAAGAATTATGAGCCTCCTCAAGAATTTTCTCCCTCAAACCATCAACACAAGGCACACACAACCTACCTGGGTACCTAAGGGCACCATCTCCCCCTTGGGAGAAAACTTCCACCTTGCTCTCTTTCACCAAGGCCTTCAATTCAAACAAGGAAGAATCAAGATCTTGTTTTGCTATCACCTCATCAACCAAGGAAGACCTAGCACCATCAACAATGACCACACCACCATTACCAACCTCTTCCAACCTAACCCCCAACCTAGCCAACCGATGTACTTCCCTAGCCATTTCCCTATCACCAATATCAACATGAGCTAGGCTACCCATAGACACCCTACTCAAAGCATCCGCCACCACATTAGCTTTACCGGGATGATAATGCACACTCATATCATAATCTTTAAGAAATTCTAGCCACCTTCTTTGTCTCAAGTTGAGATCTTTTTTGGGTGAAGACATATTGGAGGCTCTTATGATCGGTGAACACATCGACATGTACCCCATACAAATAATGGCGCCAAATCTTTAAAGCAAACACCACCGCGGCTAATTCAAGATCATGCGTTGGATAGTTCTTTTCATGCACTTTGAGTTGTCTAGAAGCATAGGCTATCACCTTACCATTTTGCATTAGGACACAACCCAGGCCAACTCTAGAAGCATCACAATACAAAACAAATCCCTCAAGCCCATCCGGTAGTGACAATATAGGAGCGGACACAAGTTTATCTTTCAAGGTTTGAAAACTCCTTTCGCACTCGTCGGTCCACTCAAACTTAGCCTTCTTTTGTGTCAACTTAGTCATGGGAGAAGCAATAGAAGAAAAACCATTCACAAATCTCCGGTAGTAACCCGCTAAGCCCAAGAAGCTCCTAATATCCGACGGGGTCAATGGCCTAGGCCAATTTCTAATCACATCGGTCTTCTTAGGGTCTACCTTAATACCATCCCCTGACACCACATGACCTAGGAAGGCAACCTCCCTCAACAAAATTCACCACTTTTCATACTGGCATACAACGTGTTGCTCTCTCTTAATCTTTTGGCAACACAACCCCTCAAAGTGACCCATATTTCTTCCTCACTTATGCGAATAGATTAAAAAGGTATCATTCAATGAAAGACCCACAAAACAATAGGAATCAGGTAGGGTTTAAAGACCCTATTTCATTATGTCCGATGATGTAGCCGCGTGCAGTGGTCAACCCCAAAAGGACATTGACACAAAATTTCATAATGTCCATACCTAGTCCTTGGAAGCTGTCTGGAATGTTCACCCTCCCTTCACCTTCACTTGATGATTACCCGAACCGAGATCAATCTTAGAGAAGTGGCTCAGCCCTTGCAATTGGATCAACAAGTCATCATCCTAGGAAGAGATATTTAGTCTTGACGGTGACCCTATTAGTTGCCGGTAATCAATACACATCCTAAGGGACCCATCTTTCTTCTTCACAAACACACCGGTGCACCCCATGGTGATTGGCTAGGCCTAATAAAACCCTTCTCCAACAAGTCCCTCAATTGTTCTTTCAACTCCTTTAACTCCGCCTGGGCCATACGGTAAGGGGGAATAGAAATGGGTTGAGTATCGGGGAGGAGGTCTATGCCAAAATCTATTTCCCTTTCGGGAGGAACATCGGGAAGTTCATTAGGAAAGACATCAAGGAATTCATTTACGACCGGTACCGACTCTATAAGAAGGGTTTTGGACTCCACATCCCTAACCCTCACAAGGTGATAGAGACACCCCTTAGAGATCAACTTACGGGTTTTAATGCAAGAGATGAATCTACCCTTGACTACCACATTTTGCTTTCCACTCAAGAAATGGTTCACTTGGGTGAGATTTCGAACTTGACCCTACGGGTTCTACAATCAATAGAAAGCATAGTATGCAAGTGCAACCAATCGCATCCCAAGAACTCAACGATAAATCGACCATGTTCAATTCAACAAGATCACAAGGCAATATTTTATGCAAGATTCAAATAGGACAATTTCTATAGACCTTCCTAGCAACAATATATGCACCAATAGGAGTAGACACCTTATATGACTCACGCAACAAGTCGGGCTCAACATGAAACTTTTTGGCAACAAAGAGGGTGACAAAAGAAAGAGAGGCACCCGGATCAATTAGTGCATATACATCCAAGTCAAAGATTTTCAACATACCGGTAACGACATCGGGGACTTCATCGACCCCTGGCCTCCCATGCAAAGCATAAAATCGATTGTGCCTTGGGGCACCATCTTGTCGGCCCCCTCTCCCCAAAGGAACCGCATTGGCACCTTGTGGACGGACCTCCTTACCCTTGTTGCGATTTCGGGGACAACCCATTGCCTTGTGCCCCATTTCCCCACAACTGTAGCAAGCACCGGTATTTCTCAAACACGGGCCACCATGGCCCTTACCACACTTCGGATATACATCACTAGGACCCATACCACCAACACCTTGGGCCCTTGGAACGTCATTGGCAAACCCCCTATGGGGCGCATGAGAAGACCCTTGGCTTTGATGAAATCGGTCTCCCCTTCGACTTTGGAACTTGCCCTCAAAACGGGCCCTCTTGGCCTCATGACCCCTCCTCTTCCTCAACTTCTCCTCCTCCATTTGTTCGGCATAGACCAGCAAGCGGGACAAGTCCATGTCACTAATCAACATTGCGGACCGGCATTCTTCACTCACTAGGTCGGACACACCCATCACGAATTTATTCATTCTAGACCGTGAGTCGGCAACCAAGTGTGGAGCATATCTTGAAAGTTGGTTAAACTTGAGGGCATACTTCCTCACACTCATAGATCCTTGTTTTAAATTCATGAACTCCACCAATTTGGCTTCCCTAAGCTCTAGAGGAAAGAATCGATTAAGGAAAGCCGTTTTGAACTCTTCCCAAGGCACCACATAGTTTGCCCCCTTCTCTCTCTTCCATTGGTTGTACCATATTTCGGCCACTCCTTTTAGTTGGTAGGCCGCCAACTCCGCCTTATTTTCTTACCTCACGCCCATGATAGCTAATATCTTGTGGACTTTATCAATGAACTCTTGAGGGTCTTCATCTAACTTAGACCCATAGAATTCTAGGGGATTCATCCGCACGAAGTCTCTCACCCGTGATGCCGGGGTTGGAGCCTGAGGGGCTTGGGTCCCGTGGTTGGCTTGATTAGCCATAGCTTGTGCAAATAAAGTAAGGGCATCCCGAAGATCCCCATTGGTCGGTTGTTCCTCGGGTGCGCGGGCTCGTCTTCCTCTTGTATTAGGCATGATCTAGCCTAGCAAATAACAGTGGTTAGGGAAGAACTTAATTCAACTCTACAGCACGACTTAGAACATGGAGAAGGGAAACATTTCCTAAAACGTCTCATAGCCTCCTACTCATAGTTGTGGTGCACAACACAACTATGAATCGGACTCTAATCAACGCGGTGTGTTGGACTCCGAGGATCACTCAACCTAGTGCTCTGATACCAAGCTTGTCACGACCCAAGCCTAGGGCCTAGATGTGACCGACGAATGGGGAACCCAAAGGAACCCCAAACAAGCCTCATAGCGTATCATTACACATCCTTGGTCGCGGAAGCAATTAAATGACCATAAACGATAAGCATAATCAAGGGGGAAATCGGGACTAAGGAAGCAAAAAAAAAAGAAATGATACATAAATACCATAGATGAGTCAAGCTCAAGCATAATACACAACTTGTCCAACACCACCTCTAAACATGAGTACTTAGCGGGGGCCAAGACAAACTACCGGGCTCACCCTCATAGTCAAAACATAACTAGAAAGGAAAAGTTTTATACATAGCAAAAGATCATGAGCAACGTCCCCGAAATGGAGGACTCACCAATAACCACTATAGAAAATCGTACTAGCCACGCGGAGGAGGATGGTCAAGCGGTGCTCCGGTCCCTACATGTGACATCATGTAGGCATAGAGTATGCGTTAGTACATTTGAATGTACTAAGTATATGGGATGCAATGCAATGCTACATTAGATGGACATCATAGAAAAAAATGCGTAATCATACCCAATAGATAGCATATTAATGAAATGATATGTATAATGATGCTTACATAAAAATCATATTTAGTGGGACGTAGTACATGTGTGGCGAGTGACCATCAATATAGTATTTCCAAGTCCTACCACCCCCTTGGAGAGGTGAAAGAGGTACAAACCCCTCAATATAGTTACACGGGCCTACCACCCCCCGAGCTAGGGACCAAGATACAAACCCCTCGATACGGTTATACGGGCGTACTACCCCCCGTACTAGGCAACCAAGGTACCAACCCCTTGATACGGTTATACGGGCCTACTACCCCCCGTACTAGGCAACCAAGGTACCAACCCCTTGATACGGTTATACGGGCCTACTACCCCCCGTACTAGGCTTGGTCGACTCACAACACTTATATAGAGAAAATCATATACATGTGTCCATTTCATCATCATTTCAGTAATTACATAACCATCCGACTCATAGGACGTACCTTGGACCTTCCCTTTCCTAAGAATTCTATAAATGGGCATTTTATCAAACACAAGGTGGGCAATTGTTCATGTAAATGAAATCATGTATTTCAAGAATACTAAGTCCAACCAATTCCAAAATCCATATAAATCAGCCCACCAACAACATACATATATATATCAACCTTCATAATTTGATCATGGAAGCATGTAAACCATAAACATCACATAATAATTCCATTTCATGATAATATGCAAAATGGACCATAATAGGGTGTGTAGTAGTAATTCCATAATTCAAGAGTTCATAAATAATCATAAGGACCCATAACTTGAAGTAGAAATAGAGGATAAATGGTTGGACTTGTGGAAAGGAAGGTTTCCAAAATCAAACCCACATACCTCAACTTTGGAGAATCCTTGATGAAGATTGGAATGGAGAATCGAAGCTTGAGATTGAGTCTTGAATCCGGAATTAGAGCTTGAGATGTTTGAATTTGGTTGAAGATCTTGGTGGAATTTTTGGAGAGGGCTTAGAGAGTGTTTTTGGAGTTAAGAAAAATGACTAAGTATGGGACATATCCCCTTTTTATAAAAAAAAATGTCTCCAACCCGCCTAAAAAAAATAGCTCACTGGAAATTGCAAATCTGCACAGACAGGTTTTACGAAAATGGTCATAACTCCCTCATCCTAACTCGGACTAAGGTGAAACCAAGTGCGTTGGAAAGCTAACTCAAAGAGATTTAATTTGATAGTTTGCAGCCCTTCCAGTTCCTTGTGTGCTAAGAGATATGCCCCTTTAAAGTTGACCCTCCAAATCGCAATTTTTGCGATTTTTGAATTTTGATACGGTTGCTCTAAAATTCGGGTTAGACCCATTTCCCACTCAATTTGACCCCACAAATAAGAATATGAAGTCGAATTTCCGAAATCATGTACGGATTTTGAGATATATGGAAATTACAATTATAGGTGTTTCCGAAGCACATTTTCGGGCATTTTTGGGGTCGTTTCAACATCCATATATTGAGTAATATGTGAGAAAACCTTTCAAAACTCAACAACAACATCAACATATCATAACTTTGATGCTTCAATCTCAAAGCACCCTTAATTCATAGTTAACTTCATAAGTGACATGCATGATTTCATAAACTTCATCTTTACATAGTTCATCATTATCATAACCTACAATTATAGGGTTCACATGGATTCATGAGAATTACTCTTAAATAATGCAATTCAATGCAAACTCATGCTTAGAAAACCATAAACAAGGCAATTAGACCTTAATTGAGGGAACCCACATAATAGAGGAAAATCATAGTTTTTATTAAACATGCTTACTTTCATAAAACCATCCTTAGGTCATTCATAATATCACCATGAAAAGTCATCGCTTAGAAATCATAATTCATGCATGGATTCATAGAGATTTCATATAATTTACCACTTTATAATTCAACCCACCAACAAAAGCATAATTTCAAAATTGGGGGAATTGGCATGGGTTCATAGGGATTCATCTGAATTCATGAAATTCAACTCAATTCATGCTTCATAGTTCATAAAACAATCAATTAAATCAATATTGCAAGGAACCCATGACATGGAAGAAAACCTCTAATTCAATTGAGAACTTCTAACTTGCAAATTGGAGAATTTAGGGATTCCATAGAGGAAAGGGCTCCATGGATGAACACTATCATACCTTTGGGTCTCAATTCCTTAAGCAATTGGTGAAGAAAAGCTTGATTTTTTGAACCCTAGCTTGCCCTCTTCTTCTTCTTCTATCTTCTAGTAAGTGAAATCTTTAAGGGGGAAGAATTTGGGGAAATCTGGTAAAGTGATTGGAAAGGGTAGTTTTTAGGTTAGGATATGAAGGGATCTGACTTTGACTAGTAAATAAGCCATTAGGTGAAAAGACCAAACGACACCTTATAACCTCCAGACCCCATTGACGGTTCGACCTATGGTTCGTAGGTCAAACCACGGACCGTCTTGGTCAACCATCGTTGGGTTTAGAGACTGTCAACTTGGACCCTACAACGACGGGTCCCATGTATGGCTTGTGGGTCAATCGACGGACCGTACATGGCAACCGTAGGTCTGAACTTAGGGCTTAAGAATTTTACCACGTCTGGAGGAGACCTACGAGACCCATCTACGACTCGTACACTGGACGACAGGCCATCCTGGCGAGCCATCGTTGGGGTTCTGTGACTTTACACTTTGAAAACATTTGCCCTGCCACCTACGGTTCACACCTGTGGCTCGTAGGTCCACCTACGATTCATACATGGCTTCCATAGGTGCTGGCATTAGATGAAAACATGAAATTTTCCATCCTTCAAAATCCGAGGTATTACAATAAAGATTGAATTCTCCCCAATTTGATAATCTATGCTTTGATTGTTGGGTTGAGTTATGATTTGATGAAGTTTATGAATTCTCTATGAAATCAAGCATGGATTATGAATGAATTGAGGATAATCCTATTAATTTAGCATGATCAAGTCAAAAGCATGATTTTCCTTTATTATGTGAGTTCCTTCAAGTATGGGTAAATAGTCTTAAATATGGCTTTCTAAGCATGAGCTTGCATTGAATTGCATGATATTAGTTGAACTTGTATGAACCCATATGAACTCGATGAACTATGAAATATGAGCATGATGAATTAAGGGTGCTTTGAGATTGAATTGCCAAAGTTTATGTCATGTAGATATTGATGATGAATTATGAAAGGATTTTCTTAACTAAGGATAATAAGGAGTAGGTTCAACGAAAGGAACAAGAGGGGATCCCTCATGTTTTCCCCCTCCCTATGATAGTCAAGAGGAAATCCCTCATGCCTAACCAGGACAATACAAGAGGAGATCCTTCATGTCTTCTATGGAGCTATTCTAATGGAAAGGACAAAAGGAGATCCCTCATGTCTACTCATTGCAAGGTAGGGGAGATCCCCCATGCTTCCTAATGATATGATAAGATTATGACTATGATTAATCCGTGGGAACTATTCTTAGCACCGAGAGGACAAGAGGAGATCCCTCATGTCCCATACCAATGTGCCCCCATAGGATGTCTTGAATAGACCTTTGATTAGCTAGTGGATCAACATAAGCTAAGAAGTTCATGGTCTTACCTAGGCAAGTGGGACACCCCTTTTCGGTGTGGGGTAGACACCGAATTCCGTGTTGATAGCTCACATGGTCTTACATGTAAGTTAAGGCTTTTCCCCTCAAGTTAATGAACAAGTGTTCTCATGATGAAGTAAAGAAAAGAAGAAAGGTGATTTAGCTTGCTTTGGCCTTGATATATGCTTTATGTTTCATGTTTATCATGTTTTTAGCTTGGCCATTGCATGTCATGATTATGTCTCTCTCTAGCATGATTTATGTGTTTATGTGCATTGCAATCATACTTAGTACTTAATTGTGCTAACGCATACTCTTGCCTATGTTAACTTCTTTGGTGTAGGACGTGGAAATTCACCTTCCTCTCGTGGCTAGAGCATTGACTTAGAGTTGGGAAGAAGACTTGGTGAGTCCTCATCCATCCGAGGACATGGCCTAGTTGTTCTTATTTTCATGTCGTTTCATTTCAGTGTTGGATAATGTATTGGGTTGCATCCCTTCCACTTTTATTCGTATTCTATGATATTAGAAGGCTTTGAGAAATGAGTTGTAGAGTTCCGCTGTTTTTGAGAAAAGTTTTGATATAAAATGCTCTTTTTAACTCTTACTTCTCTATATCTTATATACTATGTATGCTAAGGGCTTGTATGAGACCTCTCGGGGTCTTGTATGCCGTGTTATATTTAGGGGCTACCCTGGGTCGTGACAAACTTGGTATCAGAGCTAGGTTTTAGAAAGATCCTAGGATTTCTCATAAGTCGCGTCGAGTAGAGTCTTTTTCATGGGTGTGAAGCGCGCCACATTTATGAATAAGAGACTATAAGATGTTTAAGAAATTCCACTTCTTTCATTACTCGTAAGTCATGCCATAGCGTTTAACTTTATATATCTCTCTCCTAATCCGTATCCTATGCGTTTCAGGATATGGCGACACGAAGAGCTTACGCTAGGAGAAACATGGGAGAGAATGTGGAACAAGAAGCTCCTCCTCAAGCCCCTCAAGTTCCGGCCGACCCTTTGGCGGAACAAGTTACTTATGCAGAGTTAAGGGCTGCTTTCCAAGTGTTGGCTCAAGCCGTGACTTCTCAAGCCAATTGAGAGGTTGTGGCTCCCGTGAACAAATGTGTGGGTACGACGGCATCAAGAGTGAGGGACTTCATGAGGATGAATCCTCCAGAATTTCGTGGCTCTGAGGTTGAGAAAGATCCTCAAGAATTCATTGATGAAGTATACAAGGTGATGATGATCACGGGTGTGACGCCGGAAGAAAAGGCGGAGTTGGCCGCTTATCAACTCAAGGGTGTTGCCCAAATTTGGTTCAATCAATGGAAGTGTGAGAGGGTGGTTAAGGAGGGTCCTCTTGATTGGGAGTAATTCAAGGTTGCTTTCCTTGATAGGTTCTTCCCTCTAGAGAAGAGGGAGGCTAAATCAGGATCATGATCTTGTTTAGGCTTCACATCATGCACAAAGGATGATTCGGAACCATTATGGACCATAACACCACCTTTAGTTGAATCAACCAACCGAACACCCAAGCGGGCCAACCTATGATCATCAAGAACCAACTCTTTCTTACCATCCTCAACATGAGTAACACTACCCGTACATAACCGACTAAGAACATCCGCCATCACATTAGCCTTGCCGGGGTGATACAGGACACTCATGTCATAGTCTTTTAACAACTCAAGCCACCTCCTTTGGCGAAGATTTAGGTCTTTTTGTTTAAACACATATTGTAAACTCTTATGATCGTTGAAGACATCAACATGCACACCATACAAATAAAGCCTCCAAATCTTTAAAGCAAACACAACAGCCGCTAATTCTAAATCATGAGTAGGATAGTTGTTTTCATGTACCTTGAGTTGCCTTGAAGCATAAGCAATGACTTTCCATTTTTCATAAAAACACATCCTAGCCCAATTCTTGAGGCATCACAATAAACCACAAAACTATCGGACCTTTCTGGTAGAGTCAATATCGGAGCCAAAGTAAGTCTATCTTTCAACTCTTGAAAACTCTTCTCGCATGCTTCAGACCAAGTGAACTTAACCTTCTTTTGAGTCAAAGCTTTCAATGGGGAAGCAAACGAAGAAAACCCTTCAACAAACCTCCCGTAATAACCGGCTAGACCCAAGAAACTACGAATATCCGATGGTGATAGAGGTCTAGGCCAATTCCTAACCACATCCGTCTTCTTAGGATCTACCTCAATACCTTTACCGGAGACAATGTGACAAAGGAAAGCCACGGACCTCAGCCAAAACTCACATTTACAAAACTTTGCAAAGAGTTGTTGGTCCTTGAGGACTTGCAAGACAATCCTCAAATGATCGGTATGCTCACCCTCACTCCTTGAGTAGATCAAAATATCATCAATAAACACAATCACAAACATATCAAGATACTGTCTAAACACTCTATTCATCAAGTCTATAAATGTGGCAAGAGCATTTGTCAACTGAAATGACATCACTAGGAATTCATAATGGCCATACCTAGTCCGGAAAGCCATTTTTGGAATATCATCTTCGTTTACTCTCAATTGGTGATAGACCGAACGAAGGTCGATCTTAGAGAAGTAACTAGCTCCTTGAAGTTGATCAGACAAGTCATCTATTCATGGAAGAGGATACTTATTCTTAATAGTAACCTTGTTTAGTTGGCGGTAGTCAATGCACATACGCAGTGAACCATCTTTCTTTCTTACAAACAAGACCGGAGCACCCCACAGAGAAATACTTGATCGGATGAAACCCTTATCCAACAAGTCTTTCAATTGCTTCTTTAGTTCCTTAAGTTCCGTCGGAGCCATTCTATAAGGAGGAATAGAGATAGGTTGCGTATTCGGGAGAAGGTCAATACCGAAGTCTATTTCCCTTTAGGGAGGAATACCAGGTAAATCATCGAGAAACACTTCCGGAAACTCATTAACAACGGGGGCCGACTAAAGAATAGGGATTTCAGAATCTATATCCCTCACCCTAACAAGATGGTATATGCAACCCTTAGAAATCATATTTCTAGCTTTAAGACAAGAAACAAACTGACCTCAAAGCATAGAATTTCCCCCCTTCCACTCTAGGATAGGCTTATTTTGAAATTGAAACTTGACCATTCGGGTCCTACAATCAATAGAAGCATAACAAGAGTGCAACCAATCCATCCCAAGAATAACATCAAAATCTAACATATCAAGATCTACAAGATCAACATAAGTGACTATATGAGATGAAGAGACGGGGCAATTTCTATAGACTCTCTTAGCCACAATAGATTCACCAATCGGAGTAGAGACATGAAAAGAATCTAGCAACACATCCGAAACAACATCAAACCTCATAGCCACATATGGCGCCACAAAAGACAAGGTTGCACCGGGATCAAGCAAAGCATAAACATCAAAGTGAAAGACTTTCAACATATCGGTAACCACATCGGGAGAACCCTCTTGCGCATGATGAGCCTGAAGTGCATAAAACACTTTTTGCTTTTGATTCCCACTAGAACTTGATGGATTTTAAGGTTTAGTGCGTCGATGGTTATCCCCTTCATTCTTAGCTACTAAGGGGCCATCCCTTATCTTGTGATCCATCTTGCCACAACCAAAGCATGCATTAGAACCCGCTAGACATTAGCCCTCACGCTTCTCCCACACTTAGCACAAGTAGTCAATGAAGAACCACCACCATTTCCTCCTTGGGCTTAGGGTTAGACACCCTATCTTTGTTGGACTTGGGAGGAGCATTGGAAGAACGTTGATAGGAAAACCTTTGTCGAAATCTGGGACGACCATGTCCATCTGACCTTGAATGTGAAAAGTTACCATCACCGGTCCTAGCCCTCTTTGTCTCTCTAGACTTTTCCTTGAGCTTTTCCTCTTCTATTTGTTGAGCATACACCATGAGGCGAGAAATTTCCATGTCATTGAAAAGCATAGTGGTGCGACACTCTTTAACCAACATTTCGGACACTCCCAAGACAAACTAACTCATTCTTGCCCTAGGATCGGCAACTATGGAAGGAGTGTATCGGGACAATTGTGTTAACTTCAAAGCATACTCTTCCACACTCATGCTTCCTAGATGAAGTTTGATAAATTCAAGCACCCTTGAATCCCTCATCACAAGGGGAAGGAACCTATCAAGGAAAGCAACCTTGAATTTCTCCCAATCAAGAGGACCGTCATTAACCGCCATCTCACTCTTCCATTGGTTGAACCAAACTTGAGCAACACCCTTGAGTTGAGAAGCGGCTAACTCCGCCTTTTCCCTCCTTTTTACCCCCATGATCATCAATACCTTGTACACTTCATCTCTGAATTTTTGAGGATCTTCCTCCACCTTAGAACCATGAAATTCCGAAGGGTTCATCCTTGTGTAGTCTCTTACCCTAGATGCAGCCGTACCCATATTTGGGTTCACGGGAGCCACAACCTCTCTTTTGCTTGAGCCGTCACTGCTTGGGCCAACACTTGGAAAGCAGCCCTAAACTCTGCATTAGATACTTGTTCGGCCAAAGGGTCGACCGGAACTTGTGGAGCTTTAGGAGGAGCTTGTTGATCCACATTCTCTCCCACATTTCTTCTAGCATAAGCTCTTCGAGTAGCCATATCCTGAAACGCATATGATAGGGATTAGGAGAGAGACATATAGAGTTAAACTCTATGGCACGACTTAGGAGTAAAGAAAGAAGTGAAGTTTCTTAAACGTCTTATAGCCTCAAACTCATAAATGTGGCGCGCTTCACACTCATGAACAAGAATCTACTTGACGCGGCTTATGAGACATCCTAGGATCTTTCTAAAACCTTGTTCTCTGAATACAAATTTTGTCACGACCCAAGGTACCCCTAGACGTGTCATGGCGTACAAGACCCCGAAAAGGCCTCATACAAGCCACTTAGCATACATGCATACAAGATCATAAAGATTAAGAGCTCAGAAGACAATTTCAAATCAAAGCTTTTAAGCAAAGTAGCGGAAGTCTACATCTCATGTCCTAAAGCCAATCTAACATAAGAAAATAAATAAAATCTGGGACGTAACCCAATACAATGTCAAAAGAAAGAACATAAAAGTAAGAAACAACTAGGCTATGTCTGCGGATGGATGATGACTCACCAAGTCTTCCCAATTCTTCTACTAAGCTCTAGCCACGAGTGGATGGAGAATGGCCACACCCTACATCAACAAGTCAATATAGGCAAGAGTATGCGTTACTACAATCAAGTACCAAGTATGATAGCAATACACAAAATCATTTAAAACATGCTAAAATGGGACATTTTCATAACATGCAATGACCAAGCTAAACATGATAAGGGTCAGAAAACATAAAACGTAAATCATGGTCAAAGCAAGCAAAACATATTTACTTCACTTGAGAAACATCATGACAACACTTTTGTTCATTAGTTGTGGGGAATAGCCTTAATCGACATATAAGACCATGTGAGCTATAACATGGAATCCGGTGTCCACCCGACACCGATAAGAGGTGTCCTTACTTGCCAAGGTAAGAACCATAGCTTCTAACTTAAGTGGATCCACTAGCTAATGTCTATCTAAGACAATCATCCTAGGGTGGCACATAGTTTATGGGACATGGGTAATCGCCACTTGTCCACTCGGTACTAAGCATAATTACCATGAGTTAGTCATGATTCAATTATCATAAGTAGACATGGGTAGTCGCCTCTTGTCTTTCATTAGTCATAAGTTCATTACTAGTAGACATGGGTAATCACCTCTTGTCTACATTAGGGAACGTGGGTGATTGCCTCTTGTCCCTTCATTAGAATAGCTCCTTAAGAACATGGGTAATCACCACTTTTTCCTTTCAATTCATAGTGGGAGCATTATGTGAGAAACCCTATCAACACTCAACCATAACATCAACATAACATAAACTTTGATGCTTCAATCTCAAAGCACCCTTAATTCATCATTAACTTCATATGAGACATGCATAATTTCATAAACTTCATCTTTACATAGTTCATCATGCTCATAATTTGCAAATCATAGGGTTCACATAGGTTCATGAGAATTTCTCTTAATTCATGCAATTCAATGCAAACTCATGCTTAAAAAGCCATAGACAAGTCAATTTGACCATAATTAAAGGAACACACATAATAGAGTAAAATCATAGTTCTTGATTGAACATACTTACTGTCATAAAACCATCATTTGATCCTTTATAATCTCATCATTAAAATATTTATCTTAGGAATCATAATGCATGCATGGATTCATAGAGATTTCAGAAAATTCATCACTTCATAATTCAACCCATCAATCAAAGCATAGATTTCAAAATTTAGGGAAATAACATGGGTTCATCCAATTTCTACATCAAATCATATGAGTCACACTAATTCATGCACTAAATTACTTTATCACACTAGTTTGTGTACTAGAAATCATAAAATCAACAATTGGAAATCATCATTGAAGAACTCATTAGAATTGATCAAAACCCTAACTTTATTTGGGGAATTGATCCTTTAAAATTGAAGAAAAATAGGGACCGATTGAAGAAAAGGGCTCCAATGGTGAATGCTAACATACCCCAACAAAGACCACAAGAAATTTCTAAGAATTGATGACATTCAATGGAGGATCCTGGCCCTTCTTCTTCCTTGAGAATTGAGAGAACCTTTCTAGAGAGAGCAATATTTGATAGAGCAGAATTTTGGGAATGACTTAGAATGAGTAAACTTAGGCTTAGGAAGCTTATATAGGGTCTGAGTTAAGGGCATAACCGACTCAGATTAGGAGTTAAACATTTAGGGAAAAGGCCAAAAAGCCCTTAAATAATAACTGCCGGGGTCCATCGATGGTCAGGACCTACGGTCTGTAAGTCCATCTACGGATAGTCGATGGTCAACCGTCGTTGGGTTCAGAAACTGTCAACATGGACCCTGCAATGATGGGCTCCATGTATGGCTCGTAGGTCTAATGACGGACCGTACACGACAACTGTAGGTCAGGACTTTCAGCTTAAGAATTTGACTAAGTTTGGAGGGGACCTACGAGACCAACCTATGACTCATTGACTAGACGACGGGCCATCCTGGCAGGCCGTCATTGGGGTTCTGAAACTTGACATTTTTAAAACTTGGGCATGCCACTTACGGTTCCCACCTACGGCCCGTAAGTCAATCGATGGACCGTAGGTGGCTTTCGTCGTTACTGGCAGAACCCAGAAAATTCAAAAAAAATTTCACCCTCGAATCTGTGGTATTACATGAACGTGGTCATGCATTTCATGTTTTTGAGAATGTCTCCTTATGATCATGTCCCATGTTTTATTGCATTCCCCTCATACTTGGTACATTCCATGTACAAACACATACTCTTGCCTACATTGTTTCACTAAAGTACGGCGTGATGACTCTTCTCCCTCCACTCGTGGCTAGTGAGTTAGCATTGAGATTGTGAAGACTTGGTGAGTCCTCATACTTCGAGGACAAGGCCACTTTTATCATTTTATGTCATTTACTTTTTAACTTTTATGGGTTACGTCCCAACTTTCATCCCATGCTGTATTAGATGGCTTTGAGACTATGATAGATTTTTGCTACCTCGATAAACTCTTTTGATGTGAAACTTATCTTTTGAACTCTTTAACTGTATTACCTTGTATTATGTATGCTAAGTGGCTTGTGTGGGGCCTCTCGGGGTCCTCTATGCCATGTCACGTCCAGAGTGTACCTTGGGTCGTGACACACTTGGTATCAGAGCCAGGTTTTAGAATGGTCATAAGATATCTCATATGCCACATCGAGTAGAGTCTTGGTCATGAGTGTGAAGCACACCACATTTATGAATGAGAGGCTATGAGATGTTTAGAAAACTCCACTTCTTTCATTATTCTAATGTCATGCAATAGAGTTTAACCTCATAGGTCTTCCTCTCCTAACCCCTATTTGTACTTTTAAGAATATGCCTCCACAAAGGAATCCCGTGAGAAGGAATGTTCGTGAAAATGTGAGACAAGAGGTTCCTTAAGTACCGGTAAACCCTTTGGCCGAGAAAGTGATTAATGAAGAGTTTCGAACCGCATTTCATGCATTAGCCCAAACATTTATGGCCCAAGTAAATAGGGAGGTTATGGCTCCCGTGATTCCAAGGGTGAGTACGGTGGCAACAAGAGTGAAGGACTTTATTAGGATGAATCATCCAGAGTTTCATGGTTAAAAGATTAAGGATGATCATCAAGAGTTCATGGATGAGGTGTCCAAGGTGTTGATGATCATGGGAGTGACGCCGAAGGAAAAGGTGAAATTGGCCGCTTATCAACTTAAGGGTGTTTCTTAAGTGTGGTTTAAACAATGGAAGAGTGAGAGGGTGGTTGATGCGGGTCCTATTGATAGGGATAAATTTAAGGCTGCTTTCCTTGATAGGTTCTTTCCCCTTGAGATGAGGAGGCAAAGATAGTTGAGTTCATTAACCTTCGTCAAGGGGATATGAGTGTGAAGGAGTATGCACTGAAATTCACACAATTGCCCAAGTATGCTTGAACTATGGTCACCGATCCAAGGTCAAGGATGAGTAAATTTGTGTCGGGTGCTTTCGAATTGGTGGTCAAAAAATGTCTAACCGCCATGCTTGTTAAGGAGATGGATGTCTCCCATTTGATGGTTCATGCACAAAAAATAGAAGAAGAAAAACTTAAGGACAAAACTAGGGATTCAAAGAGGGCAAGAAAGGATGATGGTTACTTTTCACATTCAAGGTCCGGTGAAGGAAATCGTTCTCAAGGTAATGGTTCTAGGGAGAAAATGTGGCCCGAGTGTCGGGAGTGTGGAAGAAGACATAAGGGTGAGTGTCTAGCCGGTTCAAATGCAAGCTTTGATTGTGGCAAGATGGATGAAAAGATAAGGGATTTCCCCTTAGTGGTTAAGAATGAAGGAGACAACCATCGACGGGCTCAACGTCATCTTCTGTCGGGTTCTAGTGGGAGTCAAAAACAAAACCGATTCAATACACTTCAAACTCGACAAGATCATGAGGGTTCCCCGGATGTGGAAATTGGTAAGTTATGGTCTTTTAGTTTTTGGTTATGCATTGCTTGATATTGAGTGTTTCGTTGGCTATGGTAAGGCTCCATGTATGGTGATTATGTTTGGATCCTTGTGGAAACTCCTTAAGTGTTTACTTGTAGCAATGGTTCTATAGTTGATAAGGTTTTTGTACTATATTTGGATTGAGGGAGATGGATTCTAAAAGACTAGAGAGGTTTGCTCCGAAGGGGAGGATAATGTGTTTCATGATTGTTGTGTGGGACTATTTAAACGGTTGGAAAGGTTCTTTTCTTTGGTTTGGTATGAGAAAGGTCGGAGGCGATGTGATTTCTTAGTATCCCTAGTTCTTTGTTTCTATCTTTGGGTCTAGTTTGAGGCCTTAGCCCCTCATGATTCACTCTTTAGGATTCATGTGTCTTAGTCATTCTCATGTTTCCTCATGCATTCATGCTCATGAAAACTTGTTTTAAGATCTTGATTTAGCTTTAATTGATTTCTTCATGATTATATGCATTTAAGTATGATTTATATGGATGCTTTATTAAATGATGTTTTGAATATGTTTAAGTTAGGAGTTAATGTTTCTCCTTGGTTATGTGTTGTGATGAAATTGCATTCTTGTTGGGTTCTTAGTATCTCTCCTACTCTTTTCATGCTAGTTTGAGTCCCATTTGAGGATGAATGTTCCCAGGGGTAGATATTGTAACACCTCGATTTTAGAAAAGAAGGAAAATAATTTTTTGGGTTGCAGGATGTATCTACGGTTCCCACCTACGGCTGGTAGAAGGACCTACGTCCAGTAGATAGGTCTCGTAAGTCCCCCTTGACTTCGTGAAATTTTTAGGGTTAAAGTTGAGATCTATGGTTGGTATGTATGGTCCGTAAGTGAACCAACGAACGGTACATGACAACTGTCATTGGAAGTCCAAAATTTATGGTATCTAATCCGGTAGTTATTTTTAAGGGATTTTTGGTCTTTTCCCTAATTGATCTATTCCTAATCTAAGTCGGTTTTGTCCTAATCCTAGACCCTATATAAGTCTTCTAAGCCTAAAATCTACCCATTCTACTCACTTATCAACTTTCCCAAAAATTCCTCCAAGTTCCCCAAATGTTTCTCTCTCTAGAATCAAGGAAGAAGTAGATGAAGAAAGTAGGGTTCTTCAAGTTCAAGTCTCCATTCTTCATCATTGCATAAGGCTTCAATCAAGGTATGTAGGATGTTCTTCAATGGGTTCCATTAACCCATTGAGCCCCCAAAGTTTATTCAATTTCCCAAATTGAATAAGGTTTTGATTTAATTCTTCATGGGTTCTATTTGTATGGATTCAATTGTTTGACTTTGATTTTATTTTGATGATTTAGACTTGATTACATGCTTTTCAACTAATTCCATGTGAACCCATGTATTCATCTATGAATTTTGACAATAAATTCTAATTTTCATGAATATATGAAGAAGCTTTAATTTATAAGTATGTTATATGCAATCATGCATATATTTATGAAAGCAATGTTTATGACTCAAGAAATCTTAAAGTTGAAAGTATTTATATGTTCTATGAAGCTTGGCCATATGACATGAATGACATCTAGATTTGCCATAAATGCTTTTTGGAGTATTTTTTGAAATTTGGTCTTGATTCATATGGTAGCCGGTTATGCCATCAAAGATCATAGATCATGTTTTTAAAACTATTTCCATTACTAGTATGAAATTTCTAGCATGAAGTGAATGACTATGGGCCTTCAAAGCTATTATGAAAAGATCATTGATGGTGAAAGGTTTTCTCACGCATGGTCTAAGGAGCTATTCTAAATGATGAAAGCTTGGATTAGTCAATGGAAGATGAAACGTATATAGACATGACTTTAGCTTTGATTGGTAACTCTAGTAGTACCTTTCCATGGATAACAAGATGAATATGATTGATGACTAATTCTGTGGGATTTACACTTAGGACCGAGAGGATATTGAGATTGAAGCTCTCCTGTAGTAGAGGCCGAGTTTCTAGAAGCAATATATTTATCCCATAACTATGGGCCACCATAGGTTCATCTTGAATAGGCATTACATAGTGGATCCGCTTTATCTAGAAGTTCATGGTCCTTACCTTGGAAAGTAGGACAACCCTTTTTCGGTGAGGGGAGAACATTGGATTCCTTGTAATAGCTCACATGGTCTATGTCGGTTAATGGCAAACTTCCCACAAAATGAACTAAGATAATTACAATGTTTTATGAAGCTTTCTCTATGATTTATAATTTAAATGACAATGTTAATGATTTATAAATTTCCTTAAATGATTTAACTATGTTTTAAAGTGGTCACACATTTCATGTTTTCGATCATGTCCCCTTATGATCATGTCCCATGTTTTATTGCATTCCCCTCATACATGGTACATTCCATGTACTAACGCATACTCTTGCCTACATTGTTTCACTAATGTAGGGTGTGATGACTCTTCTGCCTCCACTCGTGGCTAGCGAGTTAGCATTGAGATTTTGAAGACTTGGTGAGTCCTCATACTTCGAGGACAAGGCAACTTTTACTTTTTTATGTCATTTACTTTCGAACTTGTACGGGTTACATCAAAACTTTAGTTCCATTATGTATTAGATCGTCTTGAGACTATGTTAGATTTTCGCTACTTTGATAAACTCTTTTGATATGAAACTTAACTTTTGAAGTCTTTAACTCTATTACCTTGTATGATGTATGTTAAGTTGCTTGTGTGGGGACTCACATGGTCCTATACGCCATATCACATCTATAGTGTACCTTGGGTCATGACATGTCTTTCTTGAAATACCTCCTTCTCTTTGTCATCGATCACAAGACTTGGCGAAATCATGAGCATTTCGGTGAATGGTAGGCCAATAGTACCCACATTGCAAGTTTTGTGGGCTGTCCGGATATCACTATGATGACCACCAACCGGAGACGCATGGCACGCCTCCAATATACTCATCATCTCTACCTCAGGCACACATCGACGAATAATCCCATCAGCACTTACACGAAACAAGTAAGGCTCTTCCGAGAAGTACTTCTTCACATCCGACATGAATTTTCTTCTTTGATGGAACGATAAGTATGAAGGCACCACATCGCTTGCTAAGTAATTGACAAAAAATATGCAAACCAACGAATAAGATCAAAAGAAGCAGCAAAAACCTGTTCGTCTGGGAATGTATCATCAATCTCGACTCCTTCCTCTAGCTTTAATATAGCTTCTTCCTCTAATCTGGACAAGTGATCATCCACTTGATTTTCGGTCCCCATTCTATATCTTACCTTGAAGATGAATTCTTGCAATAGTAGTACCCATTGAATTAGTCTCAAATTTGCATCCTTCTTTTCCATGAGATACCGCAATGCAGAATGATCAGTATGCACAATTACTTTAGTGCCCAGTAAATAGGATTGAAACTTCTCAAAAGCGAAGTACAACAAGCCATTCTTGTTCGGTGACTTTGTAACTCTTTTGAGCAACATTTAAAGCTTTACTCGCATAATATATGGGTTGAAGAATCTTCTCTCACTATTGCCCCAATACTATGCCGAGTGCCACCCCGTTTCCATCACACATTACTTCAAATGGTTGTCCCTAATCTGGTGAAATAATGGTAGGTGCAGAGATCAACTTCTTTTTCAGCTCTTCAAATGCTTTCAGACAAGCATCATCAAATACAAATTTTATCTCCTTTTCGAGCAATTTGCACAAAAGATGTGCAATTTTTGAGAAATCTTAAATAAATCTCCTATAGAAGCCTGCATGCCCTAGAAAACTTCTAACACCTTTAACGGAGATGGGTGTTGGTAATTTATCAATCACCTCAAATTTTGCTCTATCAACCTCAATGCCTTTTTGTGAGATTTTATGGCCTAGGACTATACCTTCTTTTACCATAAAATGACACTTTTCCCAGTTTAGCACAAGGTTGCACTCTTTACAACGTTTCAGCACATAACCTAAATGCACAAAGATATCATCAAACGAGTTAACAACAATAGAAATTTTTTCCATAAATACCTCGATAGTGTGTTCCACCATATCAGAAAATATGGACATCATGCAATGTTGAAAAGTCGCTGATGCATTACATATCCCGAATGGTATTCTTTTGAAAGGGAATGTTCCATAAGAACAAGTGAAAGTGGTCTTCTCTTGATCTTCCGAGGCTATAGAGATCTGATTGTAGCCTGAATATCCATCTAGAAAGTAGTACCATCCTTTGCCAGCAAGAAGATCTAACATTTGTTCCATGAACGACATTGGAAAGTGATCTTTCTTGGTCCATGCATTCAACTTGCGATAGTCCATACAAACTCTCCATCTAGTGATATGACTCATTGGAACGATCTCATTCTTCGCATTTGGAAGCACAGTGATTCCACCATTCTTTGGCACACATTGAATCGGGCACACCAATTACTATCATCAATTCTGTACACCACTCCATCATCTAACCACTTGAATATTTCTTTATTCACAACCTCTTGCATTGGTGGATTGTGTCTTCTCTGGTGTTCAATACTTGGTTTGTTGTCTGGCATGAGTTGGATTTTGTGCGAGCATATCCCCGGTGGAATATTAATAATGTCAGCTATTGTCCATGCAATTGCCATTTATAACGCTTTAGCACCGAGATCAAAGCTTCTACTTGCTCTTCATTCAAATCAGCAGCTATAATGCTAGGCAAAGTATTTTTTTTCCCAAGAACACATACCGCAAGTGAGATGGAAGAGCTTTGAGTTCCAACTTTGGGGGCTCATCAATAGATGGTTTTGAAGCTTGAGTGTCTCGATTTTTTAGATCCAAATTTAGCTTCTTTGGTTGGCGACGATGAAAACCACCATCATCAAGTACATCAACTAACTTGTCACATTCATTGCTGCCATCACCATCAAAGTTCATGATCACCGCAGCTAATGCTTCAAACCCTAATCTCTCTTCAATGGGCACCTCTAGCTTCTCCTAACCGACATGGTTCACTACTACTACTTATTGAAGTTCACTTTTATGCTTTATTGATCTACAAATGTTAAATGTTAGCTCTTCATTGTTCAAATGAAATTTCATTGGTCCTCTCTCCATATCTACTAGTGCATGCCCCGTACCAAGGAATGGTCTTTCCAATATTATAGGTACTTCAAAATAAACCTTGCAGTCTAGTATCACAAAGTTGACGGAAAGATGAACTCCTCCTCTTTGACAAAAACATCTTGAAGCACCCCTATTGGCTTCTTAACAGTACGGTCAGCCATAAGTAGCTACATTGCAGTCGGTTTGGAGGCTCCCGAGCCCAATTTCTGGAACACAGACCGTGGCATCAAGTTAATGCTAGCACCCAAGTCACATAGTGCCTTCGCAAAGTGCATCATGACCATCGTGCATGGAATAGTAAATGCTCTGGGATATTCTTTCTTTTGCACTAATGACCTAGTAGCAATGGCGCTACAATGTTACAACTTATCATCATCTTCGAAACTGACAGCTCTTTTCTTGGTCACTAGATCCTTCTTGAACTTTGCGTAACTGGGCATTTGTTCTAATGCTTCAATCAAAGGAACATTTATAGACAACTATTTTAACAAGGAAATAAACTTCCTATACTTCCTTTTTCCAGTCTTTTTAACCAACCTTTGTGGAAAGAGGGGTGGAGGTCTCGGCATAGGGATGACCTTTTGCGTGATTTTAGGCTCCTTCTAGTTTTGATCTATAGGCAGTTCTGCTACCTCAACTTCATCTTCATCCGGTTCTTTCGCACTTTCCATTCCAGATGGCATAGGAGGGTCAACAGTCTGCTTTCCACCTCTAGTAGTAACTGCCATGTAATGCCCATTATTCTTTGGATTTTGAACTGTATTGCTAGGATGTGCTCCTTGTTGGCGCGGATTTTCATTCGAAGATAGTTGGCTCAACTATTGCTCAATTTGTCTAATCGACATGACATGTGACTCAACTGTTTGCCCAATGCTTGATAAGTCGTTAAGTATCTCCTTCACGTTTTCATCTGTGGCGTCAAACCATTTCATCATCTTGGTAATCATTTCTTCAATGCGATTCAGACTTGATCCTCCATCTAGGTTTCCTGGAGGGATGTACGGGCCCCTTCTATCACTCCTATTGTTATACCCATTTCTATTGTAATTATTTTCTTGGTTGTAGTTCCCTTCACGAGTATACAATCCTTCCCTATTATAGTTGCTAAAGTTCCAACCTTGATTTCCTTGACCTTGACGCTAATTATCCTGATTGGATCCTTGGGCGTTAATTCGGAAACCCCTTGTTGCTCATTCACAAGATTCACATTCTCTTCATATGTATACTAGTCAGTTGGTAGGGCATGATGTTGATATTGGACCACATTAACTTTTTTAGCATTACCGCTCACATGTTTAAGCACCAAGCCTACTTTTGTCCTCAACTGTGCCATCTCTTCACATATATCATCATTGGACTAATTGGTGTAGCTTGTATTGAGAAAGTGCTCTTTGCAGTAGTTGATGTTCTAGTGCTCCATGCATTGTTGTTCTAAGAGATCTTATCAAGTTTATCTGTAATTTCCATGAATGTGTTTTCTCCATAAGATCCCCCCGCAATAGTATCTAGCACAACTTTTCCATTATAATCTAGCCCTCTATAGAAATACTCCTTAAGCGATTCATCATCAATGTGGTGGTTTGGCACAATCCTCATGAAACCTATAAACCTGTTCCAAGAATCAGTGACAGACTCCCCATGTAAAGTCACAAAATTATTAAGTTTATATTTGAGTTTTAGCTTCTTAGATAATGGGAAGTATATTTCAAGAAACAATCGATGTAGCTAATTCAAAGTGGTAATAGATTAGTACGGGAGCTGAGACAACCATATGGTAGCTTCACCTATCAAACATAATGGGAACACACGCAAACCTATTGCATCCATATCTAAGTCCGGTCTACCCACACTGCTCTTGCATAAACTAATCACCTTACTAAGATGAGCATATGGATACTAAGATGAGCATATGGGTCCTCCGATTATAACCCATCAAACAGTCCTCGGGATGTCAGCATCTGCATAAGACTGTTAGTAACCACAAGCATATGTCCGGCTGGTAATGAAGGAACGACTATGGCACCAGTCGATCCTACAACATTATGTTCAACCTCATAGTTGCGGCGGACATTGGGTGTAGGTTTGTTTTGCACTCTAACCACATTCTCAACAAGAGGATTTTCTTGAAGATTTCCTTGCATGTCCACCACTCTCAGAGGTTGGGCTCTAGGTACCTCTTGATGAACCTGTTTGATTGGATCATCTCCATGTCTCACTTGTTGACCTGTTCCACACATCCTTCGCAGGGTTCTTCTTAATTCCTGATCGTAAGGAGTCACGGGAATGCCTTGACTTTGTGTATTTGGCATGCACAGGAACTTAGATCTGTAGAAAACAAAAACAAAATAAAACATAAATCGAGAAATAATTGACTAAAGTGCAATAAGGAAATTAGTCTAATCTAAAAGCCTTATTCCTTGGCAACGGCACCAAAATTTGATACGCCCAAATTACACCTCCCTTAAGAAGTATAAGCGATCGTTGTCAAATAAAGAACCTAACAAAGGTTTGGATCCATCCCACAAGAAATATTGTTCAGACGTAGTCTAATTTATTGTTGATTGTACGTTTAGCCAAGTTATCTAATTAAAAAGGGGTTTTTTTTCTAAAAAATAAAATTATAATTAATTGATAATGTAATAAAAAGTAAACACAATTCTTTGTTTCTAATATCAATATAAGAATGAAACTAGAGCAAATGTGTTGTCACAAGTTCTTAACTTAGTAATCCTAATAATAGTAATTCTTTCCTAGTGTTTAACATGCATAGTCGGTAAGTTAGGTATCTCCTAAGTGATTAGTCCTCCAAATAGGGAATTTCACCACACAACTTTGTCCATCTACTAGTTTATGCTTAACTAACCCTTACCTTTGACCCAGATTTTCCCTCTACGTATGTGGTTCAGGCTATTAGATAGCAGATTATCCTACTAAATCTCCTTTAATTAATCTCTTTTCCCATTTATTACTTCCTTGGTCTAGGAAGTAGGAATAAGGCGAGTTCTAATGATGCGCACCGTTAAAAAGCATTCAAAGCGAAGAGAATAACAAATACATGCATAAACACTTATCAAGAATTACTTAATTATTAGTTTTACTTTTTAATTACTCATGGTTTCCACAACCCTAGGTGTGGATTTAGCTACTCATGCTTGAGGTTTCACATTTCATATTAGGGTTTGAATAATTAATTATGAACTTACAATGAGAATAGATGAAATCCGTAATCTTCAATTGAGGAACAAAAGCAAATTGCATAAACCAACTTCAAGAATTAAATTACAAAAGTGTTTGAAAAGATAATTCTCAAAGCAAAAATAATGTATCATAAATTGTCTATCACCAAAACTTATGGAAAACGAAAATTACAACTTCTATTTATAGAAGATAAAACCTAAACTATGTAGGAAAAGGAAAGTTGAGGAAATTCGGTTCTGAGCAGTGCCATCTACGACTGGCCACCTACGGCTCGTCAGAGTAACGAAGGCTCATAGGTCCAGCCGTCGTCAAGCAATTAGTCACTTTTCTAGGAGAGGTCCACCTAAGGGCATGACCTACGACTCATAGGTCTAAGCACGGCCTATCCTGTTCAAACGTCGTTCAAGTACTGGAATTCATCCTCTCTGAAGTCCATCGACGGCTCTTTATCTACTTTTCGTAGCAGGACCTACGGTTCATCGTCTTCAACCGTCGTTCCATACTTAGCTAAATTTTTCAAGTACGTGAACCATGAATCAAACTTACGGCTCATCAATGGAATGACGACGCGTAAGTCAACTCGTATATCATCAAAAATCAACTACTACAACACTTCAACTATCAATTGCTCAAAAACCTATTTCCTGCAAAATTAAGCACAAATACCATCAGATCTGCTAACAGAATGTTTAAGAAGTATGCAAAATTCAATATTTAATGCATCAAAAGTACCGTAAGTTCATGGTACATAAATTAAGAGTATGCCATTTCAGTTATGCAATGCCTCAACAATCTTTCAAATGTGTATGCTTTCAATTTTTGCCAGTATAACCTAAGGACTCGATGGAGGTGTTTATGGATTTCTTATCTGTGGTTGGTGATTACATTGATGATTGCTTGAACCATTTGAGCAAAGGTTTGCAATGGAGTGTAGAAACAAACATTGTTCTCAATTGAGAAAAGTGCCATATCATGGTTAAAGAGGGAACAATACTTAGGCAAAAAATCTCAGGCAAAGGAGTTCAACTAGATCAAGAAAAGGTTGATGTAATTGCAACATTTCCATCTCTTATCTTGGTAAAGGGGGTCCATAGTTTCTTTTGTAATGCGGGATTCTATAGGTGGCTTATCAAGGACTTCCCTATAATGGCCTTCCCTTTGTGCAAATTTTTAGAAAAAAACGTTTGTTTGATTTTGATGAGTCTTGTGTAAAAGCGCTCTCTTGTCTTAAAGAGATGTTAATTTCAGCCTCGATCATTGTTGCTCAAGATTAGAGTCTCCCCTTTGAACTCATGTGTGATACTAGCAGTGTGGCCCTAGTTGTGATGCTCGATCAATGGAAGGCAAATTGTTTCACCTAGTTTACTATGCTAGAAAAACTTTGAAAGGAGCCCATAAAAACTACCCCATGATGGAACAACAATTGTTCGCTGTAGTATATGCATTTGAGAATTTTAGAGCTTAACTTCGAGGTACCAAAGTGGTCGTGCACATAGACCATGCTGAAATTAGGTATCTAATGGCCATGAAAAAAGTGATACCGAGACTAAATTGGTGGGTTCTACTATAAAATTTTGATTATTAGGTAAAGGACGGGGAGGTTTGCGAAAACCAAATGGTGGACCACTTGTTCCGTCTTGAATATGGTATGATGGCTGATTAAAGAGATATCAAAAAAGCCTTCCCCAATGAGTGGCTTCATATCTTTGATAATTTTCCTATGTACTGGAGTGTTGGTTATTGTTCTTTATGGTACATTCGATGCTTAAAAAGGATTATTACTAGAAACCAAGCATGTTTTGGTTGATATGATGCCTTTTGGTGTAATGTGCAGGAAAAGATGTTTGGGATAAGTTAAAGAAGGAAAGCCAAGAACTGGCACCTGAGTGGCTGAAGATAGGAGCTTATCCGAGTCGTGGACCTCTGTACGCTCTGTTAAGCAAGCCGTGAACATGGACTTTGAGATGAAAAATCCAAGTGTAAAACAACTAGAACCTTGCACGGTCCGTGTTGACCTATACGATAAGTCTAGGGGTTTGTTGATTGTACAAACTTTTAAAAGACTAGTATAAAACTTGCACTTCATTATAGAAGTCTAGCATTAACAACTCTGTGTGGGATTTGACTCCACCCTTTTGTTGTGTTCTTTGTTGCTAGCTATAACACCTCTGACTTTGAAAAGGTTCAAAATGTGTTAATGGGCAGTTCCATAAGCCTAAAACGGACCATGAACCCTTCACTTTACCGTAAATAGTCCGTGAAAGGGTTCACTGGCTATTTAGGGTAGTAGCCAGGCCGTTTCTGGTAGCCAGGAAAATTGGATGTTTGAACGGTTCTCTATACAGACCGTAAATATTTATGTGGTTCGTTTAGGGTTCCGTATAGGTCACCCCATTAGCTTTTAAGTTAGGATCATTTTGGTCTTTCCCTATGTGTTTAATACCTTACCTAATCTATGTCATTTTAACCCCTATTTTAAGGCATAAATAAGTATTTTAAGGCATAAATAAGTATTTTAAGGCATAAATAAGTATTTTAAGTGCTAAAACTACCCATTTTAAATCATTCCCCCAAATCATAAATTCCCTCCAAGTTCATCCCCAAAATTCTCTCTCTAGAGCTAAGGAATAAGAAGAAGGGTTTCACTTCATGATCTTCCATCCACAATAGCTCATGGGCTTTGATCATTGAGGTATGTTAATGTTCACCTAAGGAGTCATTTCCTCCATAGGGTTTGCAAAATCTTTCAATTTTACCAGCTAGAGTCTAAATTCAAAAACTAGGGTTTTATTCAATTCTCATGGGTTCTCTTCAATTGTGCTCTTATTGATAAATTTCTATCTTTTACTGCATAAATTGAAGTAAATACATGATTTTAAGTTTAATTCATACGAATCCATGTATGACCCATGATTTTAGATTATGAACCATCAAATATGATTTTTATAAAGATATGCATGCTTTTATGAAATATATGTAAACTAATTTAAGGAAACATTGACTATGAACACGTAATGAAGTTATGAATCTATTAATATGTTTTATGAAAATTATGCATGTTTTACAAAACAAATGCTTAATATTTAAGTAAACTTATAGACGAAGGTATCTATATATTCTATGAAGCTTGGCCACATGACATGAATGACATCTAGATTTGCCATAAATTATTCTGATATATTTTGCTATTATAGGTCTTGATTAGTATGGTATCCGGATATGCCTTCAATGATCGTGGATCAAGTTTCTAAAACTAATATCATTAGTAGTATGGCTTTTTTAGTATGAAGTTAATGACTATGGGTCTTATAAAGCTGTTATGAAAAGATCGTGGATGGTGAATGGTTTTCTCACGCATGGTCTAAGGAGCTATTCTATGATGTTTCTAGCTTGGATTAGTATCTTGATTGTAATTTTCCATGGATGATTATATGAATATGATAAATAACTATCCTGTACGATTTTACTTAGAACCGAGTGGGCTTTTGGGATGAAGTTTTCTGTTTAGTGTCCGTGGACCATTTGGAGAAAACCCTAAGCCACACAACTATGCTTCACCAAAGAATTTTGTCTGAGATACACATTAGCTAGTGGATCCTCCATAGCTCAGACTCATGGTTCTTACCTTGGAAAGTAGGACACTCTCATTCCAATGTGGGTGCAGTACATTGGAATCCATGTTATAGCTCACATGGTCTATGTCGATTAATGGTAAACTTCCCACAATAATAAATTATGGTTACTTTTAAAGTATCTCACACGGTGTTTTAAATATTTTAAGCTTGCATTGACCATGATTATAACTTATGTTTTCTAACCCTTTTATCTTATGATTTAGCTTGGTCATTGCATGTCATGAAAAGTCCTTTAAGCATGATTTCATGCCTTTTATACCTTGCTATTATAGTTAGTACATTCCAAGTAATAAATGCATATTTGTGCCTACATTGTCTCATAATGTAGGGTTTAACGCTCCTACCTCTCACACTCGTGGCTTGGTGATCTTTTTTGCACTCAAGGATTTGTGAGTCCTCATATTTCGGGGATCAAGGCACTTTATTTCATTTTTATTTTAGTTTTCAGACTTTGAGTATGATGTATGTGTTACGTCCCAATCAATTCCTTATGATGTAGTAGATGACTTGTGGAGACTATGTTTTACTTCCACTTTGTTCAAACTCTCTCTTATGGTAGAAGACTATGACTTTTGAATTCTTTATTTCTATTATCTTGTATTATGTGTTCTAAGTGGCTTGTGTAGGGCCTTTCGGTGTTCTATATGCCAAGTTACACCTAGATATACTTTGAGTCATGACAAACTTGGTATTCAAAGCAAAAGGCTTCGAAAGGTCCAACGATGTCTCAAAAGCCACGTGAAGTAGGGTCTTGTTCATGAGTTTGAAGCGTGCCACATTTATTAATAAGAGGCATAAAGATGTTTAGAAAATTTCACTTCTTTCATAATTCTAAAGTTGTGCGATAGATTGTAACTCTACATGTCTCTCTAAAAATCCTTGTCTGATGCTTTTCAGGATATTGCCCCTCGAACAGCATACGTTAGAAGGAATGCATGTGAGAATGTGGAACAAGAAACTCCTCAAGTTCGGGCCGATCTGTTGGCTGAGGAAGTGAGTCATTCAAAATTTTGTGCTGCTTTTCAAGTATTGGCCCAAGCTATGATGACTCAAGCAAATAGAGAGGTTTTGTTTCCCGAGAATCCAAGGGTGGGTACAGAGGCAACAAGGGTGAGGGAATTTACTAGGATGAACTTTTGGAATATCATTGGTCTAAAGTTGAGGAAGATCCCAGAGTTAATTGATGAGGTTTACAAGAAAGTAGGAATTATAAGAGCGACTACAGTTGAGAAGGTGGAGTTGGCCTCTTATCAACTTAAGGGTGTTTCTCAAGTTTGGTCTAAACAATGGAAGAGTGAGAGGGTGGTTGATGTGGCCCCTCTTGAATGGGTAAACTTTAAGGTTTATTTTCTTGATAGATTATTTTCCGTTAAGATGAGGAAGGCAAAAGTGATTGAGTTTATTATCCTTCGTCAAGGAAAAATGCGTGTGAAAAAGTATGCTATGAAATTCACACAATTGTCCAAATATGCTCCAACTATGGTTGCCAATCCAAGGACAAGGATGAGTAAATTTGTGTCGGGTGCTTCTGACTTGGTGGTCAAAGAATGCCTAACCACCATGCTTGTTAAGGAGAGGTATGTTTCACATTCGACGGTTCATGCCCAATAAATCAAAGAAGAAAAACATAAGGAGAAGACTAGGGATTCAAAGAGGGAAAGAACGGATAATAGTGATTTCTCACATTCAAGGTTTGGTGGAGGTAATCATTCTTAAGGTAATGGTTCTAGTGATCAAATGGTGTCTAACTGTCGGAGGTGTGCTAAATGCCATAGGGGTGAGTGCGTAGCTAGTTCCAATGCATGTTTTGGTTGTGGAAAAACGCATCATCAGGCAAGGGATTGTCCTTTGGTTGCTAGGAATGAGGTAGATAATCTTCAACGGGCTCAACCTTTACCCTTCTTCAAATTCTAGTGGTGGTAAAAAATAGAATAGGTTCTATATTCTTCAAACTCGACAAGATCATGAGGGTTCCCTAGATGAAACGATTGGTAAGTTATGGTCTTTTAGCTTATGGTTATGCATTGCTTGATATTGGGTGTTTCGTTGGCTATGGTATGACTCTATGTATGGTTATTATGTTAACGTCGACCTTGAAATCATTGTGGAAATTCCTTGAGTGCTTACTTGCATCAATGGTTTCGAGATTGTTAAGCCTTGGGTGGAGTGAGATGGATTTAAAAAGTTTATAGAAATTTTCTCTCAAGGGGGAGACAGTTTGCTTCATGGTAGGTGAGTGTGGAACTATTCAAGTTGTTGGAAAGGTTCCTTGGAGTTGTTTGGTATGTGAAAGGTCGAAGGTGATGTGATGTCTTAGTATCCCTATATCTTTCCATTGTCTTTCGGTATAGCGTAAGCATTAGCCCCAGATGTAACCTCTTTAGGATTCTTGCGTAATTAGTCATTCTCATATTTTTTTATGCATGTATTTTCATGAAAATTTGATTTCTCTTTTATATGATTTAGCTTGATTGATTGCTTCATGATGATGTGCATTGTGTACGATTTACATGTATGTTTTATAAAAGGATATTTTGAAGTATGTTTTAGATTGGACTTGATTTTCTCCTTGGTTATGTGCATTTTGATGAATTTTCCTTCAGGTGGGGTAGTATGTTTCTCTCCTACTCTTTTCATGCTAGCTTGAGTTCAATAAGAAGATGAATATTTCTAAGAGAGAGATATTGTAACACCTCAGACTTTGAAAATGCTAAAAATTGGTTAACGGGCAGGTCCACAAGCCTAAAATGGACCATCAACCCTTCACTGAACTCTTAATGGTCTGTGAAAGGGTTCACTGGCCGTTTAGTGGAGTGGCCGGGCAGTTTAAGGCTTCCATGAAAAATGGGTGTTTGAACGGTTCCCTATACGGACCGTATAGATTTATATGCTCCGTTTAAGGGTTCATATAGGTTACCCCATCAAATTTTAAGTTCGGATCATTTTGGTCTTTCTCTATGTATTTAATACCTAAGCTATATTAGTTTAAACCCTATTTTAAACCCTATATAAGTATTTTAAGTCCTAAAACTACCCATTCTAAATTATTTCTCCAAATCATAAATTCCCTCTAAGTTCTTCCCAAAAACTCTCTCTCTACAGCTAAGAAAGAAGAATGGTTTAACCTCAAGATCTTCAATGCACCATAGCTTTTGGGCTTTGATCATTGAGGTATGTTAGTGTTCACCTATGGAGTCCTTTCCTCCATAGGGTTCCCAAAATCCCCCAATTTTACAAGGTAGATTCTAAATTAAAAAACAAGGGTTTTATTCAATTCTCATGGATTTTCTTCAATTGCGATCTTATCGATAAATTTCTATCTTCTAATGCATGAATTGAAGTAATTACATTATTTTAAGTTGAATTCATATGAACCCATGCATGATCTATGGTTATAGATTATCAACCCATGATGAAGCTTATGAACCATGAAATATGATTTTTATAAGGATATGCATGATCGATGTTAATAAATTTGAGGATGCTTTGACTATGAACACCTGATGAAGTTATGAATCTATGAATATATTTTATGAAAATTATGAATGTTTTATGAAAGCAATGTTTATGACTTAAGAAAACTTATAGATGAATGTATCTATATGTTCTATGAAGCTTGGCCACATTAGATGAATGACATCAAAATTTGCCATCAATGCTTTTGATTTATTTTCCTATATTAGGTCTTGATTTGTATGCTATCTGTATATAAAATCAGTGATCATGGACCAAATTTCTAAAACTAAAATGATTACTAGTACAACATTTTCAATATGAAGTTAATGACTATGGGTCTTATAAAGCTTATATGAAAAGATCATGGATGGTGAAAGGTTTTCTCACGTATGGTCTAAAGAGCTACTCTATGATGTTTCTAGCTTGAATTCATATCTTAATTGTACTTTTCCATGGATGTTAATATGAATATGCTTAGTGACTATTCCGAGGTATTTTACTTAGCATCGAGTGGACTTTTGAGATGAAGATTTTCGTTTAGCATCCGTGTAATTTTAGTAGCAATCTCTAAGTACAGAACTAGGTGACACCATATGATTTTTTCTTAGATAGAAATGAACTAGGGGATACACCTTAGCTCAGACTCATTGTCCTTACCTTGGCAAGTAGGACACTCTCCTTTTGGTGTTGGACCAGTACATTGGATTCCATGTTATAGCTCACATGGTCTATGTCGGTTAATAGTAAACTTCCCACAATAATAAACTAAGGTTACTTTTGAAGTATCTCACCAAGTATTTTAAATATGTTAAGCTTGCATTGACCATGATTATGACTTGTGTTTTCTAACCCCTTTATCTTATGATTTACCTTTGTCATTATATGTCATTAAAAGTCCTTTTAGCATTATTTCATGCCTTTTATGCATTGCTATCATACTTAGAACATTCCATGTACTAATGCATACTTGTTCCTGCATTGTCTCATAATGTAGGGTCCGATGCTCCTACCTCTCACACTCGTGGCTAGTTGATCTTTTGGAACTAAAGGATTGGTGAATCCTCTTGTTCCGGGGAAAGAGACAGTTTATTGCTTTCTTTATTCCAGTTTTCAGACTTTGTATGTGATGTATGAGTTACGTCCCAATCACATCCTTATGATGTAATAAATGTCTTGTTGAGACTATGTTAGACTTTCTCTTTGTTAAAACTCTCTTATGCTATAAGACTATGACTTTTGAATTATTTTTTTCTAGTATCTTGTATGATGTGTGCTAAGTGGCTTGTTTAGGAACTTCCAGGGTTCTATACACCAATTTACACCTAGTGTATACTTTGGGTCGTGAAGCTAGTGATCACATTTATGTTTAATTGTAAAAGCATACACTTGAGCGTTATCAATTACTTAATGTTTTTTACCTCCGAACAACAATGTATTCTATACACGGATGGGTTATTTGCTTTTCTTTATCCTTTAAATTTTAGAATGAGACATACATTGGCTGGACGGACCTATAATATAAATTGGTTTCTTAAATTACTACACATATATTACCTCATAACAATAAAACATTTCGTACTCGGATGGATTATTTGTGTTTCTTTGGATACTAAATCGCTAAATGATCCATACATAGGTTGGACAAACAAATCCTAGAACTTGGTTTCTTATAGTACTACAAGTGTATTACCTCATAATGACAAATTATTCCATACTCAGATGAATTATTTGTGTATTTTTTGCTATCAAATCCCTTAATGACCCATACATATATTGGACGGACCAATAATAGAATTTTGTTTCTTACATTAGTACACATGAATGACCTCATAACAACAAAGTATGACACACTCGGATGGATTATTCGTGTTTCTTTGGCAACCAAATAATTAAAATGATCCATACATAAGTTGGACAGACCAATAATAGAACTTTGTTTCTTACATTACTACACGTGTACTACCTCATAACAACAAAGTATTCTATATTTTGATGGATTATCGGCTTTTAGTTGCCTACAAAATCCCTAAATGTGCCATACATATGTTTGATGGACCATTAATAGAACTTAGTTTCTTACATAAATACACATGTATTGCCTCCTAACAATGATGTATTTTATACTCTGATGGATTACTTTCTTTACTTTTTCCACTAAATCCCTAAATGAGACAAGCATTGGTTAGAAGGACCAATAATATAACTATGTTTCTTATATTACTACCTGTGTATTAACTGATAATAAAAAATATTACATACTCAGATGGATTATTGATCTATATTCTGTTACGACATCACTAAATGAGCCATACATTTGTTGGATAAACCTAAACTGAACATTGTTTCTTACATTACTACACGTGTATTACCTCATAACAACAAAGTATTCCATATTCAAATGGATTATTTTTCTTTATTAGCTACTAATCTCTATTTGAGCAATACATAGGTTAGTCGGACCAATAAAATAACTTGGTTTCGTTCCTTACTACATGTGTATTACCACATAACAACAATGTATGCTCTACTCGAATGGATTATTGGTCTTTCTTTGGCTATGAATATCTAGATAAGACACGTATAGGTTGGATGGACCAAAAACAGAATTTGATTTCGAACATTACTAAACATGTATTTATCATAGAAGCTAAGTATTCCTTACTCGGATAGATTATTAGTGTTTCTTTGGCTACTAAATCCCTAAATCATTCATATATTTGTTCGACAGACTAATAATGGAATTTGGTTTCTTACATTACTATACATGTATTGCCTTATAAAAATAAATTATTCCATACTCTGATGGCTTATTGGTTTTTCATTGGCTACTAAATCAATAAAATGATCCATACATAGGTCTTACTGACCAATAATATAACTTTGTTTCTTATATTACTACACGTGTATTACGTCATAACATCAATGTATTAAATACGCGGATAGATTATTTGTGTTTCATTTGCTACTAAATTTCTAAATGAGCAAAATAAAGGTTGGACAAATGAATAATATAACTTTGTTTCTTATATTACTACACGTGTATTATTCCATAACAACAAAGAATTCCTTATTAGGATGGATTATTGGTCTTATTTGTCTACTAAATCTCTAAATGAGACACAAATAGGTTGAACAGTAAAATAATACAACTTGGTTTCTTACATTAGAGCACGTGCACTACCTCTTAACATTATTTTTTTGCATGCTCAGATGAATTATTGGTATTTCTTTGGCTACAAAATCTATAAAATTATCCATACAAAGGTTGAACGGATCATTAATAGAACTTGGTTTATTACATTCTTTGGTCTTTATTTGGCTACTAAATCCCTCAATAAGCCCAATATAGGTTGGAGGGACAAATAGAACTTGGTTTTCTTCATTGCTAAACGTGTATTACCACATAACAACAAAGTATTCAATACTCAAATGGATTATCAGTGTTTCTTTTGCTACCTTATCCCTAAATAATCATACATATGTTAGACGAACCAATAATAAAATTTTTGGTTTATCATTTTACTACATGTTTATCAACTTATAACAACAAAGTATTGCATACCCTTGTAACACCTCAAAAGTGCATAACTTAGTTGGAAAGGGAAAAGGTGCATAAAATAATGTTGGTGCGGTGTTGTACAAGGCCACGTATGGGCCGTGTAAGGGTCTATGGCATGTGGACGGAATTCATGGATGGAGATCCTAAAAGGTGGAAAATGTAATGTCTTTGAACTCAATTTACCCGCCGATAGGAAGGGTTTTACGAAGGTTGACTTTTCAATACATGGGATTCTATGTATGACATGCACGGGTCGTGTAAGCTTTGATGTGTTGTGGATCTTCGCTAATGATTTTTATCAGAGTATGGGACTTTCCATAAGGTGTTCCACGAGTGGACAATACCGTTTGTACAGTGGAGTACACATTGCAGACGTGGTTCATTGCTTAAATTTTGCAGAATTTTGTTAGGGGTATTTTGGTTTTTTCCTACTACTTCAACTCATAGACTACATCATTTTAAGCCTATTTCTATGACTATAACAATTTCTATTACCCTAACTCTTCCCAATTTACTATCATTCTCTCAAAACCCTTAAGCATTCTTCCCCAAGTTCTTTCCCAAGGAAAGTTTCAAGTCTCCTCTTCCACGTTCAATCTAGGGTTTGATCAAGGTATGTGGGAAATTCATCAGCGGGTTACTCTTCACATATTGAATTCAAAAGGAACCTCTAATTTATACTTTATGATTCTTACCCAAATTTTAGGGTTTCATGATTCTCTTATGTGTTCAATAGATTTTAAATTAATCAATCATGATTGATCTTATTGTGCTTGACTTGATCATATTTCAGTATTTCCAATGATAATTTCAAGAATTTATTCTATGCAAGTATTTTATGAACATGAATAAATCAATGTTGAAATGCATGCATTATGTTATGAAGGATTCTATGAATCAACAAAGCTTTTAGATAGAGTATCTATATGTTTGTATGAATATCATGATTCATAACACTCAAATTACTCTTAAAAATTATTAAAAGAGTAAGCGATCGTCAGCAGTAAAAATACCCAACAAGAGAGTCAGGGTGGAATCACACAAGGAAGTGATATAATGAAAGTAATTTATTTAGAAAATCAGGAATGAAAAATGATTAGTTTTAGCAATTGGGACAATTGGGTGGATGATTCCACCAAATTTAATAAAGGGATTTTGGTAACAATTATCACAATTGAACTAGAAAAACAGGGATTCAAACAAGAGACGATCTAAGGGTGTGCGGATTTGTATCGATGTTAAATAGGGGTACAAGTGCTTGCTCAAAAATTCTTGAGAAACATGGATAGTCTAAGTAATCTTCAATGACACTAATCTTCTTTCGATCTCAAAGCATCAAATCATTGAATCTCTTTTTGGTCTCATCTATGTTTAAAAAATCAACCCAATACCTTTCTAAAATCTCTCTTTCGAGCAAAGTTGGAAATTAAAATTGAACCACAATTTCTCTTTCAAGTAAACTACAATAATCAAATTTAAATTGCATGCATTAAACCATTTACCCACTTCATTTAATCTATTTCAAGCATTAATTGAAGATCAAAACTAGAATTAAGTTAGCAGCCTTAACTAATGAATTAAACCCATGCTAAATATCTCAAATTTATAAATGTAAAATAGTTTAAATAGAGCAAGACACAAGACCCGCTAAATTAAATCAACATCCAACCACATAATCACACCCCTAGAATTGGAATTTTAGCCAAGCATCGTAAAAGAAAAAGAAAGTACGCCAATTATGTTTTCAGCCATTAGAGAGTTGAAATTATGCAATAATCTTTACCACCATTTCAATTTGAATCATTAAATGTCAATCACAAGATTGTTCAAAAACCCCCAAAACTAGAAAGTATACTTCTCAATGGGTAAAAGTTCTCAAGCAAAATTTCAAAGACAAAAGATTAATTAAAGATCTGATACGTTTTCTTTCTCTTTTGGGATATTAATAGTTTTCCAAAAATTAGATTAAAATTCCATGCGTGATCTTTTCGGCGACATTAGTTAGGCTCACCTAGCACGTTCGGCGGATCGCCATTTGCTCTTTGGCTTGCCCTTCCTTTGCTTCAGGTTTCAAGTGTTTGAACCTCAGTAAGTGAAATTGATTGAGTCCGCCTATCACATTTTGCATATCGCTGATTACAACCTTGCTCGCGCATTCAGCCTTCATTTCAACTTAGAAGTGTCTCACTTTCGGTGTTGGAACTTTTATCTCGCACAATGACTTCAGAGAATCACCATTTCTACTTTTGTTCGTCAACCCACCTTGAATATTTTCCATTGTGAAAACTACCAGTTTAGGCGAGGTATGACCTATTGGCCAATCCTCCCTCTTCGTTAGGCGACTCTCAGCTACGAGTTTACACTTTTTTCAATGTTTTTTCCTCTTTTTCATAGATTTCAACCTTGCTTTGTCTTTTATGCTTCATAGCGGCAAAACATTAAAATATCATAAGAATATGACATAAATAGGCATTGAGTACACTAATTTTTGAACTAAAAAGGCCTCAAATGAGTGAAAATCTACCACTCATCAACACCCCCAACTTTAACTTTTGCTTGTCCTCAAGTAAATCATGAGCACAATTAGTTCAACAAGGGTGTGTACAACAGTTCTCAAATGTATGTTAACATGAAAGTGTCATAACAAGACTACTAGCAATCATATTCAATACTCAATCATGCTCAAGAAGCTTTAAATGATGACTATCCTATATCAATCAAAGCTCAAGCTCACTAGTGCTCCCTTCTAATGCAAAACCATGCTTCAACAAAAGCATTAAAGAGCCCTCACAACAAAAACAATTCCATTCTCTCATAAATAACATCAACTAAGAAGTTAGGAATCAATACAACTCTCACTCTCCGAAAGAAAAATATATGCAAGTTTCATCCCATAGGTCTTCAGGCTTGTAACGGGGCAGAGGGTAAATGTACGGTCAAATTGTCTATGTGACTTCACCTTATCAAAGCATTGTTGTACTCATTTTTCCTTCTTTTAAAGTTCTTTTCATTCTTTTCACTTTGAGACACAAACCACAATTTTTCACTCAATTTATTGGACACCCCTTTTATTTCATTACAACATTCTTTTTCATTTCATTTTCAAGCTTTTGCACACATATTTATAAGGAGGGGTTCCTTATTTTTGCTAAAAATCTCAAGGTTGAGTCTCACATTTCTTTATTCTTTTTCATTTGGCTTTTTTCCTCCTTCCTTTCCACACCCCAAACATTGTATTTTGGCCTTGTTTGGATATTAAAACAAATGAGTGATTAGAAAAGAATTTATGGGTGAGAAGATTGGGACATATCTTTGTCAGGAGGATTCAATGAGGTTGCACAAAAATAGTTTAGGCTCAAATATTGCCAAGATGGTTGCACACCCTCACAAGGTGGTCACAAAAGGTATGAGTATTTGCGTTTCCTCTCAAAATTTGTGCCCAAGATCATCTCTTGCATTCACAAAGGTTAATTAATTAGACTAATAAGGGATATTCTAGGAATCAAAAAGCCTGATATAAAGGAAGATCTTACCACACATGGAACTTCAAACACAATCAGTTAGCACAACTCTGCAAAATAAAGAAGCTTACATGTGATGTTCATTGGAAGGCTCACATCAATATGCAGCTAGTCAATACTAGAATAAAAAAGATCACTCAATAGTAAAGCAACACCAATTTTTTGTTGCAACATTTACACAAAACACATTTCTTATCATGAGTACAATCCAAGATATCGATATTGGACAAAATCGATCCTCAAACATCAACAATGATAACATAAGCAATCTCAGTCATTTCACAACTCAAAAATCATGAGGAATTGGATAGAAAGATAATATGAAATCAAAACCAACCAATTATCATAATCAAAATAAAAAAGACTAAAATACGACTAAAATAACAAAATAAAATCCAAAAAGGGGAATATAGGCATAGGTTCCCTCACCCCACCAAAAAAATCTATCAGTGTCCTCAATGCTACAAAAATCTAAAAGTACAAGAGAAAAAGTCCCCTAACAGACTACGCCTATGAAGAACTTTGATCTTGAGACTCTAATGGGATGACATCATCTAAAGCATCAGTATCCAACAAAACTGAAACATGATGCAGTAAAGTAGCATCAACTAGGGCATAAGTGCCCGAGATGTCGAGTGGAGGAATAATAGGGTCTGATGGAATGACCCACTAGTACCAACTAATGATGTCTTTAGACGAGATCTCACCAAAGTGAATTGCACCATCGACTCCTCTATATCCTGCTTCTCCACTTAGATCATAACAACCAACTGCTCATCATCTTTACGGAACTCATCCTCATTAGTTTCCTCAGCTGCATCATCCCCAGCCTTATCATTAACTCCCTCATCGTCTTGAACTTCTGGATGCTCATCTACTACAATCTATACATCAACTGTCATCTCAGTACGAGGCACAACCTCATTCATCACAGGCAAGGGAACCTCACACAACAAGATCGAAATATCAGTGTACTTCAACATCAGTCCTAAGATTAGGTATGTCACCCCCAAACTCAGTCAAATTAGTAGAGCTATCCTCACATTTCTCTCCTCCTCAGCCCTAGCTGTAAGGTTATTTGATCTCTTTCCACATGAAGCTATAGTTGTCTGGTTGCTTATAATCTCATCTCGAACAGGGGACATGGCAGCCTTAATGGCACTAGTGATAATCTTGGGTATATCCCTCTCAACCCTAGACGACCTAGCATCCGCAAAATGGGCAAGGTTGCCCATCTAATAAATCAAGTCCTGAGTCAACGGAGGCTGGGGTGCAGAGGTAGGTGCAGGTAAGGCCAAGGTTTCAGAGGATACAGAAGTATCGAAGGGTGAGGGATATCTGATAGCTCCACAGTAGGAGCGAGACGAGCATCATCAGCTCAAGAGTAGTGGGATCCAATATCGGAGCAGTTTGAGGTGGTTATTTCCTCCTAGCCACATAATCCATAAAATAGTCAGCCTTTCTCCTCGGAATGTCGTTCAATAAGACAGGGGTAACTCTGATGCAAGATCTCTCCTATAATGGAACTCCAGCTGCCTCACACAATTGTTTGATCAAAACGGGGAAAGGAAGGGATGTTTGCTCTTATCCTACTCACATGAGCATCTCCACCTCTTTGATAGCTCTAGCATGGATCTCCTCTCGGTCAATGATGTTTCTAACCAATACAACATTTAAGTGTCGGAAGATAGACTCATTCTGGGATGGCATGAGATTGCTACTTATAAACATGAACAAAAATCGAGCAGCGATGTTGATATCCTTCTTCTAATTTCATGTCTCATTTGCCATACACGGGGAGTAAAATAAGGAATAAAGGGTGCCAGCCACCCATTTAATTCATCCAAACATTGCTTCATACAAAGCTTTTACGTATCAACCATGTTGCGTTTTGTGCCAAAAATATCATTAATGGAACCCGCATGACATTGCACCTTTTTCCCTCGGTTTTTGAGTTCCTCGAGGGGTTTTTAAACAATGCCCTTTCTTTTGTTGCGCAACGTCTTTTCATCAGTGGCATAGAACTTGCAAACCCACGCTGGGGAATATTGGGGTCAAGCTAGGTAGTCGCTTATGACTGCGTCCGTAGACAAATGCCTCTCCTCAAGAATAGTCTGCTCCCCTGATGCTTTGAGCCTATTGAGGTCTCTTGGGACTATGACCAATAGCACTCTAGAGGTACTCACCTTTGTGGGGGGGTTATAAGGGAACTTGGATCAAATGTCTTTCCTCTTCTTTGCCACCACTTTCCTAGGTTGTTCACTCACACGCGTATAGGCTCATGGAGTGACCTATTGTTGTGCAGATGGCTCATTTATCACTATCCCATTTTGCTTCTTTATATGGGGTTGAGGAGATTCATACTCGAAATAATATGATACCATTCTTTTTATTCTAGTTTTATCCATTTCATGTAATGTACAACATTTCAAAATAAAGATCTGGTGAAGTTAATTTAGAAGAAGTTCATAGACATCACAGTTGAAACAATGTTGCAAGACTCACCGAATGGAAAGGTGATATGCCTCACAGGTTGATGGAGATCAGACAAGCTCACTGATGATGACAGGACAAATATAATTCTTACACTGTCATGATAGGGGATGTCAACTCAAACTCGGCGATCCGACGAGTTGGTTTCAGCGGGTTAAGACAAGTCTGCCGACAATAATTATAAAAAAATTCAGCAACCGGTATAAGGGCGATGTCAGCTCCAACACGGTGATTTGCTGAGTTGGTTTTGGTGATCTAAGACAAGCCCATCGAATGTGATAGGGCCCAACTCACAAATTTGAAATTAAAAGGTGATTTGGGTCTTACTCGGTGATTCACCTAATAACCTTTACGAGTTAAGACAAGACCGACGAACATGTAATTTCAGCCCAATATCAATTTTTCAAAATTAATGACCAACATGCAACATTACCTAGCACCAAAGAAATTTCACAAGTTACCCGCATGCTAATCTACCCCTAGGTACTCACACTTCCCCAAAAATTCACAAAGCATTATCAAATAATCAATGATTTTTCCTTAAAAAAGACGTCACCCTATCGACCATTGGGAAAATACAAGTGGAAAGGACAACACTAGGCTAATCAAATTTTGGCCAGTTGTAATTTACACAAAACTCATATCTTTCAACATCTCATATTAAATTTTTAACATTCACAAAAAAATTTAGTAATCTAAGGCACAAAATCAACTAACCTAGTTCATGGGTACTATTCAATCGACATAATAAGCACAACTCATACAAATTAAACAACACAAAGTCAACAACAACACCTAGCGCAAACACTATGCATCAATATTAAGAAAAAAAGATAAAAATAACTTTGAGAAACAAAACTTAGACAGGCACACATACTTACAATAAGGGAGGAAGAATTTGGGGTCGAGAGTCTCGAATAATCACACACTCCAAGGAATTAATTCAAATCACAATGAGCACACACTAGTATATAAGCAAAGATTTGAGATTTTATGAAGTAAAAATTACAAAAAATATTAAAAGATGACTTTTAAAAATCAAAAAGACCCTTGGCCTTTTTATGTCACACGCATTTGGCAGTCGGTGACTAACTTCACCGAACGTGTTTTGAGAATTACTGAAAGAACTTAGGCTTGCCGATGATGCCTGAAAAAATATCAAACCTGAAGTGCATCTCGGAAGACTCGATGTAATTCACCTAGTGTCATTCGGTGGATTTCCAAAATGGTCCCTGTATGTCGAAGTTGAGAGTGTAATTTTTCAAAATTCTTAGCTTAAAATACAAACATGAATATTTCCACATAACCACTTTGCTTAATTGCTAAATTGGGTATTCGCATCACATATTAAATCCTTTTCAACTTTTTGATTCACTTTCAACCGGCGCTCACAACACACAGTATTGAAAGCAATAAAATAAACCTGGGTTGCCTCCCAAGAAGCGCCTTATTTGACGTCGTGACATGACATAGTTCTTACTCATCAAGCATCATTTTTAGGGTTGAGGAAGGTGTCACTAGGAAACGTCCTTTTTTCCTTAGATTTAAATGGACAGATATTTGACTAATTTGAGTTTCCAGCTGCTTGATTGACACTGAGTGAGAAGTAATCATTTCAGTCAAAGTGGAGAAGTAAGTTTTCAAGTCATTCAACACTTTGTCGTACCCTTCAACCTTGTTAAAGATCCTTGTTAACATATCATCATTTCGATTTATCTATGGTCCAACTTTGTCTTTAGGCTTCGCACAATCATGAGGTGGGATGTATCTATCTTTTTTAGTTGAACGATATCTCCAATTACCACCTTGATCTCTCCAATCTCTGCAGCCATTATCTCTTTTCTTGTTCCATCCTTGGTTCCCACCCAGTAAAGGATAGGTTGGATAAGAACTCCCCATTTGGTTCCCCGAGTATTGTTGTTCTTCATTGTATAATGCCTCAAACTTGGCATCATTCAGGCATTGCCCACTTCTTGTACTAACCGTGTTCACCGATTTAAGTCAATCTCCCATGATATGTTTAGACAACAAATCAAGTTGGGTCATCATCTTAGCCATGTTCTCATCATGCTCATGATCCTTCTCCATTTGTTCATTGCTCATACCCAACTATAGAGATGATACTTGATCCTCCATAGTATGCCATGCTTGGTTTATTTTAGTCATATCAACAAGAAACATCAATGCAACATTGTACGATAGTCCCATCAGCACACCATGAATGAGTCGGTAAGTCAACCCTTTGTTTGCTGAGTAAAGGCCACAGTAAAATCATTACAACATCAAATTGTCCAGAACACCATGTGTTGGACATTGTAGCATCAACTTCTGAAATCTTGACCAAGTCTCCTAAAGAGGTTCACATATAACTCTTTTGATGTTCTGGATGCTATCTTTAAGCTTCACCATTTTCTTGGGAGTGAAAAATATTTCCGAGAATGCTTCTATTAGCTCCTCCCATGAAGTTATAGAGTCATTTGGTAGTTCTGCAAGCCACCTAGTTGCTTATCCCGTTAAGGAGAAAGGGTAGAGCCTTAACCATATAGACTATTGGTCATGTTCTTAAAGGTGAAAGGTCCAAAAATGACTATAAAGTTTCAAAGATGTTCATGGGGGTATTCATGAGCAATACCTCCAATCATTCCTCTCATTTGGAGCAATTGGACCATAGTAACGGTCAAATTAAACAGGGGTCTCCCTGTGGTAGGAGGTAACCAGATCACTCTCGTACATTCAATGACGTTAACATGTATGTCGTTCATGTATCCCATGTTATCATTTTTCCCATAATGCCTAACATCATCACTTCAAACTTAACTCATGTTTCCACCTGCGGATAGGGAACCACAACACAAAACAACAATCTACTGCAAATAAACAAATTCACAAACTAACTTCACAAACTGAATTCTTAGCCGTCACTCCTCTGCAGCGGTGTAATTTTTTGATAACGCTCAAATAACTCTTAAAAACTATTAAAAGAGTAAGCAGTCCTCAACAACAAAAATACCAAATGAGAGAATCAGGGTCGATTTCCACAAAGAGTGATATAATGCAAGGAATTCAATTAGGAAGTCAAGAATGTAAAACGATTCATTGTAGCAATTAGGAAAATGGTGTGGATGATTCCACCTAATTTAATAAAAGTATTTTGGTAACAATTATCACTATTCAACTAGAAAAAATAGGTACTAAAACAAGTAAGCGACGATCTTGGGGTGTGGGGAGCAGTATTGATGTCAAATATGGGCACAAGTGCTTGCTCAATAATGAGAGACAAACATGGATAGGTTGGGTAATCTTCAATAATAATAATAATAATATTATTTCGATCTCAAATAATCAAATCATAGAATCTTCTTTCAATGTCAACTATTTAAAACACAAATCAACCTAACACGTTACTAAATCTCTCTTTCGAGTAAATTTGACAATTAGAATTGAACTCCAATTTCTCTTTCAAGCAAACTACAATAATCAAATCTAAATTGCTTGTAGTAAACTATTTACCCACTTTAATTAATTTCTTTCCAGCATTAATCTCTAAACTAGGATTGAGTTTGCAACATAAACCCATGAATTAAACACATGCTAAATATCTCTAATCCATGAATGTAAATAAGTAAAAAAGAGAAAGAAACAAGACCCACTAAATTAAATAAACACCAAACCTCATAATCACACCCCTAGAATTAAGCTTTTAGTCAGGCATCATAAAAGGAAAAGAAACTATACCAATTATGTTTTCAGTCATTAGAGAGTTGAAATTAAGCAATAATCTTCAATATCCACTTTGGTTTGAACCCTCCAATGTCAATTACAAGATTGTTCTAAAAGCCCAAAAACTATGAAATATATTTCTTAATGGGTAAAAGTTTTCAAGCTAACTTTCAAAGACAAAAGATTATTTAAAGATCTGTTACATGTTTTCTCTCCTTGGGCTATTTATTGTTTCCCAAAATTTTGTCCAAAATTCCATGTGCGACCTATTTTGTGACATAAGTCTGGCTCGCCTAGCATGTTCAGTTGATCGTTGTTTGCTCTTAAGCTCGCCCTTCCTTTACTTCAGGCTTCAGGTGTTTGTACCTTATTTGGTGAACTCGATCGTGTCAGCCTTTCACATTCGGTGGATTTCCATGTAACACCTTGTTCACTCATTAAGCCTTAATTTTAACTTAGAAGTCTATCACCTTCGGTGGTAGAACTTCTAGCTTGCTCAATGACTTTGGTGTATCACCGTTTGTACTTTGGTTTGCCGACATGCCTTAAATAATTTCCATTGTGAACAATGTCACTTTAGGTGAGGTACGACCTATTGTGCCCTACTCTATGTTGGGTGTTTTCACTCTTCCAATGTTTTTGGCCTCTTTTTAATAGATTCATCCTTCACTTGTCCTTTAACTTTAATAGTTTCAAGACATCAAAATATCATTAAAATATGATATATAGACATTGAGGACTCTAATTGTTTAACTAAAAGACCTAGAAAGAGAGGAAATATACCACAAATCAATGATTTTGATGCGTCAAATAAGTGTTTCAAGAGTATGTAATTAAATCATGATTTGAAGAATCTATTCTTATGAATATGACTAGCCAATTGAATAAACTTCAAAGATACTTCTTTACACTCATATTTCCTTGACGAAGGTTCATGAATTCAAGTACTTTTGCCTACCTCATCTCAAGGGGAAAGAACCTATCAAGAAAAGGAACCTTGAAATTCTCCCAATCAAGAGGATCCACATCAACCGCCCTCTAACTTTTCCATTGTTCAAACCATATTTTAGAAACACCCTTGAGTTGATAAGAGGCCAATTCTCCCTTTTCCACCGGTGTCATTCCCATGATCATCAAAACCTTTTACACCTCATCAATGAACTCTTGAGGATCTTCCTCAACTTTACACCCATGAAATTATGGAGGTTTCATCCTAGTAAAGTCCCTTACCCTTGTTGCCACGGTACCCACCCTTGGGTTCATGAGAGCCACAACCTCCCTATTTGCTTGAGCCATCATAACTTGGGCCAATGCATGAAATACAACACTCATCATCGGTCACTTGTTCGGCCAAAGGGTTGACCGAAACTTGAGGAGCTTCTTGTTCCACATTGTCACCCCTATTCCTTTTAACGTATGCTCTTCGATGAGCCATATCCTGAAAAGCATCGGATAGGGATTAGGAGAGATACATATAAAGTTACACTCTATTGAATGACTTTAGAATGATGAAAGAAGTGGAATTTCCTAAACATCTTATAGCCTCATATTCATAAATGTGGTGCACTTCATACTCATGTACAAGACTCTATTTGACGTGGCTTGTGAGGCATCCCTATGACCTTGTGCTCTGAATACCAAGTTTGTCAAAATCAAAAGTATACCATAGGAGTAACATGGTGTATAGAACCTCAAAAGGCCCTACACAAGCCACATAGCATACATCATACAAGATAATAGAAATAAAGATTTCAAAGGTAGGGTTCTCATATTAAAAGAGATTGACAAAGCGGAAGTCTAACATAGTCTCAACAAGCTATCTATTACATCAAAAGGAAGTGATTGGGATGTAACCCATACACCACATACAAATATCTGAAAAATGTGATAAAGGAAAGCATATAAAAGTGTCATGGTCCTCAGAATATGAGGACTCACCAACTCTTGATCTTCGAATTGCCAATGAGATCAACTAGCCACGGGTATGTGAGGTAGGAGCGTCAGACCGTACATTATGAGACAGTGTAGGCACAAGTATGTATTAGTACATGGAACGTACAACATATAATAGCAATACATAAAAGGTATGAAATCATGCTAAAAGGATTTTTCATTACATTCAATGACCAAGCTAAATCATAAGAAAAAAATGTTAGAAAACATAAGTCATAATCATGGACAATGAAAGCTTATCGTATTTTAAGTAAGAGACATAAGAAAGCTTTTAAAGAAAATGTATTTATTTTATGGAATATTAGCTTTAACTGACAATAAGACTATGAAATCTATATAATGGAATCTGGTATGTCCCTCATACCGAAAGAAGAAGGATTATAATTTTAAAGTATAACCCGTACACATCATCTTTTGCTAAAGTGGATCCACCTAGGTCATTTAAGACAATCCTACGAGGACACATAGTTAGGGACTAGAGGTTGCTACTAGAGACTACCCTATTTAAGCCTCCACCTGAAAGTGCTCTCGCTGCTAAGTCTAAATTCCAATGGAATATATAAAAGTCAAATATCACTATAACATAGGAAAGGCAAACAAATCTACATCTGAAGATAAAAACATAGAATAGCTCCTTAAAACACAAATCAACATAGAGGAGAAAACCTTTCACCAATGTGAATCCATATGTGAGAAATACCTTTCACAATCATGATCATCGTAGCATGTGAGAAAATCTTTCACCATTCCTGATCTCTTCATAATAGCTTTATAAGACCCCTAGTCATTACCTTTTTACTAAAAGTGCCATACTACTAGTGATATTAGTTTACGAAAACTTGATCCATGATCATTGATGGCATATCCGGATACCATACTAATCAAGACCTAATATAGGAAAATAATCAAAAGCATTGATGGCAAATCTAGATGCCATTCATGTCATGTGGCCAAGCTTCATAGGATATATAGATTCCTTTATATATAAGCTTACTTGATTCATGAACTTTACTTTCATAAAACATCCATAATTTTCATTAAACATATTCATGGTTTCATAACTTCATTATGTGTTCATAGTCAAAGCATCCTCAAATTCATTTACATCAATTTCATAAAAGAATGCATATCTTCATAAATTTATATTTCATAGTTTATAAGCTTCATCGTGAGTTCATAATATAAAATCATGGATCATGCATGGGTGCATATGAATTCAACTCAAAATCATGTAATTACTTGAATTCATGCATCAAAAAATAGAAATTAATCAATAAAATCACAATTAAAGAGAACCCAAAAAGATTGAATAAAACCCTAACTTTGAATTAAGAATTTAACTTGTAAAATTGGAAGAAATTTGAGGAACCATACGGAGGATAGGACTTCATAGGTGAATACTAACATCCTTGATGAAGAAAGCCCAAACGCTATGGTGAATTGAAATTCTTGAAGTGAAACCCTAGCTTCTTTTTTCTTAGCTTTAGAGATAGAATTTTGCAGAAAAACTTGGAGGAAAATTTATGATTTAGGAGAAAGATTTAAAATGGGTAGTTTTAGGACATAAATCACTTATATAGGGTTTAGAATGGGGGTTAAAACGACATTCCTTAGGTATTAAACACATAGGGAAAGACTAAAATAACCTTGACTTAAAAAGAAGACGGGTGACCTATATGGATCCCTAAATAGTCTGTATAGGGCACCACTGGCCGTATAGGGAACTGTAAGGGTGACTCTCTACAAGCCTACCATATACAGCAAGTCCACTTCCCCTTAATGGGTAGTGAACCCCTAAACTGACCGTTTAGGCTTCCTTTAAGGGTTCATGGCTAGTTTTAGGACTGTCGAATTGTCCGTTAACCCCCTTACCTTTTCCAAATTCTAAGGTATTACAAAATGATGATCAATACATGGGTGCATATGGGATAGATTGAAAAGCATGTAATTTAATCTAAATAATCATAATATGATCAAAATCGGACAATTTAAATCCGTACAAATAGAACCCATGAGTAATTGCTTGAAAACCTAACCAATTGAATGATAATTTAATTAGAGAATTGAAGAAATCCTCGGGCCACCTCTAGCTTGGACTTTCTTAATAATTAGATTAGTATGTTTCTTATAAATATGATTACACATCTAGCTAACTAATATCAATTTTGGAAATGAATAAATATGGTTGCACGTCATTGTAAAAAAGTTAAATACTGCTACAATAAATTAGCTCAAGTATTACCTGACAAGAAATACAAGATATTGATGCTTTTGTACCTTAAATTTCTTTTTCTTTGCCTTCTTCTCCTCCAGATACTTTTAGCTTGTTGCGTGCTTCAATTGTGGACTTCAAGAATACCTTTCTTCTCCTTTAGCTATTAAGAAGTTTAAACTTTAATCCTACACATAACAGTAGTAAAGTAATTTTTATTTCTCAGGTTTAGATGACCCAACTGAGCAATCTATGATGTTCAAAAACTACTTATCTGACATATTTGACAGACTTCTAAGCATCTACATGCTTTTCTTTCTTCTTTTTTTGGACATAGAATTGAGGTAATAAAAAGCTCAAACTAGGATAATACACGATTTTGATCTGGATATAAACAGAAAAAAAAAACAACTTTTTTATTTTATATGGAGCAATATGCCAATATCTAAACCATGTCCAGTGATTTATTTATGCTTTGCTTTGAGTTTTACTTCTATCGGCTTCTGGACCAATTTTTGTTATTATATCAAAGCTATAATTCAATAAAATCTCAACCCTAGGAGTCACTTACTTGTTCTTTTCCAAGTTCAAAGTGACTTCAAACCCATATCTTTTTCTTTTCTGTGAAGCCACTCTAAATTCAAATCCATATTTATTTTTTTATTTTAATATCCATATTCATTCCTAACCCTAGTAACGGCTTATACTAAAGGATTGAATGAAAAAAAATGCTATATCAGTAGTCCCCTGTTGTATCCAACATAGATATTTGCTTCATCTCTAGTAGAACCTCTCTGCCACAATTACAAATTCACCTAAAAGGACACGAACATAAGCAAGTCACGTAACATTAATATTAAATTAAAAGAGTATCACAAGATTGCACAATGCAACAAGCAGAATTCCCCCGACTTCATAAAAAAAAACCTAACAGAATTCCTAGATGAATTAAAGTAAATAGCTAGAAAATTTACAGTAGAATGAAAATAGCCAGGTCAAGTAGATCTAAAAACCCTAGAAGAAATCAACTTTTCAAGCACATAGCTTAAAAATAAATTCACGTACCTGAAAACCTCAAAAGAAAGCAACTATTTCTCCTTGTTGAAGACGGGTTCGCAATTTTTGTAGTGTGTGCTTCAATAATACTACCGATGGTCTCCAAATCTCAACTCTCTCACGCGGCGCAATGGTCTCAATGAGAAGAAGAGAAAAGAGAAAAGAGAAAAGGTCTCATGCGGCGCAATGGTCTCTCACATAGCGTATGTATTCAAAGAGAAAAGAGAAAAGGTTGAAGATAGAGTTTGGAAGGGTTTTGGAAGAGACGGTATACTATTTTGGAAGAAAGAAAAATTAAGACAAAATAGTTTAAAATCCCTAATATAATATTTAATTGATGGTGGCTACGGATTAGCTACGGAATATATATATCCGTCGCTATATATTTAAAAAATGAATAACTAACGATGATTTTTTTTTGTTGCTAAGACTTTGAATATATTTTTTAAGTTTAGCGACAAATATATTGTTGCTAGTTCCGTCGCTACGTTTCGACAAAAAGTTTCGTCGCTGTATTTGTTGGTAAAATAAAGGCGCCAATTTTTAGCGCCAAAATATAGCCACAAATTTTGGTTTTCGTTGCTAATGCGTTGCTAGTCCATCGCTATTGTGTATACTAATATTATTTTTATTTATTTAGCAACATAAGTGTTATTTCTTGGCTAATCCGTCGTTAGGCAGCGACAAAAATATGGTTGTCGCTAGAGATCCATCGCTAAACGCTATTTTTTTTGTAGTGTTAAGTGTTTAGCTATCGTATCATTTTATATAGTTTTTACCTCTCCGTTTTAGGAGTTATAGTCTCTATTTGAAATGCATGTATGCCTCCATTTGAGATGTCCAAATGTATTTTAAATGAACCATGTGCTAGTAGAATCACTTACTCACTTGTTATACTACTTAATGACTCATTTTCTACATGTCCTCATGTACTCACTTGTCGCATGTCTTCACGGCTCATTTCTTAATATATTTTAGCCCAATAAGACTCATTGTGTCATATAAATTCCTAAGTATTACTATATTGATGTTACATTTGTTTCTTATGCAATTATTGCTGCCTCAAGTCTTTTATTCGCATGCCTACATCACTGGTCTATAATCCGAAAGCTCAAAAGAGTTATGAACAATCTAAAAAATTAAAGAAAAGACCTAAAGAAAATCTATTTTATTATGGGTGGTAGCCCAGGGGCTGAAAGCCTAGCATGGGTCGATCCTAAAAGCAAAGTTTTATACTTATGGGTGGTAGCTCAGGGGTTAAAATACCTAGCATGGACCAATCCCAAGTGATGTATTTATGGGTGGCAGCTCAGGGGTTATAATATCTAGCATGGGCCGATCCTTTTCTACCGCTGATCAGCTAGTCATCATATCAAATTCTACAAAGTTTAGAAAGGAAAAAAGAGTAAATTAAAGCAAAGAATATAATGTACTCAATACCCCAAAAGAGTAAGCAAAGGTGGTCTTTCACCCTTATTGATACATTTATATTTAATTTCACTAGAGCTGTTGTTTTACATATGGATACTTTATGCCTTACATATTCAGTATATTCTTTTGTACTGGCATCCCTCATGGGGACGCTCTGTTTCATGTCACAGGTACAGTTATTTAAGATGATAGAATCTGTCATACATAAGCACATGATACTCAGCTACATTTTGTGAGCTCCATGTTGATTCGGGGTTTGTCAAGTCTCTAACATATACTTGATATTTTATTATAGTTAAGGGTATGGCAGGGTCCTTTCCCCACCTAAGCTAATTTTCTATCTTATAGAGGCTTTGTAGACTAATGTTAAAGTAAAGTGTAATTATGTCTTGTTTTCTAGTAAGTAAGGCCTCAACGGCCAAGCATGTACATCTATTTTGGGCCTATCTATGTTGACCATGTATTAATAAGTTTTATTTATTCTATCGCAGATTTATAATTATCATAGTGGCATGTAAGATCAACACATGTTATAAGTTGGTTCTCTCGGGCCTTTAGGGCAACGGGTGCCTGTCCGTCTCAATGGGACTTGAGGTATGTCAGGTGCACCGGTGTTGTTTGTTCGAAACAAGGATGAATCACTTATTATGTGCATTGGCTATCAGCAATGAATAAGGTTACCATAAAGAATAAGTATCCCATTCTAAGGATTGATGACTTGTTTAATCAACTCCAAGGTGTAAATTTCTTCTCGAAGAATGACCTCCGACCGAGTTATCACCAATTGAGGGTAAAAGAATGTGATATTCTAAAGACAGCTTTCCAAACTCCGTATGGTAACTAATAGTTCTTGGTGATGTCATTTGGTTTAACTAATGCTCCGGCGACATTCTTGAACTTAATGAATAGGGTCTTCAAGCAATATCTTGACATGTTCTTGGTTGTGTTTATTGATGATATTTTGATTTACCCATGGATTGAGGATGAACATGTTGAGCATTTAAGGATTGTGTTGCAACATTCTTAAGGATTGGGAATTGTATGCTATGTTTAGCAAGAGTGAGTTTTGGTTGAGGTCCGTTACTTTCCTTGTCCATTTCATCTCCAATGAAAGTATGCAGGTGGATCCTTAGAAGACCGAGACAATTAAGAATCGGCCAAGACCTTCGTCCATTTAAGATATATGGAGTTTTTTTGGGTTTGGCCGGTTATGATAGAAGGTTTGTGAAAATATTTTCCTCTATTGCTTCATCCTTAATGACGTTGACTCATAAGAAGGTGAAGTTCCTATGGTCAAAAGCTTGCGAGAAGAGTTTCCAAGAGTTTGAGGATACACTCAGTTCAGCCCCTATATCAACATTACTGGAAGGATCAGATGGGTTTTTGGTATATTGTGATGCTTCATGAATTTGTCTGGGTTGTGTTTTCATGCAATACAGAAAAGTCATTTCCTACGCTTCAAATCAATTTAAGGTGCATGGAAAGAATTATCCGACTCATAATTTGGAGATAGTGGAAGTAGTGTTTTCTATAAAGATTTGGAGACATTACCGTTATGGTGTTAATGTAGATGTGATCACTAACCACAAAATCTTTACGTATGGTTCACTCAAAGGGATTTGAATTTTCACCAAGGAAGATAGCTTGATTTATTAAAGGAATACGACATGAGTGTCCTTTATCATCAAGGTAAAGAATATGTGGTGGTGGATGCTCTTAGTCGACCATTAGTGGGTAGTGTTGTTCACATTTAGGATGGTAGGAAGACCTAGTTCGTGATGTTCATAGATTGTCCCTATTGGGTGTTCAGTTAGTTGATTCTAATGAAGGTGGTATGATTGTTCAAAATGGTTCAAAATCGTCTCTCGCTTTGGATGTGAAGGCTAAGCAAGATCTTGATCCAATTATGATTGATTTGGAGAAGTCCATTTCAAAAAACGCCATCGAGGCTTTCTCCCAAGGGGGAGATGGTGTCCTTGATATTATGGTCAGTTATATGATTTGAAGGTTGATGAGTTGAGGAACCAGATTATTAGGGAAGCTCACGGATGTTGATATTCTATTCACCCAGGAGCCACCAAGATGTACCATGATTTGTGGGAAGTCTATAGGTGGAATGAGATGAAGAAGGATATTGCGAAATTTGTGGCTAAATATCCAAATTGTCAACAAATGAAAGTTGAGCATCAGAAACTGGTGGTTTGGGTCAAGACATTAACATTCCCACTTGGAAGTGGAATGATATGGATATGGACTTCGTTATGGTTTCCCTCATACTCATCGTTAGTTTGACTCTATTTGGGTTATTGTTCACTAAATGGAGAAGTCCGCTCATTTTCTTCCCATGAAGACTTCATTTCCAGCCGAACATTATGGCAAGCTTCACATTTGGAAAATGGTGAAGTTGCATGGCGTGCCATTTATCCATTATCTCCGATAGTGGTACTCAGTTTACATCTTAGTTTTGAAGGTCGTTCCAAAAGGGACTTGGTACTCAAGTGAAGCTTAGCACATATTTCCATCCACCAATGATGGACAAGGTGAGCATACTATTCACACTTTTGAAGATATGATGAGAGCTTATGTTATTGGCATCAATAGATATTGGGATGATCATTTTCCTTTGATCGAGTTTGCTTATAATAATAGTTACCATTCGAGTATTGGTATAGCTTCATTTGACGCTCTCTATGGTAGGAGGTGTAGGTCACCTATTGGTTGATTTAAAGTTGGTGAGATCTCTTTGATACATCCTGAGTTATTGCATGAGGCTATGGAAAAGGTTCAACTTATTCGTGAGAGGTTGAAATTGGCCCAAAGTCGAATAGTCTTATGTTGATGTTAGAAGAAGAGAGCTTGAATTTGATGTTGATGATTGAGGTTTCTTGGAAATCTAACCCATGAAGTGATGAGGTTTGGAAAGAAAGGTAAGCTTAGTCCTCGATATGTAGGCCCATATAAGATTTTGATGTGTATTGACAACGTTGCTTATGAGTTAGACTTACCTACAGACTTAGCATCATTACATCTTGTACTCCATGTCTATTTGTTGAAGAAATTGTTGGAGATCCAACGTCTATAGTGCCATTGGAGAGTTTGGAAATTAATGAAAGACTTTCATATGAAGAGGTTCTTGTTGAGATTTTAGACCTCATGTTCAGAAGTTGAGAAATAAAGAAGTTTCTTCTACTAAAGTTCTTTGGAAGAATCAATTAGCTGAGGGTGCTACATGGGAAGCATAAACCGATATGATGTAAAAGTATCCCCATCTCTTTCTCTTTGCTCCTATTCTAGCTTGAGGTATTAATTACTCATGGTTCATTCTTCAGATTCATGCATTTTAGTCATTGTTATATTTCCATATGCATACAAGTTCATAAAAACTTGATTTTGAGTAATGATTTAGCTTGGCGTTATTTCTCCTTTTGTATGTGCATTTTGATATAATTGCATTCTTAATGGGCTGTTAGTTTATCTCCCTATCTATTCATGCTAGCTTGATTCCCATTTAGAGAACGAATGTTCCCAAGGGAGAGATATTGTAACACCTCGGAAATTGGTAAGTTGGAAAGGATTACAAAAACTTTTTTAGGTACTAATATAGGTTCTACGAAGGCCACCTATGGACCGTACAGGGTCTTACGGCCCGTAAAAGGCAATTGTCATAACTAATCCTGAAGTTTGGTAATTTTGAGTCTCTGAACTTTTCCTACAGACCTCCAAGACAGTTTGCAGAAGATCCTACGGCCTGTAGAAAGGGACCCGTTGAAGGAGTTTCAAACTTGGTGAATTATTTTGGAGCAGAGATTCCTACGAGAAGGGTCTACGACCCGTAAAAAGTCCTTCGAACAATTGATAGGATTCGTGGAAATTTGGCAGAATTTTGAGTTCTAGTGGTTGGGTCTATGGCTTACTAGTACGGTCCATAGAAAGTCCTACGAACCCTAGGTCCAAACCATAAATTCTTTCGATAGTTTTTAATTGTAGGTGTTTTGGTCTTTTCCTACCCAATTGACCCCTAAACTAAATCGTTTTGACCCTATAACTACCCCTATAACAATTTTACTCTTTGGACTTAGCCTAATTCCTCTCATTCACTCAATTCTCCCAAATTCCCCAAGTTTTCTTCTCCAAATTCTCTCAAGAGCTCTCAAGGTGGAAGTTAGGGTTTCAAGCTTCAAAGTCTCACTCTCTTTGCATTCTTAGGGCTTTGATTATCAAGGTATGTGGAAATTAACCAATGGATTCCTTTCATCCATTGCAACCAAAAAGAATCTGAATCTCCTAAATTGATTTCACCAAATTCTACTAGGGTTTTATGCAAATCTTCATTGGTTCTATCTTTTTATGATTCAATTGTTTATATTCTATCTTACTATGCATGATTTGATCAAGTTACATGATTTTCAATTGATTCTGTATGGACACATGTCTAGGCCTTTTTTATGAATATGAATTATGCTTACGAACTTATGAATTATGATTATGAATGTATGCATATTTTATGAAAATAATGATTTATGACTAAAGGATGCTTTCAAGATAAAGTGTCAATGATTTGTGAAAGGTTTTCTCATATATGAAAGAAATCATGATTAGATGATTAGAAAGGAAGTCTTATGAAAAAGATTATGAAATCATGGTTTGAAAGGAACTACTCTATTATGACTTATGATTGGATTGGTAGTCTTAAATCTGTTTTTCCAAGTATTTTGATTATGAATATTATTTTTTCTTTTCCATTGGGATTTACTTAGCATCGAGAGGAATTTGAGATCAAGTCTCTCTCGTTAGTAGGGGTCGGTTCTCTAGAAGCAATTTCATTGTCCCTAAACTACATTCCCTCATAGGATTATCTTAAATGACCTCGATAGTGGATCCACCATAGAAATAATGAATGGTATGGAGTTCTACATTGGTAAGTAGATTCCCCATTTCAGGGTAAGGGTCATACTAGATTTCATGATATAGCACATACAGTGTATGTCGGTTAACGGAATATATCCCACGAATTAATTATGATTTCTTCAAAGGTTTTATGAAAGTTGTTCATGTGATTTTAAACATGCATTTACCTTGTTTATGATTCATGATTTCTATTTAAAGGCTCTTACTATGTTTTACTTGGTCATGTATATCATGTTCAAAGTTCCTCATAATATCATGTCTACATTTTATGCATTTCCCCATACTTAGTACATTCATCGTTGTGATGCATATGTATGCCTACATTATCTTATAATATAGGGTCAGATGCTTCTTCTCCTGGATATGCTCAAATCGGGATTGCCCAGCTTTGAAAGCCTGATTAGTCAGTCCTCGTGATTTGATTACAAAGCCATGGATACTTTTATTGTTTTATGGTAATTTTGGTTTTCAAACTTGTACGTTGTGAATGGATTACATCCCTGCCAGCCCTATGATGTTAGAAAGGCTTATGCCAGACGTAGAAGTATTCCGCGCATTCTCTTATATACTCTGTTTGTATCTTCTATGTCATCTTATGATTTGACTTATAGCTACTATATCTCTTAAATTGTATTTCATTACACCGTGCTTATGCCAATTGACTAGTTTAGGGTCTCTCGGGATCCTTTTTTCCATGTCTCATACTTACATCCAAACTTACACCTCAATGATGAAGTATAAACGGTCAAAGTCAATTAGAAAACTCAACTTGAGTTGAGGTAGATCCCACAGGGAATTTACAGCTGAAACAACCTTACTGACGCTTATATCCGGTTGTGGTTAGTATTTCCGAAAAGAATAAATGGCGAAGAGTAAATATTGGGATGTTTGAGGTCAAGTAACCAATAGATAGTTAGGATGACAGACAACTGGAGCAAACTATGGTTCCAAAATTTTAGTTAATGATTAGACGAGACTAGGATTGTGTTCCCCATGACATTCACTTCACTCTCGAGTTCTATACGAATGATTGTTTGTTGTTAATATTATATGTTCCCAGCAAGTTAGATACATCTAAACATGTTTCAACCCTATTAGATGATTTCCATTCTTCTCCTCTCTGTCTTAGAGTGCTTTGGAGATTATCTTTATTATTTTTTGTGATAGTTATCCTCTCTCGAACTCTAACCTTTCACACCAAATTAATGGAGTTTGATTTTACGTTTTCCCAATCATTACTTTTCTCTTGAACAAGTAATAAATACAGGAAAGTTTTAATGTGGTCACTCATTAGAAAACAATTATTACGAAGGTAGAACAAACATATGCAATTAACAAATTGACATTACTCGTATTTGAATTTGTAGCTAAGTTTTCGTCATGGTTCCCACAACCCTAGTTGTGGTATTTAGTCACTCATTATTTCAAGGAACATAACAGTAGGCCTTATTGAAAGCATAATGAAATAAACTTACAATAATAACAAACCAAACAATTCTGGATTATCAATCCTAAAATATGAACACGAAGCTTTGATCCAAAGTAAAATGACCAAGAAATGTGTTTGAACATAGATTTAGTGTTTCTCCACACTCCAATGTTCAAAAACTAGTCGATGATGAAAGTTAATATTAAAAAATAAACCCTAGGCAATTAAAATAGTCTTTTCAAAAGTGTCTTTCACGAAGTAGGAGACATACATGTGGCACAGTTCACGAGTAGGGTACACGGCTTGCAAAGCTCTTCGCGGCTCGTCAAAACCCCCCGTGAACCCACACTTCAACAAAAAATTTCAAACTTTATCTGTAACTTCTTCACAAGACACTACACGTCCCGTAAAAAGCACCACGATCCATCTGGGGTCTCGTATCCTGATACTTGAACTTTTCTTTCCTCTAGAAAACTTCCACGAGCATCCTCATACTCCTTAAAAATCACCACGGCTCATATAGCCTCACGTCAAGTATGTCTTTGTTCACTTTTAAATCATTCTTTCCAGCACTAGTTTTCAAAATATTTTACCTGCACATTAGTATAAGAAACATCATATCCACATAAAACATGCTTAAATACAAGCACTAATTCATTTATTTTGGGAATCGGATATGCTATAAGTTCGTAGCACATTTCACATATAGGGTTTACTTTGAGTCGTGACACCTTTGGAGGTTGGGGACGGTGAAATTCACTATAAGGGCCTTGATTCCCACTATAAGTGTGGCCGTTGTAGCATAGAAATTCCCACTATAGTGACCCTACTATAGTGGGGTACAACCTACTATAGAAGGAGGTTTATGGGCGATAGCCTCTCCTCCGAATAAAAAAAAAGCATTTTTCCTTATAAAGCAATTCCTAGGAGATTTTATGATTTCTAACTTGATACTAAAGAAAATTTTGGTTCGTAACTCAAATGGTAGCCAATCAAGAATGCAGCTATCCTTACGTGAGAGTTTTCGACAAAGCTAGTCAAGAAATATTCATGCACTACCACATTATAGGGTTTTTCTACAAGAGGGTCTTGCTCATGCAATGGGTAGAGGAGAACGCACCAATATTTTACCTCCAGATCTAGTAGTTTGGCTGGGTTCCCTTGGCCGAGGCTCCTCGGTCCGCTTACTAATGTGAATTATCCTTGGGCCCTTATGGTCGCCTACGCTATTTAATGGATTCCGATGAATGTGAACTCACAAAGAATGTCCGAATTGAAAGATTTCTTTCGAGGTAGCAAGAAGGGCCCGTTCCTTCCTTGGTTGGTGTGCGCACTTTACAGATGAGTTGGTTTTCTAATGATGATATTGACCAGATAGTACAGATGGACCCCTTGTTCAACTCCCTGCTTACGGGAAAGCTGCACGCCTCGGAGCAGAAGAGGAAGAGAGTAGATGGAGCTAGGAGCAGTTGTGTCGTATCCATATCAGGTTTATAGGATAAAGTCGATGATGCAGGACATGTTCCTCCTTCCTGTCCCAGCACCCACCTTCTTGTAGCCACATGGAGGAAGACCTAGCTGCTTTTTGGAAAGTCTTAGGAGGTGCCATTGGTGAAGCCACAATACCACCCTCTACTGCCTAGGAACTTGAGATGCTACGCAAGCAGCTATAATGGGAGAAGAGGAAAAACATAGAGAGGGACCGTTTGATGCAAAGGATCAAGAAGGATATCAAGGTTATCTTTACCTACGTTGCTCCCTAGCAAGAGCTTCCCACCCTTGACCCAGAGGATTTTTGGATGTTTACCTTCCTTAACGATGCATGGACCACAAACTAGCTCAGAGGATCTCCCATCTGATTAGGATACCTTTCCCCTTCCATCTTTTGGATGTGTTTAAACTAGATTTAGTTTTTCCCTGTTTGGGCATGAATACACCTTTCACCACTTTCCTTTGTTTTTGTTAGCACATGGATAATACTTATTAACTACTATATCACTGGTACAATATTCTAAGGTTGTTTTGGATGCATCTTTATTTGTTGCACACTTATATGAACAGGAATTAGCAGTTTCTAAACGTCAAGGAATTGAATGAAGAAATAGGGGAAGGCAGTAGGTTCTATCTCGCTCCTTCCTACTATAGCGACTACCTCTGTAGTGAACAATCCCACTATAGTGGGCTTGTCCGCAATGGAGCCCTCTACGTGAACAGTCAAGAAAATTCAAAATTATGCAATGTTCCCCATCCTTACAATCACAAAAACTCCTGGAACACAACTTTAGTTACTAAAATATTTCCCAAGATCATTCGAAGACATGTATAACACAATCCTTGCATCAAGGCCTTAACATGACCTCAAGATCTAAACCAAAATACATAATAGTAACTCATCCCATATGATCACGAAATTTAGAATTGAATGTCACCCAAGGCATGATCATTTAAACACATAGCAACATATCATTCAGTTGTCACACATAAATATATAGGTTACAAATTTTCCTTGTCCACAATGTAACATAAATTCAAACATCTTCTATCTAGACATTGGTAGTTATTCAAAAAAAAGCAATGTGCACAATGACGATCAACCATGTTATCAACAAGTTATTTAGGTTTATTACATTCTATCGCATCAAGGATGACCAGTAACTAACCATCCATGGATTCAAGTGACCTCAAAACCACATACCTATAGGAACCTATCCGGTTCAAATCTGGCATTGCTTTTGTCCCTTCAGCCACAACCACGAGATCAGGCTAACCTTGTCAAGATACCAGTTTGAATCTATACATACCAATCGAACCAAACCCATACGACAAGCAACAAACAGCACGAAAGGAATGGAAGGAGTGGAACGACATCCTAGAATGTATCATATCTCCCCAAAGATTTAATGTGGACATCAACGCACCAATCCAAGGACTCTATTTGACATTTGCTCTTTTATTGGGACACTGATAACTTGGGCTCTAATACAAAATTTTAATGACCGAAACCCACTCGGCCATGTGGGCACCTACTCTAACTCCTAGATAGGAGAACCCTTACCACCAAAGTTTTAAAATGGGAATGTGGAATGAAATAAAACATAAAAATGTTTTAATAATAAAAATAGTCACGAGAACTCAAGATTAGGGATCATCTTCTTACAATTAATCAAAAAACCCTTCCAAGGAACTAGTCTAAGGCAGTACAAGTGCGATTATGAAGATATAATGTAAAAAGAAAATATGACACAACTTCCATCATAAGAAAATGGGAGTAGAAGCTACCGGAGATCATCATCGTCTTCGCCTATGAAACATCACTGAATCATGCAACCATTAAGCGGCAAGTAGCATAGAAAGAGTAGTGTCAGTACAAACAACATGTACTGGTAGGCATCATCGACCAACTCGAATACACCATATAATATCATAAAAATAATAAAATAAGCATCCTACTTGAAGATATGATTAGGACCCCATCTACTCAAACCCATGTAACACCACCTCCTTCCACTACCAACACTAATATTAAAAATTCATCCCTCTTGCCACTCTCATATAGGATCATAGCCTAACCCTTCTATGACATAGATATTCTCCAAAATTTAAGACCACCACTACATTAATAATCAATTTACTACTTTCCTGCAAATTCTCATGCAAACACGTTGCCTTCACAACACTCTAGTTATACAAAACATGAACAAGTAACAACAATTTAACAAAAAAATTATATACAATTATAATCACAATTAGAAAATAGCTCGGACTCCAAATCCTCAGCCTGATTTGATATGCACAATAATCGTGAACAACCTTCGTACAACAAGTCATACCTGAATCATCACACCTTCAAGTAACCCGGGCCATCAAAGATCCCTAAAACATCATCCATAGTGTTTAACATGCAAATCAAGTCAGCACAAGAACCATCCCAGCATTTTACAACAAACCGAACTACTTATGGACCAATATGTAACCATCCCATTACAAGAAGTAAATATGGTTCTCTCATGGAACCCCACACACAAATTATTAATGTACCAGCATGGTACCCGATATATATATATATATCTGTGTGTGTGTCCGCGTGGCATCCGATCCAATAAATATATTTACACATAACACAACCCAACCAAAATAAAGCACAATCACACATGTACATTCATGTAACACAAACACTTAATGTGATTGATAACATCATTCATTTTACATTACATCTTTCAAATTTCCAGCATCATATATCTTGCATTTCATTGCTAACAACGTAGTTAACAAGTACATGTAGCCTAAATGGGAAACAACAACCAGCCATTACATTCCCGAGGTAATTCCTTCTCAAATATTTCATTGTCATAATTTGATTACCCACAATTAACTTTACTAGGAAATGACCCAAAAAGATCATAATATCAACAAATAGCTAATCATGTCAATCATCAGGGCCTAGAACCGTGGCTAAAAGAAGATACACATGGACCTCGAGCCCAAAATTCTAGGTATTCACACGGACCTCAAACCGTAGTTAATGAACTCTAAATGATTCTAAATCCCCTTATCTTCCTCAAACCATCCCATACAATAGAGAAAAACCATCTTCAGAGTTAAAAAGGACCCACTCTAGCTTCAAATCAAAGACTCGATCCAAAAATAACCAAAAAATGCCTGAAATCCATAACAAACACATCCAAGCTAAAACTCAAGGGAAATTATGGATGACAGTACATATGACTGAGTTGTTGACTAGCTAAGGATAATACTATTAGACCCAAGTCTGCTCTATCATCTTTACGAAGTTAAGCCATCCGAAGCAACATCGAAAAATCTCTAAGGTCTATCGGCTCCAAAATGCAAATCTAAGGCAATCACTATCCTACGTGTAGGCTAAGTCAATACCAAGCTACCAATAACAATAAAAACAACAATAATATGGAAACTACAAGGTGAGACATAATCAAACAGCAAGACTAGGCATGCTTAAATTCCCAAAAACTACCCAAAAACACGCCTAATGCATTAATTCTAACAATTAAACATGATTCAACTACAAACCCAACCCAATTCAAGATGATCTACTTGAATTTACATTTACAAGCTCAATCTAAAAATCAGTAAGTTGTAGCCTACCACAAAGCAGACAACAATAATGATTCCAGAGCTTTCCCCTTCAAAATGGCCATAAATATATCATGCTACAAAAAACACAATCACAATGTCGATACATACATTTAGACACTAAAATCACAATGACTTGACACGAATCCAAAATGTAGTCAAAAACATAATTATGGGACCCACCTCGGTAATCCTTCAATTGACTCTACCATTGGGTCTTAATTAGCTCATAATATTTGTACCTAAAAAATTGACACAACTCAAGCTTTGAAACTGCGTCAAACAACTTATGCAACAAAATGATATAATTCACCAATAAAAACACTTTGTTATCTTTCAAGAGAAGAAATTAACTATGAAATGAGCTTTTCATGCCTCCACGATTACTCCTATATAAAGCCATGTGATTTTTTGGTGAATGACAACTTGAATCACCTATATTGGACCTCTCAACCTCAAAAAATCATATTTTTAAATAAGAAATAAGGAATCCATCCAGGATTATAGAAGGTCGGGACCCTAAAGCATTGCAAATCTGGTGCCTAGCTTGAGAATTCAAAGAGTCAGCCCTTTGACCTATGTGATCGCGGTACAGTCTCACGAACATGATGGACAATCCCATAGGCCTCCAGAACATGACATTCAGCTCACGAACTCTGAGATCATGATCACAGGTCATCGTAAATAGAGATTGAGGTGCATGAACATGAACGGTAACGGGAGGCTTCACCAGTTAATGCATAAGCTTGATTCCACAAAGTATAAAATCCCTGACGGGGTGCTCGAGATTCGTTCAAAACTCCAAGCATGAAAAAAAAACTATAGTACCCAACAAAATTCGACATTACAGACTCAATGGCGATGTCAAAATATCAAACTAAGATCATATCAATAAAATAAATGGGTTCCATACCCAAACTCTATTTTAAGTTTAATTCGATAAGGTAGCACGGAACAACCCAAAAGCCTCGGGATCTGCATTGAAGGTCTTTCTACACAAAACTCTACATTCCAGAGCTAACAAAACCATAAAAAAAGTTCACTCTAAGTCTGTCTACCTAATGTTCTGACCAAATTCAACCATTCAAGTTTGAAATTCTCCAAAATATAATAACTTGCAAAAACACCAAACAACGACCAGATGACCAAATTATTAGTTCTAGAAAGTCATCAATGACTATGGGTCACTATAGGAACACTCTATATCTCGAAAATAATGAAATAAAGAGAAAATTACCTAAAGGGACATGATAACGTCGACTACTAGAAGTCTTTTCATCCTCAAATGTAAAGAGTCAAGATGTACATGAACTCTCAAACAAGCGGGGAAACTCCTTAACCATCTCATGATCGGTCTCCTAGGTATCCTCTTCGATTGGATGATGTCTCCACTAGACCTTCATAATAAGAATGGCTCTCGAACATAACAGTTCTAGATATCGTGCTTTAATAGAAACTAGCTCTTCCACGATGTTAAAATGGGTGTCCAACTGAACTGAATCATACTGGAGCACATGAGACTAATCATAAACATACTAAGGAAGCATAGAGACATTGAAAACCAGAGGAATAGCTAAAAATTCAAGTGGTAGGGCTTACTCATAAGCGACATCTCTAAGAGTACGAAGAATCTCAAATCGCCCTATATAGCTGGGTCTAAGCTTGCCCTACCTACCAAAATTGATCAAGCCCTTCATGGGCAACACACGAAGGAATACCCTATCACCAACTCAAAATCTCAATGGTTGACTCCTACGGCCAGCATAACTTTTATGCCTGGTTTGTGTAGACCTAAGCCTATCCTGAATAACCTAAACTATGCCCAAGGCCTCCTAAAACAAAGTTGTACCATAAGTCCTAAGCTCTAAAGAATCAAACCAACAAACTGGAGAGCGATAACGCCTACCATATATGGCCACAAATAGGTCCATTTGAATGCATAAGTGATAGTTTGTTTGTTATACACAAACTCCACTAATGAAAAAAACCAGTCCCCAAACCTATGAAGTCAAATACACAAGCCTGTAACGTATCCTCCAAAACTAGAATAGTACGCTCTAACTACTTCTCTGTCTATGGATGGAAAATTGTGCTTATATCAATATAGGTACCCAACTCTTCATGAAAGGTCCTCCAGAAGCTAAAAGTGAACTATGAACCTCTATTAGGAATACTTGATCCAGGCACACTATGAAGATGAACTAACATTCCAATGTAGACATGAGCCAACCTCTAAATGTTGAAAGAAGTACGAATGTGAAGGAATTGTGCTAACTTTGTGAATCTACCCACGATGACCCAAATACTATCAACACCCCTAGAAGTATAAGGCAATCCCTTAATGAAGTTCATTGTTGTGCCCTCCCACATCCACTCTGGAATAGGTAATCTCTAAAAAATTAACACTAGGCCTCAAATTCTTGACTTTTCGCATGCTGGCAACACAAGCAATGGGACACATAGCCCACAAAATCTCTCTACATGCCATTCCTCCAATAATGTTGCCTTGAATCACGTGACATGTTTGTGGTGCCTCGATGAATATCGTATCTTGAATCATGGGTGTCACGACCGAGGCTAGCCCCTAGATGTAACACGGCGTACAAGACCCCAAGAGGCCTCATACAAGCCCTTAGCATACATAACATCAAGATAATAGAGAAATAAGAGTTCAAAAAAAGATTTGTATATCAAAGCTTTACTCAAAACAACGAAAGTCTACAACTCATGTCTCAAAGCCTTCTAACATCATTGAATTAGAATAAAAGTGATAGGGACGCAGCCCAATACAATATCCATCGTAAAGAAAACATCAAAGTAAAATCCAACAAGGCTATGTCCTCGGATGGTTGAGGACTCACCAAGTCTTCTTCTCAACTCTAAGTAAATGCTCTAGCCGCGAGTAGGAAAACTGCCACGTCCTACACCAAAGAAGTTGATGCAGCCAAGAGTATGCGTTTGCACAATAAAATACTAAGTATGATAGCTATGCACATAAATACATAAATCATGCTACAGAGAGATAATCATGACATGCAATGGCTAAGCTAGAAACATGATAAACATGAGAAACATGAAACATAAAGCATATATCTAGGCCAAAGCAAGCTAAATCATCTTTTCTTTACTTTACTTCATCATGAGAACACTTGTTCATTAACTTGTGGGGAATAGCCTTATCCAACATATAAGACCATGTGAGCTATCAACATGGAATCCGGTGTCTACCCCACATAGAAAAGACGCGTCCTACTCGCCAAGGTAAGATCATGAACTTCTTAGCTTATGTGGATCCACTAGTGAGTGTCTATCATAGACCCTCACCCTATGGTGGCACATAGGTTATGGTACATGGGTAATTGCCACTTGTCCACTCGGTACTAAGCATACTTCCCACGGATTAATCATAGTTCATTTTATCTTACATAGACATAGGTAGTCGCCTCTTTTCTACGTTAGTCATAAGCTCATTATTGGTAGACTTGGGTAATCACCGTTTTGTCTACATTAGGAAACATCGGTAATAACCTCTTGTTCTTCTATTAGTCATGCTGGGAGAATTACGTTAGAAAACCTTTCACCACTCAACCATAACATCATCGAATCATAACTTTGGTACTTTACTCTCAAAGCACCCTTAGCTCATTATCAACTTCATATGAGACATACATAAGAATATTAGCCTTATCTCTACTTAACTCCTCATGCTCATAGTTCATAGATTATAGAGTTCATATGGGTTCATGCAAGTTCAACTCATATCATGCAAATCAATGCAAGCTCATGCTTAGAAACCTATGATTAAGACAACTTACCCATACTTGAAGGAACTCACATAATAGAGGAAAATCATGCTTTTGACTTCATCATGCTAGATTCATAGGATTATCCTCAATTCATTCATAATTCATGCTTAGTTTCATAAAGATTTCATATTATTCATCAATTCATAGCTCAACCCAACAATCAAAACATAGATTATCAAATTGGGGAGAATTAGCTTGGTATCATGGGGGTTCATGCAATCCTTACATCAAATCATGTAATTCACGCTAATTCGTGTGTTAAGTTACTTTATCATGCTAGATCGTGCACTACAATTCATAAAATTGATAAATGAAATCATAATTGAAGAACCCACAATGATTGATCAAAACTCTAATTCAATTGTGTTAGAGTAAACCTTTGAAAATCATTAAGAAGAAGAAGGTCCCATTGGAGAAAGGACTCCTAATAGTGAGCACTATCTTACCTCAAAGAAACCCACAAGAATTTGGTGAAGATCGAAGGTCTTCAATGGATGATCCTAGCTTCTTCTTCTTCTTCCTTGAAGCTTGAGAGAGTTTCTTTTAGAGCGAAAAATATTTGAGAGGAAATATTTGGGAATGAAAAATAATGAGAGGAATTAGGCTTAGAAAGTATTTAGACGTCTTAGATAAAGGGCATAACTGACTTAGCTTAATAGGTAAATAATTAGGGAAAAGACCAAAAAGCCCTTAATTAAAAACTTTCGGGGCCAATTAACGGACATGATCTATGGTCCATACATCAATTGACGGACCGTCCTGCTCTTCCGTTAATTGGTTCAGAAAGTTCATTTTGGGCTAAAAATTTTGCTAAGTCTGGAAGGCATCTACGGGACCCATCAACTGAACTACGAACTGTCCTGCTACTCCGTAGGTCAAAGTTCAGAAACTTGGAAATCCTAAGAGTTCATAGTGCCATTGACGGTCCCCACCTACGGCCCATCAATCCAGCTACGGCCCGTAGGTGGCCTCCGTAGGCCACTCTCTTCAAGTGAGTTCTGCAATTAAAATTCTTTGGAAGCTTGGGGTATTACAATATCTCCCCCTTGGGAACATTCATCCTCGAATGAGAATCAAGACATCATGAGAAAGGTAATGGACACGGACTAATAACCCAACCTAGAATGCAATCACATAAGTGCACATAATCGAGGAAAAAATATCAACTCCAAGCTAAAGCATGATCAACACATAATATCATGAAGACTTTATGCAACTCATACTCAAATGCACATAATCATATAAGACTCTTCATGAGCATGCGTAATCACGGAATCATGGAAATCAACTATGACACATGAGACCAAAGAATGAACCATGAGGGACTAAATAGCTCAAGCAAAAGTAGGATCAGAAGGAAAGAGATGACGATTTCGGGACATCATATCAGCTTCGACCTCCCAAGTAGCACCCTCAACAAATTCATTCCTCCATAGAACTTTCACGGAAGCAACTTCTTTATTTCTTAACTTCCGGACTTGCCAGTCTAAAATCTCAACTGGAACTTCTTCATAAGTAAGACTATCCTTTATGCAAAGATTCTCTAATGGCACAATAGAGGTCGGATCACCAACACACTTCTTCAACAATGAGACATGGAAAAGCGGATGCACCGATGCCAAATCATTGGGCAAGTCAAGCTCATAAGCAACCTTACCAACAGGTCTCAAAATCTGATAGGGGCCTACATAACGGGGTCTAAGCTTCCCCTTCTTCCCAAATCTCATTACACCCTTCATGGGCAAGATTTTCAAGTAAACCCAATAATCAACATCGAATTCTAATTCTCATTTTCTAACATCGGCATAGGACTTTTGTTGACTTTGAGTCATTTTCAACCTTTCCTTAATAAGTCAAACTTTCTCCATAGCCTCATGCACCAACTCCGAGCCTATCAAAGCAACTTCACCAACTTCAAACCAACCTATAGGAGATCTACACCTCCTACAATAGAGAGCCTCAAACGGAGCCACACCAATGCTAGAATGGTAGCTATTATTATAAGCAAACTCAATCAAAGGCAAGTGGCAATCCTAAGTACCCTTGAAATCAATTTGACAAGCTCTCAGCATATCTTCCAAGGTCTGAATAGTATGCTCCGCTTGCCCATCAGTTTTGGGATGAAAGGCCGTACTAAGCTTAACACGAATACCAAGACCTATTTGGAACGACTTCCAAAATTGATAAGTGAATTGAGCACCACGATCAGAGATAATGGATAAAGGCACTCCATGCAGCCTCACCATTTCCCTCAAGTACAACTTAGCATAATCATCCGCAGAATAAGAAGTCTTGACGGGAATAAAATGGGATGACTTGGTCATTCTATCAACCACAACCCAAATTGATTCATAGTGTCGCCTTGTGCGAGGCAAACCTACTACGAAATGCATATTCACATCTTCCCACTTCCAGGTAGGAATCTCTATGTCTTGGGTAAAACCTCCCAGTCTCTGATGCTCAACCTTCACTTGTTGGCAATTAGAACACTTAGCCACAAATTCCGTAATGTCTTTTTTCATTCCATTTCACCAATAGATTTCCCACAAATCACGGTACATCTTGGTAGCTCCTGGGTGGATAGAATATCTAGAACTATGAGCTTCAGACAAAATTTTCCCTCTCAAATCATCAACGTCGGGAACACATAAGTGACCTTAATAAAGATGTACACCATCTCCTCCTTGGGAGAAAACCTCTATGGACTTCTTGAGAACTGCTTCTTTCAATTCCACCAAATTAGGATTAAGGTCTTGCTTAGCTTTTACATCATGCACAAAAGAGGATTCAAAACTATTGTGAACGGTAGCTCCACCCTTAGCGGTATCAATCAACCGAACACCCAATCGGGCTAAACTATGAACATCACAAACCAACTCTTTCTTGCCATCCTCCACATGCGCAACACTGCCCATAGACAATCTACTAAGAGCATCCGCTACCACATTAGTCTTACCGGGGTGATAGAGAACACTCATATCATAATCCTTCAACAATTCAAGCCATCTTCTTTGGCGGAGATTCAAATATTTCCTCTTAAACACATATTGGAGACTCTTATGATCAGTGAATACATCTACATGTACTCCATACAAGTAATGTCGCCATATTTTCAAAGCAAACACCACCGCTGCCAACCTTAACTCTTGAGTGGGATAGTTTCTCTCATGCACCTTTAGTTGCCTCGAAGCATAGGCAATCACCTTTCCATTTTGCATAAGAACACACCCTAGCCCAATCCTTGAGGCATCACAATACACTACAAAACCATCGGTTCCTTCCAGAAGAGTCAATATCGGGGCCGAAGTAAGTCTATCTTTCAATTTTTGAAAACTCTTTTCACAAGCCTCGGACCACATAAACTTAGCCTTCTTTTAAGTCAAAGCCGTCAACGAAGAAGCAATTGGAGAAAACCCCCCAACAAACATTCTATAATAACTGGCTAAACCCAAGAAACTATGAATGTCCGAAGGTGATAAAGGTCTAGTCCAATTCTTGACCGCTTCGGTCTTCTTAGGATCTACCTCAATACCCTCACCGGAAACAATGTTACTAAGAAAAGCCACGGATCTCAACCGAAATTCCCACTTGCTAAACTTTTCAAAGAGATGTTGATCCGTGAGGACTTGCAACACAACCCTCAAATGACTAGCATGTTCATCCTCATTCCTTGAGTAGATCAGGATATCATCAATAAACACAATCACGAACATGTCTAGGTATTGCGACCTATTCATCAAGTCCATGAATGCGGCCGGAGCATTGGTCAACCCAAACGACATAACAAAGAACTCATAGTGACCATACCTTGTCCGAAAAGCCATTTTCGGAATATCATCTTCCTTCACCCTCTATTGGTGATATCCCGAACGAAGGTCGATCTTAGAAAAGTAATTATCCCCTTGAAGTTGGTCAAACAAATCATTTATACTTGGCAAAGGATACCTTTTCTTAATGGTGACCTTATTCAATTGGCGATAGTCGATGCACATTCGGAGTGAACCATATTTCTTCTTTACAAACAATACCAGAGCACCACATGGGGAAACACTTTGTCGGATAAAACCCTTATACAACAAGTATTTTAATTGCTCTTTAAGTTCCTTAAGTTTCACCGGAGCCATCTATAAGGAGGAATAGAAATAGGTTGTGTATCTGGGAGAAGGTCAATACCGAAGTCTATTTCTCTTTCGGGAGGAATACCGGGCAAGTCATCGGGAAATATTTTTGAAACTCATTAACAACGGTGACCGACTCAAGAGTAGGGGTTTCAGAATCTACATCCCTCACCCTAACAAGATGATAATTGCAACCCTTAGAGATCATCTTTCTAGCTTTTAGGTGAGAAACAAATTGACCTCTAAACATAGAATTTCCCCCCTGCCACTCTAGGATAGGCTCATTTGGGAATTGAAATTTTACCATTCGGGTCCTACAATCAATCGAGGCATAACAATCATGCTACCAATCCATCACAAGAATAACATCAAAATCTAGCATATCAAGCTCTATAAGATCAACATGAGTGATTCTATGGGATAAGGAGATGGGACAATCTCTATAAACTCTCTTAGCCATGAGAGATTCTCCAATCGGAGTAGAGACACAAAAAGGTTCTAGCAACACATCCGTAACAACATCAAACCTCATAGCCACATATGGCATCACAAAAGACAAGGTAGCACCGGGATCAAGCAAAGCATAAACATCAAAGTGGAAAACCTCAACATACCGGTGACCACATCAGGAGAGCTCTCTTGTTCATGAGGACCTTGAAGGGCATAAAATTTGTTTTGCTTCTGATTCCCAACTAGAACTTGACGGATTTTTTGATGGAACGCGTCGATGGTTATCCTCTTCATTCTTAACCGCTGAGGGGCAATCCCATATCTTGTGATCCGTCTTACTACAACATAAGCATTCATTAGAACTGGCTAGATATTTGCCCTCATGCTTTCTACCACACTTAGGACAAGTAGACAATGAAGAACCACCACCATTTCCTCCTTGAGGCTTAGGGTTAGACACCCTTTCTTTGTTGAGCTTAGGAGGAGCATTGGATGAGCCTTGGTTAGAGAACCTTTGTCAAAATCTAGGACGACCATGTCCATCGGACCTTGAGTGTGAGAAGTTACCATCACCGGTTCTAGCCCTCTTAGTTTCTCTAAACCTTTCCTTGAGCTTTTCCTCCTCTATTTGTTGAGCATACACCATGAGATGAGAAATATCCATGTCATTAACAAGCATAGTGGTGCGGCATTCTTTAACCAACATTTTGGATACTTCCGAAACAAACTTGCTCATTCTTGCCCTAGGATCGGCAACTATGGAAGGAGCATATCGCGACAATAGTGTGAACTTCAAAGCATACTCTTTCACACTCATATTCCCTTGACGAAGATTGATGAACTCAAGCACTCTTGTCTCCCTCATCTCCAGTGGATAGAACCTATCAAGGAAAGCAACCTTGAATTTCTCCCAATCAAGAGGACCCTCATTGACCACCCTCTCACTCTTCCATTGATTGAACCAAATTTGGGCAACACCTTTGAGTTGATAAACAGCCAACTCCGCCTTTTCTTCCGGCGTCACAACCATAATCATCAATACCTTGTATACTTCATCCATGAATTCTTGAGGATCTTCCTCAACCTTAGAGCCATGGAATTTTGGAGGATTCATCCTCGTAAAGTCCCTCATTCTTGATGCCGCCATACCCATATTTGGGTTCACGGGAGCCACCACCTCTCTAATGGATTGAACCGTCACGGCTTGAGCCAACACTTGGAAAGCAGCCCGAAACTCCGCATTAGTAAATTGTTCGGCCAAAGGGTCGTCCGGAACTTGAGGAGCTTGAGGAGGAGCTTCTTATTCCACAATCTCTACCATGTTTCTTCTAACATAAGCTCTTCGGGTCACCATATCCTGAAACACATATGGTAGGGATTAGGAGAGAGACTTATAGAGTTCAACTCTAGTGCACGACTTAAGAGTAATGAAAGAACTGGAGTTTCTGAAACGTCTTATAGCCTCTCATTCATAAGTGTGACGTGCTTCACACTCATGAAAGAGACTCCATTTGACGCGGCTTATGAGACATCCTAGGATCTTTATAAAACCTTGCTCTGATACCAAGTTTGTCACGACCCACGATAGTCCCTAGATGTAACACGGCGTACGAGACTCCGAGAGGCCTCATAAAAGCCCTTAGCATACATAACATAAGAGATAATAGAGAAATAAGAGTTCAAAAGAAGATTTTTATATCAAAGCTTCACTCCAAACAACGGAAGTCTACAACTCATGTCTCAAAGCCTTCTAACATCATAGAATACGAATAAAAGTGATAGGGACGCAGCCCAATACAATATCCATCATAAGTAAAACATAAAAGTAAAATCGAACAAGGCTATGTCATCGGATAGATAAGGACTCACCAAGTCTTCTTCTCAACTCTAAGTCAATGCTATAGCCACGAGTAGGAGAACTGCCACATCCTACACAAAAGAAGCTGATGCGGGCAAGAATATGCGTTAGAACAATAAAGTACTAAGTATGATAGCAATGCACATAAATACATAAATCATGCTAGAGAGAGATAATCATGACATGCAATGACCAAGCTAGAAACATGAAACATAAAGCATATATCCAGGCCAAAGCATGCTAAATCATCTTTTCTTTACTTTACTTCATCATGAGAACACTTGTTCATTAACTTGTGGGGAGTAGCCTTAACCAACATATAAGACCATGTGAGCTATCAACATGGAATCCGGTGTCTACTGCACACCGAAAAGAGGTGTTCTACTTGCCAAGGTAAGACCATGAACTTCTTAGCTTATGTGGATCCACTAGTGAGTGTCTATCATAGACCCTCAACCTATGGTCCCATAACTTATGGGACATGGGTAATCGCCATTTGTCTACTCGGTACTAAACATACTTCCCACAGATTAATCATAGGTCATTTTATCTTAGGTAGACATGGGTAGTCGCCTCTTGTCTACGTTAGTCATATCTCATTATTGGTAGACTTGAGTAATCGCCGCTTTGTCTACATTAGGGAACATGGGTAATCGCCTCTTGTCCCTTCAATTATTTGAATAGCTCCTTAAGAACATGGGTAATCGCCTCTTGTTCTTCTATTAGTCATGTTGGGAGAATTATGAGAGAAAACCTTTAACCACTCAACCATAACATCATCGAATCATAACTTTGGTACTTTACTCTCAAAGCACCCTTAGCTCATTATCATCTTCATATGAGACATGCATAAGTTTATTAGCCTTATCTCTACTTAGTTCCTCATGCTCATAGTTCATGGATCATAGAGTTCATATGGGTTCATGCAAGTTTAACTCATTTAATGCAAATCAATGCAAGCCCGTGCTTAAAAAGCCATAATCAAGACAATTTACCCATACTTGAAGGAACTCACACAATTGAGGAAAATCATGATTGTGACTTCATCATGCTAGATTCATAGGATTATCCTCAATTCATTCATAATTCATTCTTAGTTTCATAAAGATACCATAAACTTCGTCAATTCTTAGCTCAACCCAACAATCAAAACATAGATTATCAAATTGGGGAGAATGAGCTAGGGATCTTGGAGGTTCATGCAATCTTTACATCAAATCATGTAATTCACGCTAATTCGTGCGCTAAGTTACATTATCACGCTAGATCGTGCACTACAATTCATACAATTGTTAACTGAAATCATAATTGAAGAACCCACAATGATTGATCAAAACCCTAATTCAATTGGGTTAGAGTAAACCTTTGAAAATCATGAAGAAAAGGACCCATTGGAGGAAAGGACTCCTAATGGTGAGCATTATCATACCTCAAAGAAACCCACAAGAATTTGGTGAAGATCGAAGGTCTTCAATGGAGGATCCTAGCTTCTTCTTCTTCCTTGAAGCTTGAGAGAGTTTCTTTTAGAGAGAAAAATATTTGAGAGGAAATATTTTTGAATGAAAAATAATAAGAGGAATTAAGCTTAGAAAGTATTTAAAGGTCTTAGATTAAAGGCATAACCGACTTAGCTTAATAGGTAAATAATTAGGGAAAAAACCAAAAAGCCCTTAATTAAAAACTTTCAGGGCCAATCGACGGACAGGATCTACGGTCCGTACATCAATTGACGGACCGTCCTGCTCTTCCGTCAATTGGTTCAGAAAGTTCATTTTGGGTTGAAAATTTATCTAAGTCTGGAAGGCATCTACGAGACCCATCTACAGCCCGTCAACTGAACTAAGAACCGTCCTGCTACTCCGTAGGTCAAAGTTCAAAAACTTGGAAATCCTGAAAGTTCACAGTGCCATTGACGGTCCCCACCTACGGCCGGTAGGTGGCCTCCGTAGGTCACTGTCTCAGGTGAGTTCTGCAATTAAAATTCTTTTGAAGATTGGGGTATTACGATGGGCCTCACAAAGAATCAACTTAATCAAATCTCCAACTCTAGTACACAGATATGACATGCAAACCTCAAAACACCACTAAGACACAAGGTGGCTTGTCTTGCCTCACCTCAAAAAACCCAATCTTGAATAGCTACTAATGTGTCATCCTCAAATTGAGGACCAAGAATTTTCTCTAAAAAACACAAGTGAACCCCTACGTAGGCTAGAACCTGCCTAGAATCCAAAATATCAAGCAAAACCATCCTACTAGCTAAAGATTGAATGTCCAAATCAAAAGGTTGCTCCATAGTAGAAAGGAAGCCTAGACTAAAAATACTCACCTTCTTCCGGCTCATGGCATCCGCAACCACATTCGCTTTACCCAGATGGTATACATTAGATATTTTATAATCCTTTAGGAGCTCAATCCACCTATGTTTCATCAAATTAAGGTCCTTCTGGCTGAAAATTTATTGTATACTCCAGTGACCAGTGTAGATCTCGTATCGAGCCCAATACAATAATACCTCAAAATCTTAAATAAAAAAACTATCATCGCTATCTCCAAAACATGAGTAGAGTAGCTACACTCGTGCACCTTAAACAGTCTCAACAGATGCAATCACACGACACTATATCAGCAATACACTACCCAAACCAACGTTGGATGCATCGCAATACATTGTGAAGCTGTCATACTCAACTAGAAAAGTCAAAATAGTAGCGGTAGTAAGCAAATCCTTGAGCTTCTAAAAGCTGAACTCACAGTAATCTGACTACTCAAAAGGAACATCAAGGCCAGTATACCTGGTCAAAGGTTCTACAATAAAAGAGAAGCCCTCCAGAAACTATCTATACTACACCTCTAATCCGACAAAGCTCCAAATGTCAGTCACTAAGGTTTGCCTTGCACAATAATAATTAACCTAAATTTTTGTCAAATCCATCATAATACCATCCTTGCAAACCATGTACCCACGAATGCTATAGGCTCAAGCCAAGAACATGTCATAAGTCATTGATCTCTAAAAGTATGGATCACACTCCTGAATGTTACTCGTGCTCCTTCTAGCTCTGTGAGTATACAAAAATGTAATTAATGAATACAATGAGAAATAAATAAATATAATCCATTAACACACGCGTCATTAAGTCCATGAATGTTGCAAAGGCATTTGCCAGAACAAAATACATCACTAGGAACTCATAATAGCCATAACAAGTCCTAAATGAAGTCTTAGGGATGTCTGGCACCCTAATCCTTAGATGTAGGTAAAAAAATCTCAAATCAATCTTTGAAAATATCACGACATTCTAAAGTTTGTCAAACAAATCAAAAATACGAGGCATGGGATGCCTGTTTTTCACCGTCACTTTGTTCACTAAACCGTATCAATGTACGTAAGCATAGTCCCATCCTTCTTTTTCACAAATAGAACTAAGGAACCTCAAGGGGCCACAGGCGATCGAATGAATCCCTTATCTAAGAGATCCTGATGCTGGATTAAGTGCCTTAAGCTCTAATGGGGCATTACAATAGGGAGGAATTGAAATAGGATGAATACCCAGCTCGAGGTCAATAGCAATATCAATATCATGCTCTAAGGGAAGGCCATGTTGATTAGTAGGGAACACATATGTGAACTCTCACACAATAGGGCTTGAAACCACTGTAGTTCCTCCCTACTAACATCCCACCCATATGCCAAATATTCTAGGCACCCATTAGCAACTAATATTTGCGCTTAATCAAAAGAGATAACCATAGTCGGTGTATTACCAAAACAGCCCTGCCACACTTTTAGAGGGATACCAAGCATAGCTAAGGTAACAATCTTAGCAATGCAATCAAAGACTGAATGATAGGGGAATAACCAGTTCAGACAAGGGATAACTTTAAAATCTAGCATTTCCAATATGATAAGGTATTCCTTGTGTCATACCCCTGGAGAGTCACCAAACCAGATCCATACACCTGATCCACTACCGATAGCACACCAACGGGGATCGAATCATGCAATAGTGCTAATAAAGGCTTAAGAACACATGCTCAAAAGGAACGCATAATATACAAATACATATGAGAAAGTAGAACCCGCATAAAATAAAGTCGAGGCCGACTAATGGCATAAAAGAATTGTATTTGTGATGACAACATTCCATGCCAAAACCTCCACCCTTGATAGAGCTGCATATAGGTGGCCCTACCCACCTCTTTTTTGAGCATATGATCTACCACCTATCTTACCTCCCTAGGATCCTTCTCGAGCTCCCTAGTGACAACCACATCTATCCTAACGTTTGGCAATGCCTCTAAATAAAAGTGCACCTGCTGAAACTTGCCAAGCTGAGTGTGGAGAAGGTGCAATCATCCCATACCGGGGACACTCTCTAAAGAAATGATCAAGCTTACCGCACTTAAAAAACCCTAAGTAGCCCAGTTCTTCGATGATCGTCCACCACGTCAAGAAGAACCCAAATATGAAACTCTAGAACCCTGATAAGCACCAAAACCACCTTAGTTGTATTGATCACCATCTTAAGACTGAAGTACCACATGAACAGCCCGGGTAGTATTACCTTACTGATTCCAGTGGTGAGGCCTATCATTAGAATCCATGCCCCTCTAGTGGGACCCACTATAGCTTCCCTAATGATGAGCCCTCTTAATATGTCCCCCTTGGGCCTCATGATGGATCTCCATAGTGCACGCATGATTCACAACATCTACAAATGATCTACCTGCTGAAGCCATAGACTCACTCTCAATCTGCAGTAGGTACTATCATGGAAACATGCTTGGAGAGATTGCTGAATCTTTTCTCATACTCATATATGGTCCTAGAGCCCTGCTCTTACATGGAGAACTTATCGTTGAGTTTATCCCTAACGCTCCTCGATGTAAATCGTGCCAAGAAGGCCTCAAAAAACTTCATCCATGAAACCAGAGGTGACCTAGTTGGTCTATACTCAATAAACATATGTCATCACTGCATGGCTGGCCCATCAAACGGATAAGCTAACAAGTCGGCTCCTCCTAAATCCACTAGACCCAAGGTATATAGTGGTTTATGGCAAGTAGTCAAAAACGCATGGGCATTCCTCCACGATATCCAAAAAAAACATCAGAGGAGATAATATATAGAACACTCGAAGAATCTTCTACTCCTTTAAAGGTATAGCTCCGGCGACAACAATTGGTTGGGTGGCGATTGGTGCTTGTGGCACCTCAACCTCTGGAGCCGTACATCATAATGACTTTGTGGTATTGGCATAGCTAGAGATGGTCTGCATCATGCTCCCTAGCATTGATAGTAGTTGAGTGATAGTCGTCTAAATATATGGAGCCCTAATTGGTTCGGGTGGTGGATGGGTTGGTCTCGGCTCCACCAGTTGTGGAGGAATAGGACCTACCTGAGGCTCCGCCATTGGGTTCAGAGTCCACTCTTTACCAAAGACTTGGGCTGGGGTTGTAGCCCTTGCACGACCTGAGGGTCATCCTCTGCCCTTAGATGGGGCTCCACCTTCAAGCCCGGGTGTATCTCCCACGGATACTAAGTCATGTCTGTGAGCTATCCCACAAAAGAGTGAAATAAGTAAGATTACGAAAATCAAATAAGACAACAACTGCATGATAACGAAAGAAAAAGAAAATCCTCCTAAAGATTTCTTGTAGCCTTTCGAAGATAGGACATGAACATCTCCGCACTGATATGTAGGACACTACTAGACATTATCTTTGTACAAGCTACACCTACAAACCTATGGCTCTAATACACCAACTAGTCATGACCTTAAACCTTGAGTGATGATGGCACCTATAAAACCCACCAGTAGGTAAGCCAACACATATTCTGAAACAATAAATAACAAGCATATTTACAAAGATATATATAACCAAAACAAAAAATTCAATCCCACAACCTAGTAGTCACAAGTACAGAACTACTAAAAGACTAAAAGTCCAAAATATAAACAAAAAATACAGAATTAAGTACAAAAGACTAGTCAAAATTATAAACACTAGGAGACACGCAGATCCAAGACATTGTTAGCTCACCCTCAGTACCAAAATATCCCCACAGTAGGCATGAAATAAATGTTGGGGACTGGCACTCAAATATGCATCAAGAAAATAGATGCAGAGTATAGTATGAGCACCAAAACTATAGGTACTAGTAGGCATCATAGATCATCTGAGCAAGGTAAGTAAAGACAATAATGAAAAGCGAGCAAGTAAAGTACCTAGAAGTCACAAAATGAAAGGTAAGGAAAGTTCTAACTATGAAGCTTAAGAGTTAGGGAAAGAATGAACGGTATAGTAAACTACCAACAATAGCCTAACTGGACCCCCAAAACCCTTGAAGGTACACTCATGTGAAATAGAAAGTAAATAACCCACAAAGACCTCCATAAGACTGGCGGGTTCACAAAAGAGCTAAGAACCTACTAGGTATGTTTTAAGGATATTTAAAAATTGCCACAACCACCCACGGACTCGAACTATGGTAGATACAACCCAAGAACCCAGTAGAATCACCAAGTAAGGACTTGAATCAGACAAATAAAGGTGTGCCTAGACTCAATTCGTGGCTAGTACATATACATTAGATCCTCAAACTATGACTAAACAAGGTACACCTGGTCTTTGAACTTGTCTAAAAAAACATAGGGTCCACGTACCCCGGATGAAAGATATGCACACAGGCCTTGAATTGTAGATAATAAACTCTGAATGACTTTAAATCCTCCACTCTTCCTCATACCGTCCCATCCATAGAGAAAAACCATCTTTAGACTTACTAGAGACCCAATCCAGCTCAGATCCACGTCCCGTTCCCAAATAGCAAAAAAAAGAGGCTGAAATCACTAACAAACACAATCGAGCCTAAACACAAGGGAAATTAAGGATTAAAAGTCATATGAGCTAAGTTGTCACCTGCCTAAGGATCATGCTATCAGACCCAAGTCTGCTATATGAGTCTACATGGAGCTAAGCGATCTGAAGCAACATCGGAGAATCTCTAAGCCCTATTTGTAACACCCCAGATTTGAAAAGAATGAAAAACTTTGATTTTGAAAAATGTGGTGACCCACGACTTGACCTACTGCCTGTTGGTGGACCTACCAACTATAGGTCAAGCAGGGGTGGGGGTCGTAGGTGCTACTGCCTAGGGGGAGAAAATTGAAAAAAATGTTTTGGGGGTGACCTACGACATGACCTACGGTCAGTAAGTGGACCTACCAATCGTAGGTCAAGTAGTAGGTGGGGTTGTTGGTCAAGCTTTTAAATGAGGGTCCTTTGATGTTTTCCCTAATAATTTAATTACTAAGTAAGGATGGTTACCCTCTATTCCTAATCCCTTTATAAGCTACTTAAGCCTAAAAACTACCCTTTCCAAATCACTTCACAAAAAATTCTCTCAACCTCTCCCAAATATTCCTCTCTCTAGAAGCTTGAAGAAGAACAAGAAGAAGAATCTATGGTTTCAAGATCAAGCCTCCTAATCCTCCATTGATTTCAAGGTTTTTCTATTGAGGTATGATGATCATCATCTATGGAGCCCCTTCCTCCATAGAGTCCCTAAAATTCTCTATTTTACAAGTTAGAAATCCTCTATTGAAGTTAGGGTTTTTCTTCTATGTTATGGGTTCTTTTCAATGTTGATTTAATTGATTGTTTTATGAACTATGAAGCATGAATGCTGTTGAATTTCATGAATTATGATGAATCCCCATGAACCCATGTGATTTTCCCAATTTTGAAACTTTTCTATGTTGATGGGTTGAGCTGTGAAGAATATGAATTTTATGAAGTCTATATGAACCCATGCATGATTTATGTTTCCTAAAGCTTTGATTTCATGAGGAGTTATCAATAATCGAAGAATGGGTTTTATGAAAGTATGCATGTTCATTGATGAAAATTATGATGATTTATGAATAGCTTTGAGATTGAAGCATTAATGAAGATTGTTGTTGAGTTGTGGAAGGATTTCTCACATATTACTCAAACTATGAAATGTGAAAGGATTTTTCTCACATAAAGGATTCAAAACATGTTGAAACGTTTTCTCAACTAAAGTTGAGTCTAGATTAAGGAACTATTCTAAATGGCGTAAGCTTGGACTAGTCCATGGAAGATGAAATGTCAAAACTAATAAACTTTAGCTTTAATTGGTAACTCTAGTTGTACCTTTCCATGGATAATAAGATGAATAAGAATGATGACTAAACTCCATGGGATTTATGCGTAGCACTAAGAGGATATTGAGATGGAAGCTTCTCCGTAGTAGAGGCCGAGTTTCTAGTGGAAGCTCTCCTATATTAGAGGCCGGGTTTCAAAAAGTAATCTCTTGTCCCATAAACTATGTGCCACCATAGGATGATTGCCTAGATAGACATTAGCCAGTTGATCCACCTAAGCTAGAAGCTTATGGTCTTACCTTGGCAAGTAGAACACCTCTTTTCGGTGTGGGGTAGACACCGGATTCCATGTTGGTAGCTCACATGGTCTTACATGTCGGTTAAGGCTATTTCCCACAATAATGAACTAAAGTTACTTTTAAGGTATTTCTCAAGTAAAGTAAATATGGTTAGCTTGCTTTGATCATGATTTATAATTTATGATCTCTAACCATTTTCTCTTGGTTTAGCTTGATCATTGCATGTTATGAGAATGTCTCTTTTTGCATGTTAAAATGTTTCTATGCATGGTTATCATACGTGGTACATTTTTGTACTAATGCACACTCTTGCCTATATTTTCTTATAAGTGTAGGATCCGGCTCATCCCCATCTTCTCATGGCTAGTTCATTATAGTAGAGATTTTGAAGAATTTGGTGAGTCCTCATATGTTCGAGGATGTAGCCACATTTACTTTCATGTAATTTTCTTTCTTTTAAAGACTTTGTATGGATTACGTCCCAATGATCTTTCATTTCCTATGTTAGATGGCTTTTGAGTCTATATGTAAACTTCTGATATTTCCTTAAACTCTTTTGATAATGAATTATCTTTTGAACTCTTAAATTGCTATTATATTGTACGATGCATGCTAAGTGGCTTGTATGAGGCATCTCGAGGTCTTCTACACCATGTCACGTCTAGGGGGTACTTTGGGTCGTCACAAACTTGGTATTCAGAGCACAAGGTGTTCGAAAGGTCCTAGGAAGTCTCATAAGCCACGTCGAGTAGTGTTTTGTTCTTGAGTGTGAAGCGCGCCACATTTATGAATGAGAGGCTACAATATGTTTAGGAAACTCTACTTCTTTCATTACTCCTAAGTCGTGCGATAGAGTGTAACTCTATATGTCTCTCTCCTAATCCCTATCCTAGGCGTTTCAGGATATGACTACTCGAAGAGCTTATGCTAGAAGGAATGCGGGAGAGAATGTGGAACACGAAGCTTCTCCTCAAGCACCTCAAGTTTTGGCCGACCCTTTGTCCGAACAAGTGACTAATGCGGAGTTTAGGGCTGCTTTTCAAATGTTGGCTCAAGCCATGACGGCTCAAGCCAATAGGGAGGTTGTGGCTCCTGTGAACCCAAATGTGGGTACGGCAGCATCTAGAGTGAGGGACTTCACTAGAATGAATCCTCCGGAGATTCATGGTTCTAAGGTTGAGAAAGATCCTCAAGATTTCATTGATGAGATGTACAAGGTGTTAATGATCATGGGTGTGACACCGCAGGAAATGACGGAGTTGGCCACTTGTCAACTTTAAGTGTTGCTCAAGTGTGGTTTGAGCAATGAAAGATTGAGAGGGCGGTTGATGTGGGTCCTCTTGATTGGTAAAAGTTCAAGGTTCCTTTTCTTGATGGGTTCTTTCCCCCTGAGATGAGGGAGGCAAAAGGTGCTTAAGTTCATCAATCTTCGTCGAGGAAGCATGAGTGTGAAGGAGTATGCTTTGAAGTTCACAAAATTGTCTCGATATGCTCCTACTATGGTTGCTGATCCTACGGAAAGGATGAGTAAGTTTGTTTCGGGAGTGTTTGAAATGGTCATGGTTCATGCTCAACGAATAGAAGAGGAAAACTTAAGGAAAGGTCTACAAAGGTAAAGAGGGCTAAGACTGGTGATGGTAACTTCTCACATTCAAGGTCCGATGGACATGGCCATTTTAAGTCTCGACAAAGGTTTTCAAATCAAGGTTCCTCCAATGCTCCTCCTAAGTTTAACAAAGATAGGGTGCCTAACCCTAAGCCTCAAGAAGGAAATGGTAGTGGATTCTCATCGGCTACTTGTGCTAAGTGTGGGAAGAAGCATGAGGGCAGGTGCTTAGCTGGTACGGATGGTTGCTTCAGTTGTGGTAAGAGCGGTCATAAGATAAGGGATTGTCCATCTCTCACTTCTAAGGGAATAGAAGGTAAGATAGCTCCACCTAGTGGTTCGAGTTCAAATACTCCTAAGCAAAATTGATTCTATGCACTTCAATTGCTTGATCCCGGTGCTACCTTGTCTTTTTTGACGCCATTTGTGGCAATGAGGTTTGATGTTCTTCCGTATGTGTTGTTAGATCCTTTTTGTGTCTCTAGTCCTATTGGTTAATATATTATGGCTAAGAGTGTCTATATAAATTGTCATGTCTCCTTATCCCATAGAGTCACTCGTGTTGACCTTATAGAGTTTGATATATTAGATTTTGATTTTATTCTTGGGATGGATTGGTTGCATTCTCTTTATGCTTTTATTGATTGTAGGACCCGAGTGGTAAAGTTTCAATCCCCAAATGATCCTATCCTAGAATGGAAGGGGGGAAATTCTATGCCTAAAGGTCAATTTGTGTATTGTCTTAAAGCAAGAAAGATGATTTCTAAGGGTTGCATATACCATCTTGTTAGGGTGAGGGATATGGATTCTGAAACCCCTACTCTTGAGTCGGTCCCCGTTATAAATGAGTTTCTGAAAGTGTTTCCTGATGATAGATCCGGTGTTCCTCCTAGAAGGGAAATAGACTTCGGTATTGACCTTCTCCCCGATACACAATCTATTTCTATTCCTCCTTACCGAATGGCTCCAGCAGAACTTAAGGAGTTAAAGGAGCAATTGAAAGATTTGTTGAATAAGGGTTTCATCCAACCAAGTATCTTTCCAGATGGTGCTCCAGTTTTGTTTATGCGAAAGAAGGATGGTTCACTTCGTAGGTGCATTGACTACCAACAATTGAACAAGATTACTATTAAGAATAAGTATCCTCTTCCAAGGATAGATGACTTGTTTGATCAACCCCAAGGGGCAAGTTACTTCTCTAAGATCGATCTTCATATGGGTTATCACCAATTTAGGGTGAAAGAAGATGATATTCCGAAAACGGCTTTCCGGACTAGATATGGCAATTATGAATTCCTAGTTATGTTGTTAGGGTTAATGAATGCTCCGATGCGTATATGGATTTGATGAATACGGTGTTTAGACAATATCTTGATATGTTTGTGATTGTGTTCATCTATGATATTTTGATATACTCAAGGAGTGAGGATGAGCATGCCAGTCATTTGAGCATTGTGTGGCAAGTCCTCAAGGAACAACAACTCTTTGTGAAGTTTAATAAGTGTGAGTTTTTGCTAAGGTCCGTTGCTTTTCTTGGTCACATTGTCTCCGGTAAGGGTATTGAGGTAGATCCTAATAAGACGGATGCGGTTAAGAATTGGCCTTGACCTCTATCACCTTCGGATATTCGAAGTTTCTTGGGTTTGGCTTGTTACTATATGAGGTTTGTTGAAGGTTTTTCTTCAATTGCTTCCCCATTGACGGCTTTGACTTAACAGAGGGCTAAGTTCACATTGTCCGAAGTGTGTGAGAAGAGTTTTCAAGAATTGAAAGATAGACATACCTCGGCTCCGATATTGACTTTACTGGAAAGGTCCGATGGCTTTTTGCTTTATTATGATGCTTCGAGGATTGGGCTAGGGTGTGTTCTTATGCAAAATGGAAAATTCATTGCTTATGCTTCAAGGAAACTCAAAATTCATGAAAAGAACTATCCTACTCATGACTTAGAATAAGAGGCGGTTGTGTTTGCTTTAAAGATTTGTAGGCATTATTTGTATGGTGTGAATGTTGATGTATTTACCTACCATAAGAGTTTGCAATATGTGTTCAAGCAAAAGGATATAAATCTTCGCCAAAGGTGGTGGCTTGAGTTGTTAAAGGACTATGACATTAGTTTCCTCTATCACCCCGGCAAGGTGAATGTGGTGGTGGATACCCTTAGTCGGTTGTCTATGGATAGCCATAGAATGATTGTCTTGATAGACATTAGCTAGTGGATCCACGTAAGCTAGAAGTTCATGGTCTTACCTTGGCAAGTAGGACACCTCTTTTCGGTGTGGGGTAGACACCGGATTCCATGTTAATAGCTCACATGGTCTTAAATGTCGGTTAAAGGTAATTTTCCACAATAATAAACTAAAGTGACTTTCAAGGTATTTTCTCAAGTAAAGTAAAGATGTTTAGCTTGCATTGATCATGATTTATAACTTATGATTTCTAACCCTCTTCTCATGATTTAGCTTGATCATTGCATGGTTATGAAATTGTCCCTTTTTGCATGTTTAAATGTTTATGCATGGTTATCATACTTGGTACATATTTGTACTAACACATACTTTTTGCCTTCATAGTCTCATAATGTAGCGCTTGGCGATTCTGCATCTATTCGTGGCTAGAGCTTAGTAGAAGATTTTCAAAAGACTTGGTGAGTCCTCATACATTCGAGAACATATCCTTGTTATTCTTACTTTTATGTTCCTTTTCTTTGACATTGCATTGGGTTACGTCTCAAACGTTATTTCTCATTCTTATATTAGATTGGCTTTGATACATTTGATGTACACTTCTGCTATTTTCTTAAAAGGTTTGATACGAACTGTCTATTGAACTCTTAAATCTGTATGATCTTGTATGTATGTATGCTAAGTGGCTTGTATGAGGCCTTTCGGGGTCTTGTACGCCTTGTTACATCTAGGGGTACTTTAGGTCGTGACATTCTAGGGTTTGGCAGGTTACTATAGAAGTTTTGTTGAAGGGTTTTCTTTAATTACCTCTCTATTGATGACTTTGACCCAAAAGAAAGTTAAGGTTTTATGGTCTGAAGCATGTGAGAAGAGTTTCCAAAAATTGAAAGAGAGGCTTACCTCCAGTCTGGTGTTAACTCTACAGGAAAGGTCTGATGGATTTGTAGTTTATTGTGATGCCTCAAGAATTGGGTTGGAATGTGTCCTTATGCAAAATGGGAAAGTTATTGCTTATGCTTCACGAAAACTTAAGATCCATGAAAGGAACTATACTACCCATGACTTAGAACTAGCGGCGGTTGTGTTTGCTCTAAAGATTTGAAGGCATTACTTGTATGGTGTTCATGTTGATGTCTTCACCGACCACAAGATTTTGCAATATGTGTTCAAGCAAAAGGATCTAAATCTTCATCAATGGAGGTGGCTTGAGTTGCTAAAGGACTATTACATGAGTGTCCTCTATTACCCCAGCAAGGCGAATGTGGTGGCAGATGCCCTTAGTCGATTATCTATGGGTAGTGTTGCTCATGTTGAGGATAATAAGAAGGAATTGGTTCGAGATGTTCATCGATAGGCCTGAATGGGTGTTCAATTGATTGATTCTAATGAAGGAGGCATTGTTGTTCATAATGGTTCAGAATCGTCTTTTGTATCGAATGTTAAATCAAAGCAAGTTCTTGACCCGATCTTGATGGAATTGAACGAAGCAGTGCTTAAAAAGTCCGTTGAGGCCTTCTCCCAAGGGGAAGATGGGGTACTCCGATATCAACATCAATTGTGTGTTCCCAATGTTGGTAGTTTGAGGGAGTAGATTTTATCGGAAGCCCATAGTTCTCGATATTCCATTCACCTGGAAGCCACCAAGATGTACCGTGACTTGCGGGAGGTCTATTGGTGGAATGGGATGAAGAAGGACATTGTGGAATTTGTGGCTAAGTGTCCTAATTGTAAACAAGTGAAAGTTGATCATCAAATGTCAGGAGGTTTGTCCTAAGATATTAGTATTCCTACTTGAAAGTGGAAAGATTTGAATACGGACTTCATTGTTGGTTTACCACGCACCCGGTGACAACATGACTCAGTTTGGGTTATTGCGGAGCGTATGACGAAAGCAGCTCATTTCATTCCTGTCAAGATTTCTTATTCGGCGGAAGACTATGCCAAGTTGTACCTAAAGGAGATGGTTAGGTTGCATGGAGTGCCCCTATCCATTATATCAGATCATGGTACTCAATTCACTTCTCAATTTTGGATATCTTTCCAAAACGGCCTTGGTACCCGTGTTAAGCTTAGCACAGCCTTTCATCCACAAAATGATAAGCAAGCGGAGCGTACTATCCAAACTTTGGAAGATATGTTGAGATCTTGTGTGATTTATTTCAAGGGTAATTGGGATGATCATTTGCTTTTGGTTGAGTTTGCTTACAATAATAGTTATCACTCAAGTATTGATATGGCTCCATTTAAAGCTCTTTATGGTAGGAGGTGTAGGTCTCCTATAGGTTGGTTTGAAGTTGGCGAAGTTCCCTTGATAGATCCTGAATTGGTACATGAGGCTATGGAGAAAGTTTGGCTTATTAGAGAAAGGTTGAAAACGGCTGGAAGTCGGCAAAAGTCTTATGCCGATGTTAGAAAGAGAGATCTAGAATTTAATGTTAATGATTGGGATTACTTGAAAATCTCACCCATGAAGGGTGTAATGATGTTTGGGAAGAAAGGGAACCTTAGTCCCTGTTATGTGGGCCCATATAATATTTTGAGGTGAATTGGTAAGGTTGCTTATGAACTTGACTTGCCTAATAATTTAGCATCGATTCATCTGGTTTTCCATGTCTCCTTATTGAAGAAATATGTTGGTGATCCGACATCTATAGTGCCATTGGAGAGTCTTGGTGTAAAAGAGAGTCTTTCTTACGAAGAGGTCCCGGTTGAGATTTTGGACCGGCAAGCTCGAAAGTTGAGAAATAAAGAAGTTGCTTCTGTAAAGGTTCTTTGAAGGTTGGAGGCCGAGGCCGATATGATGTCCCGTTATCCTCATCTCTTTCCCTCTGTCCCTAGTCTAGCTTGAGGTATTTAGTTCCTCATGGTTCGCTCTTTTGGTCTCATGTATGTTAGATATTCTCATGATTCCTCATTTATACATGTTCATGAAAAGCTTAATTTTAGAGAAAATGAGTTAACCTGATTGATTTCTTCATCTTATGTGCATTTGAGTATGAGTTGCACATAGACTTAATTAAATGGTGCTTTGAACATGCTTTAGCTTGGAGTTGATGTTTCCTCCAAGGATATGTGCACTTATGTGATTACATTCATGTTGGCCTGTTAGATTTAGTTCCTACCCTCCTTATGATGTCTTGAATCCCATTCTAGGACGAATGTTCCAAGGGTAGAGATATTGCAGCACCACAGATTCGAAAATAGGGAAAAATTCAAACATTTCTAAACTGGTGTCAGCACTGACGGAAGCCACCTACGGACCGTGGGTAGACTTACGGGCCGTAGGTGGAAACTATAGATGGCAGGGTAAATATTTTTGAAAAGGTAAGTTTCAGAATCCCATCGACGACTCAACAGGACAGTCCGACATTCCTCTTACGGACCATAGATAGGTCTCGTAGGTCACTCCAAGACTTAGTGAAATTTAGAGGGTCAAGGTTGGGATCTACGGATGGTATTTACTCTACGGATGGTATTTACGGTCCGTAAGTGGACCAACGGACCTTGCATGGAAACCGTTGTTGGAAGCCCTAATTTACTAGTTTCTCAATCCCACCTACGGTTGACCAGGATGGTTCGTAGTTAGACCTATGGACAGTAGGTCGGAACCCGACACTTATTTTAAGGGCTTTTTGTCTTTTCCCTCATTGATTTACTCCAAATCTAAGGCAGTTTATTCGTAATCCTAGACCCTATATAACTCTTCTAAGCCTAAATTCTTCCATTCTAATCACTCTTAAAATTCCCCCAAATCCCTCCAAAGTTTTCCTCTCAAATATTTCTCTCTCTAAAGCTTGAAGAAGAAGAAGAAGTAAAAGATCTAGGGTTTCCATCCAAGTCTCCTAATTTACCATTGATTGTGGGCTTTTGACATCAAGGTATGATGGCTTTCACCTATGGAGCCCTTCCCTCTGTAGGATTCCTAAATTCTCCAATTTTGTAAAGTTAGAATTCTTCAGTTGGAATTAGGGTTTTCTTCTATCTTTTTGGTTCTTTCAAATTACGATCTAATTAATTGATTAGAATCTTTATATGCATGAATTGAGTTCATTGCATGTTTTGAAGTTGAATCCTCATGACCCTATGTGAAATTCATGATGTCTAGACTTTGATCTTATGATGAGGTTTTGTACTATGAAAGGATGAAATTATGAAGATTTGCATGTTCTTTATGAAGTTGAGATAAATGATATAAGGTTGCTTTGAGAGTGAAGCATCAATGTTGCTGTTATTGTGAAAGGACTTTCTCACATAAAGGATTCATAAGGGTTGAAAGGTTTTCTCAACTAAAATATGAATCAAGAATTAAGGAGCTATTCTAATGAACTTTAGCTTGGATTGGCTACTTGATGTACCTTCCATGAATGATAAGACAAGAGGCGATTACCCATGTCTACTAATGATAAATAAGTTATGAATTATGACTATTCTGTGGGACTTATGTTTAGCACCGAGTGGACAAGCGGCGAATACCCGTGTCCCATAAACTATGTGCCACCATAGGATGATTGTCTTAGATAGACATTAGCTAGTGGATCCACTTAAGCTAGACACTATGGTTCTTACCTTGGCAAGTAAGGACACCTCTTTTCAGTGTGGGTTAGACATCGGATTCCATGTTATAGCTCAAATGATCTATGTCGGTTAAGGCTAATTTCCCACATTATGAACTAAGGTTATTTCTTAAAAAGGTATTTCAAGTATATGTTGTTTTAAGATGATTTCCTTGCATTGATTATGGTTTTGACTCATGTTTTTCTATCATGTCATGTTATGATTTAACTTGGTCATTGCATCTTATGTATAGCCCCTTTTTAGCATGACTTTATAACCTCTATGCATAATTATCATACTTGGTATATTCTTTGTAGTAACGCATACTCTTGCCTACATGTTCTCACAAATGTAGGATCCGGCTCTTCTATATCCACGCGTGGCTAGTTCGTTGCATTTGAGATTCGAAGACTTGGTGAGTTCTCATATTTCGAGGACAATGCGACCTTTATAGATTTATGTCATGTTACTTTGAACTTGTATGGGTTACGTCAAAAATTTAATTCTATTGATGTATTAGATGGCTTTGAGACTATGTTAGACTTCCGCTACTTTTGTCGAGTCTAAATGATTTAAATTGTCTTTTGAACTCTTAATTACTATTATCTTGTGTGATGTATGCTAAGAGGCTTGTATGGGGCCTTTCGGGGTCTTGTACGCCATATCACGTCTAGGAGGACTTTAGGTCGTGACAGATGTCTTGTCACAACCCATTTTTTTGCTCATGATGGCACCTACATCACCCCTTGCCCCAGTAGGCGACCCAATCGTAGTAGCTCGAAATGGTTACGAATGGGCTACTATCTAACAATCAAGCGGAAGAATGATATAAGTAAGTGGAAGCAGGGGAAATAAGTAAAGAAAAAGGAAAACAAGGATATATATATATATATACATATATGGAAGCTTAACCAAACCCAAAACCTGGTATCATAGTATAAGAGTCGAAATTACATCAACAGAGTACAACGGATCCAAAAGTAGATATAGATATTTCTCTAAAGGATAAAAAAGAAGTATATAATGAAGAAGATGAACTAAAATCTATGCTGCGGTCACCAAGAGCTCACCCTTTGTGTCGAATAGTCCAAAAAAACACCTCACAGAAGGCAGCACGGTCAGCGCCAGGAACTCACACTCGGATCTACACCAAAATATGAAGAAGTGTAGTATAAGCGTCAATTGCAAATCAATGGGTACCTAATAGGTATCATAGGCCGACTAGGCGCATCTAAGATATTAAGGAAATAATATAGTTGAAAAGAAACAAGTAGTCATGGAAAAAACGAACAAGCACATGGAAGCTAGCACAGAAAGGATTTAACACGAAAACAATCATGCTAGGACAACTAATAGAAATATAAGTCTCACATACAAAGGTAAAGGAAGGAAACGAACACAGATGGGGTCCATGCAATAACAATATATACAAAGAGAGTTAAAGATGAAGAAGGCAGTATACTGGTAACCTCAAGTAAAAAGGGGATGAGGAAGGAAAAATAATGATAATATGCTCGAAAACAAGACTAGCAACTAAGTCATTCTAGTAATACCAGTATCAGTTTGTAGTCATCGAACGTAACCATAATTAGCATCAGTATCCTAATAGAATTACAATAAATAAAAGTCTATCTATAGTCCAACGGGCGCCCACACACCCTAGGAACACATACAAGTGAATAATAAACCCTCTGGCATCCTATACTACTGGAGCGTTCATAAAACAAACAACAAACAAGGGCGGATCCGAACACAATACGCATGATGTGATATAATATGCTAAACCCAAGTGATAATACTGTCATATGTTACGCCCACTAGTACCTAAAAGGCCCAATAAAAGAAGGATCCATGGAAGGGAATCCCTCGAGTAGCTCAACTCCACCGTAAACCTATCTTCCGGCACTCACCGCAGTAGCCCCTTGTCCAGATTGTAAAGGTCCATGGAGGTCTACTTGTAGATGATATACTAAATCTCATATCATAAAATAATCGTTCGGAGTATAGCCGGATCCAAATAAGCTACCTGACCTAAAAAATACTCGCCCGGGGTTCTACCTGGATCTAAATAAGTGAATCAAGTCTCAAAACCCCGATAAGGGTGCTCGGATATAACCGGCTCTAAAATAGTAGTAAAACTAGGTTGTTGCTCGGTTCGACTGAGCGTAATATCACCTCAAGTTAGAAGTGAAGTATGTCTAGTGCCACAGCTCAACCGGGCCTCGTGTAAGTATTAAAACAACTATAAATCATCTCTTTAACTCTTTATTACCCTAAGAAGATCCATGGAAACAATTCCAAACCTTTTATAGCTAGTTTTACCAAGAAAAAAAAGGGCCCTCAGGGCCATGCAAGGTTACAACTATTTAAAATGGGCTTGAAGCCAAAACCACAGGAAAATCATGTAGAAACTTCTTTATAGGCATGTAGAAACTTCTTTATAGGCTCAATCTCAAACAGTATCCCAATGGCTCACAATCAACCTACCTGCCTTGCACAAGCTCCAATCTCTCTATAAATCTTATAACCAGCCTATGATCGCAATATCAATGTCCGAGACTCACAGACATTCCAAAATAACCTGATCGCTAAACTTGCTTTCTTTCTTGCTTTTATGAAGCTAAACTTAACAGACATCTCTTCCATTTTCATAGACAGAAGATCTGGTGAATCAATTCAATTATATGTTGCTTACTTTTATGCGGTGCTTGTCCCTCGAAGCAAAGGTAATGACCAAGACATTAGGGATTTTGAATCTAACTGCACTTTTCTCAGGTCGAACGGCTATCGATCTAGTCCGATTAGAAAAGGCTTGAACTCATACCTTCCTTAACACCATCGATGGCCCAAAGTCAAAACACAAGGCCACACAAAACAACTAGGGTTATACTATCAACTACCACGAATACTATAGTTAATGGAGCAAAAATAAAATGAACATCAATACGCGGACAAGGTCTGGGGAACCAAGCTAATAAACCCAACCCAAGGATTTTAATTAGTACAATTGTATTTTATGTATGTAAAGTCTAAAAGAGTTAAACCATAACCTACCTATCATCCCACAACAAGCTGCTAGAACGATGATTTCCAAGCCCAAACATCTCCGAGAAGCTCCTGAACGAAATCAAACTCGAATTCGGACTTGAATCACTTGACGTAGATAATTAACTTTCTCTCAGAAAACAAATGTTGCATAAAAGATAGTTCTCCTTGCCAAAATCACTCATCAACGTAAAAGATGTATGTATGTGCAGGAGCATATGCAGTAGAAAATAGAATGACAACAAAGTCACTTGAGTCCAATATATATGTCTTATTTATAGTAGCAAATATATATCATATTCTTTAATAAAGAATGACAGAAATTAAAAATCCTAATCCCATATGCATATATACATACCAAATGGGGTTGCCCGTGCTCCGCGCGGCCCAAAGTTTGAGAGATGGGAGAGACAATTTTTTTAATCTAAAATCAATCATTCTTCATTTGTTCAATTATACAAATTTATCAAATTACATATTATTTGAATTCACAACATTTATCAAACAATGATGAAGTGAAAGTTGCTTTGACCTGCTTCAGATGATGGAAAAGCAATGAAAATTACTTTTGTGACTGTAACAAGGAAGAAACAATTAACTGCAACACGTATTTGCAACAACTTAGAGTATTTCGTGACTTTGGCTGCAACTGAGTTGAGAAAGGAGCATAAACTTAGAGAGGGTGCCTGCAGTTTAAGGTTGGTAATTCGAAAACAAATATAGTTTGGTAGTTTTTGACTAATCATTTGATAAACACAAAATGATTTGCCTTCAAAGGAGAGGGTAATTCGAAAACAAATATAGTTTGGTAGTCTTTGACTAATCATTTGATAAACACAAAATGATGTGACTTCAAAGGAGAGTAATTGGTCATGGCAAAGCAACCCTGCAGCAATATAAGTTTCACTAAGATTTGTGAAGAGTCATGTACTGATATTCATTGAGGCACATCCATTTTCAATTGGTGGAGGCCTATGTCCCTGCGATTAAAAAGGAAAATTAGCATCCCAATATGAGTAAATGGTTAAACAATATTTCCAAACATATCCACACTCATTCATCATATGTAATACCCCAGCAGTGAATCCATACACAAATTGACGGAGAGAACTTCAAAATCTACCAATATAAGAAGCAAAATTGGTGAGCAAATTTACAGAAATTCATTATTTTCTTAACCCGTATAGCTGGGGAGGGGAAAGGGTCATTTTTCTTTATTTATTTATTTTCACTGTGATTTCCAGTCCAGCTTTCGTGCAGCTCAACTAATTCCTCGGATACCTACCACCTTCCACCAACGATATACCAGCTAACTCTGTCCCTAAATTGCATCAATTTGAAAGAAAAAAAGGACAAAATATACAGGTTACCCACCTGTTCAATTCCTACGAACTTCATAAACACTCCTAAACAGCACAAATATTTCAGATCTCAAACTATTTGGAATCTGCTGTATGAATATTTGCCGAGAAAAAATTGGAACCATCAACATATGATCCAACAAGGAAATTTCACTGAACAAGACATCTAAAATTGAAAAGCTTATTTTCAGAATTTGAAATCATTCAGTAGAAAACAATAAACAAGATTCAATTACTAAAACAATGACCACCAAGACCAAAGTTGAACTCTAGATTTACTGTTTTCTAGCTGGTATATAGATCTACGATTATACCGTAAAAATTCAGTAACAGCAGCATGGAATCGAATTCTAACCTTACGATAAGTGGTGCCATCATCTTCAATGATCCAACCAGTCTCATTATTTCTACAACTTTGAGAAATTAACTAAATTACAGGAAAGTAACTGGGACGTGGTAAATTAATGATATAAATTAATGTACTTGAAATTACTTTTCCATTTAAGGTTCTCTCATGCTACCCCTAAGGAGGTCACTACGATAATTGAATGTTCTATGAAGATATTGGTAAAAGTAGGAGTAAACAATTTGGAGAGGACTTATTGAGAATAAAATAGAAAGTTGCACGACTGTCTCACCATGACTTCTAAGGTAAACTACAAAATTTTACTTTGACTTTCCCATCAACTAAAAAGGTGCTGATATACATTGTTAATGTCCTAGATGTTAGACTGTAAAGAAGGAGAACAAATATGTAGAGAGAGACCAAGTGTCACGAGCAGAAGTACCCCTAGGTGTACATTGCGTATAGGACTCTGAGAGGCCCCACACAAGCCACTTAGCAAACAGGTGCATAAGGTAAAGACAAAAATGATAGACAATCACATAAAACTAAAGCGTTTACAAGCGGAAGTCTTGACTATGTCTCAAAAGCCATCTAATACAATAGAATGATCGGGACGTAACCTGTACATCATATACAAGTCTGAAACTGAAAGTAAAGAAAAACAATAAAGTTTCTTCATCCCCGAAGCATGAGGACTCACCAAGGATCATAGCTCGAACTCTGAGAATAACTAACCATGAGAGTGCGAAGGATGACTGTCTCACCCTACATTATAAGAGAATGTAGGCACAAGTATGCATTAGTACATGGAATGTACTAAGTATGAAGCAAATGCATATAATCACATAAATCATGCCAATGAGATGCTTTCATATAGGAAATCATGCAAGTGAGATATCATCATGAACATGCAATGACCCAACTAAATCATATGACAATAGGGTTAGAAACTCAATGCATAAACATGGTCAATGCAAGCTAGTCATATCATAAGTCTTATCTCGTGAGATACTTCTAGTATCCTAGTTCATTATTATGGGAATTTTACGTTCAACCGACATAGACCATGTGAGCAATAACATGAAATCCAATGTCTGCCCCACACCGAAAAGGGGACTGATGTCTACCCCACACCACTAGAAGGGGTGTCCTACTTGCCAAGGTAAGGACCATAAATCTGTATCTTACGTGGAATCCACTAGCTATGTGTCTATCTGAGACAATACCTACGAGGCACGTAGTTATGGGACTTAGGGATTCCTACTAAAGGTCCACGGATGCTAAACAGATACCTTCATCCCAAAAGCCTGCTTGGTGCTAAGTAAAATCCCAAGGAATAGTCAATTAAGCTTATTCATATTTTAACCAAGGAAGCGGTACATCTAGGGTTACCAAATCCAAGCTAAGATCATATCAAGACGTTTCAACTACCATGGGCTTACCCCAAGCTTACGTCAATAGAATAGCTTCTAATCAATTCATAGGTGAGGAAGTCTTTCAACCATATGAACCCTAGTTTATGTGAGAAAACCTTTCACATTCATATTCTTAGCTTATTGTGAAGAAAACCTTTTTCAGAACTCATGGATGCCATCATCTATATGCACCCTAGCAATTATAAACATAATTCTCATGAAACATGCATCTCTTATGCAAGCTATTCATATGTTCATAAATCATGATCTAGTATTGGTACATGTCAATTCATCTTAGAATCATGCAATAAACTAGAATCATGCATATTTTCATCAATTTCACAAGTTCATAAATGCATGGATCATACTTCATCATGAATTCATAACTAGGAATCATGGCTCATGCATGGGTTCATACAATTTCTACTCAAATCATATATTTCATGCTAGATCGTGCACTAAATAACTTTATCACGCTAGATCATGTACTAAGAATCATAAAATCAACAATTGGAATCATAATTGAAGATTCCATAAGAATTGATCATAACCCTAATTCAATTTGGAGAATTAAACCTTGAAAGTTTAAGAAAAACTAGGGACCCATTGGAGGAAAGGGCTCCAATGGTGAATGCTAACATACCTCAAAAAAGCCCAAAAGAAATTGCTAAAAATCTATGACCTTCAATGAAGGATCCTAGCCCCCCTTCTTCTTTGAGGATTGAGAGAACTTTCTAGAGAAAGAATTATTTGGGAATTTGAGAATGTAATTAATGAAGAAAGATTTATATAATGGGTCAATTTAGTGGCAAAGTCGTAATTAAAAAGACTTAAAAGAATTGGGAAAAGACATAAAAACCCCTTGAAAAGTAATTGCCGGATGAAGTCTATGGTCCAAACCTACGGTTCGTAAGAATTCCTACGGACCGTCCTGTTGGACCGTAGAAAACTTTAGAAAACCCAAAATTCAGGACACTATCTATGACTTTGATCTACAGCCCGTAGGCCATCCTACGGTCCGTAGATCCAACCTGTAGAACCCAACTTGACCCTCATAAATTTTTCTAAGTTTGGAAAACTTTGACAGGACCTTTCTACGATCAATGGAAAGACCTATGGTTCGTCCTGTTAGCCCGTAGAGTTGAACTCAGAGACTTGATTTTCAAAACATTTTACCCTCTTTCTATGGATCATTCTACGGTCCGTCAACTGATCTACGACCCGTAGATTGCATCCGTAGAAAGTTACTCTGGGCAAAAAATTGAAAAAATTTCTCTTTCGAAAACTAAGGTGTTACAATATCTCCCCCTTGGAAAGTTTCTTCCCCGAATGGAACTCAGCTAGCAAGAACAAGAGTAGAGGAAACAACATTTCTATGATTCCAATCATGAATGCAACTACATAATGCACATATCCGAGGAGGAAGATCAACTCCAAGCTAAAGCATGCTTCATTACAAAATGTCAATCCATAATTACTTAATGAATGCATGCATAAGGAAACATGAGAATGACTAAGACGCATGAATCCTAGAAATAAACCCAATCATCAACCTCAAACTCTCATGACACCCTTCATGGGCGAAATTTTCAAATGGACCAAATCATCAACCTCAAACTCAAGATCCCTTCTTCTAACATCGGCGTCGAAGTTTTGTCGACTTTGAGCCATTTTCAACCTTTCTCTAATAAGCCGAACTTTCTCCATAGTCTCATGCACTACTTCGGGACCCATCAAAGCAACTTCACCCACATCAAACCATCCTATAGGAGACCTACATCTCCTACCATAAAGAGCCTCAAATGGGGCCATACCAATACTTGCATGGTAACTATTATTGTAGGCAAACTCAATCAAAGGCAAATGATCATCCCAATTACCCTTGAAATCAATCACACAAGCTCTTAGCGTATCCTCTAAGGTTTGGATAGTACGCTTCGCTTGCCCATCGGTGTGGGGATGAAAAGCTGTGGTAAGCTTAACGTTGGTACCAACCCGTAAAACCCAACTTGACCCTAAAAAATTTGACTAAGTCTGGAACACTTTGACGAGACCTTTCTACGGTCCATCCTGTTAGCCCGTAGACTTGACCTCAGAGACTTCATTTTAAAAACATTTTACCCTCTTTCTATGGATGCATTCTATGATCCGTCAACTGGTCTACGACCCGTAGATTGCGTTCGTAGAAAGTGACTCTAGGCCAAAAACTGAAAATTTTTCTCTTTCGAAAACTGAGGTGTTACAGCAAGTACATCAAGCATTAGGAAGATCTACAACTACTCATTGCATACTCTTCATACTCCGGTATAATGTTTGTACCAAACTTATGTTTGTTGTCTTATTTATTAAAAACTTCAACTGGAAGTAAGTACAAAATTGCATTTCAGCGATCGTGCTAGCACCAATAGCAAGAATTCAAAAGGTCTCATTAGCTAAGCCACCGTTATATGGACCTTCATTTCCAGGCAAGCAACCTAAAAAGATTCTCTCCCATGGATTTATGTACGAAGTGCAATATTGTCATTCCGATGTTGTTATGGCATTCTCAATCATGTTGCTTTCTTAACGTGGTGATTTTCATCTTCCAAATTAAACATCTCTTCTATACTTTTCCACTGCCATAAATTCTTTTCAGAGAACACCTATTGGATTGATCCTTATATACCCAGTCTCTCATCCTTCTTAATAAATATCAACCACGGGAAGAGTTTTAGGTCATCTTACATGCCCACTCTATTTTAGTGATTCAAACTTAGATGTGAGAGCAAAAAATTTAAAATTAGCTGCTACACACAATGTTTTAGGTACATCACCCTTCTATTAACATGTAGCAACTTAGAAAGGACAACACATTAACTTTTTACCTTGCAAACAAAATTTCATAAGATTTAAGAATCTCTTTCATTGGAATATTCCTGCCCAGAAAAAGTAACTAACTTTGAAGAGCAGCAAGACAACTCTCACCTCCTTTTCTGTCATTTGCCTGATTCCACCTGTCCTTGCTATTCTTGCTTAGCTATTACAAGGAGAAAAGGGTGGGTTCGAACCAAAAATTTTCCCAGCAAGAACTATAAGGAGAAAAAGGTTGGTTCCATTTTCCCCTTTTGCTTCCTTCTTTTATTTACTTCTTCTTCCTCTTTGATTTTTCTTCTGTGGATTTTACTACTCTATTTTCTTAAAAGTATTTTTGAAATCACACATGCATATATAAAATCAATCAATCAGTGACATAAATGTACAAAACTGAGCTCGAAACAAGCTGAAAGAACAACAAAAGCAAAAGTCTCCCTTCAAATCCTAATAACCTTGAAGCTTAAATGGTTAAAAGAAGATACTAAATAAAAGGGAAAGAGGCAAAAGTAGAGGTATATACGGAAGAAAACAAATAAAGTGTGAAAGAATGAAGTATTAATGAGCCTTACTTTTCATTTTATTTACCGAAATGACCAGGACGGCGTGGAGGTTATTTATTGGTTTGGTAGTACTGAGGCACTCCGTCTTATTTAGAATGATATATCTGAAAAGCTATACTATCCAACATAGTACTACTACACTTTATCACATTACTTAATTTCTATCCACATGAATTGCAAACCTACCTAAATGCATGCCACCACTTAATGACTCCACTTCCACGTAGAAGTGGAGGTGGCAATACTCGAAAAAGATTTTATCCCATTACATATATATTAAGGTATTACATAGATTCATGGTAAAATATGAATAACTTTTGAATATATCATAATTAGTAGAAAATCATTTCGAATAAAATCTACTATATTATAATAATAATTTTCAACATAACTAAATGTACTATCTTAATTAAAATATTAATAACTTATAAAACATTTATAAAATACATCCATACACAAATATATCATAACCAAAGTATTATATTTTTTTATAAATATTCAAAACACTTTTAGAAAAATAAAACTTTTTACTAAATTCAACTTTCAAATCAAATATTTTCAAATACGCGATGTTAATAAAATTCTAAAATTTAGGCTCGCAAGCCTTTGATACACATATATGGAAGCTAAACAAAATCCAAAACCTGGTATCATAGTATAAGAGCCGAAACTACATCAACAGAGTACAACATATCAAAAAGGAGATATACATATGTCTCTGAAGGATAAAGAAGTACATAATACAGAAGATGAACTAAAAGCTAAGCTCTGCTCACCAAGAGCTAACCCTCAGCTTCGATTGTCAAAAAACACACCTCGCACGAGGCATCATAATCAGCGGCAAGAGGTCAGACTCAGATTTGCACCAAAAGATGCAGAAGTGTAGTATGAGCACCAATTGCAAACCAACGGGTACCCAGTACGTATCATAGTCCAACTGGGTGCATATAAGATATAAAATGCAATAATATCGCAAAAAAGAAACAAGTAGTCACAGAAACAACGAACAAGCACATGAAAGCTATCATAAAAAGGATATAAGGTGAAAACAATCATGCTAGGCTAGCTTATAGAAAAATAAGTCTCATAGACACAGGTGAAGGAAGGAAAGAAATGCACTTGCGGTCCATGCAATAACAATATATACAAAGAGAATTAAAGAAGAAGAAGCCAGTATACCGGTAACCTCAAGTAAAAGGGAAGGAGGGAAGGAAAAATAACAATAACATGCTCGAAAACAAGAATAACATCTAAGTCATACTAGTAATACAACTCTCAGTTTCTAGTCATCAAATGTAATCATAATCAGGATCAGTATCGTGATAGAATAAGAATAAATAAAAGTCTATCTTTAGTCCCACGAGCGCCCATACACCCGAGGACCACATGCAAGTGAAAAAAAACCCTCTGGCATCCCATATTACCGGAGCACACACTGATCAAATATCATACAAGGGTGGATCCGAACACAATATGCATAATGTGTTATGATATGCTAAAACCAAGTGATAGTAGTGTCGTGTGTTACCCCCTCTAATACCTAAAAGGCCCAATAGAGGCAGGATCCATGGAAGGAATTCCCCCGAGTATATAAACTCCACCATACACCCCTCCTCCGGCACCCGCCGGAAGAAGCCCATCGTCCGGATCAGCAAGGACCATGGAGGTCTACTCGTAGACCACATACTAAATCTCATAATCTCAGAATAATCGTCTGGAGTGTAGATGGATCTCAATAAGTCAAAAGACCTCAGAAATGCTCGCTTGAAGTTCTACTCGGGTCTAAATGAGTGAATCATGTTTCAAAACCACAACGAGAGTGCCCAACCATAACCGGGTCTAAAACAGTAGTAAAACTAGGTTGTTGCTCGATCCGACCGAGTCTAGTATCACCTCAAGTCAATAGTAAAGCATGTCTAGCACCACAGCTAAACTAGGTATACTTAAGTATGAAAACATCGGTAAATCATCTCTTTAACTCTTTCTTTCCCCAAGAAGATCCATGGAAACAATTCCAAACCTTTTACAGCTATTTTTAGTGAAAATGGGCCCTCGGGGCTAGGCAAGGTTTAGAAAACCATTTAAAGTGGGCTCGAAGCCAAAATCTTAGGAAAGTCATGTATAAATATCCTAATATGCATGATGATGGCATGCCCAACGGCTCACAATCAACCTATCGGCCCTGGACAAGCTTCATTCACTCTACAACACATATAACCAGCCTATGATCACAATATCAATGTTCGGGACTTACGTACATTCTCAATTAACCCAAAACCTATGGTCTAGAGTCAAAATACAAGGCCACAGAGGACCACAAGGGTGATACTATCAACTAGAACGAATACTACAGTCAATGGAGTAAAAATAAGACGTACATGAAGAAGTGGACAAGGTCTAGGGTACCAAGCTAATATACCGAACCCAACGATGCTAATTAGTGCAATTATATCTTATATATATGAAGTCTAAAAGACTTAAATCGTAATGTACCTGTCGTCCGATGACAAGCTGCTAGAACAATGATGTCCAAGCACGAACCGCTCCAAGAATCTCTGAAATGAAATCAAACTCGAATTCGGGCTTGAATCACTTGACGTAGACATTCAATTTTCCCTTTGAACTAAAATATTGCATAAAACATAGTTTTCCTTGCCAAAATCACTCATCAACGTAAAAGATGTATATACATGCAGGAGCATATGTAGTAGAAAATATAATTAGAACAAAGTCAGTGGAGTCAAATGTAAATGTCATATTTATAGAAGCAAATTTATATCATATTCTTTAATAAAGAATGAAAGAAAATAAAAATCCTAAGCCTATATGCATTACTATATAAGAAATGTCAATAAGCAAGCAGCACTCCGTCAACATGCTTGCTTATTCACATTTCAAGCAAAATTGGGGCCCACTACTATTTACTCTCACATTTCAAACAAAATTGGGGCCCACTCCAACTTTCTTGCAATTGTATTGGTAATACATATTTTTACATAGCAAAAAACATTGGGCCCACGTGAATATTATCCATTCTACATGCAATTGTGGAACCACTGAATTTTTACAATTTATTCCATTTTGTTTATTTTAAATTTTATATGCCTCTTAAATTCTAATTAATATGGGTGTTTTATTATAATATCCATATTAATTGATATATAATTATACATTTTGAAAAATAATTTGAAATAAGTAATTAATGTTGAGGGTAAAATATGCAAAAAAAAAATATTAAAAAATCTTGATATGCTTATTATGTAATTTTATGTAAATATTAGTTATGAAAATTTAATTATTTATATTTTAGTTATTCCATCTTCTATCTTACATAAAATAATATATAATTTTTTATAATTTATACATATATTAATTATGCATGTTCCTAAATTTACGTTATCAAAAAAATCATACTAAATAAGTACTACTTAAAATGTAGCAAATATCCCTGATGATTTAAATTTAAACTTTTGATTTAATCGTCCAAAATTCTATCATATTTTATTGTTATTAACTAAGTAATACATTTTCTTATTATTTCTCAATCTTTTTATCCATAAATTTCCTTTTATTTCTAATGTTAATGTTATATCGTTGATATTATTAGCAGAAAAAAATAAATATTATTATATATTAAAAATTAAAAAATACCACAAATAAAAATTACGAATTTCAAATAATGGTAAGTGGGCCCGTGCTCCCCTTTTCTAGTTTATACATATATATCATCAAGTCTATACTAGAAGACATAGTACTACTACACTTTATCACATTAATTAATTAATAGTATAAGTTACATAAATCACATAGTGTAAAGATGAAATTACTATCTATCCCTACTTTTTTTCTAATTACAATAATCCCTTAAAATTAATCCAATCCGAATACATTAATGAAAGGCGGATACATTAATACAGATACATTATTAAAATAAGAGATTTTTTAATCCGGATACATTAGTGAAAGCGTGAATACATTAATGCGGATATATTATTAAAATAAGGAATTTTAGAGATTTTTAAAAAATATAGGAAAATATGGAAAATAATTTACTTAAAGCTGTCTAATTTAATAGTTTTTCCGCATGAATTACAACCCTACCTAAATGCATGGCACCACTTAATGATAATTGTCTTGTGCATTTCCTCCACTTCCACGTGGAAGTTAAGGTGGCAATACTTAAAAAAAGTTTTACCTATTACATTTATATTCGGGTATTGCATAGATTCATGGTAAAATATATATAACTTTTGAATATATTATTAGAAAATTATTTTGAATAAAACCTACTATATTATAATAATAATTTTCAACATAACTAAGTTTACTATCTCCGTTAAAATATTAATGAATTATAAAACTCTTATAAAATATATCCATACACAAATCTATTATAACCAAAGTATTATATACATTTTTATAAATATTCAAAACATTTTTAGAAAAATAAAACTTTTTACGAATTTTAACTTTCAAATAAAATATTTTGAAATACTCGTGATGTTAATAAAATTCTCAAATTTAGGCTAGCAAACCTTTGATACGGTACGAAGATTTACTTTAAAACACCTATGAAATAGCCCCCAAAAGAAGCTACATGCCACACAAGGCCACTAGAAGCTACCAACAACTCATAGAACCCCGCACGACCATCAACGACACACTCTCACTATAATAAAACTTATATCAAACAAGGACACCCCATCCTCAAAACTACTACGACACCTGGAATCAGGATCGAGCTTCCCACAAGTTCAGTTGAGGTCATACAATCACAAATCACTATCACACGATTTCGATAACTCAACTCTTATGACACATCTCTAAAACAGGGGAACGACCAAAACGGCAAAATGAACGGCCAGGGCACTGAACCACTAGTCTTAGAAAGCCATATATGACATAGTGCTGCTACAGATAAGTCCTGAATAGTATAAGAATGACCGGATATTACACGTCTGTAACATATGTTCGAGATGCTATAGGGAATTCTTAGGAATACATCAATTTTCTTATTCCTTTTCTACATTCTTGACTTTAGCTATTTTTGAGTTTTGTTTGTTTCATTCATTCTCAGATGGCTAGGATTAAAGCATTCACGGTGTGTGAGAGCTTCTTGTATCTTTGGATGGAGGCGCAACTAGGGGTGGAGGTACAGGTCGGCCTAGAGGTCAAGGTAGAGCATGAGCTATAGCACTAGCTCAAGGCCAGGAGTGTGCATCATCACAAGAGCCCATTATAAAATTAGAGTAGGTCTAGTGTTGGCTAGATTGTGTTGGGCCTTCCCAGCTTCTGCTAGAATTGGTTTCCATGCATGCTCTCTAGAACACTATAAGTAGGATCCTTAGCTTTATGGAGCTGATGTCCAGGTGGGGACTATGCCTAGTACTTAGTCTATCATTCAAGTTAGAGATGCGGCACAAAATTCTACCTAGGAAAGGGCACAGAGTTAAAAGATACTAGGAGCGCAGCCTACTACTATTGATCCTCACTTACTAGTTCTATCGGTGCCGAAAAATTGCTCTGCCCATGGCAGTTAGGTAGGTTATGTCTTTTGAGCAGTAGAAGATGTTGGGGAAATTCATCAGGTTGGGTGCTCCCAGTTTCTCTAGTTGTTCATGTGAGTATGCCCATGAGTTTCTTGTTAGCTGCTAGGAGAGGTTGCTTACCTTGGTTTTTTTGAGTTGCATAGGGTTTATTACATTGCTTCCAGATGGATAGAACTCCAAAGCAGTGGTGGAGGTCTTATCTTTAGTGCAGTCTAGCTGGGTCACCACGAATGACTTTGGCCAACTTCTCTAAGGCTTTCTTAAAGAAGTATGTACCTCACAAATTAAGGGAGAGGCTGAGGGATGAGTTTATAAACTTGTTGCATGGAGCAATGTCAATTTTTATGTATGAGACCCGACTCCACGAGCTAGCGAGCCATGCAACTATGATTATGATGACAAAGGTCAAGCAGATACATAGGTTTTTTTAGAGGGTTGGCATTACCCCTTTGGTTGGCTATAGAGTAGATGGTAGCAACAGGTTGTTCATTTCTTCATGGTGTAGACCACGCGCACACCATTGAGGGGATACATCGCGAGGCCTATGGAGGCAGTGATAAGAGGCCCTGCGGTTAGGGTGGGTATAGTGGGCCTTAGTCCCGAGTTAGGGATTTCCTAAGTCGAGTTACCCACATCAGCCTTAGCCTAGTATGCTGGTTCAGGAAGCCTCACAACTTATAGACGGGTGTATGGCAGGTGTTAGAGATCAGGGTAGCTAGGTTTTAGGGCAGACTTCATGGGGTTCACATTTCAGGTATTCAGGCTGTGGTGGACCTACTCCTATGTCAATGGAACACCAATGCACACTTGTACACCGCTGGTACTCCGGATAGTGTCTTTCCTTTCTAGCTAGCGTTGAGCCTTCGAGGGGCCTAATATCTCCTAGTGGACATCGATCCCATCACCGATATATTTTTGTAATGTTTTGCTCCAAATCATTCTATCTTTACTTTTGCAAGAAATGCATGCACACAAGAGAACTAGGCCCAAAATCCCCCTACAATCATTAAAATATAGAAATAATTCATCAATAAGAGTCTACAAAATTGGTAAAATACAAACTCATCACCGGCCAAACAAGAATGACAACTTCAGAATGAATATCCCCAATTAAACCCCTCAAAGTATGAGTAGAACTCTGGCTACTCCTTACCACTAGCCCTCAAGTAAATAAAATTGCTAAGTTTTAATGCTACCTGAACGGGCCTACTAGGCTAGAACTTATAAGTGTAATCTCAATCATCAACAGCCTAGGGACTAAGGTTTAAGGCATAATTAGATCTCTAAGGTCCCGAAAACTATCAATTTGTAAATAATGATCATGCCGGACTAAATTCATCCTAAAATCAATCCTAAAGATCATGAATATATGATCTAACTAAGTAAAGTCTAAAGAAAGAAAAGTGTACCCTACTTTAAGGCCGTACCACATACACAAACCGTCACTCAAAAGCATTCCCCTGCTGAAGAACCTCAAATCGTTTCCATGCTATCAAAAACATAATCTAGAAACCAATATAGAACTAGTAATACCCATACCGATGGCATGAAATTTGGATAAAAATTAGGTCAAAAATTGACCCTCGGGGCTCATTGACAAAACATAAAACTATAATTGCCATTACAGTCTTATCGAGGTGAGGATCATATTCCCCAAAATTGAGCGAAGCTAGAATTGAATTTGGAACTCAAATGGTTCACAAAGTTCACTTTAAGGAAAGAAGAATCAGGCTAATTAGAGACCTTTTCCGAGAATCAAATGTGGAATTAAAGCTTTAATGTGCAATAGAAAGTAGAGGGGAAGAGTTTTACCTTGGAATCAATTAAAATGGTCAAGAAATTGTCAGAATCCTCTTAAATTGAGCTTATATTAAATGGAGGAATAAGTCATCCAGTTACATAAAAATGTGTAAGAGAAGGCTCTTAAAACACTCAATGATCGTCACTCATATGGACATTTGACACAAGTGCAACATTAACATAGTGGGGAAATGTGGATGGAGCAAAATATCTCTTTTCTCAAGCTTCATAGGATCAGCCACGAGCCCATAGCCATAAGCCTGCAGCAGTGAAGAAGCGCCACAAAAGTGACATCATTGGAGTGATCAAGCTCTACATCAGCGGAGGCTATGGAAATTAACAACTCTCGTCGGTGAAGCTGATCTCTACCGGGGAGACTCCACGGAAGTGAGCCAAGCTCCACGAGAGCACCTGCATCAGCACTTGTTGCATCAGCAGGTTCAAAAATTTCCCAAGATCCTCCAACAGACTCTTGATATTCATTAAGAGTCCAACAAAAACAATCCAAACATACTACCCAAATAGAAAGGACATTTCAGAGTCAATGGAATTGACAAAACAACCAAAAGAGGTTGTCTTAATGAAATGTTGACTTATGTCATACAACTAAAACAAAAAAAAAACAAGAAAATAATCAAGCATCCCAAAATCAAACTAACATGCTTTAAACCCAAACCAATTGTCCTACTAGACCAAAATAAGCATTCAAAAGTTAACAACCCTGACGAAAATGTCATCCTGCCCATTTACCTGTAATGCTTTTAGAAGTCAATTCTCTCAACATAAAAAGCTCAAAAAAGGGGTAAACTTCACGTAACACTTTTCCAAATACCTCAAGAACCAAGCGACCCACCCAAACATACCATAAAAGCTACGCGAAGGGGAAAATAGTAAAAATACAATGGAAAAACCAAATGACCGCAAAGTTCATTACAATATGTTTATCTTTTGGATCGATAATTAGGTAGATGGGTATTTTGACAGCTTTTGGGTTCTATGTTTTTGCGTCAATATAAATACTTTTTTTCTAAAAAAAGAGTTGTTTAGTTTGATAGAATATGGGAGACAAACAAGTCAGAGAAAAGAATACTAACTTTTCTTGTCATTTTTTTGTGAAGTTTGGATTACGATATTGGATTCTTTTCTGAATAGTATTTGAATGTGTAATAATAATTCTTAATCATTTTTAGTAACTTTTATTGCATTTTGAGTAGCTAAACCTTCTAATTAGGTTATGGATCCAATATGGGTGTAATGTTTGAAGTGTTTACATAACGCATGATCATTATGTTTTAGGCTATCAAATTATTTCTCATTTATACTGTTGGTTGGTTTTTGCAAATATTAACTTGCACTACATTGTCCTTGTTTTTCTTGGATAATTTGATAAGGATTTGGTATAAATAATTAGCACAGACTCGGGTTGCTAATCCTCATTTAATAGGTTCTTTTAGACATAAATTGAATTACTGGACATATATCAATCTGTCTTAATTATATCTCATGTATTTTGGAAAATCATTTAGATATTAATTGTTCATTTATGAGGAAAGATTGAGAGATGGTATAGAGATTAAGTTTATATCTATTACAACCCAATTAATTGAGTAATGGTATAGAGATCGAGTGCATGTCTAGAATTACACAATTATCCCTATTTGCATAAAAACTCAGGATACTAAATTTCATAAAAAGAGGTCATAAACTTTGTTTTTTAATCATCATAACTTTGCAGTCAAATCAATTTAGCATTTTTATATTTTCTGAAAAAATTAAATATTTCAGCATTCACAAATAGAAAATAGACAACTAGTCAAATATTTGTCTAATCTTTACCTTTAACGTCTATTCCCTATGTGATTCCACACTAAACACTTAGGATTACTATATTTGACTTCAATTTTATTATGTCATCTTATATATGTGTAATGACCCTTCAAGTTATTTTCTCATTTCTACATTCTTTTAGGTATTTGGAGAATTCCTATAGTAACTCGAAGTCAATGATGACTAAGTGAGACTGACAGTTTGGTCACATGATTGTTCGTTTGGTTTTTGTGCAAGTTTCTGCATTTTGAAGCTTTTAAAACTTGAACGGTTGACATCAATCAAATGATCAGGAAGATGTCTTCAGAATGCACTTATGACTATTCCATTAGCTTTGGAATGTTGTGTTTGGCCAATAAGGGTCTTTGGTGCAGATCTCGAGGCTTCTGGGAACATCCCGAGCCCCTTTGTAGTATTTGTCTTAAAATGAAGTTTGAATGTAGGACCTACTTTTTGTCGAGACGATCTTGATTGAAAGTTTTGAAATTTTTGTTGAGTCTTGAATGTTGAATTTGGTGGGGTAGCATATCTCATTTGCATGCAAGAGGTTCCAAATGAATCCCAAGCACAAAAGTGGGGATTTTCATCTTTGGGGAAACCAATTGATGCATCAGCTAGTGCAACCCACCTTTTATCTTCACGTTCACGTGCCTCAGGACGCGTTCGCGAGGCCTGTGCGGCATTTCCAAAGGCCTGGTGAGTTGGCCATCACGTTCACGGGCATTATGCCACGATCAAGTAGGCCAAGGAAGTTGACATTTCACGATCGTTGTCTAGGTTCTGCATTCATGATGCTTTTGGGGTGGACCTTCCACTGTTGTAGACTAGATCCCATGTTCATTGAGGTCATTTAATTGGTATTTTATAAAATGACCAGTTGCGATTTCAGCAATAATTACATTATTCAAATTGTGATTTCTAGAGTTCAAGACCTCTGTTTAAGGTGACTCGAGTTACGTTGTGTTAGGATTCTACATGGGAGTGTGTTGGGGGTAATCGGGAGAATGTAGGGAGCTTGTTTTCGATGGTAATTTTGGTCCCAAAGGAATGCCTGAACTCCATTTATGGTGTTTTTGTGTCATTTTCTTGCATGAGCTAAAATTGTGTTTTTCTGAGCTTAAATTGTGCCCAATTATGGGACAGTAGTTTAGTATGCTATTTAGAACCCTTTGATAGAGTCAATTTTAGGATTCTCTTCGCAGGTCCCATAATTCTATTTTTACTCATTATTTGAGATCATCTCCAATAGTTTTTATTTTTGTGTCTAAACATCTATTTTGATGATGTGATCTTGTTTTTAATAGTTAGGCAGCGATCGGAGGCCGCACAGAAGGGAAAAACTCAGGAAATGTGATTTTTGAGCCCGCTGTCTGTGTTGAGGTAGGTTACGGCTTCCTATTCTTTTGATTGAGCTTTCGAATGTAAATTCATGTTGAATTGCTAGATTTGGAGTGGGGTTTATAGTTGAACAATGTTTAATTATTAGGAATTATGCCTTAGATGTATTTTAGGGTATCTTAAGGAGTTCTAGCATTCTTAATCTTGTTACGTGATTGCCTTGCCTCGTAGTCCTTGTGTTTATGTTGTTCATGTGATTATGATAGATGGATATTGGCCTTAGCCTATGTTAACACTAGTGATTACCTTGGACTTGTGGTTTAGAGCCGATAGGCCTTAGAACTGCTGTGGCGTTGCTATAGATGACTTAGCTTTTTATTGACCGATATACCAGACTTGGGTCTGATAGTGTGATCCTTAGCTAGACGACTACTCACTTCTTATGACCTTTCATCCATAATTTACCCTTGATATCAACTCGGACGTGTTTGTGGGTGCTTTTGAGCTTTATCTAGCTGTTTAGTCGAGTCTTTAATCGGGAGTTCGTGTGGGTCCCTGGCGACTCTGGAAAAGGTTTTTCTCTACAACATGGAGAAGTTGGGATATAGTAGAGTATTTGGAGTATTAGGAGTTCTTTTTCCACAATTCAAGGTCTATGTACATTCTTATCATCTTGGGTTCAATACCCATGTGTACCTCTTTTCAGCTAGGATTGAGGCCTTGGCGTACCTTCTATTAGCCGGGTTTGAGGTCTTGGCATACATTCATAGACATGGTTTGAGGCCCTGACTCATCCTTTTTATCCTCGATTTGAGTTCACACTGACATTCTATTGGGTTCTTAGGTGTCCTTTACCGTGGTATGAGTCCATGGATGGGCATGGCAATTCTAAAAGTATTCATAAGCTTAGATGGTAGTTCCTTAGCTCTCATATGTACTCATCGGGATTATGGGAGTCCGTTCGAGTTATTTACTTTCAATTGCGCACCAGTGTACTTCTAGGCTTATGGAGGTTCCGTTAGATTTAGTTTGCTTTTTACTTTACTGCTCCATCTGTCCTTAGCTCGTGTGCTTCATAGTTAGGCTTTCTATTACCATTTTTGTTTTGTGACCTCTAGTTGTTATTCTTCCTGCTTTTCATTAATCCCTTTACTTTCTATGTTCAGTCGGCCTATGATTCCTACTTGGTACCTGTTGTTTTAGTACTCATACTACATTTTGCATTAGTTTTCGTGATGTAGGTCAGAGAACTTGTCACCATAATTGATATCGAGCCTGTAGCGGGATACTCGGAGGCGAGGGTGAGCTTATTGCATCCTAAATCAGCTTGTTTCCTTCTCTTTTAGCTTGACTAGTCTTTTGCTTTTGAGACAAGCCTCTATATGTTTTTCAACTTTCGGGACATGTAGTCATTTTAGAAGCTCTGTATGTGTGACTACTAGGTTTTGGAATTGGATATAGTATTTTGATTTTATATATTTGGTCTTATTCTAATCTTTCGGTGTTTTCTTTAAACTATTTCGTTTATTGCTTGTTATTTGTTGTTTCTGCTTTGTATACCAATTACTAGTAGTTCTGATTTATGGGTTTGCTTACCTACTTGTGGGTTGTAGTAGGTGTCACCATGACTCGAGTTTTTGGGCCATGACAACGTGTAATTGTAAAAGTATCAAATTGTAACACCATAAGTTTGAAATGTATAAAATAACAAGTTTATATTCAACGAGCTAATTTGTCATATTATATGACAATTGTCCTTAAAATGTTGTGAGATAATGGTAAATAGGTGATTATATGAAGTATCTTGAAATTTTTATATGGAAGTTAGAGGCCAAAGGGAGCCTTGAAACAAATATCTTAATTGATAAATTTATCACAAGGACATTTTGTTATAATCTTTTTTATGGGATAAATTTAGATATTAATATAACACAATATATGAAGGATTAAAGGTACTATTAAATATCTTATTAATGGTATTTTAGTTTAGTTTCCATAACATCAAACTACTCATCAGTTCGACATAAGAGCAAAATGATATGACCATTTTATTGCATACTATTTGGGAAAATCGTTGATCAAGCTCAGGTTTGGCAACCTTTAAAAAAGAATTTTAGACTTCAAAAACATTCATTGTCATATTTTTTATCACGATCCGATTTCTCGAGTCATGATGGCGTAGGCCAATCGAAACCATATCCCGGAACTGAACAGTAATGGGACTAAGGGTGAAAACTAACCTCAACTAAGCGGAAGCATCAAATAAAACACATAAGAGAGGCTGAAACGAAACCAAAACTATATATAGAAGACACCTCCCAAAACCTGGAAGTCACAAGTACAGAACTACTAACAAGAGTACAAGTCCCAAAAGTAGACCACAGAAACAAACTGTCTCGAAAGCAAAAGACAAGTTAAAATATAAATACAGAAGGAGACAGGTGATCCCATAACGCCATGTGCTCACCCTCGTCTCCTGGACAGACAGCTGCAGGCTCGAACTCAACGCTGAGAACTGGTGCTCGGACCTGCTTCACGAAAATAGATGCAGAGTGTAGTATGGGTACCAAAACAACAGGTACCCAGTAGGCATCATAGGCCGACAGAGCAAGAAAGGTAAAAATGAGCAGACAAGATAAAATCAAACACAACAGAGGTCAACAGAACAAGAAAAGAGTAAGCGGAAAGCAAATCTAAGAATAACACACTAAACCCAACTGGGCCCCCGATAAGACCTAGGCACACTCAAGCACAAACAAAAAAGAATTGAAACGGACCCCCATAAGTCCGACAAGTGCACACAGAGAAAATATTCTACAGAAAAAAGGAACCCAACTCCACAAGCCTTGACACCCATAGGTCTTGAACCCAATAAAGATAGTACCTGGGCTCCGCCCAATCATCAGTCACGAGTTGGAAATAACGGACTCTAACCGTGTAACGTCAGCCTCAAACCGGAAATCACACCTCTCACTCAACGGTCTCGAGTTGGAAATAATGGACTCTAACCATGTAACGTCAGCCTCGGACTAGATCTAAACAGCCTACGCTCAACAATCTAGCGCTGGAAATACCGGCTTCAACCGGGTAACGTCAGCTGCGGGCTGGGACTAGCAGCCTACACACAACGGTATCACGCTGGAAATAACGGATTCTATCCGTGTAACGTCAACTGTGAACCGGAGCTAGCACCTACCCCCGACAGTCTCGCACTGGATATACCAAATGCTAACCGGGTAGCGTTAGCTGCGGGCTGGAGCTAGCAGCCTCGAACCGGATAAAGCCACCACCAACCAATAGAACACAAAGTTAGACACCATGGGACGCTGCCCCCACAGGGATATCAACCCAAGGCTCCTAGCCTATCACAACCCAACCAATAATCGGCACCATCGCTAAATGTTTCGGTAGCACCCTAGAATCGAGAAATAAGAGAGAAAGAATCAAAAGATTCAAAAAGCCATGCAAACGCCTAAACTAAGGCTCATACTATCTGACCCAAGTCTGATATACCAGTCTACAAGGATCTAGTCCATCTGAATCGACGTCGGATACATACTCAAGTCAAACAGGTGCATAGGACTAAGACAATACTATCCTAACCTATTCTAAGGTCGGAAAATAATCACAGAAATCAGTAGAATGCAAGCAAATATCCCGAACCCACGCAAGCAACGACAGTAACCACCCAACAAGTAACCCACAACAAATCAACGATCACCCCAAGCCAGCAATCCCACACTAAGGCATGATATTAACCCTGAACAGCCAGAAATCAACTCTAAAATAAGAAAATCGGAGAAGGAGAACAGTAGTGCTAATTACCAAACCCAGATTCACAAAACTCGGCAAGTAATCACATATTCAAGCTCAATCTAGGAAGAAGGGTAGCTGTAACCTACCAGAAGGCCGATCACACACACTCCAAGTCACTCTGCCGGAGCTTTCCTCTTCCGAACGGCCTCAGACTGCTACCACGCTGCAAATAATAGACCCACTACGTCAATACGTTCGTTTAGACACAAAAATCATCAAAATCAGAGACAGACCAATTTTGGAGTAAAAATTGGGAAACTTGGGACCCGCTCAGATTTTCTTGAATTGACTCCGTGAAGAGGTCCCAAACCCTCCCCCGAACTTGTATTCAAAAATAGAACACCTATCGGGGCTTGGATCAGCTCCAAACAGCCGACACAAGAAATACAAACTTTACAATTACAACTATATAGGCCTAGGATAGCAATTTATGCCTCGAATTAATGAAAAACGAGGAAAACCCAATGCAAATTGAGCCAACACCCACACTGCCAACGAGAATCTGAAATCCTCGGACTTCGAATCACCGGAAACCGATATAAGATAAGGGAGATATGAAATTTTAAAGATTTCATCCAAATGAGCTTGACCTCAATTTATATAAACTGCCAAGTACGCATACCTCCGTGAACGCGGAGGGAAAATAAGAAACACTCCGCGATCGTGGCCAAAGCCCCGCGAACGTGGAGGGAAAACAACCTCAGGGGCCCGCTAATGCGCAGGGAAGGGACTCAGACCTCTGCGAACGTGGAGCCCCATCTGCAAACGCGGAGTAGACACCCATACACCTCTGCAAATACCAAGCCTATCCATCAAACGCGGAGAGATCGAGTGTATGCAGACACCAGCTGCACCAACAGTGTTTTGGGCTTTCCCAAAACTCTGACGGGGTGCTCGGAATTCGTTCGGAACCCCGTGCACGCAAATGAGATATGCTACCCCATCAAATTCGATGTTCCAAACTCAATGGCGCAGTTAAAATTTTCATACGAGGTCGTTTTGATGAAAAGTGGGTCCCACACCCAATGGCCATTTTAGCCAATTTCTACCAGAGGACTCGAAATTTGATCAGAAGATTTCGAAAGTTCTCGAAGTGTCATTCTAGACCAAACTCGGCATTCTGGAACTAACCGCACTGTCAAAATTCTTAGCCGACTGCGTTTACAAATAATGCTAACCAAAGTCAAGTTTAAGCCAAATTTCGAAGGCTAAAGAGCTAACTGGCCCCAGAATCACACCGAAAACCTCGAGACTCAGACCAACCATGCTTCTAGACAAATTTGGCCACTCCAGAGCTGATGAAACCGTCAGAATTCCCATCTGAGGTCGTTTACCTAAAGTTATGACTGAACTCAACTTTTCGAGGTACAAAAACTCCAAAATAGGAAAACAGACATAAAACCCTACCTAAAGTTATGACTGAAATCAACTTTTCAAGGTTCAAAAGCTCCAAAACAGGAAAACAAGCATAAAACCCAAACGAACGACCAGGTGACCGAACCTACAATGCCAGCAAGTCAAAAATGACTTGGGGTCGTTACAGGAAAGCTCTAACCGATAGAAAATAGGCACAAACACGCAAATGACCTGAAGGGTCATTACTTTTTTTGAAGTGAGAAACGCTATTAATCCATGAGGATGGGTTTTAAGACCTTTGAGTTAAGAAAACACCTTCTTCTATCTTGATTCTTCCATGACCCAAGTTTGGAAAAAAATTCTCCTCATCGCAAGCTTAATTTTGTACAATTTATTATTGTTTTTCATTGTAAATGTTTTGTATACTTTGAGAAAATGTTCTACACCTACTTTTCTTAGAGTTTCTTGGCTTAATTGAAAATTTATTCCTATGATGTAAACATTGCGTTGGTCCATTTTCTTAGAGTTGCAGCGTTGGAATGATGTTGAACCCTTGAGAAAATTTGTTGTGATTGATAAGTAAAATATTTAGGTTGAGTGTAGATTCCTCCAACAATCTACATTTATGTCATTTTCATGATTTTTGAGCCATGAGGCACCGTTTGAGTGTCATGGCTCCAAGGATGCATTGAGTGTTGTGGCATCGAACAACCTAGTCATTGTACTGTTGTGAAATGTTTTATGGGTATATTTATGGTGTTGAGGTGATGTAGGGATGGGAGATTTGTGCGGCACTTTAAGGATTCGTGTACAGAGGTTATCAATTGAAACAATGTGAAGTGCACCTTGTTTTATTACATTGGGACCATGTTGCTCTTGTCAGGTGTCAATAGCTTCTTGTTGTTGCTATTAGCTGCTAGCTTAGTAGATATTTTGATGTTTTTTGTTGAGTTTAAGTGGGATGGTCATAATGATTAACTTAACACCTTATCAATTGGCTATGGACCATTCTTGCAATCTTGTTCATTCTTTTGTTGGTTGTGTTATGGTTATTTAGTCAAACATAATAGAGACACTGTGAGGATTATATCAGAAAGGTATGTTAAGGCTATAATCGCTCTTCTGATGTGATGACCTAAGATTGTTATGGCATGTATACTATCGTTATTTAACTTGTAGCCTCATCCTATAATGTTAGCTATCACACCAGGATATAGTGTCTATCACTAACACTCTATTACTGACTAAGCGGCCTTTAAGACTTATGGTGGTTTTGTTTAGGCCGCCTGTGATTACATGCTATTATTGTGTTGTTTTTATAGTCTTGTTGCCTCCTATGAGCTTGTTCTAGCCTCAGCAGACACCGACATTTTAGAGTTTTGGAGACTACAAAATGATTTCTATACAAGAGCATAGGAGCCTTGAAGACTAAGAGCCCGTTTGGAAGGATTTTAAAAAAGTAGCTTTTAAAAAGTAACTTTTTAAAGTTAACTTAAATGACTTTTAAGTCAAAAAATAAAAAGTTTTGGTAGTTCTACTTTTTACTTTTAACTTATTTTAAGTTATTTTAAACTTATTTATGTTATTTTTAAATTTTCCAAATACTCCCCAAAGGCAAAAGAATACTTAAAAGTAGGTTTGACCAACTTTTAATCCTATCCCAACAGGATCTAAGCCAACGGGTCAAGTAGCTACACTGAGCTTATGGACCAGGCAGACCGTTCCTATAGGCCAGGTAGTCCATACCTATAGGGCGAGTAGGTTTACTACGTGCCAACATTTGTATTGAACCACACATCCTAAATGTTGTATTTATTCATGTTGGTTACAAATTAAGATAAAGTTAGTTCTGATTATTATTGGTGTTGATGATGCTCAACTATACCTCACAAAGAAGATATAGTTTGTCATATCAAAAACAAACCCAACTTAACATAAGTCGGGGTTGAATTCGACAAGGAACAATGTATGAGCCATTGAATAAATAAGTAATTGCAAATCACTAAGTTGAATACGTACAGTTGATACAATTATTGGGGGTTTTCGATATGGAAAAAAACAGATGAACTTAAAATTATAAAATAAAGGATAGGATGATCGAAGATATTCACAATAAAGATAGCAAGGGGATTTGGGAATGAAGTTAAATATATAGCCATACGATTGATTTCAAGTAATTAACTACTATCTAAATAGTCATGGGTAAATCAAATTTTCATTGGGCTCTTAAGTACCCACTTGCATCTCTCGATCACAAGTAAATAATTCTCACTTGTTCTTCCGAACCTAGCAAATATTCCAAAACACTAACCAATAATAAGCAACAATAGGATTTTTCTATTTATAGATCAAATCTATAATATTAGGGTTAAATCGGAATAAGAATCTCTTTGGATCTAATCCATCAATTGATCCTCAAATCATGTGAATCAATCTTTCTCAACCTTAATAAACTTCCACATAAAAAATCAAGGTAAATGGCAGATTCTAGGGTTGATCACTCCCTTCGGTAATCAATCAAAACATGAGATTAATTAGAGAATCGAAGACCCAAATCATATATAAAATAGTATTCAATTAAATGCAAAAGCACAAGACATAAATAAAAATATGAATATTGTTTATCCCTAACACAATATAAATATCTTAAATAGCAACTACATCTATAAATATTCAATACAAATAAAGAGTCCAAGAAATATTTAAAGATCTAAACAAACTAAGTTCACAATCTTCACTCTATTGGTGTAGAATGCCAAAACTTACTCTCCAAGTTGAGTGATGGCTCAAGTTAACAAAATTAGGTCAGTGTCTATGATTAGGTCTATAGATGGTTGAGAAGCTTTTTATACATATTGGAGTTCCCAAATATGCCAAATGGCCTCTTTGGGAAGAACTGGGACATGATGGTCGTGCCTGTAGACTGACATCGTAGGTGTGATGCTGCTGTGGTGAGCTTTTTTTTGCAGGAGCAATCAGTTTACTATTTGCTCAGCTTCGCTGGAGTGACTCACTCTCCGGTGCTGGGATGTCGTAACTCTGGTCATTATTCTGTTGGTTCAACTCCGGTGGACAATAACTTCATTATTGCGATGACTCCTTCTCCGCAATGTGGAACCGGTGGTGCTGGTCCAATCTCACTGGTGCAAAGGCCGTTGGAGGTACGAACTTTTAGAGAATCTCTTTGACAATTTTTTTGACCATTGTGGGGCTCACTAACGGCTAATAGAAATTAGAAATCTAATCTCATATTTTTAGTTTTTAAGTTTTTTCCAAAAAGAAAAAAAACAAAACCTCCCCATTAATCTATAAATACATTTCCATATTCTCTCAATTTCTCTACTCTTTTAACTTTCAAGAATTTAATATTTAATTTCAACTTTCTCAAAACTAATTAATTCTCATATCTCTGAAATATCACTTATTAGTTATTCCATTACTTATTTTTATTAGTTATTAATTTATTATTTTTCTTAAAGTGCTAATAAGATTATTATTATAATATTACTTATATAATTTATTATTATTAGTTTTTAATTTATTATTTCACTGAAAATCCTAGCAAGATTATTATAACAATATTACTTATTAGTTTTTACTTATTAGTTATTTTTATTCATTAATACTTAATACTTGTTAGTTTATAGTTATTACTTTATTACTTTATTATTATTTTGATTTATTAGGTAACTCAATGATCAAAAGTATCAAGGATTAAATATCATTATTAACTAATAAAGTGAAATTATGCTACCGTTCGAGTCAAGTATTTATCTTGTTATGAAAATTTTGTATACTGTTTCATTTATTTTTATTATTTTATTTTTTTAGTATCTTATATTTAATTTTTGTTATTTTAATTAAACTATCACAATGAATTTGATGTAAAAAGCTGAAAAGTTTGTTTGAGGTAATACTAATAGAGGTAAAAGTAGAAATTCAAGAGGTTTTATTTCTAATACTGTTCTATTTCTACCTTTTTTATTTTCTTCTTCGTCGTGTCTGATTACTAATTATATTCAAAATAGCACGTAAGTTAATAAGATCATAAAAATAATTAAATTTTAGTATTGCTTTATCAAATGATTTCTTTAAATTTTAATCTACATAAAAATATTGACTACTGCGTACTAAAAAAATTATTCAACTTAATAAAATATAAAATATACTATTATAGTGCAAGACTTATCTTTTTATGATTATTAAATAATAAATATTTACAACTAAAAATTAGTATAAAGTACAGAAATTATAATAATTTTGGTGCTAAATACATTCTATCTCGAAAGTTTCTCAAATTATAATACTTCTGAAAATTTTCAAAACTCAAAGATACATTGTTCCTTCGCCAGATACATAGAAAACGATACATGTATTATGTATCAAATATATAACTATAAACCAGATTCATATTGATTTTGGTTTGAAATAATTGGAGTTATGTATCAACAATAATATTTGTACCAGATACATTGTACACAAACAAAGTTGTAATGTATCTGATAGAGATGGAGTGATGTATCCGGATGTTTAGATAGAGAGAAGGAAAAAAGAGATTCTTATAATTAATTCAAATGATAGAAGTTTTTAGAAATTATGTTATCTTAAGTCGTATAATTACATAATTTTCCTAAAAAGTATATTTCGTAGTGAGCCATCCCGGTGCAATCCAACCCACTAATTAAGACATAAATAATTAATTCTTTATACTTGAATTTTTTATTATTGTTTGTTTGCTTTATCTTGAATTTGTTTCATAATAACTTTTCACTTTTCACATGACATTCTTATCATGTAAGTAGAATATAAAAAGAAACCAATAATAATAATTTACTAAATAGTAGTTACAACTTAGATTTGGTCACCAAATTTTAGCAAACTTATGTTTAACTATTTTGACAATATCTTCGAGTAAATATCTCAAAAGTCATTCAATTATGAAAATTTATTTAACAAAATTATTAAATTTCTTTTTGTATCAATAAGGTCAGAGGTTTTTCTGTTGTAAAATTACTCAATTAAATTTATAATTTAAAATTTTTGACATGAGAAAATAATAGTTTTTATGTCATGTATAGCAAGAACTTCTTCATTTTTGAAATTCTGTAAGATGTTATTTTTCATGGATATTTAAAAATGTTGTTGATTGTGTTTTTTCAATAAAGAAAATATCACATTGATTTTAGATCTTGCTTTAAAACATAGGGTGCCTAAATAAAAAGGTTAACATTGTTTGACCCTAAATAATTATTTTATTTTTGAAATTTATTTTATTTTATTTTTTCTAATCCAATTTGCAATTGACCTACATAGGTTTTGTCCAATCCTATTGTCATTGCAAAATGATATATACCTTCAGCCCACTCTATCAATGACCTCACAAATTTGCTTCTTTTGCTCTCCCATAATCGTGCCTAAAAATATGTACCATGTGATTTTATATTTGTCCTATTTAGTATTTCACATTTTACTTGTGTTTTTCATATTCATATGACTCGTTCTTCAAATGTTTGTTCAGTGTAAAAGTTTGTTTATTGTTATTTATATTGATCCGCCTTCTCTGACATGCTCTTTACCAAGCACATTTTTGTTCACATGATATTTGAAATCGAGTCATAAATATTGTTTAATTTCGAAAGAGAAAATTATATCATCTTAAGTCACTTCAAGTAAGATTTTAAATTTTCTAAAAATCGTGTAAAATTGACCTAAACATACGACTAATTCATTTAATGAAAAAAATGAGTATAAAATAACTTAATAAGTAACTTTGATCGAAATTTAGCGTTATGCAACATGTTAAGGAAGCAAGTTCAATAAAATCATTCAATTATTTATTTTATCAAGTTCAATGTTGTTGTAAAGTTCTAGCAGATTAGAAATATATTGTCTAAATTTGTTTAAGAAAAAAAATTTAATTAGCAAAAATAGCATTTTTGAGATAATATTTGTTGTAAACATTAACCAGAAATACAATAAAAATAATTGTATACTAATCCAGCAAGTTGTAGTCAATAAGAATCACAACCATTCATGTCCATCCAACTAATTAGTTCAACAACAACAAATCCAGTGCAATTCATAAATGGAATTCAGAGAGGGTAATAAGATATATGAAAATTTAGGGAATTTAGGGAGGCAGTTCTTGCCTACACCATACTTGCATGCATTGTACCTCACTGTTCCTCTCTATCTCTTGTTTCTCTCCTTAGGGGGAAAGGAAGATACATCTTTTACATGTTTATCCCGATTCATTCGAAGCATTTTTATTGTAACGTGATCAAAACGGGATTGAAAGATCCACTAGAATCTAAAATTTTGAATACTCAAAAAACCCTTCGTAGAAGTTAACTATCCGTTTGTTTCTTTTGGCTCCGTTAGTGATTGGACCAAAACAACTCATTTTGATTAATTAAAGGTTAAATGTGCTTAGTCAAATATAGCAAGGACTAAAACAGAAATAAAGTAATAACACAGGGACCAAAAATGCTCTTTTTCCTTGTTATATTTGACTAAGCACATTTAACCATTCTTTATTTACATGTGAGGTCGTATCGGGTGACTGTTCAATTGCTCATATGTGTAAAGGTCAATTCTTTAGTGTGGAAATGAATTTTGATATGAATTAAGGTCACAAGAACCCCCTAGCACAAAGTTAAGTTGAAAGCTTCCTTACCGATTGGGTTTTGACATAAGATTCTACTTAGGTCAACTTCAAATGATCATATCTCTCAGCACATAATGAATTAGGTGGCCTATAACCTATCAAATTAAAGGTGTATGAGTTTATTTCCAATGCCACCAGATTTGCCTTATTTCGAGTTCGAAGTAAAAAGTTATAGTCATTTTCTAGAAAAGACAGGGGGCTGTTAAATTAGGCGAACTCACCTGCCCAATTGGCTGTCCGCCAAATGGGTTAGCGAATCGCCGAATTAGCTAGCCAAAATGTCCAAAAAATGCTGAAATTCTGTCTATTTGGGTGATATAAAGTCCCAATGGGCGATCCGCCGAGTATTTTCGGCGAGGAGGTCTCCACTTTGCCGATTTGGCCGACATGATTCATTATAAGGTCATTTTCTTTGATTTTTATGGTCCTCTTAAGTTCCCTGTAGGGTATTCTTGACCTTTTACCCTCAATTAACTTTCCTAAATCTATCTCATGGGCTAATAACCTCCCCATTCCCTCCTAACCCTCATACAAATCAAATTCGCACATTCTAAGTTCTCTCAAAGAAGAAACTAGGGTTCTCTAACTTCAAGCCTCAGTTCAAGGTTTCAAGTTAACCTCATCTCCTCAGGTATATAAGGCTATCATAGTGATGGACTGAGTTCATCCTCACACACTAATTTCAAATCAGTTAGTACTCTCTCATCAGATATAAAGGTATTAAATTACACTTAAAGTCAACTCCACGCAAGCTTTCACATACCATGTTTAAACTACCTTTCTAAACCATCACATACATCATGCCAAAACTCAGAGAAATCCTTGGTAACTCTAATAATTTTGTATACTATAAGCTCATAACCTCTATTAATCGTAAAATGTCTATGCAGCGCATCATAACAGTCTGTTAGTCCCATCAACAGAGTAGTTTCAATCCTCTCGAAGTCCTTAATAACTATGTAGAACTCTAGGTCCATATCGTAGCACATCCATAAGTCACCCACCATAATTTGGACAATCTAGCCCCACATAACAACACAGAATCTTCCACACATCACTGTTTTTCACCCAAACAAAAACTCAATCTTCGTAAAAGTCGTTAATAAACCCCTAGTAAGTCTGTGTCAAACCAGTTGACATTGCATGGTCATATATGAAATTAAAGGCGAAAACCCATAAAACCTTTAACTCCGAACCAAGGGTCTATACGAGATGTCTTATTCTTTCACCCTTCTTAGATTCTTTTCATGACGCAAATTTCAGATACCTTGAACTCCTCAATATACTATACTCTTATTTCTTTCGCTAATTAACTTACCAATCTTATTCTTTAAGTAACAATCCATGACATTTTACCTTATCCTTTAAACAAAAAACTTTATGTGAAACCCCTCTTAGATCCTTTAACAATCAAAAGTAACCAAACTTACGATCCAAACCATGTGCAAGTCATTTCAAATGCTCAATACTCAATGCAATCGGTCATTTTTTACCTTACCAATTCATACCTTGACTAAACATACTATCATGAACGTAGAGTCATAGACTCACAATGAAAAAATTGAATTTTGATTCCAACTGTGTAACTCAATCCCCGTATCTATCAACATTAGCTCATACCGTGAAGATCTTTATGAATTCACGTATCTTAGCTTATCATTGATTGCCTCTCCCTTTGCCTTATCATATCCTTAGTGAAAAATCCAACTGTTCCAGTCACCAAGCTCAAAACCACAAAGGAACTTATCACCACACTCAAGCCGAATCCCTAAAGACTTATTTCTCAAATATTGTCCAACATTTATTTAACCCATATAAATGACACGTAAACCAGAACCAGCGCACAACAGATAGAACCATGTGTCTCTTAACCCAATTCTCCACTCTCTCTAAAGATACATCTTTGGCCCTTGCAATCAAAGTAAATATCAATTTTCTCGCCTCCTTCTGAAGGCTAAACTACATCCCACTAATTTTTTTTCCACTAATGACTGTAGCTCCTTTTAATTCCATTCGAGCGGTGTCTCAACAAATCGTACAACTTTCCATACAACCACACTACTCACCAATTAGTAGTAAACCACAAATTTATATACCCACAATTCGTTATTATCGTACTGAATCCATTTAGCTGAAATTTCTTATCATATTATTGCATCCTGGTCATAATCCATCACGAACTCTTATTACCATTATGCTCAATAGCTATTTTCATCATCTCAAAGTCAACCTTATTATCAACATGACATCTTAAACCCAACTATACTAACAAAATCCAAAGGACTAACTCAATCTTATTTGCACTTTCTTACTAAAATCCTCAATTGCTTTCACACAAGTATACTCATTAGGACTTCCCTAATCCATAATCTTGTCATTTCGATATTCATTTACTCTCTTGGAGCTTACAATGAAATCAGCCGTCCTCAGTTAGAATCCTCTAGATACACTCCACAACCTAAACGCTTTAATACCGTACAAAAGATCCACCACTAAAAGCTTCCTTACAAACAATGCTTTAACCCAAGCGTCTATAGTAACAAACTAGTTGGTTTCTCAAATGTGAATGCAACATCAAATCTCATTATATGAACATGTGACACAACTGATCACTCCTTAAGTAGTTAGTATTCACACTTGACAATCGACGTATTCGTTTCCATATACCACTAGTACCACATCGTGAAAGTCCATTAGATCCGCCACTGAAAAACATCATACCTATCGAGAAGATCGTACCCAAACAACCCACAAATTTCTACCCATTGAATAACTGCAAAACATTATCAAATCCATTCCGTACCTAGCCTAATCGATATGCATTTTCTCTTAGATCACGATAATGGCAGAAGTAACACGCTCCATAACTCTAACCAAGTAATCATCAGTACTGTCGTAGTAGTCGTATCATGACCCTCTTTGATATACACTCAATCTATGAAATCATAGTAGTGATTCTGACCTCAATTGGCGCAACATCATTCTCATCATTCGCTAAGCAACCCATATATGTTGTGACAACTTTATTAACTGTAGTTTCAAAAGTTATCATATTCATTAACTAGCATGTCCCTTTAAGCATTCCTCTTCCAATTGTCGAAACACTCGAGATATCGTATATACTATACAAATATTGTTCCTGTTGTTGGGTAACAAACCAAAAAAACATAACACATTCATGAAGTCCCTGAAATTATTATTCAACCTCATCATTTGAATATCCTCAAAATGCATCATCGAGCCATCACCTTACTCAACCCTTCCAAATTGCTGAACATTCTTAATCTGACAACACATCTTTTCCATAAGTCTATGACTTCCACTTTAGTACCATGTCTAACATCCAAACCATACACAACACACCAACTTCTAACATGAGGAACAACGCACGAGTCATCACTATAAGTGAGAGTGAATGGAATGAAGAGATAAGAATCATAACGGATCAAGTACGCACGATAGAGATTCAAAAAGTAAAGATTTTTTCTAAAAGTCATTATAGCCTCTCAAAGATAAGTACGAACGTCTCCGTACCGATCCTCGAGACTCTACTTAGACTCGGCTTGTATATACGTGAAACCTATGAACCATGGGCTCTGATACTATTTTTCACGATCCAAAAATAGATGTGATGGCACTCGTCTTATCCCACAAATACAAGTCACCCTAAAATCCAAATATCACAAAAATGCGGAAGTAAGACTGATTGAAATCTCAAAATATCATAAGTGTGGTTAACTAAGTCAACTTAATAAAACCCCCAAAATATGAATGTCACGTGTACAAGCCTCTAATGTATTACAATAAACATGAAAGAAATAAAAAAGTCTCAAATGTTGTTGTCTCTAAAGTAGAATAAGATCATAAATAGGAGTGAAAACGTCTGTTGAGATGACAATTACCTACCTTACAAATCTCTATAGGAAGCCTCCGAAAAGAAGATAAGAGAGAGTATCATGAAGATCCGGGCTTTTAACCTACACAAATGTAAAAGAAAGGGGTGAGTACCAAACCACACGGTACTCAGCAAGTAAACTCCTAAACACAAGTTAATAATATAGAATATGGGTACTCCGACCACCCTAACTGAACCTCCACAACTACAACCTGCATAAAACCAGCCCAACCTAATAGTTCACACATAGCACACAACTCAACTACAACATTCCAGCAATTACAAATCAGCAACACACATGATCAAGTTCATCAATCACAAGTTCCACTGAACGGCACTCACAAGTTCACAAATGATAAATATATGCAATTCAATGAAATTCAATGTCAAGTTTGGTGATGCATGTCTGACCTAGTGTTAGACACCCGTTGTTTCTCAGTCTGGGACCCATGGGGGACTTATCAGTCCATGCATCCATCGCGGCTGCGACACGACCTTTGATAATAGAATCTATCGTGGCATACGACACATCCCTCAAATCATTATATCCGTCACGGCGCACTACATGTTCCTCAAAATGGTACATCTTTTTAAATTTCTTATTCTTCCTTAATTCACATAACACTTGTCATAACCATGTCTCAAAACCAATGCAAATGACATGTTCACACAATTAATGAGGAGATGACCATTTCCATAACAATGCACAATTCACAACAATACAATCATGATACAATATCAACAATAAATCAATAAGCCTTTCAAACGATTCTCAACACATCACACACCAATAATTAATCACATTGCCTTTTATTACCCTCTTTTCATCATTATAATTATTCAACATGGACAAGTCAATCCATCACCAAGTCCCATTACTCTCCAACACATACCAAAAGGAAATACACGATTTTATATACTTAACAAGGGTTGAAAAATCTACTTGCCTCAAATAATCGAACAATCACTTCGGGACTTGAGCCTTCCCCTTTCGTTGGATTTCAAAATCAATGCAATCTATTCAAATAAATAATCACAATAAGAATTCGAAACTAACAACACTCATATTACTATATGTCTAGCCTAGACCAAAATCTCACCCAAATCTATAATCAAGTTCCTAAGTTTCAAGCATAGGGTTAATTAGCATCTTTAATTATTGAATAAGGTATAAAAATCTAGACCCAATAATCAATTTATCCAATCTAATGGCACCAAAACTAGTGCCGTAATTAATCCTTTAAAATATCACTATAGTACTATAAAATTGCACAAACTAAAATTACTAACCATCAACATACTATCACTTAAATTCAAAAAATAAATAAAAGGGCCATGCTGCACTACAATAATCAATTTGCTCCATTCAAGTGCAAAAACCAAACCTCACACCAACATAGAAATTGACACTTTCTTTCCTCTAATATATATTTAACTAATAAATTGTTAACTATTCTATAATCAAAATTGTCAACTTTCGTACGGCTTATCTAGAGAAGCGTCTCCCTCCATTGCAGTTCATCAGCGCAGGTAAGTTCCTGACTCCCTTTTCTTTTCTAAAATAATAATGTACTAAAAATGACAAATCCTACTAACATATTTTTAATATATATGGGCCAGAAGGTATAGGGTCTTACATAATTTTAGACCTCCCCCATTATTATCAATTAAATTAATTATTTAAAATTACCCGTTAACTATATAATCGTAGTTAATGAATAACTCCAAAATTACCATTTTAAATTTACGAGAAGGATCTATTATGAAAGAAAGAGGACTAGTTCTCAAAATGACCTAACGAGTCATTACATTACCTCTTTTAAGAGGTTATTTTGAGTCATTACCTCAAAATAGAGAAAGAGTATGTTTTATACATCTGAGCATGAATACAATATTGGGAGTAGTATTGAGCACTGATATGGGGATGAGTTCAGACAACTCAAAATCCTCATAAACATGTCTGCCAACATGGGTAAAGGATCATACTCTTTAAATGAAACCTTATTGCTTAGTGGATTCTCTTAGCTGAGAGGTTTTATACCTCGACACGGTATATGATAGTTATGACAGCGTTGGCTAGACGCTGTATCGACATTTAGCTCATAATGATGGTTGTCGGTTAGAGAATTTTCCAAACAGAATTAAAGTGTATTTTTACTATAACACTTATTATGTTGAGTTTCAGAGATGAGTAAGTACTTGTAAAGTTTCAAATGATTTATTTCCTTTATTTCATTACATTCAGCATGAGTATATCTTTATCTATTACAGTCCTTTCTTTAAGTTGTTTTGCTTCGACTATATTACATATTCGTACATTCAATGTACTGATGCCATTCGACCGATACATGTGTTCAGGATCATTAACAGGCGCTTCGTTGAGATCACTTTGCACTCAAGTTAGCTTTTGGTGAGCCTCCTTGCATTTCAGAAGACTCCACTTTTCTTTTCAGTTTAGACATTTTAGGGTGTCGTGAGTCTTGTCTCTACATCCACGTTGAACTGTAGAGACTTTATAGATAGATAAATAGAGTTGAGGAGTCTCACTATCCTCTTTTCCTTTGAGATGTATTGCAAACGATTATTATTGCATTGAGTATTGTTAAGACCGTAAGAGTTGAGCATTTTATAATTTTTATGATTTACTTTTGTTTTATGCCTTTAAATGCATTAGTCAGTCCTGCGCTAAAAAGTTAACCAGGCCAAAGGTTTGCTTGGGGACCAGCAATGATTCTCGAGTGGCGGCCACGTCCAGGGTATAAGCTCAGGGCATGACACACTTGGTATCAGAGCATAGAGTTCAAGAGTCCTAGGGTGTCTATAAAGCCGTGTCTAGTAGAGTCATTCTTATCGGTGTGAAGCGCGCCACATCTATAATGAGGAAGCTACGACATTTAGAAACTTTTCACTTTCTTCTTACTCATGTTCGTGAGGTAGAGTTCAACTCTATAAAAGTTTCCTCTAATTTGTACTTACACGTGCCTTTTTATATTATGCCTCTATGCGAAGAGCTGTTTGAGGACATCTTGCTAGGAGGATTGTTGATCCTCAAGGTTATGAAGCTCCTAATGCACCAGAAGTGCAGCCCCCTTAGAGAGATATCACCAACGTTAAGTTCAAGATTGTTATTCAGATGTTGACTCATGTTGTGGCAAATAAGGCTGGTTAACAAGGAGTGGTTCATCAGGATATGACTGATACATCCAGACTCTGTGAGTTTTTTAGGATGAATTCCCTAGAGTTCATAATGTCAAAGATCATTGAGGATCCAAAGAACTTTGTGGAAGAAATTCAGAAAGTGTTTGAGGTAATGTGTGTTCCTGATGTAGAGCGTGTGGAGTTAGCCTCATATCAACTCAGAGGTGTTGCTAGGATATGGTATGATCAGTGGAAGAAGAATAGGGTAGAAGGGGCACCACTTTTGAGTTGGACTGTATTTGAGAATGATTTCTTGGGGCGCTTCTCTCCTTGAGAGCTAAGGGGAGTTAAGGTGAGAGAGTTCTTGAATCTGAAATATGAAGCTATGGGTGTGCAGGAGTAAAACCTCAAGTTTACTCAGTTATCCCGCTATGCACCGAAGATAGTGGCAGATATGAGGAGCAAAATGAGTTTGTTCGTGTCTGGACTATCCCGCCTATCCAGCAAGGAAGGTAAGGCAACTATGTTGATAGGGGACATAGGCATAGTTAGGCTCATGATTCATGTGCAGCAGGTTGAGGATTATAAGTTGAATGATAGAGAGGAGTTTCGCAACAAGAGGGTGAAAATAACAAGTAATTAGATTGTCCAGCAAAAGACCGGGAATAGGAATTGGTCATCTTTTCAGCAGAGGTCATCTAGACCAGCTTCATCTTTAGCTAGTGCACCTGTACCAAAGAGCATGAATGATTGGAGGAATCAGAGTTCCAAGAATTTTAGAGCTCAAGGTACTCAGTCTCAGTGTAGTGTGGCACAACGGACTAACTGGACCCTCGCTTGCACTAGGTGTGGTAGAAACAACTCAGGAGAATATTTTGTTTCAAGTATGGTCAGACGGGTGATTTCATGAGAGAATGACCTAAGAATAGGAAAGGTAATACGGGCAATAGAGCCCAATCTTCTTTAGCAGCTCCAGCAGATAGGACTGCCTAGAGAGGAGCTACTTCAGGATCAGGCAGAGGTACAAACCGTCTATTTGCTATGGCTAGTCAACAGGATTAGGAAAACTCACCAGATGTTATCACTGGTATGCTTAAAGTCTTTTTTATTGATGTTTATGACTTACTTGATCTAGGTGCGAGTTTGCCTTTTATGACTCCTTATGTAGCCATGAGGTTTGATATTTTCCTCGAACAACTTCTTGAACCTTTCATTGTTTCCTCACCTGTTGGTGAGTCTATTCCAGTAGAAAGAGTCTATCGTGATTGTACCATCTTTGTCTATCACAAAGACACCATGGCTAACTTAGTTGAGCTATACATGGTGGATTTTGATGTTATTCTAGGTATGAACTGGTTTCATCCTTGTTATGCCTCAGTCGATTGTAGAACTTAGTAGTCAAGTTTCACTTTTCTAATAAGCCAGTTTTAGAGTGGTGGAGTAGTTCAGCAGTGCCTATGGGTCATTTTATTTCATACCTTAAGGCTAGAAATTTAGTTTCTAAGGGGTGCATCTATCACTTAGTCTGAGTTAATGACTCTAGTGTTGAGACACCACATGTTCAGTCAATTCCCATTGTGAGTGATGAGTTTCCATAGGTCTTTCTAGACAATCTTCTCGATTCCCTTCTGAGAGAGAAATAGACTTCGAAATAGATTTTCTTCCCGATACTAAACCCATTTCTATTCCGTCATATATAATGGCTCAAGCCGAGTTAAAAGAGCAGTTGAGAGATCTTCTTGATAAGGGTTTCATCCAACCAAGTGTCTCACTTTGGGGCTCTCCGATCATATTCGTGAGAAAGAAAGATGGTTCCATTAAGATGTGTATTAATTATCGCTAGTTAGATAAGATCACCATAAAGAATAAGTATCTCCTTCTGAGAATTGATGACCTTTTCGATTAACTTTAGGATGTCACTTGCTTCTCTAAGATAGACATTAGATCTGGCTATCATCAGTTGAAAGTGAGAGAAAGTGGCATCCCGAAGACAGCTTTCAGGACTCGCTATGGTCATTATGAGTTACCTGTTATGTCATGTGGTTTGACTAACGCTCCTGCAAAATTTATGGATCTTATGAACAGAGTATTTAATTCTTATATGGACATGTTTTTATCGTGTTCAGTGATGACATATGGAATTTTTTGAGGAATGAGGAGGACCAAGTTAGTCATATCAGAATAGTCCTCCAAACTCTAAAAGATCGAGAGTTATATGTCAAGTTTTCTAAGTGTGAGTTCTGGCTTGAATCCGTGGCATTCTTAGGCCATATTGTGTCTGGCGAATGAATTCGAGTTGACACTCAAAATATTGAGATAGTGCAAAATTGGCCTAGACCCACATACCCAACAGATATAAGGAGTTTCTTGAGGTTGGCTGGTTACTACAGAAGGTTCGTCGAGGGGTTTTCATCTATTTCGTCCTTGTTTTCTAAGTTGCCTAAGAAAATAGCTAAGTTTCAATGGTCTGAAGCTTGTGAGCAAAGCTTTTAGGAACTTAAAACTCGGTTAGCTATAGCTCCAGTGTTTACCCTACTAGAGGGCATATACGGTTTTGTCATTTATTATGATCATCCAGACTGGGGCTTAGTTGTGTGTTGATGCAGAATGGTAAGGTTATAGCATATGCCTTTAGGCAGCTGAAGATTCACGAGAGGAACTACCGAACTCATGATCTCGAGTTGCCAACAGTAGTCTTTGCTCTAAAAATATGGCGTCACTATATCCATGGAATTAATGTAGATGTGTTCAGAGATCACAAGAGCCTTCAATATGTTTTTCGTCAGAAGGAGCTAAACCTTAGACAAAGAAGGTGGCTAGAGCTACTCATAGATTATGATATGAGTATTCTCTACTATCTAGGTAAGGCTAATGTTGTTGCTGATGTGTGAGCAGCTTGTTCATGGGGAGTACTGCTCATGTTGAGGAAGGAAAGAAAGAGTTAGCTAAGGAAGTGCACCGACTTGCACATTTGGGAGTTTTATTATTAGACTCCGGTGAGGGTGGAGTAGTTGTGATGAATGTAGCTGAGTCGTCATTGGTGGCAGAACTGAAGGAGAAACAAGACGAAGATCCCATCATACTTGAGTTAAAAGCAAATGTGCATAAGCAGAAAAGGATGGCTTTTGAACACGAGGGAGATGGTGTGTTGAGGTACCAAGGTAGATTGTGTGTTCCAAAGGTGGATGAACTCTAAGAGAGGATCACGTCAGAAGCTCATAGTTCCAGGTACTCGATTCATCCAAGTTCTACAAGATGTACCATGACTTGAGAGAAGTCTATTGGTGGAATAGTATGAAGAGGTGTATTGCAAATTTTATTGTTAAATGCCCAAATTGCCAACAAGTCAAGGTTGAACACCAAAGGCCATGTGGTATGGCTCAGAACATAGCTCTTCCAGAATGGAAGTGGGAGATGATTAATATGGACTTCATTACTGGCTTGCCATGATCACAAAGGTAGCATGATTCGATATGAGTGATTGTAGATCGGATGACTAAATCAACTCATTTCTTACCGGTAAAGACTACAAATTCAGCAGAAGATTATGCCAATTTATACATTCGTGAAATAGTATGAATTCATGGAGTCACTTTTTCCATCATTTCAAATAGGGGTGCAAAATTCACCGCTCAGTTTTGGAAGTCATTTCAGAAAGGTTTGGATTCGAAGGTAAACCTTAGTACCGCTTTAATCCTAAGACAGATGGTCAAGCAGAGCACACTATTCATACCTTAGAGGATATGATGAGAGCATGTCTGTTGGATTTCAAAGGGAATTGTGATGACCACTTGCCTCTTATAGAGTTTGCATATAATAATAGCTATCACTCCAGCATTCAGATGACTCCTTATGAGGCTCTTTATGGGAGAAGGTGTATATATCATATTGGCTGGTTTGAGGTTGGTGAATTTGAGTTGATAGGAACAAACTTAGTTTGTCAATCCATGGAGAAGGTGAAAATAATCCAAGAGAGGTTAAAAATAGCGTAGAGCCATCACAAATCCTATACAGATGTTTGAAGAAGAAATCTGGAGTTTGAGGTTGATGATTAGGTGTATATGAATGTTTCACCTATGAAGGGTGTTATGAGATATTTTAAGAAAGGAAAGCTCGGTCCCCAATACATTGGTCCTTACAGGATATCCAAGAGCGTTGGTAATGTAGCTTATGAGTTGGAGCTACCGTCAGAGTTAGCAGTAGTTCACCAAGTATTTCACATCTCTATGCTAAAGAAGTGTTTGGGCGATCCTTCACTTATTGTGCCTACCGAGAATATTGGTATCAAGGACAACCTATCTTATCAGGAGATTCCAATTCAGATTCTTTATCGTCAGGTTAGCATATTGAGAACCAAAGAGGTTGCATAAGTCAAGGTCTTATGGAGAAATCAGTTTGTTGAGGAGGCAACTTGGGAATCTGAGGAGGATATGAAGACTAGATACCCTCATCTGTTGTCCTCTGGTTTAGTTCCTGCCAAGGTATTAACTCTTCCTAAAGTACTCATTCAATTTAGTCCTTCCTTTAGTGTTTTGAGTTCATGAGTTTTATGTGTATTTTGCTTTAAATTGGGCTGTTAAACGTTGTCACGACCCAAAATGGACGTAATGATACTTGTCCTTTACCACCAAGACAAGTCAGCCTCAATCCAACGAAAACGAAAGAAGAGCGGAAATAAATAAAGCAAGAACAAGACAAAGGCAGAAAACTTATTCATTCTGCACATAACCCCAAAACCTGATTGTCACGTGTAGAAGCCTTTAAAGTAAATATAGAATTTGAAAGATAAATACAAGTCCCAGTATTTGTTTCGCAGTAGAACAAAACATTAAAGAAAAAGGAAAGATAAGGATCCGCCAAAGTGACAAGCAACTACCTCTTAAATCCTTGACAAGCCTAAAAAATCAGGAGAAAGGGATCACACAAATCTGGGCTCGGAACCTACAGAAGTGTAGAAGCAAGGAGTGAGCACCACCAACACAGTACCCAAAAAGGAACATAACAAACTAGGAAACCTAGCTAAATCAAATACTCCTTTCCATTCAAACCAAACCTCCACAAACTACAACCTACACATAAATCAGCCTAATCAAACAGTTCTACAATAAACATGTCTCAAGGCTCAAGATCAAGATCAACAGTAATAATTCAATAATCGATAGACTTCAAGTCATTTACTCTGAAGCACAAGGCATTTTAATTCGCAAAGAGCTACATGTTCAATTCATACATATAGTAAACTGAATCAACACAACAAATAGCTCAATCACATGCATCAATTAAGTCTGAATGTATGCATCAAGTAGATTGATGAAAAAGTCAACATTGGCCGGAACCATTTCCCTTAAGCACAACGTAACTAGAAAAAACCATTTCCCTTCGGCTTTCACATTATTTCCCTTGCCGAATCATTTTCCTTGGGCATTTAGATCACTAGCCGAAACCATTTCCCTTCGGCTTTTAACACAAAATAGCACTTGCCCGAGCCATTTCCCTTCGGCATATTTATCACTAGCCGAAATCATATCCGTCTTTTACCACAAAATAGCACTTGCCGAAACCATTTCCCTTCGGTATTTATATCACTAGCTGGAATCATTTCCCTTCGGCTTTCATCAAGTGTCTCATCACGTTGTTCATCAAACAATGCACATAAGCAATATAACACCACACGGAGAAACATCAATTCAATATCACACAAGTGCATGATAACGCTCAACTACACTCCTTATAATTTGAAGCATAGGTGGTCGCTAAAAAGTATAAACCCAACAAAGAGTTGGGGTCGATCTCACTAGGAGCAGTACATAAAAGAATTCAATTGCAAAGTATGAGTGTGTTCTAATCTTTTGTAGACTCTAAATACGCAAAACACAACATAAAATAATTCATCAAGTTTTAATTATCAATATCAAGTGAGTTTAGTAACCAATTTCTAATAAAGATAATTAACACGGGGTTTTAATCAATATAGAATGGGACCTTAGGAGTGTGTGGCAACCGGGTACTAATTTCGGTTAATATGTAATTACTAATAGATTTAAGTTGTTGAATCTCAATGGGTAGGATAGATTATAACTACAACAACTATTTATCAATTAGTTATCATGTATCAAGTGAGTTCTACCGAGCCTCAACAAGCAATTAATACAAAACAACCCAATTCCTTAATTAAACCCACTTTACTAAACTGGGTTGTATCGATAAGAATCAATAAAACTATCAATTATAAACCCCACTCTAATGCATCTATTACAAGCAAGTATAGAGATATAAAGTAGAACTAAATTTGCAACTTTAGCTCATAATTGAAAACATGGATAAACAACTGAACCCATTTCAAAACAACATTAAATACAACAATTAGAAACACACATAAGCTAATTTATGTATCCGACTACATATTCACACCCCTAAGGACAAGGATTTTAGCCAACTATAGCAAAAAGTAAGAGATAGTTACCCAAATAGTTTTCCATCCGAATGACAAAGCCTTCAATACTCAAATGCAAAATATTAAAATTAAACCTTTAAAACCCAAAGTCTAAGATCAAAACACTGTCAAAAAATGTTCAATAGCTCAAAGGTATCAAAAGTATGAATGTTTTCTTCAGTCTGATTTAGCTTGATACCTTTCTCTCTCTTCAAACTTCAATTTATACATTCCCAAAAATTTTCACACATTTCAGCACGTGGGTCCATTCGGCAAAATAAGGAATCGCCGAAGTGCTTCACTTCACCTTTTTGTACTTGATTTCTGCTTCAATTTGTTTTGGTACTTTAGGCGATCTAAGTCGAGTTCGGCGTGTCACCGAAATGCTCCTTCTATTCACCGACTCTGCCTAATTCCTGAGCCATCTTGCTGGACTTTTGGGTGAGCTTTAAGCTCACTTGGCGACTCACCGAGTGGCTTTAGCGAGCTCCATCCTCCTTTTTCTTTAACTTTTCCAACTTTTTCGCTCTTTTTCTCAATGTAATGTCCTTGCCTTGTTCTTAAGCCTCCATGGCTGCACATAAACAATTTAACATAAGTTTTGAACACAAATTAGGCATTGAGGACACTATTTCATTAAATACGAAGCTCTAAATGAGTCAAAACTCTCGACTCATCAACACCCCCAACTTTATCATTTGCTTGTCCTCAAGTAAAATATGAGATCAATCATTTCAACAGGGATGTCTACAAGTAGTGCACCTGAGAATCAACATGAGAATGCACACAAGGTTCAATTCAAACATTCAATGTTCAAATGTGCACTCAAAGTTTCAAACTCTGACTAGCCATCATGAATTAGTGTTCATTCTCAGAATACTCGCTTCAAATGCAAATTCATACCCAACAAAAGTATTCGAATGCCCTCACATCAAGAATGATTTCATGCTCTCATAAAACCAATCAAAGACTATCATTAAGGAATCGAAAACAACGCTCACACTCCCAAATGAGAAAAACATGCATAACTTTACCCATAGGCTTGACCTTATTTTCCAACCAACATACACAAGGCTTATTCATAGCACACAAAATTTTTGGTGCACCCCTTTTTGTTTCCACAACAATCCACAATGGATGAAAAATATTCAATCCTTTTTTTATTTCTTTTCTTTTCTTTTCACCTCTTTTTTTTATATGGAGGGGTTCCATCAATTTTCACAAGTTTCTTTCAAAGGATAGAGTTCAGGAACTTTTTGCTCAGTTTCCTTCGTCAATCTTACCACACCCCCAAATTAGGCTCATCGCCTAAGTTGGTTATTCAAACAAACCAATGCTTCATGAAGGTTATAGGTTGGAGAGTTATGACAATTTCAACAACCATCTTAAACAATTGTGTTCATGTTTCATCCAAAGAAAAATGATAGGCTCAAATGGTGGCAAGCTGGGTTCACACACTCACAAGGTGGTCAAACAAGGGTATAACAATTTGGTTCACTCTAAAAAATTTATGCCTAAGATCATTTCCTTCATTTACCAATGCTAGTCAATTGGACCAACGGGTCAAGTTCGAGGTATCAACATGTACACCTTTCAAGTAAAGCTCACCACACATGGCATCCAAAGACAATTGTGGATCACAACTCTATGAGTCAAGCTTGGGTGCAACGGTCATTGCAAGACTCACTTCGACATTCAACTAGTCTCAATGAGATGCTAAGAGTTAAAACAAGAATGTGCAACTCAAATTTCCTCGTTGGACTCACACAAATATATTGTTCATCCAGAGCACCAATCAAGTCATCGATATTGATCACAACCGACACTCAAATGTATAAGAGAACAACAACTACTCATTCACACACCAACATTCAATTGATAGAGAGAAATCTAAGAAAACCAAAACATTCATTCCAAATGAAATCAACAATACCAAAATAACAATATCTCAAAAATGACAATCAACACAACATCAAAACAAACATACAAGGCAAAATGGGTAGGCCTAGATGCCTTCAACCCACCAAAAAGAACTATGCAATGTCCTCAATGCGAAATAAAAATGAAAGTATCAACAGAAAATAAAATGGGCTGGAGTGTAAAGATTCCCCTGTTAGGCTAGGCCTGAGGTGAGCGCCGGTGTGGTGGTGTAGCCTCGACCTTGGCATCAGTGGCCGGCTCTACTCTAGAAGGTTGTGCGACATCCTTAGCAGTGGGCTTAGACCCACTCGATCCGATCATAGATGTATCACGAAGCGAAGCCATTGTAGCAGCCCACACCAAGCCACCCTCAAGGTCCTCTAAATCCTCATAGACCTCTCTATCACGAGAAGCGAGGTCGTCCTTATCCATCTCACGTGTGTGGGCCTCCAAGGACTCATCAGCTGCAACAGTGGTCATAGGAGCCAGAGGGTCCTCAGGGACATTGACACTACTCCACAACATAGATATATCAGTGGACTTTAGCTCATCCACATCTCGACGTAATCCAATAATATCAGCCTTCACGGTTGTCAACTCAGTAGTGCTGCTATTTTTCTCCTCACATATTGCAACCCGAGCAGTGAGTGCATCCAAAGCGAGCCCGTGGGTGGTGATCAACTTTCGCTGTTCCCCCAACTCCTCCAGAATAGGAGCAAGTGCCGCAGCAATTGGACGCTCAATCATTGTAGGAACAACCGCCTTATCTCTCGCAGCTCGTGCATCGGCCGAATGGGCAAGGTGGCCCATTTTGATAAGCATGGCCTATGACAATAGGGGCGGGAGCTAGGAACGGGGGTAGTGATAGGAGCATGAGTAGATGAGGAGGTAGGTATACCTGATGGCTCAAGTGTGGGAGGAGAAGATATAAGATAGGTCTCGAAAGCATCTATATCACAATCGGGGAAGTATCCACCGGGGGTGTCTTCCTCCTCTCCGCTTCATCCTTGAGGTACTCCACTTCAATTCTTCGGATGTCACTAGAAGAGGTCGGAGTGACTCAACATCTGTCTTTACCTCGAAAGGCACACTCGCTCGACAACATAATTCACTAATCAGGATTTGAAATGGCAATGAGGTTTGATTTTGATTGGCCTTCAGAGTCATCTCCTGTGTAATAATAGATCCCAAATTCAACATCTCCAGATTAATAATGCACCCCAGCAGAGCATCCTTCAGATGCTGGATGATAGACTCATTTTGGGATAGCATCAAGGTGCTGCTAATAAACCCTAACCAATACCGTGCTACTATGTTCAGGTCCTTCTTCTTGATTATCGCCCCCGCCTCGATCCATGGGGGCGTAGCATCACATAACAAAGGGGCCAGCCACCCCTTCAAATCATCCAATGTCTTGATTTTGATCTTATCGGCTAATGAATGTCGAACCCGAAATGTGAAACCCAACACATCATTGATATCACTTTGGCTGCACTTAACTCGCTTGCCCCGTACCTCAACAAAGTCAACCAGAGCCATAGCACTTCCTTCTTCTTTCCTTTAGGGATTAGCTTGGCATACCCAGCATAGAACTCTCTTACCCATGTAGGAACATATGGGTTTTGAGGTTTGGTGAAATGCTAAAATTTATGTTACCTCAGCGTCTCCCAGAGAGCCGGATTCCTATCAACTACACCATTTGTGGCTATCCACTCGAGTCACTCGAGTGAATTTGGGCTACTCAGACATCACCCACACACAAGCCAATAAGCCCCAAGCACAATTTAATCATCTACCCCAAGGATTTAGAATAAAATTATACAAACACTAGAATCAATCATGCTCGATTCAAATCACAACATACGAAGCATGGGCATCAATTTAAACATACAATTCAACCAAACAATCAAATACCCACTACACTATCAATTTAGCACATAAAAAAGGGCATGAAAATTAATTAAGCATGAAAGACCAACCTCGAAGTAGATGACTAAGACGGATGCGGCAAAGGGGAAGGAAAAATGATCCAATCGACACTCCGGAAGCAACACATACGACAAAAAATTATGAAATATAACTCTAAAGTATGATGGAATGAGTAAGGAAGTCCAAATTTTCAAACTAAATGAAAGATTTGAATATAAAGGGATGAAAACCAGTCAGTTCACGCCCATTTCGGTGATGGAACTCACGTCACCGATCCGTTCGGCGACGCGCATAATGGGCCTCAGCTTGCCAAAATTAACAGAAATCTAGCCCTTCAGTAGGTCCAAATGGCGAGCTCGATCTGGCTCACCGAACCTACTAGGCAACTCACCGAGTTGACTTTCAGCTCACCCAAACTTCCAGAAGATCCCTCACTTTTGGCCTTCAAGGGGCAATGCATTTGGGCGATGATGGGGGCAATTTGGCGACACGCCAAGTTGTTCAGCCCCTCACCCTTTTGCATTTTATCCAAAATACGACTCAAACCTACACAACCAACAAATATTATTCAAACAACTAAAAATAAAAGTTGGGTTGCTTCCCAATAAATGCCTTAGGTAACATAGTGGCACGACGTGGATATGCCTCAAGCATCATCCAAATACACCACATATATCACCGTCACATTGGGGCGCTCTCCAAATTAAAGCTTAAGTCATTGTCCCTTCACCTTGAACATTGACGCATCCTCGTTTTCAACTTCTATAGCCCTATTTGTAAACACACGATGCACTTTAAACGGTCTCGACCATTTTGACTTGAGTTTTCCCGGAAAGAGTCTCAAACAAGAATTGTAGAGCAACACAAGATCACCAATTTTAAATTCTCGATAAAGGATTTTGGCGTTATGCCACTTCTTCATTTTCTCCTTATAAAGAGAAGAGCTTTCATAAGCCCGAAGTTGAAACTCCTCCAACACATGGAGTGGGTCAACTCGATCTTTGGACACATCAGCCCAATTCAAGTTCATGGCCTTCAAGGCCCAAAACGCCTTATTCTCGAGCTCAACCGATAGATGACACGATTTACCAAAAACCAATTGATATGGGGACATTCCGATCGTAGTCTTGAATGCAGTTCTATACGCCCAAAGAGCATCATCCAATTTCCAGGACCAATCGGTTCGATTTGCATTAACGGTCTTGGCCAAAATTCCTTTGATTTCCCAATTTTACACCTCGACTTGCCCACTTGTTTGTGGATGATAAGGGGTAGCAACCTTATGATTGACTCCATACTTGATCAATAACAAAGAAAATATTCGATTACGGAAATGAGAGCCCCCATCACTAATAATTGCACGTGGAGTGGCAAACCTTGTGAAAATGTACCGTTTGAGAATTGAACAACGCTTCTTCCTTCATTATTAGGTAAGGCCACAGCCTCTACCCATTTAGAGACGTAGTCAACAACCACAAAGATGTTTTTTTTCCCATAAGAACTCACAAAAGGCCCCATGAAATCGATTCCCTATACATTAAACAACTCAACCTCCAAAATCTGAGTGAGAGGTAATTCATGCCTTCGCGACAATCCTCCTTGCTTTTGACATTGAACACACTTTGTGACAAAGGATTTCGCATCTTGATACAACGTTGGCCAATAATAACCACTTTGCAACACCTTTGCAGCTATACACACTCCACTATTGTGTCCACCAATTAGTGACGCATAGCAAGTATCAAGAATAGCAACTACTTCAACTTTCGAAACACATCTTATAATCATATGATGTGCACACTCCCGGAATAAGTAAGGTTCATCCCAAAAATACTTCTTCACATAAAAAAGAAACCTCTTTCGTTAGTAAGATTTCAGCCCATCGGGAAGAATCCCACATGCCACATAATTTGCAAAATCAGCATACCAAGGTGTGGTACAATTCGAGACAACTATCACCGACTCATTAAGAAAGGCTTCCTTGATGTATTTTTCACTGGAAGTGACCACATTCGTTTCAAGCCTCGACAAATGATCTGCAACTTGGTTTTCACACCTCTTTAGATCTTTGACTTCAAAGTCAAAATCTTGCAAGAACAACACCCAATGGATCAACCTTCGCTTTGCATCCTCTTTGGCCATCAAGTAACGTATAGCAGCATGGTCGGTGTGCTCCACCACCTTGGTCCCCAATAAATATGCTCTAAACTTCTCAAAAGCATACACCACAGCTAACAACTCTTGCTCGATAATGATGTAGTTCTTTTGACCTACATTCAAAGTCTTGCTTGCATAATAGACCAGGTGAAATAACTTTCCCTTGCGTTGGCCAAGTACAGCCCCCAAGGCCGCACCACTAGCATCGCACATGAGCTCAAATGGAATAATTCAATCCAGAGCAACAATTATCGGAGCGAAAACTAACTTCTCTTTTAGACACATAAATGCCTTGACACAAGCCTCATCAAATTCGAATGCAGTTTCTTTTTCAAGTAGCTTGCAAAGGATAAGTTATCTTAGAGAAGTCTTTTTTGAACCTCCGGTAGAAACCTGCATGACCCAAGAAGCTTCTAACACCTTTAATCGAAATAAGAGGAGGCAGCTTTGCTATAACTTCAACTTTGGCTTGATCAACTTGTATGCCTTCTCCCGAAGTTTTGCGCCCCAACACAATAACTTCCTTGACCATGAAGTGACATTTTACCCAATTGAGCACAAGGTTTGTTTCGATACACATTTGCAAAATGCTACCAAGTTTCTCAAGGCACGCTTCAAATGTATCCCCCACAACCAAAAAGTCATCCATGAAAACTTCCATCAAATTTTCTACCATATTGGCAAAATTAGAGAGCATACATTGCTGAAAAGTCGCCGGTGCATTACACAATCCGAAAGGCATTCTTTAAAAGCAAACGTTCCATAGGGACATGTGAAGGTTGCCTTTTCTTGATCCTCTGGTGCAATGGATATTTGATTATAACTGGAGTAACCATCCAAGAAGCAATAGCATCCATGCCCCGCAATCCGATCAAGCATCTGATCCATAAAGGGCATTGGAAAATAGTCTTTCTCGGTCCATGTGTTCAGTTTCTGATAGTCCATATATACATGCCAACCGATGACAGGTCAAAATGGTACAAGCTCACCTTTTTCATTCGGAACCACGGTCATACCACCTTTCTTTGGGACGCATTGAACGGGGCTCAACCACTTGCTATCCGCAATAGGGTATACCACTCCCACATCAAGCCACTTGATGATCTCCTTTTTGATGACTTCTTGCATTGGAGGATTCAACCTCCTTTTATGTTCAACACTCGGGTTACAATCATTATCCAATTGAATTTTATGGGTACAAATATTTGGAGAAATCCCCACAATGTTGGCAATCGTCCATACAATAGCCTTGATGAACTTTTTAAACACACTAACAAGTGCTTTTATTTGGCATTCTAGCAAATCCGTGGAAATAATCATGGGTAGAGTGTTATTAGCTCCCAAGAACACATAACGAAGGTGCGGTGGAAGTACCTTCAGCTCAAGCTTTGGTGGTTCTTCAATGGATGGTTTTGCGGGAGGACTTTCCCTATTCTTCAAATCAATATCAAGCTTCACGGGGTTCTTAGGATAACACCCTAAACCCGATAAAGCAGCCACTACCTCATAATAATCTTGAATTTCTTCACCATCATAATTCAAGAGGAAGGCGGCCAAAGATTCACCAATACATGAAATTTCACCCACACTAGCAACCGCTTCATCAATCACATAAATAACCAATATCACATGGAGGTCACTTAGTTGCCTTATAGATTTGCACACGTTGAAAGTAACTTCCTTATTATTTACCTGAAATTTCAAATTGCCACTTTCCACATCAACAAGAGCTCTCCTGGTAGCCAAAAAAGGCATACCAAGAATAATAGGAACCTCGGCATCAATCTCGTAATCAAGGATCACATAGTCCGCTGGAAATATAAATTTGTGTGCCTTCACCAAGATGTCATAGAGAATCCCAATAGGGTGTTTAATAGAATGGTCGGCCATGAGAAGTCGCATAATTGTGGACTTAGGCTCACCTAGCCCAAGTTGCTTGTAAATGGCATAGGACATCAAATTTATACTTGCCCCCAAATCACACAATGCTTTAGAAAATTAAAACATCCCTATAGTGCAAGGGATACTGAATGCCACTGGGTCATCCTTCTTGACGACCACGTTTGACATAATGGCACTACAACTATGAGATACTTTAATAGTCTCAAAATCCATGCTTCTCTTCTTACTCACAAATTCTTTCATAAACTTTGCATAGCCCGGCATCTCTAGCAATGCCTCCACCAATGGAAGATTAATAGAAAGAGTTTTGAAGACGGAGAGAAACTTTTGAAACCTCGCGTCCTCATTCCTCTTCTTCAATCTTTGAGGAAAGGGTGGAATAGCTTTGGGAATTGACTTTAGAGGTATTGAGGGAGGAACAATCCCCTCCTTTGAATTCTTAGCTTCACCGGAAACAACATTTTTTGGTGTATCATCAACCTCATCAAAAGTATCATTGTTCAATTTTTCGGCAAGTCCATCGCCCTAAAAAACAATAGCTTTCCCTTTACTTAGACTAGCTTTATCATCATTTAGTACATCACTTCCCAGAACGTTACCGCTCCGGGTCAAAATTACAATGCATTGAGCATTGTCATTCTTTGGATTCGCCAAGGTGTCACTAGGAAGACCCCCTTTTTGCCTTGGGTGTAAATTAGCTGAGATGTGACCCATTTGGGTCACAAGTTGCTTTATCGAAACCGAATGAGAGGTCACCGTTTGATTCATAAAGGAGAAGTCGTCTTTAATCTCCTTGAGCACTTTATCTGATCCCTCTAACTTGTTTAGGATGTGGGCAAGCATATCCTCGATACGAAAACTCTCGGGATCAGCCTTTGGTTCTTTCGGTTTTGGACGGTCATGGGGAGGCACATAGCGATCTCTATCACCATCTCTATCTCTCCAATTTGCACCCCTATCACGCCAATCCTGATCTCTATATCTCTAATCACCATCACGATCTTTGTTCCAACCTTGATTCCCGCCCGTCCTTGGATAGCTAGGACTAGAACCTCCCACTTGGTTCGACAAAAAATGTACCTCTTCATTATACATGGCTTCAAATTGTGCATCATCAGTACTCATTCCACCACTAGCGCCAACCACATTAACAGCCTTATAACCACCTCCCATGACATGTTTTGTCAACAAATCCATTAGGGTCATCATCTTGGCCATGTTTTTATCGCGCTCTTGGTTCTTCTCCATTTGTTCTTTGGTCAGCCCAACATTTAGAGGAGACACTTGATCTTCTCTCATGGGCCATGCTCGATTAATCTTGGTCATCTCATCAAGAAAAGCCGATGCCATGACAAATGGTTGTCTCATGATTCCACCCCGAATAAGATGATCAATGACAACTTTGTTAACGGAATCAAGACTCCGGTAGAAATATTGCAAGAGCACATTTGCAGGCAAACCATGAGTAGGACATTGGATGAGTAGCTTTTAAAACCTCAACCAAGTTTCATGAATGGGTTCACCATCAATCCGCTTGAAATTTTGAATGCCATCCCTCTACTTCACCATCTTTGAGGGAGGAAAGAATCTTTCATAGAATGCCTCTGTGGGATCTTCCCAAGAAGTAATAGTGTCCCTTGGTAGTTTGGCCAGTCACTTTATTGCATCCCCCATTAGAGAGAAGGGAAACAAATGTAGTCGAATTGACTCTTGAGAGATATTTCTAAAAGTGAATGGTCCGCACACATCCACGAAGTTGCGAATGTGATCATGAGGGTCCTCATAAGAAAGTCCCCCAAAGATCCCTTTCATTTGCAGCAGCTAGAGCATGTTCCGGTCACATGAAAAATAGCGTTAACCGCAGCTGGGGGTAAACGTATAGCTCCGGCACTTCATATTTGATCCGTATTGACATAATTCAGGTTTTTTATGTCATCATAATGCCCAAGTTGACTGCAACCATTACTCCCAATCACACTCATTTCTTCACCTATTGAGAGCAATAACAACAATAAACTAATAAGAATGTTCTACTACAACCAAATTAGTTCACAAAAATACTTCAATAAAAGAATTCTATACACAACTCCCCGGCAGTGGCACCATTTTTTATAACGCTCAACTACACTCCTTATAATTTGAAGTGCAGGCGGTCGCTAACAAGTATAAGCCCAACGGAGAGTTGGGGTCGATCCCACGAGGAACAGTGCGAAAAAGAATTCAATCGCGAAGTATGAGTGAGTTCTAATCTTTTGTAGACTCTAAATACGCAAAATGCAACATAAAATAAATCAACAAGTTTTAATTATCAATATCAAGAGAGTTTAGTAACCAATTTCTAACAAAGATGATTAACACGAGGTTTTAATCAATAGACAATGGGACCTTAGGAGTGTGTGAGCAACCGGATACTAATTTCGCTTAATTGGTGATTGCTAATTGCTTTAAATTGTTGAATCTCAATGGGTAGGATGGATTATAACTACAACAACTATTTATCAATCAGCTATCATGTATCAAGTGAGTTCTACCGAACCTCAACAAGCATTCAATACAAAACAACCCAATTCCTTAATTAAATCCACTTAACCAAGCTGGGTTGTATCGACAAAAATCAATACAACTATCAGTTATAAACCCCACTCTAATGCATCTATCACAAGCAAGCATAGAAATATAAAGTAGAAATAAATTTGGAACTTTAGCTCAAAATTGAAAACATGGATAAACAACTGAACCCATGTCAAAACAACATTAAATACAACAATTAGAAACACCCATATGCTAATTTATGTATCAGATTACATATTCACACCCCTAAGTACAAGGGTTTTAGCCAACCATAGCAAAAAGTAAGAGATAGTTACCAAAATGGTTTTCCATCCGAATGACAAAGTCTTCAATACTCAATAGCTATAAATTAAGATTAAACCTTCAAAACCAAAAGTATAAGATCAAAACCCTCTAAAAATGTTCAATAGCTCAAAAGTATCAAAAGTACGAATGTTTTCTTCAGTCTGGTTCAGCTTGATACCTTTCTCTCTCTTCAAACTTTAATTTATATGTTCCAAAAAATTTTCACACATTTCAGCACTTTGGTCCATTCGGCGAATTAAGTCGAGATCACCGAGTGACTCGGTGGTCCGCTGAAGTGCTTCACCTCGCCTTTTTGTACTTGATTTATGCCTCAATTGGTTCTGGTACTTTAGCCGATCTAAGTCGAGTTCACCATTTGGTTCGACGTGTCGTCGAAATACTCCTTTTGTTCATCGACATAGCCTAATTCCTGAGCCATCTTGCTGGACTTTTGGGTTAGCTATAAGCTCACTCGGCGAGTCATCGAGTGGCTTTAAAGAGCTCCAACCTCCTTTTTCTTCAACTTTTCCAACTTTTTTGCTCTTTTTTGCAAAATAATGTCCTTGCCTTGTTCTTAAACCTCCATGGCTGCACATAAACAATTTAACATAAGTTTTGAACACAAATTAGGAATTGAGGACACTATGTCATTAAATAAGAAGCTCTAAATGAGTCAAAACTCCCAACTCATCAGTGCAGTTTCATGCATTCAAGCAATTCACCAACCAATCATACAGGGTCAAAACAAGGCAATTCACAATTTAACATGATCATCAAGAAGCCTTTTTCATTTTCCCTCTTTTTGTTGGTTTACATTAATCAAGTGGAACAAAATAACCCTTCCCCTCATTCTTGATTACTCCTAACACATAGGCAATGAAGAGAATTAAACAATTCAACTAAATCACAAAGTTTAAGAGTTCACTTTCTTCAAATGAATCAATTCATCACTCCAAGAGTTGAGTCTTCCCCTTTCGAGTCACTTCGAAAGCCACACAATCTAAAATGATCAAATATTCACAATCACCTACCGGAAATCACATAACCCACACCAAATCTCTAGAAAAGTGGGTTAATCAACATAAAGCCTTATTTCAAAAAGAAGGTTTGAATCTGGAAATTAATACTTGAAAATATTTCTCAAGGGTTTAGGAACTCATTTGAGAAAACCATTTCGAAAAAGGGATTGAAATTACTTCAAAATCACCATTTTAGTTTAGAAACCTGAGTCCATAAAAACCTCATCATTCTAAAATCATAACCTCATATTTTGATATTAAAACCCACAATTAATCAATGAAAAATGAAGGTTTAGGATCAAGAAAGCTTATCCAAATAATATAGCATAGAAAATCTCTTCCAAAATCGCCAACAAGGGTTCCCCAAGCTCAAAAATGTTGAAATAGGGCATAAACCCCGAATTTGACAGTCAAAACAACTCTCTGATGTCGCTTTTGCGAACTAGATTTCACTTAAGAAAACCCTGCAAAAACTGGGGGTGGTCTCGCTTTTGTGAACCAGGTTCTGCTTAAACAAATACCACAAAAGTTGGGGGTCTCGCTTTTGCAAACCAGGTTCCGCTTAGGCGACCATCGCTAAAGCAAACCATGGTTCGCTTAAGTGAACCCCGACCAAAAGGCTAGTCTCGCTTTTTCTAACTAGGTTCCGCTTAAGCGACCATCGCTAAAGCGAACCATGGTTGCCTAGGCGAAGAATCCAGCACTAGGTACATCAGCCAACACTCAAAACAACAAATTGACCCTTGGGATTCATTCGGAACCCCATACACATAAACCAGATATTTACAAATCAATTATACTCGATGTTCTGGACTCAATGGAACTGTCAAACCATGAATCTGAGGTCTCCTTGACCCAACATCTGTGAAAACCACAAGAAACTAACTCAACGCCTAAAAAGGCCAAAACAAGCTTGGGGCCTCACAAAAATCAACCAAGAACACTCCTACGCCTTAAATCATTTCCCGAATCCAACAGAACTCTTGGAATTGAGAATTTTGATTCGAGCATCCAAACTCTGAATGTTGACCAAAGTCAACCCAAAGGCTAAAATTCTACAAATTTACAACTTAGGTCCTCAAATACTAAAAAAGACTTGAAATTAGAAACCGACAACTCTCACGAATTATATTCCACATTCCAGAACTAATGGAATCGACATAATTCTATTCCGACACTCGAAACTCCAAAAGACTCCGAAAACCACTTTTAAGCAATTAAATCCTTTCAAATTCAAAATTCTCAACTTTTAACTCAAAGATTGGAACCAGTTTCAAAAACTCAATCAAGAAATGACTCGGGGTCAAAATTGGGAAGAGTAAAACAATAATTTTTAGGAAAACACAAAAATGACCAACCGGGTCATTACATTATTCACCACTAAAAACCATGTTCATCCTCGAACGTAAAGTAAAAGAAACTACTTGGAGCCTAGAAGAGATGAGGATATCTGGAACGCATATCCGACTCTGTCTCCCAACTCACCTCACCAATTGAACAATGCCTCAATTTCGCCTTCACGAAAGCGATCTCCTTAGTTCTAAGCTTTCGAAACTGCCTATCAAAGGTGGGTATAGGCTCCTTCTCAAAAGACAAATCTGAACCCAACTCAACTGAATCAAGGAAATGTACATGGGACTCATCTGACACATACTTCTGAAGCATGAAGACATGAAACACAGGATGAACAATTGACAAGCTAGGTGGCAAGGCCAATTTATAGGTGACCTCTCCTACTCGGCTCAAAATCTCAAAAGGTAAAATAAATCTAGGGCTAAGCTTGCCCTTTTTGTAGAACCTCATCACACCCTTCACAGGTGACACTCGAAGCCAAACATAATCACCCTCCATAAACACAAGGGCTCAAACTCTCCAATTTGCATAGTTATTTTGTCGACTCTAGGCTGTCAACAATCTATCCTGAATCATGTGGACATGCTCCATAGCATCTCTAAGAAAGTTTGTATCTAATGGATCTATCTCAGCTGAATCAAACGACCAATAGAAAATCTACACTGTCTGCCGTACAATGCCTCAAAAGGGGCCATCTGAATACTGGAATGATAAATGTTGTTGTAGGCAAACTCTGCTAGGGAAAATGTCTATCCCATCTACCACCAAAATCAATCACACAAGCAAAAATGCATGTCCTCCAACACATGAATTGTCCGTTCGTACCGACCATCTTTATGAGGGTGAAATGTTGCACTCATATCTAACCGAGTACCCAAACCATGCTGTAAAGCCCTCTAGAAATGGGAAATGAACAAGGAACTTCGATTAGACACAATGGAAACTGTAACTCCATAAAGTCACACAATCTGACTGATAAAAAGCTCGGTTAACTTCTCTACCGTATACTTCACCCGAACAGGGATGAAATGAGCTACTTGGTCAACCTATCAAGCACAACCCAATTGGAGTCATAACCACCCACGGTAGTAGGCAAACCCACAACAAAGTCCATAGTGATCCGTTCCTACTTCCAAGTAGGAATTGGCATCCTCTGAGACACACCTTCGGGCCGCTGATGCTCACACTTGACCTGTTGGTAAGTCAAACACCTACAAAAAAAGGCTGCAATGTCACTCTTCATGCCAAACCACCAATAATGCAGGCTCATATCATGGTACATCTTCACCGCTCCTAGATGAATAGAATATCAAGAACAATGGGCCTCCCTAAGACTCAATCTGATCAACTCGCCCATCTTGGGCACACAAATCCTGCCTCCCATCCTTAAGACACCATCAGAATCAAGGAAAGACTCCTTGGCTTCCCCTCTCAACACTTTGTCTCGAATGAGACAAAATATCTCATCATCAAAAAGGTTCTCACGGATCTGCTCAACTAAGGAAGAATGAGCCTCAACGAAAGCAATAAAACCACCCATCTCCTCTGAAATCTGCAATCAAACAAGACTATTGGCTAATCTATGAACATCTCTAGCCAATGGTCTCTCCTTAATACTGATAGCTGCAAGACTTCCCATGCAAGAAGTTTTCCTACTCAAGGCATCAGCCACCACATTGGCCTTCCCTTGATGATACAAGATAGTGATGTCATATTCCTTCAGTAGTTCAAGCCATCTACACTGCCTCAAGTTCAGATCCCTCTGTTTGAAGATGCATTGAATACTCTGATGGTCAGTGAAGACCTCACAATGCACCCCATACAAATAATGTAGCCATAGCTTAAGCACAAACACCACAGCTGCTAACTCAAGATCATGGGTAGGGTAGTTCTTCTCATGGGTCTTCAACTGTCTAGAAGCATAGGCAATCACCTTAACTTTTTGCATCAGAATACCCCTAACCCAACTCCATGGAAGGTGGCTCAACACCAGTATCTCGAATGAAAGACAATTAGGTCAAACACCCTCTATCAACCAATATCTAAGCTCGAATGAAGGAGATAACTTTTGTAGGCTAAGAACCACTAGCACCCATCCACTCAACTCTCGGGATACCTTGCATTGCTAAGTTCACGGACTAAGTAAACTAATCAAGAATAACATGATGGGGGGAGAGCCAATCCATACCCAAAATAATATCAAAGTCTACCATCCCAAAAATGATCAAGTCTACCCAAGTCTCATACCCAACAAAAGAAACAAAAAAGGATCGATACACTCGATCCACCACTATGGATTCACCCACTGGTGTAGAAACATGAATACACACACACATTCAATCAGACATCATATCAAACCCATCAGCAAAATAGGTAGACACATATGAGAAAGTAGACCTTGGATCAAACAATAAAGACGTAGGTCGATGGCAAACTGGGACGATACCTGTGATCACAACATCAACAGTCTTAGCTTTAGGTCTCTATGGAAAAGCATAAACTGGATCTCGGCCACCTGCAGTCTGAGTAGAACTTCTACTTTCACCCTGCGGAGCTGTAGCACCTCTACTCGAAGTCCTGCCATCTTTGCCGGACTGACCTCAGCCTCAACCCCTGGTCGGAGGTGCTAAATCTCTAGCTGGAGCAGCAGAATAAGTACGTTGGGGTCTTGAGTGAGTCTGTAGAGTACACTACCAAATCATATGACCTGGATTCCCACAACCATAGAAAGATCTCGGCACTGATAAATGTTGTGAACTAGATGAGCTACCATGGCCACCTCAGCCAGAACCATAAGATCCTTGGGACGATTGCCCACTTTTAGCTGCTGGCATAGATGCATGAACTTGCCAATGACACTGAAAGGAACCACTACCTTGATGCGAACCCTTGCCTCAAGATGAGGCACCAAAAAACTGACCAGAGGAATGAGCCCTCTTCGGCTCTCCAAACTCCTCTAAAAGCATCAACTTCGCCTCCTTGACAAAGTTCACAATGGGCTGGAAGAAAGCCCTCTCTTTGGCCGCTCAAAACATGTTCGACCTGGTAGAGAAGGAAAACCCTCTCACAAACCTACAAACTCTCTTTGCCTCATCAGGAATGATAGTCATAGCATGCCTAGAAAGCTCACAGAAACGGGCTTCATACTCAGTCACTAAAAAATTGACCTATATCATGTTTTCAAACCTCAGTCGACTCTCCTCCCTTACGCACCAAGGAATGAAGCAGTACTCGAAAGCATTTGAGAACACATCCTACTTTATCGGAAGAGACCCAACTAGTCTAGACCTCCCAAAACTCCTCCACCACTCTCTGGTGCATCCACATAGCTGAAGAGCAACAAAATGAACACCTCGGGCATCCACCATGCCCACTATCTCAAGCATCTCATGGCACAAAGTCAAGAACTCATGAGCATCCTCGCTCTTACCACCCTAAAACTGGGGTGGTTTCATCTTCAGAAACATCTCATAGCATTGCTGCTCAGTTGTCGTCAGAATAACATCAGGAGTAATGTGAACACCCACACCCGGTGCCGGTACCACTGGTGGCTGACCTACCAGATCTGGAATACCCAAACTCTGCTACTGATCTGGAGTCTGTGCTCCTAACCCAGCTGAAAACCATGTGTTGTACAAGTAGCACCACTCTGAGGAAATTCTCCAACACACTAAGCATCTTCATCAATGTCTCAAGGAACAAAGAAGAAGCTCACAACTCAGGAGGAACCTGATCCTCAACAACATCAACCTGTGGCTCAAGAGAAGCCTCTCTACCTCGGCCTCTTGCAGGTGCCGCTCCGCGGGCACCACCTCTCGCCAGTGCTACTCCATGAGCATGATCTCTAACTCTGGCCCTACCTCTACCCCTAGTTGTGGTCTCAGTAAATACCACGGGGGCTACCTCCCCTCTACCACTAGAAATAGAAGGTCTAGTCCTCGGCATCTGCAAAAACAACACGCAACAACTCAGTACAACGAAGTCAACCACTCACGATAAGGAAGAATGAACAAAAAGGAAGTTTCCTAATAGTCTTCATAGCCTCTCAAAGATAAGTACAAACGTCTTCGTACCCATCCTCGAGACTCTACATAGACTTGGCTTTTACACACGTGAGACTTATGAACCTGGGGCACTAAAACAATTTGTCGCAACCCAAAAATGGATGTGATGGCACTTGTCCTTTCCCACCAAGACAAGTCAGCCTCAACCCAATGAAAATGAAAGAAGAGCGGTAATAAATAAACCAAGATCAAGAAAAAGGCGGAAAATGTATTCATTCTAAGCATAACCCCTAAACTTGGTTGTCACGTGTAAAAGCCTTTAATGTAAATAAATAATTTGAAAGAGAAATAGAAGTCCCAGTCTTTGTTTCTCAAGTAGAACAAAGCTTTAAAGAAAGAGGAAAGAGAAAGGTCCGCCGAAGTGACAAGCAGCTACCTCTTCAATCCTTCACAAGCAGCTACCTCTTCAATCCTTGATAAGCCTCAAAAATTAGGAGAAAGGGATCACACAAATCTGGGCTCGGAACCTACACAAGTGTAGAAGCAAGTAGTGACTACCACTAACACGGTACCAAGTAAGCAACCTAACAAGCAAGGCAACCTAGCTAAATCGAATATTCTTTTCCATTCCAACAAAACCTCCACAAATTACAACCTACAAAAAAATCAGCCAACCTAAAAATTCTACAACAAACAAGTCTCAAGGCTGAAGATCAAGATCAACAGTCATAATTAAATAATCGATAGACATCAAGTCATTTACTCTCAAGCACAAGGCAATTCAATTCACAAATAGCAACATGTTAAACTCATACATCAAGTAAACCAAATCATCACAGGCAATAGCTCAATCACATGCATCAAGTCAGGCAGAATGTATCCATCAAATATATTGATCACAAAGTCAACATTGGCCGAAACCATTTCGCTTCGGCACAATGTAACTAGCCAAAACAATTTCCCTTTGGATTTCATATTATTTCATTTGGCGGAACCATTTCCCTTTAGCATTTAGATCACTAGCCGAAACCATTTCCCTTCGGCTTTTACCACAAAATAACATTTGCCGGGAACAAATTCCCTTCAGCATTTATATCACTAACCGTAACCATTTTCCTTCAAATATTACCACAAAATAGCACTTGCCGGAACCATTTCCCTTCGGCATTTATATAACTAGGTCGAAACAAATTCCCTTCAGCTTTCAGTAAGTGTCTCATCACGGTGTTCATCAAATAATAAACACAAGCAATATAACACCACACGGAGAGACATCAATTCAATATCACACAAGTCCACTTTTGATGCATTCAATCAATTAACCAACCAATCACATAGGGTCACAACAAGGCAATTCACAATTTAACACTATCATCAAGAAGCCTTTTTCATTTTTTCCTCTTTATGTTGGTTTACATTAATCAAATGGAACAAAATAACCCTTCACCTCATTCCTGATTACTCCCAACACACAGGCAATGAAGAGAAATGAACAATTCAACTAAATCACAAAGTTTAAGAGATCACTTGCCTCAAATCAATCCATTAATCACTCCAAGAGTTGAGTCTTCCCCTTCCTAGTCACTTCCAAAGCCACACATTCTAAAATAATCAAGTATTCACAATCATCTACCGGAAATCTCAAAACCCACACCAAATCTCTAGTAAAGTGGGTTTATCAACACAAAACCCAATTTAAAAAAGATGTTTGAATCTGGAAATTAATACTTGAAAACATTACTCAAGGCTTTAGGAACTCATTTGAAAAAACCATTTTGAAAAAGGGATTAAAACCACTTCAAAATCACCATTTTAGTTTAGAAACTTGAGTTCATGAAAAACCTCATCATTCCCAAATCAGAACCCCATATTTTGATGTTAAAACCCACAATAATAAATAGAAAATGAAGGTTTAGGATCAAGAAGGCTTACCCAAATGATCTAGCACGAAATATCTCTTCAAAAATTGCCAACAAGGGATCCCCAAGCTCAAAAATGGTGAAGTGGGGCTTAAACCCCGAATTTGTAGGTCAAAACTACTCTCTAATGTCGCTTTTGCAACATATATATGAATATCTTAATAATTTTTTACAATTAATTACAAAAGTGTCGGATTGTTATGGATTATGTTATGCAGTAACCAAGGAGCCGAAAAGAACTATAACACTAAAATAAGCCTGAATAGCAAATTAATGAATTGCATAGCCATACTAAATAATGAAGCGTTGAAATTACGAAAAATAAATTATTCCGCAACGAACATATTATGATTAGTAAATTAAGCACTACACAGAAAGCAATTTGATATGATCCAAAATGGAATAAAGAGAAGTCTACGGTTGAAGAATAAATTAGTAAGAAATGACAAATTTAAGATCTTGCGTAAAAATAAATATACCTTGTAAAAAATACTGCTGAGTGAAGTAGACTCTTCTGGAAAAAGGAAATTTCAATTCTGGAAAAAGACAAATAGGAAAATTATTGTGCAGTTTTATAGAGCACGATAAAGAATATGAAAAGGTGTTGCAAAAATTTAACAGCGTGGAAGATGAATTATGTAAACAATAGTAATAATTAAGGAAATTTACAATTCTATAAATTTGAGAATGTTAAAAGATGTTGCAAAGAGGTTACAAATTACAATGGAAGATGAAAGAAACTAAGTTTAAAGACTGAAATAACTACAGCTACTAATAGAGGAAATTTAAAGAGGAAAAAATGCTTCCCATAATAATTGAGGAGTAACTACAAGAGAATATGAATACGGAGAGAAAGTAAGCGGATTATCAATAATAACACCATTTTAAAAAACATTTACTAAATATTTCACTTTAGGGACAATATGGTAACTAAAACTTCAAAAGGATATTATTGTATTTTAACTTCTATGTATACTAATAGGCAATGGCAAGAAATGAAGGAATTTCATCTACCTTATATACAGATTAATAAGAGTATTTTTTATGAGATATTTTTAGTTTTTGATTTATTTGGAAGAAAATAAATGATACACAAGAAAAATAAATGTGCTACTCTTTAAATGGATAGATATGATGAAAATATAAATCTATTATATAACATTTAGTTAGATATTAATTACATTTCGATTTATTTTAATTTAGTGTAGGGGCAAAATGGTAATCCAATTTTGCACTAAAGAGCTTCCCACTTTTAATTTATATATAAAATAGACTAGGGAATGTAGCCACGCTTCGCGCGAGGATCAAAGGATATGTGTTAGAATCGTTTTTCTTTTGCATTAATTATATCATTATGTTATTCGACCGTATCATTACCTATTCATTTTAAATGATGATATATAATGAAACTTATCAAATTTAGCATCTATTAAATGATGAATAATACATTCTTAATAAGTCAGAATATATGCTCTATTAATAAATTACTTCATTTCTATCGCACTAAATGGGGAATTGTTAGTATGTTTTGATGGTCCACCTTGCTTTTTATTGAGATACAAAGAAGATTGAACTTTTAAATTGTAATTTCTATCGTGGGATATTTTTTGTGAATGTATTTGAAATGGGTTTCAACATAAAATAACAGTAAAATATATAAAGAAATATGTCAATAACGTCGTATCATTCTTTATAAGATTGATCTTTAGAGAATATATTCTCTATAAAGAATTATTTCATTTCTATTACACTGAAACCAATACATGAAAAACGTCATATCATTCTTTGTTAGATTGATCTAGTGAAAGTCCTCTCTTTGTATATATTTTTTCAATCGCTCTTGTTCGTATCGCCCACACAGCCTGAGGTAGACGTAAAAATATGAGGTACGTTATTGCTTCTATTATTGATTTGTTATATAAATAGAGTAAATGGAATGGTGTGCAGAAATTTCTTAGTATGGTGTAACTATATAGAAAGTAATCCACACATATTAGACTACGATATGACCTTGCAAAAATCTTGAGATAGAAAAGATCTTTATTAATAAAATTTTAAATAATGTTTTCAATGATATACCTAGATGTAATTTCACTTCAAGCATTCATCTATGAAAAGACCAAATGTAGGAATTAAAAAGTCGAGGCTTTTGTAACACCGACCCCAGGGCCTCTCGTCATTTTTTTCAAGAAAAGTTAAGAGGTTACTAATTAGCCGATATCATTTGGCGTAGCATTGAGAACTATTTGGTTGTCGGCGTAGCCGCCCATAGTGGTTTTTAGTGCGTTTTCTTTTCTCAAAAATGCATTTGGTCGAAAGCTACATTTTTTAAAAGATTTTTCTATTCCCCAGAAATACTTTTTTAATATCAAAAGCTTGGTCAAACACATTGGTTTCTAAAATCTACGAGGGCATAAGTTGTCTCTTGCCTTTCTAACACTTTTAGCGTTCCAAAAACTTGGCTAAAGTCATAGTTTATCCAAGATCTACAATGGAGTTTAAATGACAGGTAAAAACATTCAACTCTCTTTCTAATCTAACCTGTTGAACTAACTCTTGAGGACCCAACTTAGCATAAGTTTTATGTTCTAAATTGATCATCACAAGGCAAATGAAATCGAAGATACCATAGTGCCTAGATAACATCCTTGCCATCAGTCGATAACCATCTCGATTGTCCAATTTATAATATTCTGCTGTTACCTCTGCATCATGGTTGACATCTTTGTTCCACCAATAAATTCCAGCTATCTACATGAGCCTAATTTGCAGGTAGAAAAATTCTCGTAGCTTGTGCTGTCAAAACTCAAAAGGGATCAGTAGTGTCATTTGATTCACATTATTAGTACATCAGTTATATGTTCAATAAATTTTTCAGACTACTCATCGTCTTCAAATTTTTGGGTAGGCCTGCAGTACACCTTATAAATAGTTTCTTTTTTTTGATAGGAATGTGAAACCTTATTTGCACACGCAACATGATTTCGAGTTGTTAAACTAGACTGTTGGAATGGAGCTAGTTAGCAAGTAAGATAAAAAAGATCTCTTAGCTGAAAGCTATCCGTGGCGTACCATTCTTCTAATGCCTTTCTACTACTCTATGGAACTTGGGGCCTTGAGGCGCATGTTGGTTGTTGTTATGAGTGAGTTGGAACATCCCTCTATTTTTTTCTGTGAAAATTGAAGCTTGCACCAGTGTGTTGTGTGCAGTGGCTAACAAAATAATTACTTGTTGGAACAGATCCATAGACTATAACTAAAATTTTACAATGAACCAATCCTAATTGATGTTCCAAATAAATAGGCTCTATGATATTACTGGGTGAACATTGAAAATCACTTCAACTGAAAATTGAGGTTTGTGAGTAGCTTTGCTTTACGTTTTCAAAGAGCTCGAGATGGAAATGCAAGCGATAAGTGTCATCCATTTTTTTCATCTACAAAGTGTCATCTGACAGTGAGATGGATAATGCATTGTTAATGAATAAGTCAGAATACATTTAGTGATTGTAACTAATAAGGTAGGAAGAATAACTTGAATAACTTGTATTCATAGTTTTGTACTCAAAGAATACAATGGTATAAATACATAAGGAGACTAAGTTAACTATGGTAACTAGATAGTCAAATCCCTATAAATAAGCTATGCTATTATATACACAATCATATTCATATTTGTAATGATTCTGTAGCACTCCCCCTCTATAACGACTCATTAGGTCGTTTTGTGTACTTGAGCTTCTTATTTTATAAAAAAATCTTCCGATAGATTCTAAATGGGTATATTGGACCATTTGTAACAATAATTATATAATTAATGGAGTAGTTTTAATTATTAATTTAATTGGTGCTTAAAGAAAATAAGATTAAAATTAGTAGTGGGCCACTTTCACTACTTTTATAATTAGTTATGTATAATAATTAGGGTAGTATGTAATCTGTACAAAGAAAAAAGGGTTTGGGCAAGAAAACATACCTGCAGCATCACAAAGCGATTACAACTTCAGGTGAAAATCATTCTCCAATTCTTCTTAGCATATTAATGGTATTTATTTTATTGATTAGTTTAGGGTTGTTTTATGTTGAATATGGGGAAATGATTAAAAAGAATTGAAAAGGGCAAGTTGAGAAATCATACGGTTATTACTGGGTGAATTTTGGGGAGACAAACTTTTGTCTCCCATTATTAGCCAGTGGTGTCTAATGAGTATTTCATGTTTAGAAAAAGGATAGTTGAATTTTAGATTTTAAAATAGGAGGAAGTTAATCAATTTGAGTCCTTTATATTAAATTTGAATGGAGTTGGTGTGCTGCCACTCGTTTCGTAACCAGTGGCTTCAAACTTTTAGTATTAATATTTTATTCTCGTATTATAAATTATGTTTTGATATATTGAGATAGGTAATTAAATAGCATGTGTATTATATTATATAAAATTCACTAGAGTATGTTATTTTGAGAAATTAAGACTTAACCCTAGACTTAAAAATTTAGGAACATATGAGACTTGATATATTAGTCGGTATCAAAATTTAGGAATTTGATTATAGATTTGAATGAATTATTGAGTCTAGGCTAGATATATAGTAATATGGGTGTCTATAGACTCGTTTACTTATGGATTGAGCACACTTGATAGATTGTAAACGTTCTGAGGCATTGAGGAGGGGAAAAACATTGGGCAATTAACTTGCTTGACTCAGGTTCTTCGGTGGAGGTAGGTTATGGTTTATTCTATGTGATAGATAGACTTTTAATAGTGCTTGATATTCATTGAGTGATATTGTGAAATTTTTGATGTACTTGGTTGTTGTGGTTTGGATAATTCATGTGTTGTTGTGGTTGGTCTGTAATCTCAAGACCGCGAAATCCATAATCTTGAACTTTCTCTATTAAAGTGATGCCTTGAATAAAAAAGGCTTGACGAAATATTGTAATGAAGTAGAAAGTGATGAAAATAATGATGAATTAACTATGTTGTTGGATCGGGTGCCATGAGTCGGCACGATATATTTGGATAGGTTGCCACAAGCCGGCACGATATATTTGGATCAGGTGCCACGAGCTGCCACGATATATTTGGATCAGATGCCACGAGCCGCAACGACATTATTGGATCGAGTGCCACATTCCGATACGTTATTATTAGATCTTGTGTCACGTTCCAACATGGTAAAATTAATGAAAAACATATTAAAATAACTTAATGTACTTAATCTCAAAGAATCAAATTCCCAAAAAAGCGTGGTGTGGAGGCCTGAGTCCTCATGTGTGTTCTTGATATTGTGGACTGATTACGTACTTGATGTAGTGTTTTTGACACTTGTTCATGTTGTTTGTTGTTTGCCACCTGCTAAGTGCTATAGTTGATTTTATACTATTACTTTATGCATATCAGTTTCTATTTTGAGTCGGCCGATGATATCTACTCAGTACATATTGCCTTGTACTGAGCCCTACTTGTGTTTTCTTCATTTTTTTTGTGAAGTGCAGCAATTGTACCAGCGACTTCGACTCACCCTCAGCTCTAGCCACTTTTCAGCACATTAGGTTCCAGCGTTAGCCATTCATTCTAGTTAGTGTTAGATTCTCTTAGTTATGGCATGGTGTCTTTAGTTTTCGGACACAAGCTATATTATTTATCTATTATGGTGTCTTGATACTCTGAGACTTAGTATTTGAAGATTAGATGTCCTTGATGTGATGACTTTCAGGTTTATAGAATTGATATTTTAATAGACTTTAATGGATTTGTGTTTTTTACATTAACAAGATTTGAGCTTCCGTATTATGGTTGTAATTCGTAAGTTGAATAATTAATATAAGTTGGCGTTTGAATTCGTTGGTTCACCCACATAGGAGGTTAAGTGTGGGTGCCAATCATGACTCATTTTGGGTCGTGCCAAACTTGGTATCAAAGCCTTAGGTTCGGTGATCTCATCACACAAGGACAAGTTTAGTAGAGTCTTGCGGAATGGTATGGGGACGCCTTTACTTTTCTTCGAGAGGCTATAGGACTTTAAGAAAACTCCATTCCTTCTTTGTTTCGTGCTATTTCTTGAATCCAATTGGTATCTAGGTGATACAAATTGATATCTGACCTCTTTCACTCTATTTCACATATGGTCCGAACTAGAGCGACAGAAGTGACAACACCAACACCAGCAAGAGAGGACGTGTCCTTGTAAATAGTCATATTTCCCTGATTGACTACAGGTCATGTAATTACTAGTGACCAACATGATCTCTTTATTAAGTTCTTAATGATGAAACTCTCAGTCTTCAAGAGAACTGAATCTGAATATGCTTATGATTTCCTTGTTGATTGTCATGAGCTTCTTCATAAGATGGATATAGTGGAGCGATTTGGTGTTGAGTCTCTTACATACCAGTTCTAGGGAGACGCCAAAATGTGGTAGTGGTCTCACGTTGAGTGCCAACTAGAAATGGCACTACCTATGACTTGGACAACATTTTCTGACTTCTTCATGGAGTAGTATATCCTCTAGATTTTAAGGGTTTGAGGTCAGATTTGCAGATTCAAGCTTTATAGGTGGCTGCTTCAGGAAAATCTTTTCAGGAAGTGGTTGATTTTACGATAGAGGTAGAGAGGGTGAAGCCAGTTAACTTGTAAGGGATGGCTAGATAATGAACACCATTACTTTTAAAAAAAAGACAGTTAGTAAAGTTTTCATAACATGTATGGGTTGTTTAGCGAATGATGAAATTATGTTGCGCCAATTGAGGTCAGAATCTCTACTACGATTTCATAGACTAATTGTATATCATAGAGAGTCATGATACGATTACTACAAGTCTACAACAGTACCGATGCTTACTTGGGTAAAGTTATGAAGTGTGTTACTTTTGTTATCGACTTGGCTTAAGAAAGAATGCAAATCACTTGGGCTAGAGACAGAATGCATTTGATAATGTTTTGTAGCCATTCAATGGGTAGAAATGTGTGGGCTATTTTGGGTACGATCTTCTCAATAGGTATGAAGTGTTCTAGTAATGGATCTAACAGACTTTCACGGTTTTGTACTAGTGTTATGTGGAAATGAATACATCAATTGTCAAGTGTGAATACTAACTACTTAAGGAGTTAGCAGTGGCATGAAATGTTCAAATAAAGAGATTCAGTGTTGCATTCATATTTTGCGAAACCAACTAGTTTGTTATTATGAACACTTGGATTAAGGATTATATTTAAGAAAGATTTTAGTGGTGGATCTTTGGTACGGTATTAATGCATTTAGGTTATGAAGTATATCTTGAGGTTTCTAAAGGTGGACTGGTGATTTTATCTTACGCTCAAAACTAGATTGATACCAGAATGGCAAGCTTATGGGTAAAGATAGTCCTAGTGAGTATACTTGGGTGAAGGCAATTGAAGATTTTAGTAAGAAAGTGCGTATTAAATTGGGTTAGTCTTTTGGATTGATTGGTATAACTGAGTTTGAGGTGTCATGTGGGTACCTTGGGTCGTGACAAGTTCATCATCTGATTAAATAACTAGATCATCACAAAAAAATATAAAATATTATGAGCACTTATTTTGATAAAGTAGTAATATAAACATGATAACAAAATTTAACATTTTAAAAGCTAAAATTCTTGACTATATTCTGAATATAAGGTGATTTTTTATTTTAAGTTACTTAATGGAATATTTTTTAATCAAAATAAACAAACAAATGAACATAATTAGAATGAAAAATATTACTTACTTCAATTCAATGTTATATATAGTAGCAAAAACCTTAGCCTATAATACGACCATCACTCATCTGCATATAAAAAATAAAAATATTAAAACATAAGGAGTTTCTAGAAACTAAGGAATATGAACAATGCATTAAATAAATTCATTAATAAAGCTACTGATCAATAAATAAAAAATGAGATAGGTAGGGATGTACAAGCCAAACCGTTAAGTCAAACCTGTCAAGAATCAAAATCGGACCATGATGGCGCCCACTATAACCAAGAGTAGGCTAGCCAAAACTTCAAAAGATAACTTGCGGAAGATAAAAATTTAAATAATATTAACTAAAAATAAGTGGAAGTAGAAATAAAATATACAAAACGAGTCATATCCTAGATTTGTAGTACGATACAAAATATACAAAATACGCCTGAAAGTGACCAAGATGACACACTAACACAAGATATATCCCCAGACTTGGTATCACCTATACAGGAGCTACTAAGTAGAAAGAGGTTGTATAAACAAGAGAACTGACTAATGAAGATATGAAATACAAGTCAATACAAAAGAAGAAAAGCAACAAATCTCTGAATGCCAGGAGTTCACAACGATCCAAGTCTGTGATGGCCAAGGAAGATCCAATGCTTACGGAGAGTGGCTCATTGTAACACCTCAGAAATTGGAAGTTGAGATTGAAAAGGAAAATTTTAATTTTGACACTGAGGCTGTGGTGTACGACTCCAACCTACGGACCGCAGAAAGTCCTACTACCCGTAGGAAAAAGTTGTGAGACTTGGTTTGAGTTTTAGAAATTTGAAGTCTCTGATGTTTGATGTACGAGTGAACATAATGAGTAATTGAATGTTCTACGGGCCGTAGGAGGGTTTCATAGGAGTGATCCAGAGTTAGTAAAATTTTAGACTTGGACTTGAGTTCTACGGATTTTTCCTAAGACCCGTAGATAGAACTACGACCCGTAGGAAGGTTTCATTGAAATAACTAAAGGATTTTAGGTCCCAGTAACAGGTTTTAAGAAAGGTCCATAGAAAGTCTTATGGACTGTAGGTCCAAACCGTAGACCTGTCTTTCAGTTTTTAATTAAGGATATTTAGGTCTTTTCCTATCCAATTAACTCCTACACTATGTTTTTTAGGCCCTATAACTACCCCTATAACCATTCCTACCCTTCAAAATTTATTCTAATTCTCCTCATTCACTCAATTTCCCTAAATTCCTCAAGTCTTCTTCTCCAAAATTCTCTCACTAGCTTCAAGGTGAAGAGCTAGGGTTGCAAGAGATTCAAGGTTCCATTTTGCATTGCTTTTGGGCTTTTATTATCAAGGTATGTGGGAATTTACCAATGGATCCCTTTCATCCATTTGGTTCAAAAATAATCTCAATCTCCTATATTCAATTTCACCCAATTCCCTAAGGGTTTCATCTGATTCTCCATGGGTTAAATTCATTGTGATTCAATTACCTATATTCAATCTTTTATGCATGATTTGATACAATTTCATGATTTTTTATTTATTTAACAGAACCCATGCCAATGCCTATTTTATTAACTTGAATTATGAACAATGATTATGAATTTATGAATGATGATTATGAAATTGATTAAGGATTTATGCATGCTTTGTGAAAAGAATGACTTATGAACTAAGGATGCTATTGATTATGCCTTTCCAACTATTTTGATATGATTATGATTATTTATTTTCCATTTGAATTTACTTAGCACCGACAAAAGTTTTGAATGGAGGCCTAGAAGGCCTCTGAAAACTCAGACCAAGAAACTATTGGAGACCAAGCGTGCCTAGTCTCAATATAAGAATTCCACCAATGTCTAGCTGGCTCATCTAGGTGATAAATAGTGAAGTTGGCTCTTCTCTACTCCACCAAGCCAAGAGCATATAGATGCTCGTGGTAAGTAGTGAGAAACTCGTGAGCATCCTTTCCCACAACCCCCGAAAACTTTGGAGGTGAAAGTCATAGAAACACTCTGAGCATCTTCTACTCCACTAGAGGCTTAGCTCTGGCTACAATCACGGGTTGGGCACCCTTAGGTGGTATCTGGACCCGAGGTGCAACTACTGTAGGCTGAACCTGTGGGGTTGGGGCAACTGCATCTGTAGCTGGGGCCTAGTAAATACCCAAAGTACTTTCAAGAGCTGGGTTATGGTTGCTTGAAGGTAGGGAGTCATAGCTAGTTTGAATGGTGGTTGCACTGGCCCTACCCCAACGACTGATTAAGAATATATGCTGTTGTAGGGTTTCTGTAGGCTCTAGATCCCTCTCTCTATCTAGGTTGGGATGCAGCCCTTTTCTATTGGGGAGGTTGACCCTTAACCATAGCCGCCACATGGCGCGTACGAGCCATCCTGCGAAGAATGAAATTAGTGAGATTCCATGAAACCAATAGGACACACATTACAAAAAAATTATATAAAAGAGAGAATATTCATAACAATAACTTGTATTCTCCCAAAGATAGGTTACAGATGTCTCCGCTCCAATTCATAAGACTCTACTAGGTATTAGCTTTGTATAAGCGAGACCGATGAGCATAGGGCTTTGATACCATTTTCTGACGACCCGATCTCTTGAGTGATGATGGAGCCTATATAACCAACTTGTAGGTAAGACAACCTGTAACTCAGAAAATCGAGTAATTGATATAAGGGTAGAAACAAAGTGAAAGCAGTAATTTAATAAAGAAATAGAACAATAGGAGGAAGCAAACCAAAAGATATTTATAGAATAGATCCCTCCTAGAACCTAAAAGTCACAAGTACAGAGTTATCTAAAACAAAGGAGTACAAGCACCAAAAGGAGACCTAAAATACAAAGCTTGTCTAAAAAGGAAAAATAATAGCTATCAAAATATAGACTGAGACAGGTAAGTCCAGGACGCCATGTGCTCACCCTTGACTCTTATCCAAAGTTGCAATAGCTTCGAATGATCAACTTTGATAGGTAGTGCTTGGACCTGCATCATAAAACAAATATAGAGTGTCGCATCAGTAGAAAAACAATAGGTACTAAGTAGGCATCATAAGGTGACTAAGCAAGAAAAGTAAAAGCAATATGAAATGATAGAATCTAGACACGAATAAGGTCAAAGCGGAATTTTAAAATAAAAGCACACGAGCATACCAAGATAGAAAAAATTAAGTATAACTAAACTAAACCTAACTTGACCTCTATAACACTCGAAAGTATACTAGTGTGCAAGTTGAAGTAAAAACCTAAACAAACCCCTATAAGCTTCATAAGTACATAGAATAGCTAAGACTACTGAGGACAAGATTTGGTGAGTCCAGAGCCCAGGAGGGCATAGACGAGACATCTAACCGTTAAAAACCTCAAAGTAACCAATAAGAGATGCCTAATACTAAGGGGTGAAGATCCCAGAACTCAAACTACGGATGGTCCCCAAAAGGGCAATAGGCTATAGCCAAAAGTGTATTGACTCGATATGGATATAGAGCAGTGTGGCGTGACATCAAATATGTGACTAGAAAGGGCTGCTGGAAGATCTCATGACAAATCATCATCACAGAACCAAAGTGGAATGACGTCCACTCTCAATTAATTAGTACAATACTCAAAGACAAACCAACTCCAGTCGCCAAGTGACGCCCAATATCTCAAATGTAAACCTGGGGGCCGTAAAAGGAGGGGCAATGGATAGAAGGTCATCAAGGATGAATCAATGCCTAATCTAAGGCTCATTCTATCATACCCAAGTCTGCTACACTGATGTGTGGTAGATTTCCACTCATTTGAGGGCCTTTTAGTTCAACAATTAGTGTCCTCAATGCCTAATTATGTCCTATTCCGATGATATTTTGATGTTTTGCAGCTATGAAGGCTAAAGGACAAGGTAAGGATGAATACATGAAAAAGAGTCCAAAACATTGCAAGGAGTGCAAACTCCCAACTTGTAGTTGCCTAACCAAAATGGTGGATCACCCAAGTGGCCTAACCTCATCCAAAGTGACAGTGCTTACAATTGAATATATTCAAGGCATGTCAGTGGACTAAAAGGTAAAATGATGACTCGCCGAATTTGAATGGGTAAAGTAAATATCCATCGCCGAAGGTGATAGTTCTCGGAGTTAAAGTAATGGCTTAATGGGTAAACAATGTGGTAATCGATGATCCATCGAATGTAAAAGGCAGACTCGATCGAGTCCGAGGTTCAAACACCTTAAGCCTGAAGTAAATGATGGGTGAGCTGAGGAACAAATGGTGATCCACCAAACATGTTTGGCGAGACCGACTAATGTCATCGAGTTGGTCACGAATTGAATTTTGGGCCGAATTTTAGAAAACTATAAATAGTCCTAAAGAGAGATAAAATGTATCACTTTTTGGAATAACTTTTTGAATATCAATTGGAGAATTAGCTTTGTGAACTTTAGTCTTCTTACCTTTTGCAAATATTCTTAGTTTTTGGGGTTTTCAAACCACCTTGTAATTTACAATTGGAGGTTCAAATTGCAGTGGGTTTTGAAGATTAAATCTTAATTTAAATTCCCCAGTGGCTGAAATCGTCAATGGGTATACTCTCTTAATTTCGTTTTAAGATGCTTTGCAAAAACCCCAAATCTAGGGGTGTGATTATGGGGTAAGGTGTTGTTTTATTGCATTGAGTTTTGTCTCTTCCTTTGTTTTATTATTGTAGATTCATGGATTTAATCTTATTAGCATGGGGTTAATTCATGGATAAAGGTTGTAAACTTAATCCTAGCTTAGATCTTCGACTGATGCTCGAAAGAGACTAATTGAAGTGGATAATTAGTTTAATGCCTGCAATTTTGATTTGTTTACTATAGTGTGCTTGAAAGAGAAGTTGTGATTCAATTCTAGTTGCCAAATATAGTTGAAAGAGAGATTCTAGTAAGGTCTTGGGTTGATTTGTGATTTACATAGATGAGACGGAAAGGAGATTCTATGATTTAATTCTATGAGATCAAAAGAGGATTAGTTTTATTTAAGATTACCCAACCTATCCATGATTATTTAGCGATAATGAGCAAGCGCAATTACCCCTGCTAGACATCTATTCCAATCCCCACACCCGTAGATCATATTTTATTTGTTTGAAACCCATATTTTAGTTTTATTGTGTAACTTGATACCAAAACTCTTTTTGTAAATTTGGTGGAATTATCCACCCATCTCTTTTAATTGCTACAAATTAATTGTTTCACACTCTCAATTTCCTAATTGAATTCCTTGCATTATATTACTCCCCGTGGGATTCGACCTCGACTCTTGTTGGGTAATTTTATTACTAACGAAAGCTTATTCTCTTACTTTTTTGAGAGCAACTTGAACGTTATCATACACCAGTTTATAGGGAGCTAAGACGTTCGAAATGACGTCGGAGCAAAACTAAGGACAAGCAGCTCCAAATAATGAAAGTCTATAGAAAGCACCAGTCTAAGCCTAGACTAAGGCCAAACATGATCATAACAATCAATATTAACAGAAACCAAGGCATACCACAGGATAATGATGATTACGAATCACAATTGACATGCTTCCAAATCTTGAAATAAACCCAACAAAAGCCCAAAACATGGATTTTAAGTAATTTAGAATGATCAACTAGATACCCACCCCAAATTAACACAAATCAACGTGCTTTCTCCAAATCAAGCTCAATCTAAGGAATGGGAGTTGTAGCCTACCTTTAGGCTGACCGCACAAGCTCCAAAATCATATTTCCAAAGCTTATCCTTTCCATGCGACCTTCAAACGTAGCCGGGCTATCAAAATTAGAATCACCACATTAATATGGTCATTTTGACACAAAATTCACTTAAAATGGAGACAAACCAATTTTGGAGTGAAAATGAGAATTGTGGGACCCACATCGAGAGTTCCAAAAATGACTCCGTCAAAAGCCCAAAATAGTACCCTAAACTTGTCTTCAAAATGGAACACAATTCGGGACTCGAAACAGGTCACATGACTAACATACATTTTACTAACACTAAAGACATAAAAATAGCCAAGGCAGACCAAAAACTCTGAATTTAATTGCAACTGAAGCCTCCCCGACACTTCCCAATCACCCTACTGCGTAGTCCCAAGCTCCTTGATCACAAAAAACTTTGCATGACTCAATTTGGAGCTCAAATGGGTGAGAAATCGCATAAATAAGGTGGGGATAAAATCTTATAGCGACTAAGGTTATAAAACTAATATAGGTGTTGCTTTAGCGGCTACTAACGCCACTAAAGCGGTAGGTTAAGAAAAGGCGGGCCTTACTAAAGAGAACCACGGGTCGCTTAAGTGAGGCCCACTAAAGTGATGCAACGGTTGTTAAAGTAATTAGGCCTTGGCTGGCCAAGCTCAATACAAAGAGCCCCAAGCCGTAAAAGCGAGGCCCGCTAAAGTGATGCCACGATTGTCAAAGTAACTAGGCCTTGGCTGGCCAAGCTCACTAAAGTGAGTCCCTGGTGCTCAAGCGGTAGCCGCTAAAGTGGTTGCCGCCTAGCTGACCTAGTCTGCTAAAGCGGAGCCCTTGCTGCTTAAGCGACGCCAGGACCGCTAAAGTGGTGGCACCAGTATCAGGGACCAGAAATTTCAATGAAGCCCTTCGGACTATGCCCAGGGGTTCAGGATCGATTCGAAACCCTATGCACTCAAATAATATATGCGACCCAGTCAAATTTGAAATTTTAGAGTCATCGGAGCAGTCTAAACTTCCATGCGAGGTCTTTTCCACAAAAAGTGGGTCCTACACCTAAACTCCATTTTAAGTTAAAATCCACAAGGGGGCTCGGAATTGGCCCAGAAGCCTCAGGATCCGCATGAAGGGTCGTTCTAGACCAAACTCAACATTGCGAACCTAACAGTACTGATGGAATTTTCATTTGGCATGTTTATCAAGAATATTGACCAAAGTCTAAGCTAGGTCAAAACTTAAAAGCTAAAATGCCTTATGGCACAAACTCACACTAAAAGCCTAGGAAACCATGTTGACCATGCACTAGCCTAAAATGACCTTTCGGGAGCTGATGGAACCATCAGTATTGCATTCTGAAGCCGTCTTCCCAAACTTTTGATAGAAATCAACCGTTCAAGGTTTAAAATCTCCAAAACACAGGAATTCTCATAAAACCCAAATGAATGACCAGGTGACCAAACTACCAGTCCTAACAATTCATAAATGACTTGGGTCGCTTTAGGAACGTTTTAAATGACTAAAAGAAGGCATAAATATAGAAATGAGCTCCAACGCAACTAAAATCATCCAATTTGGAGCTCCTTAGTTCCCAAAATCAAATTTTGAAGAATAGGAAATGAGCTTAAAAGGGGTTGGTAGTAAGTAAAAGACTAGAATGATACCTCCGCAAACACGGGCTTCATGGCTACGATCACGCTTGTCAACTGTGTCTAGTTGCTCCAAAACCCTGTTTGCAAATGTGGAGCTCCTCCCGTGAATTGAAGGGTCGAGAAAACTTCTCTCATCGATTATACAGACAATCATACAAATGCAATGCACAAGGCTGTAGGACTTCACGAATGCGGCATCAACCACGCGAATGCGAAGGCTAGAACAAGTGGCCTCTGTGAATGTAGCATTGGGCATGTTAACGTAAAGAGATAAGGGTGTTCCACCAACTGGTGTAGCATCAACTAAACTTTGAGATTTGAAAAGCTTCGACAGGGTACTTGGGATTCGTTTAAAACCCCTGTCAAAAAAAAGTATGCTACCACACTGAATTCGGCATTCTGAACTCAATGGAATCATCGAATATTCCATGTAAGGTCATCTAGATGAAACGTGGGTCCCATGACTAAGTTCTATTTATAGCCAAAATCCACAAGGTAGCTTAAAATGAGCCTATAAGCCTCGGTGTCATGACCTAAAGTACCCGCTAGACGTGACATGGCGTACAAGACCCCTAAAGGCCCTATAAAGGCCACTTAGCATACATCATACAATATAATAGTAGATAAGAGTTCAAAAAGGTAATTTATATCAAAGAGTTGGCAAAAGTAGCGAAAGTCTAAACATAATCTCAAAGCCATCTAATACATCAATAGAATTAAAGAAGGATGTAACCCATACAAGTCTTAATATGAAATGACATAAAAACATAAATTGCCATTGTCCTCGAAGTATGAGGACTCACCAAGTCTTCAAGGTTTCAATGCAACGGACTAGCCACGAGTAGATAGAGAGGATCCAGATCCTACATTTGTGAGAACATGTAGGCAAGAGTATGCGTTAATACAAGAATGTACCAAGTATGATAGAAATGCACAAAGTTATAAATTCATGCTAAAAGGGACATTTACATGATATGCAATCACCAAGCTTCATTATAAATGACATGTTAGAAAACGTAAATCATAATCGTGGCCAATGCAAGCTAAAACTCTTTATAGCACATTTGAAAGAATCTTTAAAAGCAACTTAGTTTCATTATTGTGGTAAGTGAGCCTTAACCGACATAGACCATGTGAGGTATATCATGGAATCCGGTGTCTACCCACACCGTAAAGAGGTGCCCCTACTTGCCATGGTAAGGACCATAACTTCTAGCTTAAGTGGATCCACTAGCTAATGTCTATCTAAGACAATCATCCTATGGTTGCACATAGTTATGGGATAAAGAGATTGCTACTGGAAACCCGACCTCTACTAATGGGAGAGCTTCCATCTCAATATCCACTCGGTGCTAAGCATAATTCTCACGGATTTATCATAAGTCTTAACTTGTCTTGTCATTAGATTAGCTCCTTATTCTTGATTCGAAGTTTTGGTTGAGAAAACCTTTCAACTATTATGAATCCTTCATGTGAGAAAAATCCTTTCACAAATAATGTTTTTGAGTAGTATATGAGAAATCCTATCACAACCCAATAACAACAACATTTATACTTCACTCTCAAAGCAAATCTTAAATCATCATAATTTGAACATGCATAACTTCATAAACTTCATCGTTTGATCATTCATAAACTTCATCATAGACTTCTAGCTTAGAAATCATAATTCAAGCGTGGGCTCATATAGCTTTATCTTAAAATCATTGAATTAACTCACTTCATGCATAATAAACATAATTCAATCAATTAGATCATAATTGGAAAGATCCCATGAGATTGAAGAAAACCATAATTTCAATTGGATATTCTAACTTGTGAAAATTGAAGAATTTAGGAACCCTGTGGAGGAAAGGACTGCACAGGTGAAGAACTATCATACCTTGATGTCAAAAATCGACTAGCAATTGAGGATTAGGAGGCTTGACGTTGAAACCCTATATTCTTCTTCTTCTTCAAGCTTCTAGAGAGAGAAATATTTGGGGAATGATTTTTGGACGGAGTTTGGAAGTGATTAGAAAAGGGTAGAATTAGGCTTAGAAGCCTTATATAGGGTCTAGGATTAGGGCTTAACCGACTTAGATTAGAAATAGATCAATTAGGGAAAAGACAAAAAACCCATTAAAAAAATAACTGTCGGCTTCGATCTACGGCCCCGACCTACGGTTTGTAGGTCCAACTACGGATCGTCCTGGTCAACCGTAGAAACGTTCAGACACTATGATTTAGGACCTTCAAACGACGGGACCCCATGTACGGTTCGTAGGTCCATTGACGGGCCGTACATGGCAACCGTCAGTCCAACCTTTAACTCTCAAAATATCACCAAGTCTAGAGAGACCTACGAGACCTACCTACGTTCTTTAGAAGTAACGATGAACCGTCTTGTTGAATTGTTGAAAGGATCCCTAAACTTGACATTTTCAAAAATTTACCTTGCCATCAACGGTTCACACCTACGACTCTTAAGTCAACCTACGGTCCCAAGGTTGCTTCCGTCAGTACTGGCACCATTTCAAAAAAACCAAAAATTTTCCTTCTTTTTGAATCTGATGTATTACAATATTTCCCCCTTTGGAAAATTCGTCCTCCAATGAAAATCAAGACATCATAAGAAGGATAGGAACTAAATCTAACAACCCAACATGAATGCAATCACATAAATGCACATATCCGAGGAGGAAACATCAATTCCATGCTAAAGCATGTTCAGAACATCATTTCATAACGTCTATATGCAACATATACTCAAATGCACATAAACATGATGAAATCAATCAAGTTAACTCACTTTCTCAATATCTAAGCTTTTTCATGAACATTCATAAATAAGGAATCATGAGAATATCCAAGACACATGAGACCAAAATAGGGAACCATTAGGAACTAAATACCTCAAGCTAGAGTAGGAGCGAAGGGAAGAAGATGAGGATAACGGGACACCATATCGGCCTCGGCCTCCCAAGTAGCACCCTCAACTAACTGATTCCTCCAAAGGACTTTTGCTGAAGCAACTTCTTTATTTCTCAACGTCTGAACTTGCCGATCAAAAATCTCAACCGGAACCTCTTCATTAGAAAGACTTTCTTTTACATTAAGACTCTCCAATGGCACTATAGATATCGGATCACCAACACATTTCTTCAATAAGGAGACATGGAAAACCTGATTAATAAATGCTAAATCATTAGGAAAATCAAGTTCATAAGCGACCTTACCAATTCGCCTCAAAATCTGATATGGGCCCACATAGTGGGGGCTAAGCTTTCCTTTCTTCCCAAACCTCATCACACCTTTCATGGGTGAAATTTTCAAGTAAATCCAATCATTAACATAAAATTCCAGATCTCTCCTTCTTACATCGGCATAGGACTTTTGTCGACTTTGAGCCATTTTCAACCTTTCTCTAATAATTCAAACTTTCTCCATAGCCTCATGTACCAGTTCAGGACCTATCAAAGTGACTTCGCAAACTTCAAACCAACCTATAGGATATCTACACCTCTTACAATAAAGAGTCTCAGATGGAGCCATACCAATATAGGAATGATAACTATTATAATAAGCAAATTCAATCAAAGGCAAATGATCATCCCAAATACCCTTAAAGTCAATCACACAAGCTCTCAACATTTCTTTCAAAGTTTGGATAGTACGCTCCGCTTGCCCATCGGTTTGAGGATGAAAGGTCGTGCTAAGCTTAACATGGGTACCAAGGCCTTTTTGGAAATATTTAAAAAATTGAGAAGTGAATTGAGTACCACAATCGGATATAATGGTAGGGGCACTCCATGCAACCTAACCATCTCCCTTAGGTACATCTTAGCATAGTCTTCCGACGAATAAGAAACCTTGACGGGAATGAAATGAGCTGATTTCATCATAGGATCTACAATAACCCAAATCGAGTCATGTACTCACCGGGTGTGTGGTAAACCAAATATGAAGTCCATATTCAAATCTTCCCACTTCCAATTAGGAATATTGATATCTTGGGACAAACCTCCGGGCTTTTGGTGCTAAACTTTCACTTGTTGACAATTTGGACACTTAGCCACAAATTCCACAATGTCCTTCTTCATCCCATTCCACCAATATACCTCACGCAAGTCACGGTACATCTTGGTGGCTCCCGGGTGAATGGAATATCAGAAAATATAGGCTTCTGATAAAATCTACTCTCTGAAGTTACTAACATTTGGAACACACAAAAGACTTTGATATATAAGTACACCATCTCCCCCTTTGGAGAAAGCCTCAACGGACTTTTTAAGCACCGCTTCCTTCAATTCCATCAAGATTGAATCAAGACCTTGCTTTGCTTTCACATCCGACACGAAGGATGATTTTGCACCATTATGAACAACAACACCACCTTCATTAGAATCAATCAACTGAACAACCAATCGGGCCAATATATAAAAATCTCGAACCAATATTGTCTTATCATCCTCAACATGAGCAACACTGCCCATGGACAACCGACTAAGGGCATCCCCCACCACATTCACCTTGTCGGGGTGATAGAGGACACTCATGTCATAGTCCTTTAGCAACTCAAGCCACCTTCTTTGGTGAAAATTCAGATCCTTTTGCTTGAACACATATTGCTAAGTCTTGTGGTCAGTGAAGACATCCACATGGACACCATACAAGTAATGCCTCCAAATCTTTAGAGCAAACACAACCGCCGCTAGTTCTAACTCATGGGCAGGATAGTTCTGTTCATGAATCTTGAGTTGCCTTGAAGCATAAGCAATCACCTTCCCATTTTGCATAAGGACACATCCCAACCCAATTTTTGAGGCATCACAATAAACTGCAAATCCATCGGACCCTTTCGATAGACTTAACACCAGAGATGAGGTATGCCTATCTTTCAATTCTTGAATGCTCTTCTCATATGATTCAGACCATACAAACTTAACTTTCTTTTGGGTCAATGCCTTCAATGGAGAGGCAATCGAAGAGAACCCCTCAACAAACCTTCTATAGTAACCAGCCAAACCCAAGAAACATTGAATATCTGAAGGGGATAGAGGTCTAGGCCAACTCTTAACAACATTCGTCTTCATAGGATCTACCTCAATACCTTTACCGAAAACAATTTTACCAAAAAAAGCCACGGACCTCAACCAAAACTCACATTTAAAAAACTTTTCGAAGAGTTGTTGGTCTTTGAGAACTTGCAACACAATCCTCAAATGAGTGGTATGCTCATCCTCACTGCTTGAGTAAATCAAAATGTCGTCGATGAATACAATCACAACCATATCTATGTATTGTCAAAATATCCTATTCATCAAATCCATAAATGTAGCCGGAGCATTTGTCAAACCAAACGACATTACAAAGAATTCAAAATGGCTATATCTGGTCTGAAAAGCTGTCTTCGAAATGTCATCTTCCTTCACCCTCAATTGGTGATATCCCGATTGAAGGTCAATCTTGGAGAAGTAACTTGCCCCTTGGAGTTGGTCTAATAAATCATCTATCCTTGGGAGAGGATACTTATTCTTAATAGTAACGTTATTCAATTGGCAATAGTCAATACACATTCGAAGTGAACCATCCTTTTTTAGAACAAACAACACTGGAGCATCCCATGGAGAGATACTCAGTCGGATGAAGCCCTTATCCAACAAATCTTTCAATTGCTCCTTCAATTCCTTAAGTTCTTTCGAAGCCATTCTGTAAGGAGAAATAGAGATAGGTTGTGTATCTGGGAGAAGGTCAACATCGAAGTCTATTTCTCTTTCGGGAGGAACACCGGGTAGATCATCGAGAAACACTTCTGGAAACTCATTTACAATGGGAACCGACTCAAAGATAGGGGTTTTGGAATCCATATCCCTAACCCAAACAAGATGGTATATGCAACCCTTAGAAATCGTCTTTCTAGCTTTAAGACAAGGAACAAACCGAGTCTTAAGCATTGAATTTCCCCATTTCCATTCGAAAACAGGTTCATTTTGAAATGGAAACTTGACCATTCGGGTACTACAATGAATAAAAGCATAACATGAATGTAGCCAATCCATACAAAGAATAACATCAAAATCTAGCATATCAAGCTCTACAAGATCAACATGAGTGACTCTATGGGATAAAGAGATGGGGCAGTTTCTATAGACTCTCTTAGCCACGATAGATTCACCAATAGGGGTAGAGATGGAAAAAGGATCTAACAACACATCCGGAAGAACATCAAACCTCAAACCTCATAGGCGCACATATGGCGTCTCAAAAGATAAGGTAGCACCGGGATCAAGCAATCATAAAAATCAAGATGAAAGACTCCTAACATACCGGTAAACACATCAGGAGAACTATCTTGCTCATGACGAGTTTGGAATGCATAGAATTTATTTTTCTTGGAAGCATTTGAACCCGAACCACTAGCAGAGCTTTTCTACCTTTTCTTCCCTTTTCCGCAAGTGATGGACAATCCCTTATGTTGTGACCACTCTTACCAAAACCGAAGCAACTATCCGTACTGGCCAAGCACTTATCCCCATGTTTCTTTCCACATTTAGCACAAGTAGTCGATGAAAATCCACCACTGTTCCCTCCTTGAGGCTTAAGGTTAGACACCCTATCTTTGTTGAACTTAGGAGGAGCATTGGAGGAACCATGACCGGAGAACCTTTATCGAAACTTAGGACAACCATACCCATCGGACCTTGAGCGTGAAAAGTCACCCTCACCGGTCTTGGCCCTCTTCACCTCCCAAGACTTTTCCTTAAGTTTTTCCTCTTCTATTTTTTTAGCATGTACCATTAGATGAGAAATGTTCATATAATTGATGAGCATAGTGGTACGACATTCTTTGACCACCATTTCGGACACTCTCGAAAAAAACTTACTCATCCTTGCCCTAGGATCGGCAACCATAGTAGGAGCATACCTAGAAAATTGTGTGAACTTCAAAGCATACTGCTTCTCACTCATGTTTCCTTGACGAAGGCTGATGAACTCAAGGACCCTTTCCTCCCTCATCTCAAGGGGATGAACCTATCAAGGAAAGCAACTGTAAACTTGTCCCAACCAAGAGGACCCGCATCAACCGCCCTCTCACTCTTCCATAGCTCAAACCACACTTGAGCCACACTCTAAAGTTGATAAGCAGCTAATTCTGCCTTTTCCACCGGCGTCACACTCATGATCATCAACACATCATACACCTCATCAATGAACTCTTGAGGATCTTTCTAAACTTTTGAACCATGAATATCAAGAGGGTTCATCCTAGTGAAGTCCCTCATTCTAGATGTTGTCGTACCCACCTTTGGGTTCACGGGGAATACAACCTCCCTATTGGCTTGAGCCATCATGGCTTCGGCCAACACTTGAAAAGCAGCCCTAAACTCTTCATTAGTTACTTGCTCGGCAAAAGGGTTGACTGGAACTTGAGGAGCTTCTTGTTCCACATTCTATCTCGCATTTCTCCAAGCATATGCCCTTCGACTGGCCATATCTTGAAAATCATCGGATAGGGATTAGAAGAGTGATATATATAGATTTAAACTCTATCGCATGACTTTAGAGTGATAAAAGAAGTGGAGTTTCCTAAACATCTTATAGCCTCTCATTCATAAGTGTGGCGCGCTTCACACCCATGAACAAGACTCTACTCGAGTGGCTTATGAGACTTCCTAGGACCTTTCTACAACCTTGTGCTCTGAATACCAAGTTTGTCACAACCTAAAGTACCCCCTAGACGTGGCATGGCGTACAAGACCCCGAAAAGCCCTATACAAGCCACTTAGCATACATCATACAATATAATAGTAGATAAGAGTTAAAAAAGGCAATTTATATCAAATAGTTGACAAAAGTAGCAGAAGTCTAGACATAGTCTCAAAGTCATCTAATACATCAATAGAATGAAAGTGGGACGTAACCCATACAAGTCTTAATATGAAATGACATAAAAGTAAAATTTGGCATTGCCATCGAAGTATGAGGACTCACCAAGTGTTCAAGGTCTCAATGCAACGAACTAGCCACGAGTTGATGGAGAGGAGCCAAATTCTACATATGTTAGATCATGTAGGAAAGAGTATGCGTTAGTAAAAGAATGTACCAAGTATGATGGCAATGCACAAAGTTATAAAATCATGCTAAACGAGGCATTTACATGATATGCAATGATCAAGCTTCATTGTAAATGACATGTTAGAAAACGTAAATCATAATCGTGGCCAATGCAAGCTAAACATCTTTAAAGCACATGTGAAAGAATCTTTAAAAGTAACTTAGGTTCATTTTTGTGGGAAGTGAGCCTTAACCGACATAGACCATGTGAGCTATAACATGGAATTCGATGTCTACCCCACACCGAAAAGAGGTGCCCTTACTTGCCAAGGTAAGAGCTATAACTTCTAGCTTAAGTGAATCCACTAGCTAATGTCTATCTAAGACAATCATCCTATGGTGGCATATAGTTATGGGATAAAGAGATTGCTACTGGAAACCCGACCTCTACTAACGGGAGAGCTTCCATCTCAATATCCACTTGGTGCTAAGAGTAATTCCCATGGATTAATCATAATTCTTAACTTGTCTTGTCATTAGATTAGCTCCTTATTCTTGATTCAAAGTTTTTGTTGAGAAAACCTTTCAACCCTTATAAATCCTTCATGTGAGAAAAATCCTTTCACAAATCATGTTTTTGAGTAGTATGTGAAAAATCTTTTCACAACCCAATAACAACAACATTTCTGCTTCACTCTCAAAGCAGATCTTAAATCATCATAATTTCATAATTTGAACATGCATAACTTCATAAAATTCATCCTTTGATCATTCATAAACTTCATAGTAGACTTATAGCTTAGAAATCATAATTCAAGCATGGGATCATATAGCTTTATCTTAAAATTATGGAATTAACTCACTTCATGCATAAATAAACATAATTCAATCAATTAGATCATAATTGGAAAGAACCCATGAGATTGAAGAAAACCCTAATTTCAATTGGAGATTTTATCTTGTGAAAATTGAAGAATTTAGGAACCCTATGGAGAAAAGGACTCTATAGGTGAAGAACTATCATACCTTGATGCAAAAAAGCCCACTAGCAATTTAGGATTAGGAGGCTTAACCTTGAAACCCTATATTCTTCTTCTTCTTCAAGCTTCTAGAGAGAGAAATATTTGGGGAAAGATCTTTGGACGGAGTTTGGAAGTGATTAGAAAATGGTAGAATTAGGCTTAGAAGCCTTATATAGGGTCTAGGATTAGGGCTTAACCGACTTAGATTAGAAATAGATCAATTAGCGAAAAGACCAAAAATCCCTTAAAAATAACTGTGAACTTCGATCTACGCTCCCGACCTAACGGACCGTCTTGGTCAACGATAGAAAAATTTAGAATCTATGATTTTGGACCTTCAAATGACGGGACCCCATGTACAGTTCTTTGGTCCATTGATTGGCCGTACAAGGCAACCGTCAGTCAAACCTTGAACCCTCAAAATTTCACCAAGTCGGGAGAGACCTACGAGACCTACCTACGATCCATAGAAGCAATGACAGACAATCCTGTTGAGTCATTGAAATGATGCTGAAACTTGACAGTTTCAAAATGCTTACCTTGCCATCTACGGTTCCCACCTATGACTTGTAAGTCAACCTACGATCTATAGGTTGCTTCCATCAGTACTGACACTAGTTCAGAAAAACCAGAAATTTTCCTTTTTTTCAAATGTGAGGTGTTACACTCGAGATCTGCACCAAAGGTCATTCTAGAAAAAACTCAATGTTACGGAGCTAATAGAACGCTGAGGAATGCATTTTGAGTACATTTTTCTAGAATTTTGACCGAAGTCAATCGTTTAAGTTTCCAAGGTTCCAAAACACAGAATCTTGCACAAAACTCAAATGAACAACCCGACGACCGAATTGTTAGTTCTAGCAAGTTATACACTACTTAGGGTCGCTACAGGGAAGCTCTAAATGCTAAAGAGATTGAAAAATATTGGAAATGACATGGAGGGTCATTACAACATCCACTAATAAAATGACTTTTGTCCTTGAATGTCAAGGGATAGAAGAAGCCTAAAGGCTCGAAAAATATGGGTAATGGGCCCGTAAGCTCTTCCATACCTATAGACACCCTCTCACAGCAGGTGACACCAACACCGAACTCAAGCAAGGAGAAAAACCCCAAATTCACTTCATCGCCCCAAAACTCAAATAGCTAACTAATTCTTTCCTTTGATACTGACTTCCGTTCAACTAGACGACTACTCAACTGAACATAATAGACTTATCTGAGAAGTACCAATACCACAAAAATACCACAAATAAGAGCAACCAAAAGAAAAGGAATGATGCTAGTGAGCTCACAGGTCAGATCCTCCACTTTATACTCCAAACTCAATACCTCTTACTCATCAAAAGCATCCGCCACATCCTAAACCACAATAAACCTCCCCAGCACCATCTGAACACATACCATGCTAACATGAACCACGAATGGAAGCCATGTACAACCTGAACATCGAAGAGCAATAGAAAGCAAAAATAAGTAACTCAGCCCTAGGCACAAGCCCATTGTTCAGTACCAATGAATCCTAAAACCAACAACTTAAGTCTGAATGCAACCTCTCAAAACTGAACAAGCTACTCCAAGTTTTGACCAATCCACGAGTACAAACAACACTAAGCCCCAACTCCAATGCTACTCCTTTACCAAAGGGGTCTTTTAGAACACTGAAGTAATTTGAAAATTTAAGCCTGATGCGATAGAGATTGATGCCATGAGTCCATGAACCACCCCTAAGGTGCAGGTCTGTGTCAACTACCTTAATCCAAGGGAAAATTATGTGCTTGTGGTAGTATGCAGGGTGGTACTTTGTTTGATTTGGTAGATACTACCCTTGTTCTCCTCTATGTGATAGTTTTTTGTAGGGTTTGGTTTTGAATGACCTTTTTTGCTTTTATATGATATTTGCGAGCAATTCAATTAGGATCCCTTTGACTGGATACCTCCCTTATTAGATTTTTGTCATGAATAGGTTTTGTATTAGCGCCTCTAGGTTCATTGCATTATCTCTTTTCCTATTTCTTAATCCTTTCTTCCATGTATCTGTTGTCTTCTACTTACAAGTTCTCTTAATTGCTTTAGCTACTTGTGAAATATGCTCCTTTCTTACATGATATTTATGCTTGCTTTATCTTTGGAGCTCAGTCGGCCTATGCCTATTGAGTTGCACTTATTGGTACTCATACTATACTTTTGTACCCTGCAGATCATAATATGAGTTCTCACCACTGATTTGGATCTCATGTTGAGCAGCAATTGGGATTTGAAGGCTGGGGTGAGCTCCTAAAATTCATAGTTGCCTATCTCCTTCTTTTGACTAAGACTAGTCTTTATTTATGTTTAGTAGACATTATTGTATGTTGTATAGTCATTGTACTCCTATTTTAATTAGTTTCTCAAATATCGACTGATACCAGGTCTTGGGGTGTATTTGATATATTAAGTTGGTCCTCTCTCTTTCCCTTTCTTTTAATTATTGTTATTACCTTACACATTCTTTTCTTTTACGTGATAGCTCGTTGCTACTACTTTCGGGCTATGAGGTTCGATTTACCTACTGGTTGGACATAGTAGGTGCCATCATGACCTGAGATATTTAGATCATGATAAATTTTTTTAAGAGCCTAGTTCAATGATATCATCGGTATGAGAGCAAGTGCCAGTAAATTCCTGCGGATCGATGCTGAGATGTCCATATGCTATCTTCAGGAGGCTATCAGACATTCTTAGGAAATTCCATTCTTGATTCCTTATCTTGTGTAATTGCTTTGATCAACCTCTATATACTTCTTTGAGATCACTATTTCGTTGATAGATAGAACAAAGTGTACGATGGACGCAGATGGGACTTTGACTCCTACCACCAGGGCTTCGATGACTGACCAGGACCACGGGGATGTTCAGCTACAACTAGAGGGTCTGGCGGTAGGCCAGGTTATGACAGAGTTAGTGGTTGCCTCAATTCCTTGAGATTAAGTCTTTGGAGTTCGATAAGTGGGTATTTTTACCAACCTATCTTATCTTTAAGGTTGTATTTTTTGTTCATTTGGATGAGAATTGATGTTTTAATGTGGTTTTCTTCATATTTGCAGGAACATGAAGTGAAGAGTGAATTTAGAAGATATTTGAAGAAACCAAGTGAATTTGTGGTAAAAAGAGGACAAGAAGATGAAATTTGAACTGGTAGGTGCTTAGTCACCGTGACCGCGTGGTCAAAGAGTTGCGATTGCAGTCAACTCAAATTGGAGACCTCACAATTGTGTGGTAATCAATCATAATCACGTGATTCAGAATTGCTACCAATCACAATCGCATGGATTAGTTGTCGCAAAAGCAAAGAACAAATGTCAAGTGCGGCTGGGTAGAACTAGAAATTGACCGTTTTGAGCCCAAAACTCAATTTTATACTCATAGATAGCAATTTTCAGGAGGGATTATCATAGAATAATTAAAGTATTCTGCATTGTATAGAGAGTTTTTAGTATTCATAGCTTGGGTTAAGACTTTGAAAGCAAGTTTCCTCACAATTCAACTTTTGGATTGAAGACTACATTATTAATTGCAATCGTTTTCATCCCTTTTCTTTTCCTTGTTTTTAATGCATGAACTGTAGGTGTAAATGATTATTAGAAATTTGGGTTTTGTGCTAGAGATTGACAAATCGATTAGGTTGTTAATTTTCACTCTATTGCTTTTTAATTAATTTAATATTTTTCATTTATAATATGGGTTCAATGTAATTATCGTGTCTTAATCCATGATTTGAAGGTGCAAACTCAAGTCTAATTTAGATCTTCATGGGTTGCTTGATAAAGAATTTATGAAGTGGTTAATTAGAATGATGATTGCATATTAGCTTTGATTCCTAAGTTTGCTTGAGAAAGGAATTTGGACTGTCATCGTTAAATTCTAGATTTGCTTGAGAAAGAAATCTATGTTAAGGTTGTAGATTGTTTTGCATGATATACATAAGAGGGCTTCAGAAAAGCACATGTGATAAACAAATTTGTGATTGAGAAATGCATTTTTGTGTTTGAGAAGAATCTAGCCTACCGATAGATGATTGAATTCACATGAGATTAAGTTGTAATGGATCGTTTGAATGTTGATTAGAATTCCATTTGATTGAAAGATCTTTGCCCCCCATTCGTAATTGTTATCAAAATCATCTTCATGCTATATTTTTTATTGTTCCTTTGGATTCAAACTAGTAGCTTGTAATTCTTTATCTTTTCAGTTGCCGATATATTATTCCTTGTGGGATTCGACCCCGACCTCATATATTGGGTTACTATATTACAAACGATCACCTACTTGTTAATTGTTTTATGAGTAATTTGAGCATTATAAAAAATGGCACCGTTGTCGGGGAGTAATTAGGCATATTGAATTGGTTTAGGACATAGAGCTTACTTGTTTCTATCTAAATTGTGAATATTTGTTCTTGCTTTCTTTTTGTTTTGTTTATATGGCTTCTTGTGATAAAGAAATGCTTGGGGGTTGTAAGCCTTATGCTGATGATCCATGGCTGAGTTGTGAAGAAATGGGTGTGGTGAGTTAATCTTGGCTCATGAGCTTGGCCCAAAAGCTTGAACATGGTGAGAAGATCCTACATCAAATGGCCCAATTGAGGGGTAATTTTTGCAACTTGCACCTAATTCGATGTATGAGATGATCCAACTTGAGTTTGGAATTGCAACCTTTTAGGCGAATGTGAGAACAAGAATTGGAGTATGTGTTTCTCCTTGTCAAATGGTCATGAAGATTGAAATGGAGTTGGAGTCTCAAGAAGAAGGGGTAGTGATTCAGATGGATGAGATCTTGGGACATTGCAATCAAACCAAGATGATAAAATTCCAACTTGTCGGCGTCAAAGAAATGATACTAAAGTTTCATGAAAAAGCCAAAAATATCATTTATGACATGCTCGAAATATCATTCAGTGTTCGAAAGATTTAGGGATCCTCTTACTCTTGTGCAATGCTCCTCAACGAAGAAACGATGCGAAGTTTGGAATTAAATTCAAGTCTTCAAATTGGAGAGATCGAGTGAGACTCTTGATGCTCTCATGTTGTCCCCATGCATTTCAACGGGAAATTTATTTGAAGTTGGGGAGAAGGCTCATCCCCTCAAAATGGACGCATTATGGATTGATGCAAGCGGCATTGGGCCGCGACGTTAAATTGTGCATTTGATAGGACGCAACCCATTGGTTTAAAAAAAAATTGATTTGTAGTTTAATTTTGAGTTTTTTATTTAGATTAGATTAGAATTTTGTTTTTGACTAATCCTCAAAGTTTCATAGTTTTGAGTGATTGTTTGGATACGTTTGGAAGCAAAATATTGATTGGGATTGAAGTTTGGGGTTGAAACACCTTCAAAATGGGAGTTGGAACACTTTTTTGGAACTCAGGCTCAGCATATTGGGTTGTACGAATCGCCGACTGTACCCTAACCTTGCAAAAATTAACAAAAAGTTCAACAGGTCTGGAGCAAATTCCATCATTGCGATCATGAAGCAAAAAAGTTGGAGTGTTGTGATCGCATGAGCCATTGGCCACGACCGCAAAAGGCAAGAAAAACTATAAGTCGTGATCGCAGGGAGCGGGTCGCGACCGCGATGACTCCCATGAGTTAAAAAATAGAAGTTTTAAAATTCAGTTTAGTGCTTCGAAACCCAAAATAGTCTCCCATACTTCCCTATCTAAAAAATAAAATTAGTTTACCCATTTGTGACAAGAATTTTTTTCCATTCTTTGATTCTTCCCTAAAGGTATGTCAAATTTTCTCCCTCTCTTGTTGTTTATTGAAGTTGGTAAGTTGTTAAAGTGGGTTGATTCTTGCCCATTTGTTAAGCATAAATTCTTGTGTTACAAATTCATTTTTGTGAATCATTATGCTGATTGTTGATTGTTGATTTGTGTTAACAGAAAGAGGGGGAAAAGGGTGTTTAATTTGCTTGAAAATGGCTGGAAAAAGGTTTCTTGCAATCTGGTCGATGAAATACTTGAGATTGCGATCTCTTTATGTGTAGAAATTAAAAATACCACGATCCTGAGGAATTTCGCCACGATCACGATGATTGTCTGCCTAGCAGTTCTGACTGCTCGGAAATAGTAGCTTCGGCCCGACTACCTAATTTTTTCACTCATTTCTTTTGCCTAATTTCTTGATAATACATTGCTTTACATACATTTACACTCGTCTAACTTGTTTGCATCTTTATCGGTACTTTATTTGCAAAGGAATGGCTGACAATGCCAACTGAGTTGAGGAACATGTGGGAAAAAATGTTGTTGGGATAAATTCTTCGATCATGAGGGATTTGTTTCCGCCAAATGCCACCAATTGAATGACTGCCTCCTCACAAAAAATTACAAAAGAGAGGGGCATTTTTTGGACAATCTTCAAGAATGCATGCCTGACCTTTATGGGCATTTGGAGGTAAGTGGAAGGTTATGCTTTGCTACTGAGCCTATCAAGGCTAATCATACATTGGTTCGTAGTTTTATGCCAAGAACACCAAAACTAGCTTTTCCAATGACTTGGTAGTCACAATACGGTACAAACAAGTCTGTTTTGACCCCGCCAGGATCAATGCATACAACAACCTTCCCAATACTGATAATGAGGTTCAAAAGGCAAGGGCATGGGAATAAGGGAATGAGTGGTTCATTAGACACCTACATAATGGCAATAGACAAAAATTGATCGAGAACAACCACCAGATTGAGTCCTCCGAGGCCAAGACTTGGCTTTCTATCATATACAGCAGAGTTATCCCTTCAAGGAATGAGACCGATGTGTCTCAAGACAGAGCTTTATTTATTTGTGTTATCATGAAGGGACTTCCTATCGGTGTTGGCCGGATCATTGTACTACACATGTAGGAGGTAGTCAATGAAGGTACATAGAGTCTTTCTTTTCCTTCTTTGATCACTTACTTGTATCAGACAGATAGGTTTTACCAAAAGGAGGGAGATAGCGTGAGATATTAGGAAAAGCTGATTCATCCACTCAAGATGACGGGTACAGAACATGTGATGAAGAAAAGGAGTGGGCCACTACTGAGTTGACTACCCACAATAGTTCACATATCAGGACATGTGCATGGATTTGATGCACATATTCATTCTCAAATTTAGGTAACTGTATAGCGCCTTCCCGCTGGCCTGAGAGAGAGCTCTTCAGTCTCAAGTACTATTTCTTCTACGTTGTCCACTTTAGTGCATGATCAATAGCTTCTCAAGCCAAGGGTGGATAAAATAAAATGGAGGCACAAGAAGATAAAGGACCATGAAAACAAGAAAATGAGATTTCTGAACAAGATGATAGACACACTCTAGAAGTTTTTTGGGTCACACGATGATGCTGATGATGTCCTCTCGGACCTCGATAGCTCCACTTCTGAGTGAGATCATTTCAGGTAACCATCGTGATGGGACAAAAACTTGTTGCTCCCAAATGCACACACAAGTGTACGTGGTCGCAGAAGTATTTAATGGCTCTTTAAGAATCAAATTATTGAACCCAAAGGACTTACGATCAATTTCTATCGAATTCAACTAATTCCACGTATTAGAGAAAGTGATCTCAAGAAACTTGTGTTTTCCATATTACGTTTGCAAATAATTAAAGTTTGAAAGTAACTAACAATGACAACTTCAATTTCAGTGTTTTGAACAATAAAGGGATAATTCGTGGGTTGCAGCATACCTAAGGTTTCATGTGTCACATCTCTCTCATGAATTAATTACGGTTATCAAATTACTCATTTATAGGGTTGATGTTATGATCATGATCTCTTGACCTATAACCGCCAACTCCAGTTGAATGTCTAACTACACCGTAAAGTGGGATAGATAGGCTCAACTGGGGAGCAATTATATTTCATCCTGTTTAGTAACCAAGAACGGTGTTCGTTCAGGTGTCAATTCTAAATATGAATCTAAACAAGTGGTATGCAAGAAAGATCGCGCTCCTTGTATTTTCTAATCTATCTACCTATTCATCTCTCGAGTTTAAGAATAGACAATATGTTTATCTCAATGGTGGCCAATCATGAAATACTAAAATAAGAATACAAGAGTAATTTATGTGATAACCAAATTAATCCATAGAAATCGATGTTCAATATTTACCCATAGCTATAGTCCTACATATGATGAGCTATTTAATCTCCTAAACAAAATTTCGAAAGTCAACCCGGAATGGAATGTAGATGCGCAAAGAACTATGGTTCATACGGTTGCAGGTGTAATACCCCGGATTCGAAAAGAAAAAAAAACTTTGATTTTTGAAAAAAATAAGAAGTGACCCACGACTTGACCTACTGGCCGTTGGTGGACCTACCAACCGTAGATCAAGTGGTGGGAGGAACCATAGGTGCTACTGTTTGGGGAGGAAAATTTTATAAAATTTTGGCGCTAAGGCAATGTGACCTACGGATGGTCACCTACGGGCAGTAGGTTGACCTACCAACCGTAGGTCATGTAGGGAGCAGTCGGGCAATTTTTAAAGAGGGTGTCTTTTGGTCTTTTTCCCAAATGGTCTAATTAGTAATTAGGTCTGTTACCCACCTTTCGTAGCACTATGTCAACCTTCTTAAGCCTTTAAACTACCCTTTCCAAATCACTTTACAAAATCCTCTCAACCACTCCAAAGATTTCCTTCTCTAGAAGCTTGAAGAAGAAGAAGAAGAACCTAGGGTTTCAAGATCAAGCCTCCTAATCCTCCATTGATTTCAAGGTTTTTACATTGAGGTACGATGATCTTCATCTATGGAGCCCTTTCCTCCATAGAGTCCCTAAACTTCACTATTTTACAAGTTAGAAATCCTCCGTTGAAGTTAGTGCTTTTCTTCTATGTTATGGGTTCTTTTCAATGTTGATTTAATTGATTGTTTTATGAATTATGAAGCATGAATTGAATTGAATTTCATGAATTGAGATGAGTCCCCATGAACCCTTGTAATTTCCCCAATTTTTAAATTTAGGTTTGTTGATGGGTTGAATTGTGAAGAAGATGAATTTTATGAACTTTATATGAACTCATGCATGATTTACGATTTCTAAAAACTATGATTTCTTGATTAATTATGAATGATCCAAAGAGGGGTTTTATGAAAGTATGCATGTTAAATGATGAAAATTATGATGTTTATGAATTGATTTGAGATTGAAGCATGAATGATGTTATTATTGAGTTGTGAAAGGGTTTCTCACATATTACTCAAAACTATGAATGTGAAAGGATTTTACTCACATAAAGGATTCATAACATGTTGAAAGGTTTTCTCAAATAAAGTTGAATCAAAGGTTAAGGAGCTATTCTAATGCCGTAAGCTTGGACTAAGTCCATGGAAGATGAAACGTCAAAACTAATGAACTTTAGCTTGGATTGGTAACTCTAGTTGTACCTTTTTATGGATAATAAGATGAATTATGATAAATGACTATTCCGTGGGATTTTTTCTTAGCACCAAGAGGATATTGAGATGGAAGCTCTCCCGTATGTAGAGGCCAGGTTTCTAGTAGCAATCTCTTTGTCCCTAAACTATGTGCCCCCATAGGATAATTGTCTTGATAGACATTAGCTAGTGGATCCACGTAAGCTAGAAGTTCATGGTTTTTCCTTGGCAAGTAGGACACCTCTTTTTGGTGTGCGGTAGACACCAGATTCTATGTTGATAGCTCACATGGTCTTACATGTCAGTTTAAGGCTAATTCCCACAATAATGAACTAAAGTGACTTTTAAGGTATTTCTCAAGTAACGTAAAGATGTTTGGCTTGCATTGATCATGGCTTGTAACTTATGATTTCCAACCTTTTTCTCATGATTTAGCTTGATCATTTCATGATTATGAAAATGTCCCTTTTAGCATGTGTAAATGCTTTTATGCTTGGTTGTCATACTTAGTATATATTTGTACTAACGCATACCCTTACCTACATTTTCTTATAAGTGTAGGGTCCGACTCATCCCCATCTTCTCGTGGCTAGTTCGGGATAGAAGAGATCTTGAAGAATTTGGTGAGTCCTCATATGTTCGAGGACGTAGCCACATTTACTTTCATGTCATTTACTTCCTTTTAAAAACTTTGTATGGGTTACGTCCCAACGATCTTTCATTCCTTATGTTAGATGGCTTTTGATACTATATGTAGACTTTTGCTATTTCCTTACACTCTTATGATAATGAATTGTCTTTTGAACTCTTAAATTGCTATTATCTTGTACGATGCATGCTAAGTGGCTTGTATGAGGCCTTTCGGGGTCTTGTATGCCATGTCACGTCAAGGGGTACTTTGGGTCATTACAAACTTTGTATTCAGAGCACAAGGTCTTAGTAAGGTCCTAGGAAGTCTCATAAGCCACGTCGAGTAGAGTCTTGTTCATAAGTGTGAAACGCGCCATATTTATGAATAAGAGGCTATAAGATGTTTTGGAAACTCCACTTCTTTCATTATTCTAAAAGTCGTGCGATAGAGTTTAACCTCATAGGTCTTCCTATCCTAACTCCTATCTATGCTTTTTAGAATATGTCTCCAAGAAGCAATCCCATGAGAAGGAATAGGAGTGTTGGTGCAAATGTGATACAAGAGATTCCCTAAGTGTTGGTCAACTCTTTGGCCGAGGAAGTGACTAATGATGAGTTTCGAGCCGCATTTCAGGCATTGGCCCAAGCTATGACGGCTCAAGCAAATAGAGAGGTTGTGGCTCTCATGAACCCAAATGCGGGTACGGTGGCATCTAGAATGAGGGACTTCACTAGAACGAATCCTCTATAGTTTCATGGTTCAAAGGTTTAGGAAGATCCTTAAGAGTTTATTGATGAGGTTTACAAGGTGTTGATGATCATGGGTGTGACGCCAGTGGAAAAGGCAGAATTGGCCGCTTTTTAACTTAAGGGTGTTGCTGAAGTGTGGTTTGAACAATGGAAGAGTGAGAGGGTAGTTGATGAGGGTCTTCTTGATTAGGAGGAGTTTAAGGTTGCTTTCCTTTATAGGTTCTTTTCCTTTGAGATGACGGAGGCAAAGGTACTTGAGTTCATTAACCTTCATCAAAGGGATATGAGTATGAAAGAGTATGCTTTGAAATTCACACAATTGTCCAAGTATGCTCCAACTATGGTAGCCGATCCAAGGGCAAAGATGAGTAAGTTTGTGTCGGGTGCTTCCAAGTTAGTGCTAAAAGAATGTCTAACCGCCATACTTGTGAAGGAGATGGATGTCTCCTGTTTGACGGTTCATGCATGACAAATAGAAGAAGGAAAGCTTAAGGAGAAAACTACAGACTCAAAAAGGGCAAGAAAGGATGATGGTGAATCTTCACATTCAAGGTTCGGTGGAGGAAATCGTTCTCAAGGTAAGGGTCCTAGTGAGTAAATATGGCCCGAATGTCAAAGGTGTGGAAAGAGCCATAGAGGCAAGTGTCTAGCCGGTTCAAATGTATGCTTTGTTTGTGGAAAAATGGATCATAAAATAAGGAATTGTCCTTCGGTTGCTAGGAATGAGGGAGATAAACATTGGCGCGCTCAACCTTATCAATCTAGTGGTTGTCAGCAACAAGGTAGGTCATATGCACTTCGTTCTAGATGAGAGAAAGAGGGTTCTCCCGATGTGGTTACAGGTATATTGAAAGTCTTTCACTTTGATATTTATGCTTTGTTTGATCCCGGTGCTACCTTGTCTTTTATGACGCCATTTGTGGCTATGAAGTTTGATGTTCTTCCGGATGTGTTGTTAGATCCTTTTGTGTCTCTATTCCTATTGGTAAATCTATTATGGCTAAGAGAGTCTATAGAAATTGTCCCGTCTCCTTATCCCATAGAGTCACTCATGTTGATCTTGTAGAGCTTCATATGTTAGGTTTTGATGATATTCTTGGGATGGATTGGTTGCATTCTTGTTATGCTTCTATTGATTGTAGGACCCAAGCGGTCAAGTTTAAATTTCCAAATGAGCCTATCCTAGAGTGGAAAGGGGGAAATTCTATGCCTAAAGGTCAATTTGTGTCATGTCTTAAAGCTAGAAATAGATTTCTAAGGGTTGTATATATCATCTTGTTAGGGTGAGGGATATGTATTCTGAAAACCCTACTCTTGAGTCAGTTCCCATTGTAAATGAGTTTCCAGAAGTGTTTCCCGGTGTTCCTCCCGAAAGGAAAGTAGACTTTGGTATTGATCTTCTCCCCGATACGCAACCTATCTCTATTCCTCCTTATCAAATGACTCTGGCAGAACTTAAGGAGTTAAAGGAGCAATTGAAAGATTTGTTGGATAAGGGTTTCTTCCGACCGAGTATCTTTCCATGTGGTGCTGCAGTTTTGTTTGTTCGAAAGAAAGATGGTTTACTTCGTATGTGCATTGACTACCGTCAATTGAACAAGATTACCATTAAGAATAAGTATCCTCTTCGAAGGATAGATTAATTTAATGATCAACTCCAAGGGGTAAGTTACTTTTCTAAGATTGATCTTCGTTCGGGTTATCACCAATTGAGGGTGAAAGAAGATGATATTCTGAAAATGGCTTTCCGAACTAGATATGGCCATTATAAATTCCTAGTGATGTCGTTTGGGTTGATCAATGGTCCAGCCGTGTTTATGGATTTGATGAATAGGGTGTTTAGACAATATCTTGATATGTCTGTGATTGTGTTCATAGATGATATTTTGATTTACTCAAGGAGTGGATGAGCATGCTGATCATTTAAGGATTGTATTGCAAGTCCTCAAGGAACAACAACTCTTCGCGAAGTTTAGTAAATGTGAGTTTTTTCTAAGGTCTATGACTTTTCTTGGTCACATTGTCTCTGGTAAGGGTATTGAGGTAGATCCTAAAAAGACGGATGCGGTTAAGAATTGGCCTAGACCTCTATCACCTATGGATATTCGAAGTTTCTTAGGTTTGGCTGGCTTCTATAGGAGGTTTGTTGAAGGTTTTCTTGTCGATTGCTTCCCCGTTGATGGCTTAAACTCAAAACAAGTTTAAGTTCACATGGTCCGGAGCGTGTGAGGAGAGTTTTCAACAATTGAAGGATAGACTTACCTCGGCTCCGATATTGACTTTACCGGAAGGGTCCGATGGGTTTATGGTTTATTGTTATGCTTCAAGGATCGGGCTAGGGTGTGTTCTTATGCAAAAAGGAAAAGTCATTTCTTATGCTCCAAGGCAACTAAAGATTCCTGAAAAGAATTATCTTACTCATGACTTAGAATTAGCAGCGGTTGTGTTTGCTTAAAAGATTTGGAGGCATTATTTGTATGGTGTGCATGTTGATGTCTTTACCGGCCATAAGAGTTTACAAAATGTGTTCAAGCAAAAAGATCTAAATCTTCGCCAAAGGAGGTGTCTTGAGTTGTTAAAGGACTGTGACATGAGTGTCCTCTATCACCCCGACAAGCCAAACGTGGTGGCAGGTGCTCTTTGTCGGTTGTCTATGGGTAGTGTTGCTCATGTTGAGGATGGTAAGAAAGAGTTGGTTCATGATGTTCATAGATTGGCCCGATTGGGTGTTCGGTTGATTGATTCTAGTAAGGGTGGTGTTATGATTCACAATGGTTCAGAATCATTTTTTGTGTCCGATGTGAAGACTAAGCAAGATCTTGACCCTAATTTGGTTGAGTTGAAGGAAGCGGTGCTCAAGAATTTTGTTGAGGCTTTCTCCCAAGGGAAAGATGGTGTGCTTCGATATCAAGGTTGTCTATGTGTTCCCGAAGTAGATGGCCTAAGGGAACAAATTTTATCGGAAACCCATAGTTCTCGATATTCCATTCACCCGGGAGATACCAATATGTACCGTGATTTTCGAGAGGTCTATTGGTGGAATGGAATGAAGAGGGATATTGCGAAATTCATGGCTAAGTGTCCTAATTGTCAACAAGACAAATTTGAGCATCAAAAAGCCGGAAGGTTTGCCCCAAGATATTAGTATTCCTACTTGGAAGTGGGAAGATTTGAATATGGACTTTATTGTTGGTTTACCACACACCCAGCGGCAATATGATTCAATTTGGGTTATTGTGGATCGTATGAAGAAATCAGCCCATTTTATTCCCATCAAGATTTCTTATTCGGGGGAGGATTATGCTAAGTTGTACTTGAGGGAAATGGTTAGGTTGCATGGAGTCCCTTTATCCATTATCTCCGATCGTGGTGCACAATTTACTTCTCAATATTGAAAGTCTTTCCAAAAGGGTCTTGGTACTCGTGTTAAGCTTAGCACGACCTTTCATCCGCAAATCGATGGGCAAGCGGAATGTACTATCAAAACTTTGGAAGATATGGTGAGATCTTGTGTGATTGACTTCAAGGGTAATTGGGATGATCATTTTCCTTTGATTGAATTTTCTTATAATAATATTTACCATTCTAGTATTAGTATGGCTCCATTTGAGGCTCTCTATGGTAGGAGGTGTAGATCTCCTATAAGTTGGTTTGATAGGTCCCGAAGTTGCTTTGATAGGTCTCGAGTTGGTACATGAGGCTATGGAGAAAGTTTGGCTTCTTAGGGAAAGGTTGAAAATGGCTCAAAGTCGACAAAAGTCCTATGCCGATGTTAGGAGGAGAGATTTATAATTTGATGTTGATGATTGGGTTTACTTGAAAATTTCACCCATGAAGGGTGTAATGAGATTCGAAAAGAAAGGGAAGCTTAGTCCCCGTTATGTAGGCCCATATCAAATTTTGAGACGTGTTGGTAAGGTTGCTTATGAACTTGACTTGCTTAATGATTTCGCATTGGTGCATCCGATTTTCCATGTCTCATTGTTGAAGAAGTGTGTTGGTGATCCGATATCTATAATGCCATTAGAGAATCTTTGCATAAGGGCAGTCTTTCCGATGAAGAAGTTCTGGTTGAAATTTTAGACCGGTAAGTTCGAAAGTTAAGAAATAAAGAAGTTACTTCCGTGAAGGTTCTTTGGATGAATCTATTGGTTGAGGGTGCTACTTGGAATGCCGAGGCCAATATGATGTCCAGATATCCTCATATCCTTCCCTCCGACCCTACTCTAGCCTGAGGTATCTAGTTCCTCATGGTTCATTTTTGGTTTCATGTGTCATAGTTTTATCCGTGATTCCTTGTTTATGCATGTTCATGAAGAGTTAAATTTTAGGAAAATGAGCTAGCTTGATTGATTTCTCTATGATTATGTGCATTTGGGTATGAGTTGCATAAAGCTTTTATGAAATTATGTTTTGAACAAGCTTTAGCTTTGAGTTGTTGTTTCCTCAGCGGATATGTGCATTTTGTGATTGCATGCATGTTGGGCTGTTAGATCTTGATCTTACTTTCCATATGATGTTTTGGACCTCGTTGGAGGACGAATGTTCCCAAGGGGGAGATGATGTAACACCTCAAATTTAAAAAGAACGAAAAACTTTGATTTCTGAAAAAACGGAAGTGATCCACGACTTGACCTACTGGCCGTTCGTGGACCTACCAACCGTAAGTCAAGTGGCGGGAGGAACCTTAGGTGCTACTGTTTGGGGAGGAAAAAATTATAAAGTTTTGGGGCTAAGACAATGTGACCTATGGTTGATCACCTACGGGCAGTAGGTTGACCTACCAACCATAGTTCATGTAGTAGGTGGGGGCTATCGGGCAATTTTTAAAGAGGGTCTTTTGGTCTTTTTCCCAAATGTTCTAATTAGTAACTAGGTCGGTTACCCACCCTTCCTAAAACTATGTAAACCTTGTTAAGGCTAAAAACTACCCTTTCTAAATCACTTTACAAAATCCTCTAGACCTCTCCAAATATTTCTCTCTCTAGAAGCTTGAAGAAGAAGAAGACGAACCTAGGGTTTCAAGATCAAGCCTCCTAATCCTCCATTGATTTCAAGGTTTTGGCATTGAGGTATGATGATCTTCATCTATGGAGTCCTTTCCTTCATAGAGTCCCTAAAATTCTCTATTTTACAAGTTAGAAATCCTCCATTGAAGTTAGGGCATTTCTTCTATGTTATGGGTTCTTTTCAATGTTGATTTAATTGATTGTTTTATGAACTATGAAGCATGAATTGAATTGAATTTCATGAATTAAGATGAGTTCCATGAACCCATGTAATTTCCCCAATTTTTGAAATTAGGTTTGTTGATGGGTTGAATTGTGAAGAAGATGAATTTTATGAACTTTATATGAACCCATGCATGACTTACGATTTCTAAAAGCTATGATTTCTTGATGAATTATGAATGATCAAAAGAGGAATTTTATGAAATTATGCATGTTCAATGATGAAAATTATCATGATTTATGAATTGCTTTGAGATTGAAGCATGAATGATGTTGTTGTTGAGTTGTGAAAGGGTTTCTCACATATTTCTCAAAACTATGAATGTGAAAGAATTTTTCTCACATAAAGGATTCATAACATGTTGAAAGGTTTTCTCAACGAAAGTTGAGTTAACGGTTAAGGAGCTATTATAATGACGTAAGCTTGGACTAAGTCCACGGAAGATGAAACGTCAAAACTAATAAACTTTACCTTGGATTGGTAACTCTAGTTGTACCTTTTCATGGATAATAAGATGAATTATGATATATGACTATTCCGTGGGATTTGTGCTTCGTACCTAGAGGATATTGAGATGGAAGCTCTCCCGTATGTAGAGGCCGGGTTTCTTGTAGCAATCTCTTTATCCCTAAACTATGTGCCCCCATAGGATGATTGTCTAGATAGACATTAGCTAGTGGAAACACGTAAGCTAGAAGTTCATGGTCTTACCTTGGTAAGTAGGACACCTCTTTTCGGTGTGGGGTAGACACCGGATTCCAAGTTTCTCACATGGTCTTACATGTCGGTTTAAGGCTAATTCCCACAATAATGAACTAACGTGACTTCTAAGGTATTTCTCAAGTAAAGTAAAGATGTTTGGCTTGCATTGATCATGGCATGATTATGAAAATGTCCATTTTAGCATGTTTAAATGTTTTTATGCATGGTTATCATACTTGGTACATATTTGTAATAACGCATACTCTTGCCTACATTTTCTTTTAAGTTTAGGGTCTTGCTTATCCCCTTCTTCTCGTCGCTAGTTCGTGGTAGTAGATATCTTGAACAATTTGGTGAGTGCTCATATGATCGAAGACGTAGACACATTTACTTTTATGTCATTTACTTGCTTTTAAAGACTTTGTATGGGTTACGCCCAACGTTCTTTCATTCCTTATGTTAGATGGCTTTTGAGACTATATGTAGACTTCCGTTATTTCCATAAACTCTTATGATAATGAATTTTCTTTTGAACTATTAAATTGCTATTATCTTTTACGATGCATGCTAAGTGGCTTGTATGAGGCCTTTCGGGGTCTTGTACCCCATGTCACGTCTAGGGGGTACTTTGGGTCGTGACAGTAGGAATGTTAGAAGTAGATTCTATAACTTCATTGACCGCACAAATGGCCGCCTGGAAAAATTAGATTACAACTCTAATAAATAAATTGGCCCTAGGAAAACAACAGGTGCAAGTAAATGCAGTACAACAACCTCAAGGGTAGTGTGAAGTTTGCAGTAGTGGAGAGCACATGACTGAGTACTGTGAATCAAATACAGATTCTGTGAACTATGTTGCTAATGCACAAAGAGGTGGAGAAATACAGAATTATGGTAACACATATAACTCCAGTTGGATAAATCACCCAAACTTCTCATGGGATGGTAATCAAAATCAAGCCCATGGGAAAAATCAATACCGATCTCAAGGAAATGGGCAGCAGGACCAAAACCCTAGTTAAGGTGGTAATCAAGTTGTCCAACAAGGAAACATGACTAATGAGGAGATGTTCAGGAAGGTGATGGTAGATCAGGGAAAAACAAATGCGAAGGCGGATAAGTTTGTAACAGAGTTGAGAAACACCAAGTGTCCAATCAAAATTTTGAAAGGCAGGTTGCATAATTGGCTAATGCTATCAACATACATCCACAAGGGGGTCTTCCAGGTTAAACTGATCCACACCCAAAATGAGTTAATGATTTGAGTATGATAAGTGGTTTACAATTAGAAGAGCTAGCTCCTGAGAAGAGAAATATTGAAGTAGTGAGTGGAGAGAAAAACAAGGAGAGGTTGGTCAAAGTTCAAATGTCGAGAGGGTTTCTCCTCAAATAAAAACACCACCTCCTTTTCCACAAGAATTCAAGAAGCAGAAAGAAGATGAATGCTTTGGTATGTTTCTCTTTCTCTCCTTAAACAAGTTCACATTAATCTACCTTTGGTTGATATTTTGTAGGTAGTTCTTAAATACTCCAAATATGTGAATGAGATAGTGGATAATAAAAGGAGGTTGACTGAGTATGAAACTGTTGCACTTATTGAAGAGTGTCGTTCTAGAATCTAGAATAGGCTGCCTACCAAGTTGAAAGATCTGGGTAGTTTCACAGTGCAAATTACAATTGCGCAAAGTGTCCATGCTTGGGGGTTATGTGATATGGGTGCAAGTATAAATCTCATGCTGGGTTCATTATATCAAAAGTTGGGATTAGGTAGTCCAAATCCAACCACTATTATCCTACAACTCATTGATAGATCTATTGCTAGGCTAGAAGGGGTAGTGCAAGATGTGTTAGTACAAGTAGGGTCTCTAATCTTTACCGTGGACTTTGTAGTCCAAAACATTGAGCCCGATCCTAAAGTACCATTTATCTTGGGATGACCATTCTTAGCCACTGGGTGAGCATTGATTGACATAGTAGTAGGGCAGTTAACCATGTGAGCTCATTACAAGGTAGAAGTCTTTGATGTCTATCACGCATTGAAATTACCGGCTATTTATGAAGAGCTATCTTTTATCACTGTTGTTGATCTAGCCACAAAATCACATTATATTGCCTCTAGAGATCCATTGGAAAGAGTATTGGTAGATCATGCCATGTTTGGGGATATGAAAGCTCAAGAGTTTGCCACTTGTCTTGATATGGCACTCGTGAGAACTCCATGAGGTGGAGTGGAACCATTAGATCGAGTTTTGGGACCTCCACCCAAACCATCGATTGAAGAAGCACCCAAGTTAGAGCTAAAATCTCTCTCGACGCACCTAAGATATGTATATTTGGGCGACAATGAAACTTTACCAGTGATACTTTATGTAGAGTTGTTTGAAGCATATGTTGATGCGACATTGCAGATTTTGAAGCAAATAACGAAAGCTATTGGGTGGCAGATGTCTGATATTCATGGGATTAGCACGGCGTGATGCATGCACAAAATCTATATGGAGGAAGACCATATGCTGATTGCACTACATCAACATCGACAAAATCCATTGATGAAAGAGGTGGTAAGGATAGAAGTGATCAAGTGGCTAAATGTTGGAATTGTATATCCTATCTCCGACAGTAAATGGGTAAGTCCATTATAATGTGTCCTTAAGAAAGGAAGTATGACTCTAGTGAAGAACGAACAAAATGAGTTGATTCCCACAAGAACTTTTACTGAGTGGAGAATTCGCATGGACTACCATAAGCTGAATGATGCCTTGATGAAAGATCACTACCTTGTCCCATTCATTGATCAAATGCTTGATAGGTTAGATGGGCAGGAGTACTATTGCTTTTTAGATGGGTATTCTTAATATAATCAGATTGTGATTGCACCTAAAGATCAAGAGAAGACTACCTTCACTTGTCCCTATGGCACATATGATTTTAAACGTATGCCATTTGGATTCTGCAATGCCCCAGCCATTTTTCAAAGATGTATGATGGCTATTTTCTATGACATGGTGGAGGAATTTGTGGAGATATTCATGGATTATTTCTCTACCTTTGGGAAATATTTTGAGGTATGTCTCCAAAACCTTGATAGAGTGCTTGCTCATTGTAAAGATACAAATTTTGTACTCAATTGGGAGAAATGTCACTTTTTGGTACGAGAGGACACAGTTCTGGGTCACAAGGTTTTGAAGCAAGGATTAAAAGTGGATAAATCCAAAGTTGAGGTGATAGAAAAACTTCCACCTCCGATTTCTGTCAAAGGAGTGAGAAGTTTTCTAGGGCATGCTGGTTTTTACATGAGATTCACTAAGGACTTTTCCAAGACTGCCTGACTTATGTGCAGTCTCTTAGAGAAAGAGGTGAAATTTGAGTTTGACAAAAATTGTGTCAAAGCGTTCAAGGTACTGAAGAAGAACTTAATTGAAGCTCCGATCTTGATTGCTCTTAATTGGGAGCTACCATTTGAACTTAAGTGTGATGCAAGGGATGTTGTAGTGGGTGAAGTATTGGGACAAAGGAAAGATAGGGTGTTCCATGCGATCTATTATGCTAGCCAAACCCTTGATTCTGCACAAGCTAATTACACAGTGACTGAGAAGGAGACGCTTGTCTTAGTGTTCTCCTTCAACAAGTTCATAACGTACTCTGTACGTACAAAAGTAGTCATTCTTACTGACCATGCTACAATTATGTACCTATTCAACAAGAAAGTTGCTAAGCCAAGGTTGATTCGGTGGATCTTGCTATTACAAGAGTTTGACTTGGAGATCAACGATACAAAGGACACAAAAAATCAAATTGCCGACCATCTCTCACATTTTGAAGATTTCTCTCATGTGCCAAATAAAAGACTAATTCAGGAAGAGTTTCTTGACGAGCAGTTGATGGCCCTGGATACCACTCAAGTGTCATGGTATGTTGATATAGTGAATTCATTGGTGAGGGGAGTGTTCCCACCAGGAGCAACTACTCAATAAAGAAAGAAGCTAAAGCATGATGCAAAATTTTACATCTGGGATGAACCATTCTTGTTCAATCATAGGGTTGATCAAGTGGTGAGAAGATGCATTCCGGAAAACAAGGTCAAGCAAGTACTTGAGAGTTGTCATGCAAGTCCTTATGGAGGGGATCATGGAGGAGAGCGTATGGCTCACAAGGTATTGCAATATTGTTTCTTCTACCCCTCGTTGTTCAAAGATTCTATAGCTTATGTGAAAGAATGTGACCAAGGTTAAAGGTTGGGCACTAAATCCAGAAGACATGAGATGCCACTAAACAATATTCTTAAGGTAGAAATCTTCGATGTGTGAGGTATTGACTTCATCGATTGATGTGAGGCTTACAATATACATATTTAATCATTATTTTCCTCACATTTATTATTTGTATTTGTTTGTTTTTAGCACAAATTTTACGGATTGTGCTAAATAGTATATTTTATTTGTAGGATTAAGTTGGTGTGAACATGAAGAAGTATGGAGCTAAAACAACTTTAAAATAGAAGATTCTAGAAGGAAAATCAAGCAGATACCTTAATGGATTCAATTTAATAAATAATATATTTATACCTATAAGAAATAGCGAACAGAGAGTGCAAATTGAAAATTGCAATTCACTTCCAGTTGCCACGTGGCATCCTATAAAGATACAACTAATGTTGAGGCGGCGGCAGTGAACAATTCGGAAGACCCAATTTAATTGGGTTTTGGTTTCCTAATTTATTTTGGACTCAATTATTTTATTAAGGGTTTCTATATCTATAATAGGGCATAAAAAATTATTCTTAAGAGAAGAAGAACACAAGAAACAACAAAGAATTTAGAACTTTATAGCTTAGGAACTTTGGAAGAGCCGTCGTGGAGGCAGGAGAATTTTGATTTATTCTTTCTTCCCCTTTATTATTTATTTGTATTCGTGATTATTGAAAGATATTTTTTACCTATTGTTCTTAAATATTTTTATCATTAGCACAAGCATATTTATTTTAATAAATTTTGATTGCGTTTTTGAGATAATGAGTAGCTAAATTTCATAACTAGGGTTGTGGGAACCATGATGAATTATTATAGTAAGTTAATGTAAAAAGTGATTCTTGATTGATTTTTGTGCATGTATTTATTAATCTCTTCCTTTTAAATGCTTTTTAACGGTGTACAACATTAGAACCCGTCTCATTCCTACTTGCCAGACCAAGGAAGTAATGAATGAGAAAGAGATTCAACAACGGAGATTTAGCGTTGATTAGTCCGCTATCTAATGGCCTGAACGACATACGCAGAGGGCTTATCTGGTTCAAAGGTAAGGCTTAGTAAAGCAACACACGTAGATGGACCAAGTTGCGTGGTGAAATTCCCTATTTGGAGGACCAATCACTTAGGGATACCTAACTTACTGACTTTGCATGCTAAAAATTTAAATAGATCACTAGTACAATATTCTTGCTATGTTATGAAATCATGGGGAACACATTCCTAGTTATTTTTAATAATCTAAATAAAAGTAACTACTTAGTTCCAAGCTATTGTTATTTTTTTATTATTATTTTTGTTTCAATTTAAATCACCCCTTTTAAATAACGACTACCTAGTTAAATATTTGCTATTGACAATATTCTCCCATATTCTCTGTGGGAAAGACCCTGACTCATAGTTGAGTAAATATATTTCATACCACCGTTTATATTTCTTTTCAAGAAGTATATTTGGACGTTATCAAAAGTGGAGCCGTTGCCGGGGAATGTGGCTTAAAATTGTCTTTAGTGTTTATTTTGACTTGTAGTCCTTTTTTGTTTTTAAAGGATTAGTTTTAATTTACTATTTTTTATTATTATTTTTACTCTTCTTGAGATGTCATCTGAAAAAGTATATAGTGATATTATGGATTCATATGGGTTATTTTTTTCTCAACAAGATAAGTTTTATGGGGACATGGAAGATTTGTTGATACTCTCCCATAAATCAATAATTAAGCGCATGTATGAGGTTGATATGTTTGACTTGGATATTTACAAATTAAATGCTAAGTTGAATTCAAATATTGATGTGTGTAACACACAACAATTAAGTAATAACATGTGTGAGGAAGAAAAAAATGCTTATATGCTAACTAGAGGAGCTAAAATTGGAGAGCGAATTACTTGATCTATAATGACCCTGAAGGTCAATTTTTGTAATTTTTGTTAAATAACTATTTTACCCCTCTCGAGAGTTGCCCCGAGTCATGTTTGACTGATATCCGATGTTGGTTTAGTGAAAATTCTTGTTGAGTTGTGGTTTTTTGGAAAATTTGAATTCTAGAGGCTTAGGTTGTAAAAATGTGATTTTTGAGGTCTTTCGAAATTTCGTGACTTCGATGAAAATTCCATCGATTCCATCAGTTCCGAAATGTAGAAATTGGTCTAGGAGAGTTGACGAAATCAGTTTTTGGACTGTATCGTGGTTTTGAGGTCTTAAGTTGGATAATTGTGAAATTTTGATCATAGGGTTGACTTTGGTCAACATTCAGAGATCGAATGCTCGAATGTGGATTCCGACGACTCCGTTGGATTTGGGGGATGATTTTAGAAGTCCTGTGTGTTTTTTTAGATTTTGAAGTTTGAGTTAGTTTTGTCGCTTTTATCAGGTTTCGGGTCAAGGAGACCTCGAATCCAAATTCTGACGGTTCCATTGTGTTCGGAACGTTGAATTTAGTGGGATGGCATATCTGATTTGTGTGCCCGGGGTCTCTTGGGCGGTTTATGAAGAGGTTTTTCGTGTGAATTAGTGTGGGTAAGTAATTTTAACCCTTGGTTGTGATTACCCATTCATTTAAACATGATTTTTATTGGAAAATTGAGGTTTTTGAATGGAAATTGGGGGTTTTGATTGAACTCCGAGTTGGTGATAAAATTGAGGATTGTGGGCTATTTTGAGCTTCTTTTTCAATTTGGTTTTCACCATTGAGTTCCTATTTCATTGAGGATCACTTTCATGAAAGAAATTCCAGATTCTAGTTCTTTTTTTGAAATCGGAGTTTGGGGTTGTTTTATCTTTTCTTTTCAAATTTCGTGTTTATGGCATTGTTAGCTCCGTATTGTGATTGTTGTTCATATTCTGAATAGATTGTGGTGCTTTGGATAACTTTCGAAAAAGATAAGCTCTAGTTTTTGATTGAGCTTGTTGTGATTAAGGCAAGTGGACCCTTAAAACTGTGTGAACCTCGTTAAATTCTGAATTTCTCCCTTGTATGAGTTGGGGAGCAATGGGATTGAGGAATGGGATGAAATATGGTATGAAAGCAATCTAACTTGATCGATGGGGTAGTAAAAAGCCTTATGTTCTAATGTTGTGAACTATGTGGAATTGTATTGAACTTGTGTGTTGGGTAGTGAATTGGTAAAGTGCTATGAAAGCCTTGATGAAAACATGATATTGATGAATATGTCTTTTTGCCTATCTTGAACTATGGGATTAAACTTTGATATCTTGCTTAGCAATTGATCCTACTTGTGATGAAAGGATTAGTGAATCGGAGACTAGGCAATTGGTCTTGTTGAGAATGATGTAATTGATGATGTTAATATATTGTTGACAGTGTGGCGTGATTTACATTGATATGAATTGTGTTGTGATTGTTAACACTATCATTCTCTCATTATTTGTGTGAACATTCTTATGTGCATTGGTTCTGAGACACTATGGTGAGACTTTTTGATGATACATGGTCCATGTGAGGCCAATGATGATTATGCCGATGGGAAATGGTTTCGGCGAGTGATGATTTATGCCAATGGGAAATGGTTCCGATGAGTGATGATTATGTCGATGGGAAATGGTTTCGGCGGATACATAGTCTTGTGCATTGGTTCTTAGACACTATGGTGAGACTCTTTGATGATATATGGTCCATGTGAGGCCAATGATGACTATGCCGATAGGAAATGGTTCCGGCGAGTGATGATTTATGCCAATGGGAAATGGTTTTGACTAGTGATTATTATGCCGATGGGAAATGGTTTCGGCGGATACATGGTCTTGGTGTAGCCCCCAGGGGTTCCGGTGTGAGATTCATCGGATGTGTATCGTAGAACAGACATGCATCATGATACTTGGCATTTCATTGTCCTTTTCTTTACTTTGTGGAGTGGTGTTTATATCCCGTGACAATGTATTTGATGTACTCGATGCCTATGTGTTCTATTATTGATACTTGTTGACTGTTGTTGATATATGTACTATATAACTGTGCAGAAAAGGTTGGGCTGATTTTTTGTGCAGGTTGTAGTTGTGGAGGTTCGATTTGAAGGAAAGGGGTTCGTGAGTTTAGTTAAGTTGACTTTGTTTTATGGGTTGACTTGATGGGTACCGTAGTTTTGGTACTCACTCTTGCTTCTACATCTGTGTAGGTTGTATGCCCGGATCGTTATTTGATCTCTCTCTCTCTTTCCCTTTTTCCTCCGAGGCTTTCGTGGATACTTGAGAGGCAGCTGTTCTTTGTCGGTGACCCTTCTAGATCCTTTGCTATACTTTGTTCTATTTGAGACACAAACAATGTTGAGACTTGTATTTATTTCTTGAACTTCTATATTAGCGGCTTGTAGTTGTGAAAACCAGTCCTGGGTTGGTTTTGTTTAAGCTGATAGACTTCTGTTTGTTTATTTCTCTTCGTTATTTTTGTTATTTCTACTCGTTGGGTTTTAGGCTGACTCGTCCCGATGGTATAAGACAAGTGTCATCACCCGGTTTTGGGTCGTGACAAATGGTATTAGAGCCTAGGTTTCATAGGTCTCACGTGTATAAGTCAAGTCTAAGTAGAGTCTCGCGGATCGGTATGGAGATGTCTGCACTTATCTTCGAGAAGCTATGAGGACTTTTAGGAGATTTCTTTCATTCACTTTCTCTTATCTTGCGTGGTTCTTGTCCTTGTGCTGAGTGTCGCGTGTTGGTTTGGCAGATGTCGAGGACCAGAGATCCTGTTTTGAGCGACGGAGGAGAGGAAGTCCCCGAGGCAGTGATTGAGTTGGAGGCCGTGCTCATGGAGTGGCACGTGGGAGAGGTCGTGCCCGAGGAGCGGCACCTGCTAGAGGCCGTGGTAGAGAGGCTTTCCCAGAGCCACAGGTTGAGGCTGGTGAGTACCAGGTTCATCCGGGGGTCTCAGCACCGTTCTTTAGGGAGACCTTATTGAGGATGCTAGACTTATGGAGAGCTTTACTCAGGGTGCTGCAGGCACGCCACAGGGTTCAAAGACAGGGTTCAAGGCGCAGACCCTAGAGCAGCATCAGGATCTGGTTGTTCAGGGTCAGGTGGGTCAGCGACCATTGGTTCCCGATCCACCTATCGATGCACAGGTTTCTCGAGATGTGTTTCTGATAGTTGAGGACTAGAAGTGCTACGAGAGGTTTCAAAAGATGAAACCACTCCGGTTCTAGGGTGGTAAGAGCGAGGATGCTCATGAGTTTTTTACTTTGTGCCATGAGATGCTTCAGGCGGTGAGGATGGTGGATGAGAGGGGTGTCCATTTTGTTGCAATCCAGCACCGTGGGCCAGCCAGGGAGTGGTGGAGGTCTTGTGTGGAGTCCATTCTAGTGGGATCTCCTCCGGTTGTGTGGGATGCTTTCTCTAGTGCTTTTCAGGATTGTTTCATTCCCTGGAGTGTGCGTGAGGAGAGCAGGTTGAGGTTTTAGGGTTTGACTTAGGGTGGCATATTAGTTGTGGAGAACGAGGCCCGTTTCTATCAACTGTCTCGCCATGCCACGTATTTGGTTCCACATGAGGCTGAGAGGGTCCACAGGTTTGTGAGGGGTTTGAATTTCTCCATCAGATCTTATGTGTTCAGTTCATCCCATGAGGGTGCTTCCTTCCAGTCTATTGTGAGTATCGCTAGAGAGGCAGAGTTATTGGTTCGAGAGGAGTATGGGGAATCCAAGAGGGCCCATTCTAGTGGCCAGTTTTTAGTGCCTCGTTTGGAGGCAGGGGTTCTCAGAGAGTTGGTCCCTTTTTCCAGTGTCAGAGGCCAGTACATGCTTCCATGCTAGTAGCCGAGGGTGGATAGGTGTCCCTTGGGTCTCACAGTTCTGGCCAGGGTGGCCGTAGTTTTCATCTGGTTCGTCACAACAGATCATCGTTCCGAGGTCATGTTATACTTGTGGGGATTCGGGTCATTTGATATGACAGTGCCCTCTACAGACTCATTCAGGGCCCCAGTGTACTTATTCTGTAGCTCCAGAGGGAGGTTCAGCGCCTCCGCCTAGAGGCCGGGTCCGGGGTCAGACAGTAGGCAAAGGTGGCAGAACCTCGAGTAGTGGAGATGTGGTTTCAGTGTGGAAGCAGAGGTACGGCTCAGACCGGAGGTGGTAGAGGAGCCCAGTGTTATGCTTTTCCTGGGAGACTTGAGGCTGAGTCTTCTGATGCAGTCATCACAGGTATTGTCCCAGTCTTCCATCGAGATGCATCTGCGTTATTTGATCCAAGGTCTACTTCTCCTATGTGTTTACCTACTTTAAATCTGAGTTTGATTTGGTATGTGATCGTATGCATGTGCCTATGCATGTTTCTACACCCGTGGGTGAACCCTTAGTGGTAGATCGAGTGTATCGATCTTGTCCTATTTCTTTGGCTTGGTATGATACTTGGGTAGACTTGATTATTCTTGGGATGGTAGATTTTGACGTGATATTAGGTATGGATTGGCTTTCTCCCTATCATGGGATTCTGGATTGTCATGCTAAGAGTGTCACGTTAGTGATACCTAGTGTTTCAAGGGTAGAGTGGAAGGGTACTAGGGGTTCTTACCCTCGTTAGGTTATCTCCTACATCCGAGCCCAGAGGTTGGTTGATAGAGGGTGTTTTTCCTATTTGATTTTTATTCGGTATACTAGTGTGGAGTCACCTCCTATGGAGTCCATTCCTGTGGCTCAGGAATTTGCTGATGTACTTCCTACAGATCTTCCTTGTGTTCCTCCTAATGGAGATATTGATTTTGCTATTGACTTGGAGCCGGGCACTAAGCCCATCTCTATTGCTCCATATCGTATGGCTCCTTCTGAGTTGAAGGATCAGTTACATGACTTATTGAGCAAGGGGTTTATTCGTCCTAGTGTGTCACCTTGGGAAGCACTGGTTCTCTTTGTTAAGAAGAAAGATGGCTCTATGAGGATGTGCATCGAATATAGGCAGTTGAACAAGGTAACTGTAAAGAACAAGTATCCTCTTCCTCGCATTTATGATTTGTTTGATCAGCTTCAGGTTGCTACATTGTTTTCTAAGATTGACTTGAGGTCCGGTTATCACCAGTTGAAGATTAGACCATCGGATATTCCTAAGACAGCTTTTCGGACTCGTTATGGCCACTACGAGTCCTTGGTGATGTCTTTTGGGCTGACTAACACTCCTGCGGTGTTAATGGAGTTGATGAATGAAGTGTTCCATCAATACTTTGATTCCTTCGTGATCGTGTTCATTGATAACATTCTGATATATTCTCAGACCGAGGAGGATCACGTCTGTCACTTGAGATTGGTGCTTCAGACGTTGAGAGAGCACAATTTGTACGCCAAGTTTTCTAAGTGTGAGGTTTTTTTTGAGTCTGTGGCTTTCTTGGGACACATGGTGTCCAAGGAGGGTGTTCGGGTTGATCCAGCCAAGATTGAGGCAGTTAAGGGTTGGACAAGACCTACTTCTCCTTCTGAGATTCAGTGTTTCGTAGGGTTAGTAGGCTACTATCGGCGGTTTGTGCAGGGTTTCTCCACCATTGCAGCGCCATTGACAAGATTGACAAGATTGACTCAGAAGTCTCTGGATTTTCATTAGTCCGATGAGTGTGAGGCGAGCTTCCAAAAGCTCAAGACTCTGTTGACTTCAACTCCTGTGTTGACCTTGCCCGAGGAGGGTGTGAGCTTTACTGTATATTGTGATGCCTCCGATGTTGGTTTGGGAGGTGTATTGATGCAGAAAAGGAAAGGTTATTGCCTATGCTTCTAGACAGTTGAAGGTACATGAGAAGAATTTTCCTACTCACAATCTAGAGCTTGCAGTAGTCGTGTTTGTGCTTAAGCTATGGCAGCCTTATTTGTATTGAGTTCGTTGTGAGGTCTTCACCGATCATCGGAGTCTTCAGTACATCTTTAGTCAGATAGATCTGAACTGGAGGCAACGTAGATGGCTTGAGTTACTGAAGGACTACGATATGACTATCTTGTATCATCCTGGGAAGGCCAATGTGGTGGCCGATGCTTTGAGTAGGAAGACTCCTAGTATGGGGAGTCTTGCCATGATCAGTGTTGATATGCGGCCCTTGGCTAGGGATGTTCAGAGATTAGCCAACAGCTTTGTCAGGTTGTAGGTTTTTGAGGAGAGCGGTAGTATGATTACGTTTATTGAGGCCCGTTCTTTCTTGATTGAGCAGATCTGTGAGCTCTAGTTTGAGGATGAGACGTTGTGCCTCATTCGAGACAAGGTGATGAGAGGTGAAGCAAAGGAGGCTGCACTTCACTCTGATGGAGTTTTGAGGATTAGAGGCCGGATTTGTGTGGCCAAGGTGTGTGAGCTTATTACACTAATTCTAGAGGAGGCCCATTGTTCTAGATATTCCATCCATCCAGGGATAGAGAAGATGTATCATGATTTGAGTCAGCACTACTGGTGGTGTGGTATGAAGAGGGATATTGCAGACTTTTTATCTAGATGTTTGACCTGTCAACAGGTCAAGTTTGAGCACCAGCGGCCCGGAGGTGTGTCTCAGAGGATGCCCATTCCTACTTGAAAGTGGGAGCGGATCACCATGGACTTTGTTGTGGGTTTACCTACCACCATGGGTGGTTATGATTCTATTTGGGTGGTTGTTGATAGGCTTACTAAGTCTACTCTTTTTATTCCAGTTCGGGTGAAGTATACGGCGGAGAAGTTAGCCCAGCTCTACATCAGTCAGATTGTTAGGCTTCATGGAGTGCCGACATCCATAGTCTCGAATCGGGGTTCCTTGTTCACTTCACACTTCTGGAGTGCCTTACAACATGGTTTGGGTACTCAGTTGGATATGAGTACAACATTTCACCCTTTGACAAATGGTCAGTCCGAGTGGAAAATTCAAGTGCTTGAGGACATGCTTTGAGCCTGTGTGATTGACTTTGGTGCTAGGTGGGATCAGCCTTTTCCCCTAACGGAGTTTTCCTACAATAACAATTATCACTCCAGCATTCAAATGGCCCCATTTGAGGAGTTGTATGGCAGACGGTGTAGATTACCAATTGGGTAGTTTGATTCAACTGAGATGGATTCCTTAGACACTAACTTGCTTTGAGTTGCCATGGATCAGGTCCGTTTGATTCAGAGTAGACTGTTGACTGCTTAGAGTCAGCAGAAGAGTTATGCCGATCAGATAGTTTGAGACTTGGAGTTCATGGAGGGTGATCATGTTTGGCTACGAGTATCACCCATGAAAGGTGTTATGCGGTTTTGAAAGAAGGGCAAACTTAGCCCTAGATTCATTAGTCCTTTTGAGATTTTGGACCCAGTGGGCGAGGTGGCCTATAGGCTGGCTTTGCCACCTAGCTTATCAGCTGTGCATCCTTTGTTTCATGTTTCTATGCTTCGAAAGTACATCCTTGAAAAGTCTCATGTGATTACACTCGATTCGGTGGAGTTGGGACCTAATTTGACTTATGAGGAGGAGCCTACGACTATTCTTGATAGACAGGTCCATAAGCTTAGGACCAAGGAGATTGCTTCAATGAAGGTGCACTGGGGTCACCGTTTCGTTGGGGAGGCTACTTGGGAGTCCGAGTCTGACATGCGTGCCAGATATCCTCATCTTTTTGATACTTCAGGTACTTTATTTTACTTTATCTTCGAGGATGAACATGGTTTTTAGTGGTGAATAATGTAATGACCCTTAAGGTCAATTTTGGTAATTTTTGTTAAATGACCATTTTACCCCTCCCGAGAGTTTTCCCGAGTCACGTTTGACTGATATCCGATGTTGGTTTTACGAAAATTCTTGTTGAGTTGTGGTTTTTTGGAAAATTATAATTCTAGAGGCTTAAGTTGTCAAAATGTGATTTTTGAGGTCTTTCAGAGTTTTGTGACTCGGATGGGAATTCCATCGATTCCATCAGTTTCGAAATGCGAAAATTTGTCTAGGAGAGTTGACGAAATCAGTTTTGGGCCTATATCGTGGATTTGAGGTCTTAAGTTTGAAAATTGTGAAGTTTTGATCGTAGGGTTGACTTTGGTCAACATTCGGAGATCGGATGCTCGGATGTGGATTCCAATGACTCCATTGAAATTGGGGGATGATTTTAGGCCTAGGGGTAGGTTTGGTTGGATTTTTAAAAGTCCCGTGTGTGTTTTGAGATTTTAAAGTTTGAGCTAGTTTTGTTGCATTTTATCGGGTTCCGGGTCAAGGAGACCTCGAATCCAAATTCTGACGGTTCCATTGAGTCTGGAACACCTAATTTAGTGGAGTGGCATATCTGGTTTTTGTGCCAAGGGTTTCGAACGAATCATGAGAGTCCATTCGAAGACTTGTGAAATTGTTGTTTTTGCTGTTATCTGGTGCAAGCTATTTTGACCTCCGCATTCGCGGAGGGTTGTTGCCCGCGTTCGCGAAGGGTTAGGCGTGTTTTTCTCCACGTTCGCAGAGTGGGGCCGAGTTCGAGGAGGGTCAAGTCTGTTGTTCTCCGTATTCGCGGAGAGGGATCCACATTTGCGGAGAGTCAGTGTGTTGTTATCCATGTTCGCAGAGGTAGGGTCCGCGTTCGCGGAGTGTTGGTCTTTGGTCTCTGCATTTGCGGGCTAAGTTAGCCGCATTCGCGGAGGTCATTTCTTGACATGGATAGTTTAAAGTCGGGAAATGTCCCATTTTCTCCATTTTCATCTTTTTAGAGCTCTCTTGGGCGATTTTTGAAGGGACTTTTCATGTGAATCATTGTGGGTAAGTAATTTTAACCCTTGGCTGTGATTACCCATTGATTTAAACAAGATTTTTATTGGAAAATTGAGGTTTTTGAAATGGAAATTGGGGGTTTTGATTGTACTCCGATTTGGTGATAAAATTGAGGATTGTGGGCTTTTTTGAGTTTTTTTTTTTCAATTTGGTTTTCACCATGGAGTTCCTATTTCATAGAGGATCACTTTCATGAAAGAAATTCCGGATTCTAGTTTCGTTTTTGAAATCGGAGTTTGGGGTTGTTTTATCACCTCTTTCTGAATTTCGTGTTTTTGGCATTGTCAGCTCCAGATTGTGATTTTGGTTCATATTTTGAGTAGATTGTGGTGCTTTGGATAGCTCTTGGAAAGGAAAAGCTCTTGTTGTGGATTGAGCGTGTTGTGATTAAGGCAAGTGTACCTTTAAAACTTGTTGAACCTCGTTAAATTATGAATTTCTACCTTGTATGAGTTGGGGAGCAATGGGATTGAGGAATGGGATGAAATATGGTATGAAAGCAATCTAACTTGATCGATGGGGTAGTAAAAAGGCTTATGTTCTAATGTTGTGAACTATGTTGAATTGTATTGATCTTGTGTGTTGGGTTTGGAATTGGTAAAGTGCTATGAAAGCCTTGATGAAATCATGATATTGATTAATATGTCTTTTTGCCTATCTTTAACTATGGGTATAAACTTTGATATCTTGCTTAGCAATTGATCCTAGTTGTGATGAAAGGAGTAGTGAATCGGAGGCTAGGCAATTGATCTTGTTGAGAATGATGTAATTGATGATGTTTATATATTGTTGATAGTATGGCGCGATTTACTTTGATATGAATTGCATTGTGATTGTGAACACTATCATTCTCTCATTATTTGTGTGAACATGCTTGTTTGCATTGGTTCTGAGACACTATGATGAGACTCTTTGATGATATATGGTACATGTAAGGCCAATGATGATTATACCGATGGGAAATGGTTCCGGCAAGTGATGATTTATGCCAATGGGAAATGGTTCCGACGAGTTATGATTATGTCGATGGGAAATGGTTCCGGCGAATACATAGTCCTGGAGTGGCCCCCATGGATTCCGTTCAGAGATTCAGCTGATTTGTATCGTAGGACAGACATGCATCATGATACTTGGCATTGCATTGCATTTCATTGTCCTTTTCTTGACTTTGTGGAGTTGTGTTTATATCATGTGACACTGTATTTGATGTACTCGATGCCTATGTGTTCTATTGTTGATACTTATGGACTGTTGTTGATCTATGTGCGATATAACTTTGTAGAATAGGTTGGGCTGATTTTCTGTGCAAGTTGTAGTTGTGGAGGTTCGGTTGGAAGGAAAGGGGTTCGTGAGTTTAGTTAGGTTGACCTTGTTTTATGGGTTGACTTGCTGGGTACCGTGGTTTTGGTACTCACCCTTGCTTCTACATCTGTGTAGGTTGTGAGCCCGGACAGTGATTTGATCTCTCTCTCTCTCCCCCTTTTTCCTCTGAGGCTTCCGTGGATACTTGAGAGGTAGTTGTTCGTTGCCGGCGACCCTTCTAGATCCTTTGCTATACTTTTTTCTATTTGAGACACAAAGAATGTTGAGACTTGTATTTATTTCTTGAACTTCTGTATTAGCGGCTTGTACCTGTGACAACCAGTCTTGGGTTGGTTTTGTTTAAGTTGATAGGCTTCCGCTTATTTATTTTCTTTTCGATATTTCTGCTATTTTTGCTCGTTGGTTTTTAGGCTGACTCATCCTGGTGGGATAGGACAAGTCCCATCACACCCGATTTTGGGTCGTGACATGGTCATACTTTTTTTGATGTTTTCCCTATTGAGAAAAGTACACTAGAGTTATGTAACAAAGTAGATAATATTATTATTAAAATCTTTAGTGTGTGTGAATATGAGGGTGTAAATAATAGTAGAATTCATGATTTAGGACGCATTGGACCTTATTCCAATCATTTTTCCACATTATGTTTAGATGATGAGATATTAATTGAACCATCTGAGCCTATAAAACAGTGTATGGAGGAGGAACAATGTGTCTATATTCTTGAATTTATTGTTCCAAAATCGGATAATTACATTCCTCACCTAGGATCCAAAAAGTGCGTAATGTGATATCTATTGCTTGGGACCTTTATTGTTGTACCACCACCTCTTGATCGGAATAGAAAAATTGATGCAAAATTAGGGGTACAATTCATATCTTCAAAGTGGAAGGAAAAATAATAAAATTAAAGGTGTCATGCTGCGACGTTAAATCTAGCGCTTATTGGGAGGCAACCCAATTCGTAGTGTAGCTTCTTATTTTATTTTCTAGTGTCACTTTTTTTTTTGTTGTTTTTGTTTTTACAGATTTAGGGGAAGTCTGAATACCCAACTTTGAAGCTAAGGAACACGTTTTGAGCTTTAAGTGTGGGGTGCGCGCGACCCTTGATGAATGGAGAGAAAACATGTTTTTAGCTAGGCCATAGAGAGCCTGAAGGAGTATTTCTCACCCTTCTTCTTCTATTTTCTATAAATTGCTTTGGGGACAAAGCATGATTTTAAGTGTGGGGTGAATATTCTTCCGATAGTTGTGAGCTTACGGGTGAATATGTCAAAGGATTTTATTTTCTTTTAAAAAAATATATAAAGAAAGAAAAGTATTTATTATTTTTTATTCAATTAAAAAAGAATAAAAATACAAAAAGATTTTTCTTTATTATTCTTTTTATAGTTTTTAGTGGCATATCTCATCCACCCCTTGGTTTTTCTTATGGATTCAGTTCTTTTCTGAGGGGGCTCCCTTTGAACCGGGTAAATTTTTATTTTTATTTTTTTAATTTTATTTGGAGAGAAAAGAAAAGACCTTTTTGACTTGTTTGATATTAGCAATTTAAGCCTGAGTTTGAGTAGTAGTTTTCTTTGAGTGCTTGAGAATAAAATTTAAAATATACTTTTTAGCACCTAGGATCATGGTTGTGACTCTGTATATAACTTATTCTTATTTATAGGTTGTAATGATCTTGTCCATCTTAGAAGTAGAGTTGATCTATCTTGATTGAGACTTGTGTCATGTGTGGTGAGGTTGTTTGCATATATTCCATGTTTTGCATCTTATTCTAGAACTTGCCCCGCATGTTATTGAAGCGAAATAAAAAGTACTGCTTTTGCGTAGAAGATGATAATAGGCTTTCTTTGTTTTGTCTAGTAAATTTTAGCTTTTTCAGATATTATATCACAAGTAACCCCTTTGAGCTTTTAGTCTTTCATTTGGTAGCCTTATATTTATCATGATCTAATTTATTTGAATCCCTAAGTTTTGCACCCTGCTTCCTTGAGCACTATAGTATAAATTGTGATACAATTATTAAATCTAAAGAAAAGGGAAGGTTGAGTAAAAAAAAAAAGAAAGGGTGACCAATGATAGTTACTTGTGATGAGAAGGTCTTCTTAGAAAGAGTATGACATGAAGAAAAAAAATTTCTTGAAAAAGAAAAAAGTTATTGAAGCATTCTTGATATGATGAGAATTACTTGAGAAAATAAAAGAGAGGGCTGAAAAAAGAGTGATGAAAATAATGGGTGATGAGAAAAAATAAATGCAAAGTGTTTAGGGAAATTTTTAGTCACTATTATATAATTTCCTACCTGTTCCCTAGCCAACATTACAACTCATTAAAGTCCTATTTGATTCTATTCAAGCATACTTAATTAGTGGAGATTGCATAATGGGCAAGCCTATGATTCTTTGTGTGAACATGTGAATTCTTTTGTGAGTGAGAGAGTTGTTCTGTGATGATCAGTCCTTAATTTATATTCGATTCTTTAAATTGAGTCTGTGAACTATTTCATCTTGTGAGGGCACTTGTTTCATGATAGATAGGTGATTTTATTAGCTTTCTTTGATGGGGTAGGAGAACAAACCTAATTTGATGAGTAGAGTCCATCTTTGAGGTTAGGAGGCTAAAAGTTTGTTGTTTATTCTATATCTTGAATAATGATTGGAAGAGTACTTGATATTATGATTTATAATGTGGCATAATTGTTTGTATCAATCAAAGTGGTGGTATTTCGAGTTCAATATTTTTTAGATGAGCTTTAATGGTTGCTCGAGGACGAGCAAAAGCTAAAGTGTGAGGTGTTGATGTGAGACTAAAAATATACATATTTAATCATTATTTGCCTCACATTTATTATTTGTATTTGTCCGTTTTGAGCATAAAGTTTATGGATTGTGCTAAAAAGTATATTTTATTTGTAGGATTAAATTGGTGTGAAGATGAAGAGGTATGGAGATAAAACAAATTAAAAATAGAAGATTCTAGAAGGAAAATCAAGCAGACAGCTTAATGGATTAAATTTAATAAAATAATATATTTATACCTAAAAGAAGTAGTGAACAACACATAGTGCAAATTGCAATTCACTTCCAGTTTCCACGTGGCATCCTATAAAGATACAACTAATGTTGAGGCGGTGGCAGTGAACCAGAAGACCCAATTTAATTGGGTTTTGGTTTCCTAATTTGTTTTGGACTCAATTATTTTATTTAGATTTTCTATAGCTATAAATAGGGCATAAAAAATTATTCTTAAGAGAAGAAGAACCCAAGAAACAACATAGAATTTAGAACTTTATAGCTTAGGAACTTTGGAAGAGCCGCCGTGGAGGCCGGAGAATTTTGGTTTATTCTTTCTTCTCCTTTATTATTTATTTGTATTCATGATTATTGAAAGATATTTCTTAGCTATTGTTCTTAAATTTTTTTATCATTAGCACAAGCATATTTCTTTTAATAAATTTTGATTGCGTTTTTGACATAACGAGTAGCTAAATTTCATAACTAGGGTTGTGGGAACCATGATGAATTATTATAGTAAGTTAATGTAAAAAGTGATTCTTGATTGATTTTTATGCATGTATTAGTTAATCTCTTCGTTTTAAATGCTTTTTAACGGTATACAACGTTAGAACCCACCTCATTCCTACCTGCTGGACCAAGGAAGTAATGAATGATAAAAAGATTAAACAACAGAGATTTAGCGTTGATTAGTCTGCTATGTAATGGCCTGAACCACATAAGCAGAGGACTTATCTGGGTTAAAGGTAAGGGTTAGTAAAACAACACACATAGACGGACCAAGTTGGATGGTGAAATTCCCTATTTGGAGGACCAATCACTTAGGGATACCTAACTTACTGACTTTGCATGCTAAACATTACTAGTACAATATTCTTGCTATGTTATGAAATCATGGGGAACACATTCCTAGTAATTTTTAATAATCTAAATACAAGTAAATATTTAGTTCCAAGCTATTGTTATTTTTATTTTTATTTTTTGTTTCAATTTAAATCCCCCCTTTTAAATAGCAACTACCTAGTTAAATATTTGCTATTGACAATATTTTTCCATATTCTCTGTGGAATCCACCACGACTGATAGTTGGGTAAATATATTGCATACGACCGTTTATATTTCTTCTCAAGAAGTAATTTGGACGTTATTATGTGTCCCTTCCCACCATTAGATGGAACCAATAAATTCTAGTGGCGGTAGATTATGTGTCCAAGTGGGTTGAAGTTGTAGCTCTTCCCAGTAACGATTCAAAGGTGGTGATTAAATTCATAAAGAAGCACATTTTTACTTGTTTTGGTACTTCAAGGGCGATTATAAGTGATGCAGGTAAGCACTACATAAATCATTTGGTGAAGAATCTTCTAGCCAAGTATGGTATACGTCATAAGTTGGCTACAACGTATCACCCACAAACTAGTTGCCAAGTTGAAGTCTCCAATCGAGAGGTGAAGAAAAAATTGCAGAAAACAGTCAGTGCACAAAGGAAAGATTGGGCCGGAAAGCTTGATGATGTGTTATGGGCATATAGGACAGCATATAATACACCTATATGGACTTTTCCCTATCACATGGTCTTTGGTAAAGCATGTCATCTTTCGGCAGAGTAAGAGTATCAAGAGTATTGGGTGATAAAGAAGTTAAATCTTGACCCAGAACTAGAAACCAGGAAAATAGTAGGACAATTGCACGAACTTGATGAGTTCAGGCTCAATGCTTATGAGAATGCCAAGCTTTACAAAGAGAAGAACAAGAGATGGCATTACAAGCACATAGTTACTTGCACTTTCGCTTAAAGAAAAAAGGTATTTCTCTTCAACTCCGGACTTAGATTATTCCTAGGAAATCTAATGTCGAAATGGAGTGGGCCTTCCAAGGTGGTGAGGATGACACAACATGGTGTGGTTCGTAGCCTCCCTCGAAGATGATCATGCGCTCTCCAAATTACTGAATAAGAAATTTCCTCCTTCGAATCACCTCTGATCAGCGCACCAAATTATCATAGCATTGACCACAATGTCAATACGGACGATTAAACACAAAAATTGCAATAATTAGAAACAGACCAAAACTTGAGTGAAAATAGGAATGTGGGACCCGCACTAGAAATCTCAAAATTGACTTCATCAAAACGTAAAAAATAGCTCAAGGAACTTTTTCCCCGAAAATTAGAACAATTCAAGATTGGAAGCAGACTACAACAACCCATGCAATGAAATTCACAAGAAATAACAATTTAAGGAGCTGGGTAGTCCCTTTGGGAAAGAAATTACCTCTTATCAAAGCGCCCCGCACTTCCCCAATTTATCCAATATGTAGCCACGCCAAAACTCAAACCAATGCAACTGAAATCATCCAATTCAGAGTTCCCTAGCTCCCAAAAACGAATTTGGAAGAAGAGGAAATGAGCTAAAAACGGGCTGGTCTTAATTAGAAGACCAGACATGAGACCTCCATGAACGCGGGTTCAATGGACGCAATCATGCTGGTCAATAATGTCCGGTTGACCCAAAACCCTCTTCGCGAATGTAGAGGTCCTCTCACAAACGCGGAGGTCCTCTCGCATATCTGGAGGGTAGAGGTAACTTCTCTCCGCGATCATGGAGACCATCCATAAAAAGATGATGCACATGGCTGCAAGCTTTCGTGAACATAGAATCAACCTCGTGAACGTGAAGGCCATGAAAAGTGGCCTCCGCTAACGCGGTAGTGGAAATGTGAACGCGAAGAGATACGGGTGTTGTACCAGCTGGTGCAACATCAGCTCAACTTTGAGGTTTGAAAAGTTTCGACGGGGTGCTCGGGATTCGTTCGAAACCCCGTGTGTGCAAACAAAATATGCAACCCCACCAAATTCGACATTCTGGACTCAACGAAATCATCAAAACTTCTATCTGACGTTGTCTTGATGAAAAGTGGGTCCCACACCAAAGATCCATTTTAAGCGAAAATCCACAAGGTAGCCCAGAAGCTTTAAAATCCAAACAAAACGTCCATCTAAACTAAGCTCGACGTTTTGGAGCTAATGGAACCATCAAAATTGCATTCTAAGGTCATCTTCCTGAACTTTTGACCGGAGTCAGCCGTTCAAGTTTCAAAGGCTCCAAAACATAGAAACCTGCACAAAACTCAAATGAACGACCTGGCGACCGAACTGTTAGTCCCAACAAGTCATAAGTGACTTGGGGTCACTATAGGAAAGCTCTAAATGTTGAAAAGATCAGAAAACATCGGAAACAACCCGGAGGGTCATTATAAAATCCACTACTAAGAGGACTTTTATCCTCAAAAGTCAAAGGAAAAAAAAGCCTAAATTCTCAAAATATGATGATACTGGGCCCACACACTTTGCCAAACCTATAGATACCCTCTCGGATCAGGCAATGCCAACACTGAACTCAAGCAACGACAGAACCCCCAAATTCACTTCATTGCCCCAAAACTCAAATAGCAAACCAGCTGCTTCCTTTAATATTGACTTCCATCCAACTGGACCACAACTCAACCAAACGCAATAGACTAATCTGAGAAGTAACAACACCACACACATACCACAAAATGGAGCGACAAAATGACAAGGAAAGATGCTAGTAATCTCACAGGTCAGATTCTCTGCTTTATACTCAAAACCCAACACCTCCTACTCATCAAGAGCATCCTCTACATCCTGAACCACAATAAACCTCCTCAACACTATCTAAACACTGCCCACATAACCACGCTAACATCAACCATGAATGAAAGGCATGCATAACCTAAACATCGAAGAGCGGTAAAACACCAAAATAAGTAACTCAACCGAAGGCACAAGCCCAAAGTTCAGTCCTAATGACTCTAGAAACTAACAACTTAAATCTGGATGCAACCTCTCGAAACCGAACAAGCTACTCAAAGGGTCAACAAATCCATGGGTGCAAACCACACTAATCCCTAACTACAATGTTACTCTTCTACCAAAAGATCTTCTAGAACACTGAAGTAATATGAAAATTTAAGTATGATGCGTTAGAGACTAATGCCATGAGTCCACAAACCACCCCTCGGGTGGAAGTTATAGTCAACTATCCTAATCCAAGGGAAATTGAGTCAGTAGGTAGCGAATAAGCACATCCAACCTATCAAGAGTGATACAACAAAACCGAACCACCGCAAGCCAACCATAACGATACACCCGAACCTCACATCCTGAAACAAGTCAAGTGAACACTATTGATCCCATGAAATAGATGAGCCTTCTAAGCAGATTCCCAATCTCTGGCAAAAAAAGAATTTTAGAAGACATCAATGAACACCACCACATATAACCCAAATCAAAAGTTTGACCCTTAAAACATCGACACAACCGTTGTGGAACACCGGCAAAACCAAGGTATTAAGCAAGGATCACAATGACAGAGAGTAGACCTGCTTGCAGTGCAGAACATGCACATAACCCAGATCCTGAACTATGCTAGCTAAACACCAAGAAGTCCATAGCACATCTCCAGCCAAGTCATCGCCATACTAAAAACATTTTGACACTACTCCACTTCACACCTCCCAAACTCAAACACAGCCATCCAGGACTAAATCATTTAGAAGATCAAAACGCCAGCTTAACCACCAATATCAAAGACCAAGCACTGCATGAAGAGACGCACCATATAGATCAAAAAAGGACAACTTCAACCTCCCCACCTAAGAAATTGAGAATATGATTTAAGGCAAGGGAAAAATCAACAAATTGAATCAAAATAAAACTACAGAAGGTCACACCTCCCATCACAGCACCCTCTTAGCAACCAACCTCATACCAACTAACCGAAGGATGGAAAGGAAAAAGGTAACCGTCTAAGCCAAGCAACCCAGAAAAGCAAGAATAAAAATACTCATCGGAGCAAGCCAACTAATCACAAAGGTACAAGGTGCTACTCAACTACTACTCCAAACATAGAAACAATGCTAAAATGATCCACTACTAAAAGAAATAATCTATAGGGGATAAACACAGACACATAGCACCAAATAAGGATTTCACAACAAATAGAAAATAGAGAGCAAGGCAATTCACAGAACATAAGAAACAAGAGATAGAAATATGAAATCGCAGTTATACTAGTGATATCTAGAGCCTCGGCCCTTGGCCTACCTGTAGATGCATACAATGTAACCTGTCTAACACCAATTTGAACAACCGCACTACTACCTGCCTTACCTAGGGTATCATCTCTAACACTTTGGGACCCCTCCCCCAGCTGACTGTACCAGGGCCTTGAGGGCCTGAACCTGTCGATCTTGTCTCCTCCGATATGTAAATGTACAACACCCCTAGCATAGTGTCCCAACTTATCACACGAATAACACTTCCTACTAAATAGGACCTATTGAGATGGCTTGATTGAAATAAAATTAACTCCAGAACTTGAATGTCCTCAATGCAAACCTTGAGAAGTTTGTCCTGAAATCTATCCACCGTGGGTACCATAACATACAACAGAACAACCTAGAACCTGAGGTGCTCCCTCTATTAGTAAGGTAGGTCGAGAGTGTGGATGACCCTTACTGATATGATACCTACCTCAGGGTGAGATCCTATCACCGTTGCACTATTGACAGGGCCTCTTACAACTACCTTTATAAGTCTCAATGCACGCATGCTCCATGGACCTTGCATAACTAACCAAATGGGAAAAGTAGACCCAGCTTCTATCAAATGATCCGATGCTAGACGGAGTGGCAAATTCAATCCTCCTATAAATCATTAAATCATGTTCCTCTCTATAGTAAACAAAGTGGGAGTATGTCTGGCCTACTCGAGAAACTTGATCACGTACTCAGAAACTTATGAGGAACCCTGCTAGTGGTCTACCAACCCAACTCTAGTCTGTAAATCGCACACCCTACCAAGGACCTCACCAGCCTGTGGCATATCCTCGAAAAGACTTAGAATTCTCAAATTGAATCTTGAGGAGTCGATGCGGCCATTAACTCTGTCAAAACATTACCTGCCCCTAGACCCTCAAAGTGTTACTAAAAATTACTGGGACTTGACCAGGCATCAAAGCCATAGTGGTATGAGTCAAAGTCTCATCTGCGTCAAACATAAACTTCATGTTATCCATCTATGAAAGAATGATTTCAAGAAAGTACTTAGAGGTTGATCAAAGCAATTGCACACGATAAGGAATAAAGAATGGAATTTCTTATCAATGCCCTATAGCCTCCCGAAGATAGGATACAGATGTTTCAGCACCGATCCGTAGGACTCTACTAGGCACTTGCTCTCATACCGATGATATCGGTTAACCAAGCTCTTATACAAATCTATCACGATAAAAAACTCTCAGGTAATGATGGCGCCTACAACGTCCCACCAGTAGGTATGTCGAACCCCATAGCCCAAAACTAGTAGCAACGGGCTATAATTCGGAAGGAAAGAATGCAGAAGGTAATAACAATAATTAAAAGAAAAGGAAAGAAAAGGATCAGCTAAATACATAAAATACACCCCAAGACCTGGTATCAATAGGTATTTGAGCAACCAATTAAAACTTGAGTACAATGAGAATACAATATACAAGGCAGTCTTTCAAACAAAAATAAATACTAGTCCTAGTAAAAATAGAGGGAGATAGGCAACTCTGAATGTCAGGAGCTCACCCCAATCTCTGAATCCCAACCGTTGCTCTGCACGAGATTCAAATCAGCGGCAAAAACACATATTATGATCTGTAGGGTGCATAAGTGTAGTATAAGTACCAACAAGTGGCACTCAGTAGGCATAAGTCGACCAAGCTCCAGAGATAAAGGAATCATAAATAAAATGTAAGAAATGATCATATTTCACAAGTAGCTAAAGCAAAAAATAGAACTCGTAAGTACAAGACAATAGATACATGGAAGAAAGGATAAAGAAATAGAAAAAGAGACAAGGGGAAAAACTTGGAGGCTCTAATCCAGAACCTATTCATGACGAAACTCTATTAAGGGAAGCAACCAGTCGAAGGCATCCTAATCGAATTACTCAAAAATATCACATAAAGGAGAACAAGGGCAGTATCTACCAAATCAAACAAAGGACCACTCTTCATACTTCCACAAGTACACAATCAATCAAACAATAACCTTATCAGGCCCATGTATGCCAAGAAGATACATAATAGCAAACTAAACCTGCAGGCTTCCTAGAAGACCAATTGGTACAAACAACAAAAAATTATGCTAGTGATAGGCTATTCATATGAATGTGAGTTATGCAATGAGATTAGTAGTACCATAAATGTCAAGTGCCTCGTGCCAATGTATATACACCTACCCCCAGTCCCGGCCAGTGAGGTAGGACCAATGTGCTTCCTTCTTCCTATTCAATGAATCATACAGATAGAGGAATCCATGGGGGACTTGGGAATGTTCGTATATACCTTCATGGTCTCGATCCAATTCTTAACTCCTCTATCTTCTTGAGTCCACTTCGTCATGGCGACCGGAGATAAAAATAGAACAAAATCTTTATAGAAAGGGTCAGCGACTCTCCGACCAATAAAGTAAAAAACTAAGCAATTCCCATATGTGTCTAATGTTTCAAGTAGAAAAGTAGCACATCCTCGATGCCTCATAAATCTCAAAAATTAGTTTATCAAAATGATCCAAGTGGTACGGCCCCAGTTAGAACCAGTTTAAAATAGTAACAGAGTGAAAAATAGTCTTTCTCTAAAAATAGCAATGATGATCTAATGTATGAATTGGGATCGTAGCACACATGAGAATGAGAAACTAATGCAATGCATACCATCACTAACATTCTAAAATGGTACATGAAATTATGAATACAACACAAACCCTACCTTGCTACTAAGGTGGAGAGGTCTAACCTAGAATCCAACTGATCCTCGACCAAGGCCTCAGACCCAAAATACTCAAACCAACTCAACAATGGTAACATAAGAAGAAACAACTCTATTCAGGGAACGAAAGGGATTAAAAAGAATCAATATTCAAAGGGAAAATTCAAGAAGCTCCCCATATTTCTAAAGATACCACCGTAAGGTACAAGTATAACTAACTCCCTCCTACGGCGATAATATGAAACAAAGGATCCAAAGTCTAACCAACATATAGGGATTTAATTACATTTCCAAGTCTAATCAGGGTGAATTCCAGAGTAACAAAGTAAATCCACTTTCGTCAAACTAGCGAAGGGACTTAACCACATAAATACTCATCGAAAACAACTATATTCACTAAGGATAACTCAAAACATGTTTAGATGCACTAATCACACTAACTGCTACAAAGCATCAAACATCAACCCCAAAGAGACTAAGAACACTAGACTAAGGCATAAGCAAGGAATTACCAACCTAAACTACGGATTTCACAATACGAAACAAGCCCAAGGTTCATACAAGAGTCAAGAAATAAGAATAATAAAGAGAATCCTAAACTCGCTACATACAATTTGTACCCACATGTAATATATGCTAAACATTATCTCACGAAGAACAGACTGAAAGACAGTAGATCCTAGCCTGCCTCAAATCCAATCAAGCGCGCTACATATTGTTGAATGGGAACTTTCCTCCTTCGAATAACCTTTGATCACTGCAACGCTATCATAACATTGATCAACACGTCAATACGGATAATTAGACACAAAAATTGTAATAGTTATAGATGAACAAAAAATTGAGCCAAAATGGGAATGTGGGACCTGAAATGGGAATCTCAAAATTGACTCCATCAAAAGGTTCAAAATATCTCAAGGAACTTTTTCCCAAAAAATAGTCATAATCCGAGCTCAGAAACGGACTAGAACGGTCCATGCAAAGAAATTCACAAAAAGTCACAATTTAATGAGTTGGGCAATACCTTTGGGATAAAAATTACCTCTTGTCAAAGCTCTATGCACTTCCCTGATTTATCCAATCTGTATCCACGTAAAAACTCAAACCAACGCAAGTGGAATCATCTAATTTAGAGCTCCCTAGCTTCAAAAATCAAATTTTGAAGAAGAGGAAATGAGCTAAAACCAGGCTGGCCTTAATTAAAAGACCAGCCAGGAGACCTCTACGAATGCGGGCCCCATGGCCTTCATCATGTAGGTTAACTGGGTTTGGTTGATCCAAAACCCTTTTTCACAAATGTAGAGGTCCTCCCGTGAACGTAGAGGGTCGAGGCGACTCTTTTCCATGATTACGGAGACCATCACGCGAACACAATGCACATGGCTGGAAGCCTTAACAAATATGGCATCAATCCCACGAACGCGCAACCTAGGACAAATGGTCCATGAACCCGACAGCTGGCACATGAACGGGAAGAGAGAAGGGTGCTGCACTAGCTAGTGCAACATCAGCTCAACTTTGAGATTGGAAAAGCTTCGACAGGGGTTCGGGATTTGTTCAGAACCCCGTACATGCAAATAAAATATGCTACCTCATAAAATTTGATATTCTAGACTCACAGAAATAATTGAAAATTCCATTTGAGGTCACCTCAATGAAAGTGTGTCCCACACCCAAGATTTGTTTTTAGCGAAAATCCACAAGATAGCTCAGAATGAGCCCTGAAGACTCAGAATCCGGACAAAAGGTGTTTCTAGACTAAACTCCACATTCCAGAGCTAATGGAACTGTCAGAATCTTATTCTCAGGCCATCTTCTTGAACTTTTGACCGAAGTCAACCTAACAAAACCGTCAGAATCTCATTCTGAGGCCATCTTCCTGAACTTTTGACCGAAGTCAACCGTTCGAGTATCAAAGGCTCCAAAACATGGAAACTTACACAAAACTCAAATGAACAACCCGACAAATGAATTGTCAACCCCAACAAGTCATAAATGACTTGGGGTCACTACAACAAAGCTTTAAACGTTGAAGAGATAGGAAAACAACATAAATGACCCTGAGGGTCATTACACCCTAATAGTAATGTTAATCTTCAACTCTTCTTGCTCAGTTTTGCTCTGTGTTTTGGGCTACTCAATTACTAAATTCTCAAGCTTGATTGCTAATCTGATACATTGCTTGATAACTGTCAAATAGTTTCTAGTCCATTACCAAATCAACTAATATCTTATCGGTTGGCTAGCGGATTAGTACATTTAGAAACTGATAATTTATATGTCAAATCATTAAGAAAAATTATCCGCAAGAAAGTAGCCCTAGCAAAGAGAGGAAAGAGGGAATTGTATTATATATATATATATATATATATATATATATACTATATATGTACTAGTTATAACTATATAAATATAATGTATATGCATCAATGAATATAATTGTATTAACGAATACAATTTGTCTCAATGAATACAATTGTATCAGCCAATACAATTGTATCAATGTTGTATCAAGTTCAAGTGTATTAACGAAATACAATTTGTATCAACAAATACAGTTGCATCAATGTTGTATTTCGTAACAAATTGCATTTATATTTATGTGTACTTGTAAGCATTTGTTGTCATGTGTATTTCTATTTGTGTTTGTTGCCTTGTATGTTTGTATTTTGTATCACTAAAAGAGAGAATTAGTTCTTTCCATGTGTATTCATTTGTTGTCATGTGTATTTGTATTTGTATTCACCTATTGCCATGTGTATTAAAATTTGTATTCACCTATTGCAATGTGTATTTGTATATGTATTTATTTGTTGCTATGTGTATTTGTATTTTTATTTATTTTCTTGTGTGTATTTTTATTCATCTATTTCCATGAGTATTTATATTGTGTATCTCTGAAGGATCTGTATAGCTGACAGTTATTATTGTATTTGTATCATTGATTGTTAACATTTGTATTTGTGTCATTGACTGTTACCATTTATATTTGTATTGAGAAAGAGCAATAAGGAGTCGAGAGAGAGGGGGCAGAGAGTGGAGACATGTGTGTGAGAGAGAGAGGTAGAGAGAGGAGAGGTGAGCGAGAGAGGGAAGAGAGAGGGGAGAGAGGCGAGAAAGAGAGGAGACAGAAAATTATTGTAAACCCCTAATTATAGCTACAAATTGGAATATTTTCAAACTATAATTGTGTTTAGTAAATACATATCACATGTTTGCTTTTCTACGTAATTTTTTGTCATGACCCAAAATGAGTCATGAGTGGTACCCACACTTAACCTTCTAGGTGGGTGAACCAACGAATTCAAACCCCAACTTATATTAATTATTTAACTTACGAAATACAATCATAATGCAAAAGCGCAAATCTTATTAATGTAAGAATAAAAAATCCACTAGATTCTATTACATATTATTCCCAAAACCTGAATGTCATCACATCAAGGACATCTTATCTCCAAATACTAAGTCTATGAGTATCAAAGATACCATAACAATAAATAAAATAGTTTGTGTCTGAAAACAAAGGAGATCATGCCATAACCGAGAGAATCCAACACGAGCTAGAAGGAATAGCTCATTGTGGAATCTGATGTTCTGGAGACTGGCTAGAGCTGAGGGTGAGTCGAAGCCTCTGGTATACTCATTGCACTCCACAAAAGGAAAACGAAGGAAAATACAAATAGGGGTTAGTATAGGGCAACATGTACTAAGAAGATATCATCGACCGACTCAAAATAGAAACTAATATGCACAAAGTAATAACATGAAATCAACTATATCACATAGCAGGTGGCAAGCAACAAACAACATGAACAAGTGACAACAGCACTGAAGCAAGTATGTAATTAGTCAACAATATCAAGAACACACATGAGGACTCAGACTCCACACCACGCTCTTTTGGGAAATGGGTTCGTTGAGATTGGGTACATTAAGTTATTTTAATATGTTTTTGTTTAATATTACTGTGTCGGAATGTGACACCCGATCCAATAATATAGTGCCGACTCGAGACACCCGGTCCAAGTATATTGTGTCAGCTCGTGGCACCCGATCCAACAATACAGTTAATTTATCTTTCTTTCCTCTTTCTTAACAATATTTCATCAAGCGTTCTTTATTCAGGCATCACTTTAATAGAACAAGTTCAAGATTATTGATTCCGCGGTCTTGGGATTACAGACCAATCACAACAACACATGAATAATCGAAACCACAACAATTAAGTACATCAAAAATTTCACAACATTACTCAATGCATATCAATCACTATTAAGAGTCTCTCTATCATATAGATTAAACCATAACCTACCTCAATCGAAGAACCAAAGTCAAGCAAGCTAATTTCCCAATGCTTTATAATTCCTTAATGCCTCAGAACGTTTCCAATCTATCAAGGATGCATAAATGATAAGTAAACGAGTCTATAGACACCCATATTACTATATGTCTAGCCTAGACCCAGAAACATACACAAATCTATAATCAATTTTCTATATTTTGATCCGAACTAATATGTCAACTCTCATATTTCTCAAATTTCAAGTCTAGGGTTATGTCTTAATTCCTCCAAATAATAATTTTAATGGTATTCATATAATACAATACACCTTATATTTAATTACCTATACTAATTTATCAAAACATAGATTATAATGTGATAACCGTAGAAATCCCCTTAACCGAAACCACAAATTGGCCCAATAACTTTAACTACAACAATACCTACAAAACATTAGCCTAATTGTAACTTTGCTCCATATATAACTTACAGTGACTGACTATTCAAAGCCAATTATTAGCATCATTATTGGCTATCAATGTATCACATTTTGCCAACTCAAACTTGTCCCTTTAAGTACCCATTCCAACCTAATACCAATTCAATTGTAATTTTTTTTCCTCCCTCCATTAGAAACTAACGCCACACATATTAACCCATTCACTAGCCAATATAAAAAAAACATCTAATCTTAATTTTGCCTACCTTAATATTTAGTGGGTAGAAATTAGAAAGTGTGTATACAATCTTTTAACAATTAATGCGTGTATAGGGAGATTAGAGTTTGTTTAGGCTATTATCTGATGCAATTTGGATGTCTTTGTACGGTCGCCGAACAATCAATGTCAAGGGGCTTCTGGTTGCATTATGACCAAGGATTATTAAACTCCCTTTAACTTAATTTAGCTTTTCACATGGGCCAAGTGGTATAGGGTATTAAATGAATTATAGACTTGGCCCATTAATTACTTACTAACATAGTTATTTAAAATTACTTGGCAACTAAATAGCCATGGTTAAACGAATAATACAAAATTCCTATTTGAATTCTTACGAGAAAGGCGAGGGTAAGAAAGGGTATCTGACTTGATGAAAAGATGTGGATATCTTCCATGCATATCAGCCTCAGTGTCCCAAGTGGACTCCTTAATTGAACGATTCTTCCGATGGACCTTCACAGATGCAATCTCTTTTGACCTTAACTTGTGGACCTCGCTGTCTAGAATAGCTATAGGCTCCTCCTCATAAGTTAGGTTCTCATCAAGAAGGACCAAATCCCAGCGAATAATGTAGTTCTCATCACTATGATATTTCTTCAACATAGACACATGAAATATTGGGTGCATTTATGACAACCCTTGAGACAAAGCCAATTCATAAGCCACCTCTCCCACACACTTAAGAACTTCAAACGGCCCAATATATCTAGGAATAAGGGTACCTCGCTTACCGAACCTCATCACACCCTTCATAGGTGAAACCTTCAGCAACATTTGTTTTTCCTCCATAAATTACAAGTCCCTGACCTTCCGATCTGCATAACCCTTTTGCCTACTCTGAGCTTCTAGTAGCTTTTCTTGAATGAATTTCATCTTCTCTAATGATTCCCTCAAAATATCAGTACCCCAAGGTCTCACCTAAAATGTATCAAACCAACCAATCGGAGACCTACATGTGCTTCCATAGAATGCCTCAAATGGAGCCATATCAATACTTGACTGATAGCTATTGTTGTATGAAAACTCTACCAAGGGTAAGAACTCATCCCAATGACCACCAAAATCTATCACACACGCACAAAGCATATGCTCCAATAACTAAATTGTCCACTTAGACTGCCCATTGGTCTGAGGGTGATATACGATACTAAGATCCAGTCCAGTACCTAACTCAACCTGCAAGGTCCTCCAAAAGATAGAAGTAAACTGCATACCTCTATTTGATATGATGGAAATCAAAACTCCATGCAATTGAACAATCTCGCGGATATAGAGTTTTGCTAACGTCTCTACATTAAAGGTCACCTTGATCAGAATAAAATGCACAGACTTATTCAACCTGTCAACAATCACCCATATCAAATCAAACTCACCCAATGTCTTTGGAAGACCAACCACAAAGTCCATTACAATCATTTCCCACTTCCATTCAGGAAGGGGCATTTTCTGAAGTGTCCCTCTAGGCCTCTGGTGCTCATACTTTACCCGCTGACAATTCGGACATTGGGCAACAAAATCAACAATGTCACGCTTCATTTTACTCAACCAATAATAGTGTCTCAAATCATGATACATCTTGGTTGCACCAGGATGTATTGAATACCTCTAACTGTGAGCCTCTAAAAGAATAGTCTGAGTCAAATCATCAACACGGAGCACACATACCCGCCCCTTAATCCTCAAAATGCCTTCCTCATCAATCACAGCCTCCTTGGCTTCTCATCATCAAACTGCTTTCCTTTAATGTTTTCAAGAAAAGTAGATCTTTCCTCTACACAAGCCAAAAATCCTCCTTTCTCAGTTACTTCCAGCCGCATAAGGTCATTAGCCTGAGTTTGAACCTCTCTAGCCAGTGGGTGTCTAGAAACCTGCAAATGGGCTAAACTCCCCATGGTCTCTATTTTTCTACTGAGGGCATTAGCTACAACATTAGCTTTTCTGAGGTGATAAAGCATAGTAACATTATAGACTTTCAGCAACTCCATCCACCTCCTCTGCCTTAAATTCAAGTTTTCTAAGTAAACACATATTGTAAACAGTGATGATCTGTAAACACTTCACAATTGACCCCATATAAATAATGTGTCCACTGCTTCAATGCAAATAAAACTATAGCCAACTCCAAATCATCAGTAGGGTAGTTACGTTCATGCACTTTATATTTCCTTGAAGCATAGACAATTACATTCCGCTCTAGCATTAGCACTTAACCTAAACCAGAATAAGATTGTAACACCTCAGATTTTAAATGGAGGAAAACTTTAGGTTTTCATCTGGTGCCAGCTCTTACGGGAGCCATCTACGGATCGTAGGTGTACCTACGGGCTGTAGGTGGGAATCGTAGGTGGCAGGCCTAAGATTTCAAAATGTAAAGTTCCAAAACCATAATGACGGTTCACAAGGATGGCCCGTCGATCTTTCGACGAGTCGTAGATGGGTCTCGTAGGTCTCCTTCAGACATAGAAAAATTATTAAGCCATAAGTTCAGACCTACGATTGCCATGTACGGTCCGTCGATTAACCCACGAGCCGTACATAGGATCCATCGTTGCAGGGTACAAGGTTGAGAGTTTCTAAATCTATCTATGGTAGGATAGGATAGTCTGTGGGTTGACTTACGGACCATAGGTCCAACCGTAGATAGGGATCTGACAGTTATTTTTAAAAGGCTTTTGGGTCTTTCCCCTAAGTGCTTAACTCCTAATCTAAGTCGGTTTGGCCCTTAACCTAGACCCTATATAAACCTTTTTAGCCTAATTCTACCCATTCCTAATCATTCCCAAAGCTCTCCTCTCCCAAATATTTCTCTTTCTAAAAAGCTTGAAGAAGAAGAAGCATGAGCTAGGGTTTTCAAGTCAAGTCTCCTAATCCTCCATTGATTTCAAGGTTCTTGCATTGAGGTATGATGGTTTTCATCCATGGAGCCGTTTTCTCCATAGAATCCCTAAAATCTCCAATTTACAAGTTAGAAATTCTCAATTGAAGATAGGGTTTTTCTTCTATGATGTGGGTTCTTTCAATTATGATCAAATTACTTCCAATTATGATTTTCTAAGTATGAATTAAGTTGAATTACATGTTTTAAGATGAATCCCCATTAACCCATATGAATTCCCCTAATTTTTAGATTATGCATTGTTGTTGGGTTGAATTACGAAAAAGATGAATTATTGAAGTTTATATGAACTCATGCATGTTTTATTGATTTCTAAGGCTATGATTCATGATGAATTGATAAATGATCAAAAGATGAATTGAAGTTTATGAAAGTATGCATGTTCAATTATTAAGGTTATGATAAATTATGAATTGCTTGAGATTGAAGCATGAATAATGATAATTGTTACATAGTGAAAGGTTTTCTAAATTGATTGCTTAATTAATGAATGTGAAAGGATTTTTTCACATAATGGATTCATAACTTATTGAAAGGTCTTTCTCAACTAAAGTTGAATCAAAAGGTTTAAGGATCTATTCTATGAACTTTAGCTTTGTTTGGTAACACTAGTTGTACCCTTCCATGGATAATAAGATGAATATAAATTAGGATTACTCCATGGGAATTATGCTTAGCACCGAGAGGATATGGAGATGGAATCTCTCCCATTAGTACAGGCCTGGTTTCTAGCAGCAATATCCTTATCCTTTACCTATGTTCCTCCATAGGATGTTGGCCTATGATAGACATTAGCTAGAGGATCCACGTAACCTATATGTTAAGTAAAGGGTTCTAACTTGGCAAGTAGGATGGCCCTATCGGTGTGGGGTTAGACACCGGATTCCATGTTGATGGCTCACATGGTTTTATATGTAGGTTAAGGCTACTTCCCAGAACAATGAACTAAAGTGCTTCTTAAGATATTTCTCAAAATAATGTAAAGATGTTTAGCTTGCTTGACCATGGTTTATGACTTATATTTCTAATCTTTATCATGTTTTAGCTTTGTCATTGCATGTTTTGAAAATGTCCTATTTTAGCATCTTTTAAATGATTTATGTGCATTTCTATCATACTTGGTATTTGATTGTACTAACGCATACTCTTGCCTACATTGACTTGTTAATGTAGGGCTTGGCGATTCTCCATCTATTCGTGGCTAGAGCTTAGTAGAAGGATTTATTGAAGACTTGGCGAGTCCTCATCCATTCGAGGACATAGCCTTGTTGTTCTTACTTTTATGTTCTTTCATTTTTGTATTGTATTGGGTTACGTCCCAAACTTTATGCCTCATTCTTATGTTAGCTTGGATTTGAGACATTTGATGTAGAACTCCGCTACTTTCTTAAAACCTTTCATATGATATTGTCCTTTGAACTCTTAAATCTCTATGATCTGGTATGTATGTATGCTAAGTGGCTTGTATGAGACCTTTCGGGGTCTTGTACGCTATGTCATGTCTAGGTGGTATCTTGGGTCGTGACAAACTTTGTATTCAGAGCAAAATGTTTTAGAAAGATCCCAGGATGTCTCATAAGCCACGTCGAGTAGTGTCTTGTTCATGAGAGTGAAGCGCGCCACATTTAATAATGAGAGGCTATAAGATGTTCATTACTCCTAAGTCGTGCGATAGAGTGTAACTCTATATGTCTCTCTCATAATCCCTATCCTATGCATTTCAGGATATGGCTACTCGAAGAGCTTATGCTAGGAGAAATGCGAGAGAGAATGTGGAACAAGAAGCTCCTCCTCAAGTTCCGACCAACCCTTTGTCCGAGCAAGTGACTAATGTGGAGTTTAGGGATACTTTTCAAATGTTTGATCAAGCCATGACGGCTCAAGCCAATAGAGAGGTTGTGGCTCTCGTAAACCCAAATGTGGGTACGGCAGCATCAAGGGTGAGGGACTTCACTAAAATAAACCCTCAAGAATTTCATAGTTCTAAGATTGAAGAAGATCCTCAAGAGTTCATTGATGAAGTGTACAAGGTGCTAATGATCATGAGTGTGATGCCGGAGGAAAAGGTGGAGTTGGCCGCTTATCAACTTTAGGGTGTTGCTCAAGTTTTTTTCAACCAATGGAAGAGTGAGAGGGCGGATGATGCGGGTCCTTTTGATTGGGAGAAGTTCAAGGTCACTTTCCTTGATAGGTTCTTTCTCCTTGAGATGAGGGAGGCAAAGGTTCTTGAGTTCATCAACCTTAGTCAAGGAAACATGAGTGTGAAAGAGTATGCTTTGAAGTTCACACAATTGTCTTGATGTGGTCCTTCTATGGTTGCCGATCCTAGGGTAAGAATGAGTAAGTTTGTTTCGGGAGTGTCCGAAATGGTGGTTAAGGAATGTCGTACCGCTATGCTTATTAATGACATGGATATTTCTCGTCTCATGGTTCATGCTCAACAAATAGAAGAGGAGAAACACAAGGAAAGGTCTAGAGAGACAAAGAGGGCTAAGACCGGTGAGAGTAATTTCTCACATTCAAGGTCCGATGGACACGGTCGTTCTAGATTCAGACAAAGGTTTTCCGATCAAGGTTCCTCCAATGCTCCTCCTAAATTCAACAAAGATAGGGTGCCTAACCCTAAGCCTCAAGAAGGGAATGGTGGTGGTTTTTCATCAACTACCTCTGCTAGGTGTGGGAAAAAACATGAGGGCAAGTGCTTAGCTAGTACGGATGGTTGCTTCGGTTGTGGTAAAAGTTTTCATTAGATAAGGGATTGTCCATATCTCATGGCTAAGGGAAGAGAAGGTAAGCAAGCTCCACCTAGTGGTTCAGGTTCAAATGCTCCCAAGCAAAACCGATTCTATGCACTTCAAGCTCGTCATGAGTAAGAGGGTTCTCCAGATGTGGCTACCGGTATGTTTAAAGTCTTTCACTTTGATGTTTATGCTTTGCTTGATTGAAACGACCCCAAAAATGCCCGAAAATGTGCTTCGGAAACACCTATAATTGTAATTTCCATATATCTCAAAATCCGTGCATGATTTCGGAAATTCGACTTCATATTCTTATTTGTGGGGTCAAATTGAGTGGGAAATGGGTCTAACCCGAATTTTAGAGCAACCGTATCAAAATTCAAAAATCGCAAAAATTGCGATTTGGAGGGTCAACTTTAAAGGGGCATATCTCTTAGCACACAAGGAACTGGAAGGGCTGCAAACTATCAAATTAAAGCTCTTTGAGTTAGCTTTCCAACGCACTTGGTTTCACCTCATTCCGAGTTAGGATGAGGGAGTTATGACCATTTTCGTAAAACCTGTCTGTGCAGATTTGCAATTTCCAGTGAGCTATTTTTTTAGGCGGGTTGGAGACGTTTTTTTTTATAAAAAGGGGATATGTCCCATACTTAGTCATTTTTCTTAACTCCAAAAACACTCTCTAAGCCCTCTCCAAAAATTCCACCAAGATCTTCAACCAAATTCAAACATCTCAAGCTCTAATTCCGGATTCAAGACTCAATCTCAAGCTTCGATTCTCCATTCCAATCTTCATCAAGGATTCTCCAAAGTTGAGGTATGTGGGTTTGATTGTGGAAACCTTCCTTTCCACAAGTCCAACCATTTATCCTCTATTTCTACTTCAAGTTTATGGGTCCTTATGATTATTTATGAACTCTTGAATTATGGAATTACTACTACACACCCTATTATGGTCCATTTTGCATATTATCATGAAATGGAATTATTATGTGATGTTTATGGTTTACATGCTTCCATGATCAAATTATGAAGGTTGATATATATATGTATGTTGTTGGTGGGCTGATTTATATGGATTTTGGAATTGGTTGGACTTAGTATTCTTGAAATACATGATTTCATTTACATGAACAATTGCCCACCTTGTGTTTGATAAAATGCCCATTTATAGAATTCTTAGGAAAGGGAAGGTCCAAGGTACGTCCTATGAGTCGGATGGTTATGTAATTACTGAAATGATGATGAAATGGACACATGTATATGATTTTCTCTATATAAGTGTTGTGAGTCGACCAAGCCTAGTACGGGGGGTAGTAGGCCCGTATAACCGTATCGAGGGGTTGGTACCTTGGTTGCCTAGTACGGGGGGTAGTAGGCCCGTATAACCATATCGAGGGGTTTGTACCTTGGTCCCTAGCTCGGGGGGTGGTAGGCCCGTGTAACCATATTGAGGGGTTTGTACCTCTTTCGCCTCTCCAAGGGGGTGGTAGGCCTTGGAAATACTATATTGATGGTCACTCGCCACACATGTACTACGTCCCACTAAATATGATTTTTATGTAAGCATCATTATACATATCATTTCATTAATATGCTATCTATTGGGTATGATTACGCATTTTTCCTATGATGTCCATCTAATGTAGCATTGCATTGCATCCCATATACTTAGTACATTCAAATGTACTAACGCATACTCTATGCCTACATGATGTCACCATGTAGGGACCGGAGCACCGCTTGACCATCCTCCTCCGCGTGGCTAGTACGATTTTCTATAGTGGTTATTGGTGAGTCCTCCATTTCGGGGACGTTGCTCATGATCTTTTGCTATGTATAAAACTTTTCCTTTCTAGTTATGTTTTGACTATGAGGGTGAGCCCGGTAGTTTGTCTTGGCCCACGCTAAGTACTCATGTTTAGAGGTGGTGTTGGACAAGTTGTGTATTATGCTTGAGCTTGACTCATCTATGGTATTTATCTATCATTTCTTTTTTTTCTTGCTCCCTTAGTCCCGATTTCCCCCTTGATTATGCTTATCGCTTATGGTCATTTAATTGCTTCCGCGACCAAGGATGTGTAATGATACGCTATGAGGCTTGTTTGGGGTTCCTTCAGGTTCCCCATTCGCCGGTCACATCTAGGCCCTAGGCTTGGGTCGTGACATTGATCCCGGTGCTACATTGTCTTTTGTGACGCCATATGTGTCCATGCGGTTTGATGTTCTTCCGGATGTGTTGTTAGATCTGTTTTGTGTCTCTACTCCTATTGGTTAATCTATTATGGCTAGGAGAGTTTATAAAAATTGTCCCGTCTCCTTATCCCATAGAGTCACTCATGTTGATCTTGTAGAGCTTGATATGCTAGACTCTGATGTTATTCTATGGATGGATTGGTTGCATTCTTGTTATACCTTTATTGATTGTAAGACCCGAGTGGTCACGTTTCAATTCCCAAATGAGCCTATCCTATAGTGAAAGGGGGGAAATTCTATGCCTAAAGGTCAATTCGTGTCAGGTCTTAAAGCTAGGAAGATGATTTCTAAGGGGTGCATATACCATCTTGTTAGGGTGAGGGATGCAGATTCCGAAACCCCTACTCTTGAGTCAATCGCCATTGTAAACGTGTTTTCGGAAGTGTTTCTCGATCATCTACCCTATGTTCCTCCTGAAAGGGAAATAGACTTTAATAGTGACCTTCTCCCCGATACGCAACCTATCTCTATTCCTCCTTATCGAATGGCTCTGGCAGAACTTTAAGAGTTAAAGGAGCAATTAAAGATTTGTTGGATAAGGGTTTCATCCGACCAAGTATCTCTCCATGGGGTGCTCCAGTTTTTTTTGTTCGAAAGAAGGATGGTTCACTCCGTATGTGTATTGATTACCGTCAATTGAACAAGGTTACTATTAAGAATAAGTATCTTCTTCCAAGGATCGATGACTTGTTTGATCAACTTCAAGAGGCAAGTTACTTCTCTAAGATTGACCTTCGTTCGGGTTATCACCAATTGAGTGTAAAAGAGGATGATATTCCAAAAATGGCTTTCCGTACTAGATATGGCCATTATGAATTCCTAGTGATGTCCTTTGGATTGACGAATGCTCCGGCTGCGTTTATGGATTTGATGAATAGGGTGTTTAGACAATATCTTGACATGTTTTTTACTGTGTTCATAGATGATATTTTAATTTACCCAAGCAGTGAGGATCAACATGCCGATCATTTGAGGGTTGTGTTGCAAGTCCTCAAAGAACAACAACTCTTTGCGAAGTTTAGTAAATGCGAGTTTTCGCTAAGGTCTGTGGCTTTTCTTTGTCACATTGTCTCCGGAAAGGGTATTGAGGTAGATCCTAAGAAGACGGATGCGGTTAAGAATTGGCCTAGACCTCTCTCACCTTTGGATATTAGAAGTTTCTTGGGTTTAGCTGGTTACTATAGGAGGTTCGTTGAAGGGTTTTGTTCAATTGCTTCTCCATTAACAGCTTTGACTCAAACGAAGGTTAAGTTTACTTGGTCTGAAGCGTGTGGAAAGAGTTTTCAAGAATTGAAAGATAGACTTACTTCGGCTCTGGTGTTGACCTTATCGGAAGGGTACGATTGTTTTGTGGTTTATTGTGATGCCTCGAGAATCGGGCTAGAATGTGTTCTATGCAAAATGGAAAAGTTATTGCTTATGCTTCAAGGCAACTCAAGATTCATGAAAACAACAATCCTACTCATGACTTAGAATTAGTGGTGGTTTTGTTTGCTTTAAGGATTCGGAGGCATTATTTGTAGTGTGCATGTTGACATTTTTACCGACCATAAGAGTTTGCAATACATGTTTAAACAAAAAGATCTGAATCTTCACAAAAGGAGGTGGCTTGAGTTGTTAAAAGACTATGACATGAGTGTTCTCTATCACCCCAGCAAGGCTAATGTGCTGGCAGATGCTCTTAGTCTGTTGTCTATGGGTAGTGTTGCTCATGTTGAGAATGGTAAGAAAGAATTGGTTCGTGATGTTCATGAATTGGCCCGATTGGGTGTTCGGTTGGTTGATTCCACTAAAGGCGGTGTTATGGTTCATAATGGTTCAGAATCGTCCTTTGTGCATGATGTGAAGGCTAAACAAGATCTTGATCCTAATTTGGTTGAGTTGAAGGAAGCGGTGCTCAAAAAGTCCATCGAGGCTTTCTCCCAAGGGGGAGATGGTGTAGTTCGATATCAAGGTCATTTGTGTGTTCCCGATGTAGATGAATTAAGACGACAAATTTTATCGGAAGCCCATAGTTCTCGATATTCCATTCACCCGGGAGATACCAAGATGTACCATGATTTTTGGGAGGTCTGTTGGTGGAATAGGATGAAGAAGGATATTGCGGAATTTGTGGCTAATTGTCCTAATTGTCAACAAGTGAAAGTTAAGCCTCAAAAGCCGGGAGGTTTGTCCCAAGACATTAGTATTCCTACTTGGAAGTGGAAAGATTTGAATATGGACTTTATTGTTTGTTTAACAAGCACCCGGCGGCAGTATGATTCGATTTGGGTTATTGTGGATCGAATGACAAAATCAGCCCATTTCATTCCCGTCAACGTTTCTTATTCGACGGAGGATTATGCTAAGTTGTACTTAAGGGAAATGGTTACGTTGCATGGAGTGCCTTTATCCATTATCTCTGATCGTGGTGCACAATTTACTTCTCAATTTTTTAAGTCTTTCCAAAAAGGTCTTGGTACTCGTGTTAAGCTTAGTATAGCCTTTCATCCGCAAACCGATGGACAAGCAGAGTGTACTATCCTAACTTTGGAAGATATGTTGAGAGCTTGTGTGATTGACTTCAAGGGTAATTGGGATGATCATTTGTCTTTGATTGAATTTGCTTATAATAATAGCTACCATTCTAGTGTTGGTATGGCTCTGTTTGAGGCTCTTTATGGTAGGAGGTGTAGATCTCCTACAGGTTGGTTTGAAGTTGGTGAAGTTGTTTTGATAGGTCCCGAGTTTGTAAATGAGACTATGGAGAAAGTTCAGCTTATTAGGGATGTCATGACCTGAGACTATCCCGTAGGTGTAACACGATGCTTAGAATCACAAGTGACTCTAAGATAACTCTTGATACTGGCATAGTACTGAGTAACTAAATATGAACAAGTAAAAGAATGAAAATGAATGAGCAGAAGCATAATTATGGAATATTGGTTCAATATATTTTTAAACAAAGTTTTGTATACAATAACTGTAATTTGAATGGAATCTGAATTAGAATAGATTGAATACAACAACTCTAACTGAATGTCTATGAAGCCTCTACTAATACTGATTATAGTTAGCGGGACATGACCCCCACTTACCTTAACCAATACATGTGAATAGAAAAAACATACTAGAACTACAAACTTACATGAATGCTCGAAATAATAGAACTCATCACCTTCTCACTGGAAGCTGCGATCCAACTGACTAAGATCTTGATAGTAAGATCCTGAATCTACATCACATGAAAACTGTAGGCACAAAAGGTATGCGAATCAATACTTTGAATGTACTGAGTATGAGATATATATGCTTGATCGTTTTTAAAGATGGACATGATTAATTTAAATATGATATGCAAGACCAAGAAAAACGTGATAAAAGCCTTTATAAAGAAATCATAAGTCATATATGAGGTGAATGCATATTTAAAACCATTTAAGAAGCTTTTATAAAACCTTTGTAGAAAACATAGTTCTTTTGTGAGATACTTTTAGAAGTAACCTTAGTTCATTCTTGTGGGAAGTGAGCCTTAACCGACATAGACCATGTGAGCTATAACATGGAATTCAGTGTCTACCCCACACCGAAAAGAGTTGTCCTTACTTGCCAAGGTAAGAACCACAACTTCTAGCTTAAGTGGATCCACTAGCTAATGTCTATCTAAGACAATCATCCTATGATGGCACATAGATAACGGATAAGGAGATTGCTACTAGAAACCCGGCCTCTACTAACGGGAGAGCTTCCATCTCGGTATTCACTCGGTGCTAAGCTTAAATCCCACGGTATATTCATTTAATCATAATTCATACTTTATCATCATCATTAATAGAAAAGGGTAATCGACTCTTGTCTATCATTAGAATAGCTCCTTAGTTCTTGATTCAAGTTTAGTTGAGAAAATCATTCAACATGTTATGAATCCTTTATGTGATAAAATCTTTTCACAAATCATATTTTGAGTATTATGTGAGAAATACTTTCACAACCACAACAACAACCATGCTTCACTCTCAAAGCAATCTTAAATCATAAATTCATCTTTTCATAAAGCATGCATAAATCGTTTATTAAATTTGCAATCATAGTTCATAAGTTCATAAGCTTTACTGTATAACTTCATAGTCAAAATCATGAATAATGCATCTGTTCATATAAATCAATTGGAAAAAAATGCACATGAAGTAAAATATACTTTCTTGAACTCTTTCTTAGAAGACATATTTAAAATCTTTAACGTTATTTATTTGTGAAATTAATGCATATGAAATACTATGACAGGGTTTTTAAATAAATTTGATTAGAAAGGGATCCATATGGCATAAGAGCATTAACCATAGATCAAAGATCATTAATGAAATAAAGTACGATAATTTTGATGATAAAAATCAAGAATCAATGATAGGAGATCAAGGGAATTCAAAATCGTAGAATCTTGGATAAAAACCCTAACTTTGATCTTAAAAACATATATTGAAGAAGTAGGGCATGAGAAAGAACAAAGTTTCTCACTTTAATAATCTTACATACCTTAAACACTCCATGAATCTTGAAGAAGAACCCTAATTTTGAAGAAGAACGATCAAGAAATCCTTTCTTGAGATTCTTGAATTAGTTTCTTAAAAATCTTTGAAGATGAATCTTGAAAAGGATTTGGAAGAACATTGCTTGAAGAAGAATCTTGAAAATTTTTGAAAGAATCTTGCTTGAAAGTCTTATGCTTTGATCTTCCTTAGAATTTTGTATTAGGGTTTGAGAGAGGAGTGGAAGGAATTAAAAAGATGGAAATAGGATTGTTTAGGGCTTTATAGGAGTTAAGAAATCCGTTTTTAAGGTTTTCCTAGTGGTATAAGGAGAAGAAAATTACCTTATTTAGAATTTTCCCGTGGCCAAAACGGAACTGCACTACATTATTTAGTAAAATGATCATAACTCTCTACTCTGAACTCGGAATGATGCAAACTTGGTGGCGTTGGAAAGCAGATTGAAAGAACTTTATTTTGATAGTTTATGGGCCACTTAGTTCTAAGAGATATGATCATTTGAAGTTGACCAAAGTAAAATTTTATGTGGAAACTTAACCGATAAGGAGACTTTCAACTCAACTTTGTGTTAGAGGATTATTATTACCTTAATTAATCTCCAAATATCTTCCCACACTAATAATTGACTTTAAAACTTATGCACAATTAAGAATCATCCGGTCAAACCCTATACACTTATGAAGAATAGTTCGGATCTTAGCTTAGAGATTTTTTGGATGTTACAAGGGAAAAGTTGAAAACGGCTCAAAGTCGACAAAAGTCATATGCCAATGTTAGAAGGAGAGAATTAGAATTTGATGTTGATGATTGGGTTTACTTGAAAATTTTACCCATGAAGGGTGTAATGAGATTCGGGAAGAAAGGGAAGCTTAGTCCCCGTTATGTAGGCCCATATCAAATTTTGAGGCATGTTGCTAAGGTTGCTTATGAACTCGATTTGCCTAATGATTTGGCATCGGTGCATCCGGTTTTCCATGTCTCATTGTTGAAGAAATATATTGGTGACCCGACATCTATAGTGCCATTGGAGAGTCTTGGCATAAAGGATAGCCTTTCCTATGAAGAAGTTCCGGTTGAGATTTTAGACCAACAAGTCCGAAAGTTAAGAAATAAAGAAGTTACTTCCGTGAAGGATCTTTGGAGGCATCAATTAGTTGAGGGTGCTACTTGGGAGGCCGAGGACGATACTATGTCCTAATATCCTCATCTCTTTCCCTCCGGCCTACTTTAGCTTGAGGTATTTAGTCCATCATGGTCCATTCTTTTGGTCTCATGTGTCTTAGATATTCCCATGATTCCTCATTTATGTATGTTCATGAAGAGTTTAAATTTTTAGCAAGTAGGTTGACTTGATTGATTTCTCTATGATTATGTGCATTTGAGTATGAGTTTCATTTGGCCTTCATGAAATGATGTTTTGAACATGTTTTATCTTGGAGTTGAAGTTTCCTCCTCGGATATTTGCGTTCATGTGATTGCATTCATGTTGGGCCGTTAGATCTTAAGTTCTTACTCTTCTTATGATGTCTTAATTCCCATTCGAGGACGAATGTTCCAAGGGGGAGATATTGTAACACCTCGGATTTTAAAAGGAGGAAAATTTTAGGTTTTCATCTAGTGCCAGCTCCTACGGGAGCCATCTACGGATCGTAGGTGTACCTATGGGCCCTAGGTGGGAACCGTAGGTGGCAGGCCCAAGATTTCAAAACGTCAAGTTCAAGAAACTTAATGACGGTTCGCCAGGACGGCCCGTCGATCTTTCAAAGAGTCGTAGATGGGTCTCGTAGGTCTCCTCCAGACTTAGAAAAATTCTTAAGCCATAAGCTCAGACCTACGATTGCCATGTACGGTCCTTCGATTGACCCAAGAGCCGTACATAGGATCCGTCATTGCAGGGTCCAAGGTTGATAGTTTTTAAATCTATCTACAGTAGGACAAGACGGTCCATAGGTTGACTTACGAATTGTAGGTCCAAACATAGATAGCGGTCCGACAGTTATTTTTAAAGGGCTTTTGGGTCTTTTCCCTAAGTGCTTAACTCCTAATCTAAGTCGGTTTGGCCCTTAACCTAGACCCTATATAAACCTTTTTAGCCTAATTCTACCCATTCCTAATCATTCCCAAAGCTCTCCTCTCCCAAATATTTCTCTCTCTAAAAAGCTTGAAGAAGAAGAAGCAGGAGCTAGGGTTTTCAAGTCAAGTCTCCTAATCCTCCATTGATTTCAAGGTTCTTACATTGAGGTATGATGGTTTTCATCCATGGAGCCCTTTCCTCCATGGAATCCCTAAAATCACCAATTTACAAGTTAGAAATTCTCAATTGAAGATAGGGTTTTTCTTCTATGATGTGGGTTCTTTTAATTATGATCAAATTACTTCCAATTATGGTTTTCTAAGTATGAATTGAGTTGAATTACATGTTTTAAGATTAATCCCCATTAACCCATATGAATTCACCTAATTTTTAGATTATGCATTATTGTTGGGTTGAATTATGAAGAAGATGAATTATTGAAGTTTATATGAACTCATGCATGTTTTATTGATTTCTACGGCTATGATTCATGATGAATTGATAAATGATCAAAAGATGAATTGAAGTTTATGAAAGTATGCATGTTCAATTATTAAGGTTATGATAAATTATGAATTGCTTGAGATTGAAGCATGAATAATGATAATTGTTACATAGTGAATGGTTTTCTAAATTGATTGCTCAATTAATGAATGTGAAAGGATTTTCTCACATAATGGATTCATAACTTGTTGAAAGGTCTTTCTCAACTAAAGTTGAATCAAAAGGTTTAAGGATCTATTCTATGAACTTTAGCTTTGTTTGGTAACACTAGTTGTACCCTTCCATGGATAATAAGATGAATATAAATTATGATTATTCCATGGGAATTATGCTTAGCACCGAGAGGATATGGAGATGGAAGCTCTCCCGTTAGTAGAGGATTGGTTTCTAGTAGCAATCTCCTTATCCCTTACCTATGTGCCCCCATAGGATGTTGGCCTATGATAGACATTAGCTAGAGGATCCACGTAACCTATATGTTAAGTAAAGGGTCCTTACTTGGCAAGTAGGATGGCCCTATCGGTGTGGGGTTAGACACTTGATTCCATGTTGATAGCTCACATGGTCTTATATGTCGATTAAGGCTACTTCCAAGAACAATGAACTAAAGTGCTTCTTAAGATATTTCTCAAAGTAATGTAAATATGTGTAGCTTGCTTGACCATGGTTTTTGACTTATATTTCTAACCTTTATCATGTTTTAGCTTTGTCATTGTATGTTATGAAAATATCCCGTTTTAGCATATTTTAAATGATTTATGTTCATTGCTATTATACTTGATACTTGATTGTACTAACGCATACTCTTGCCTACATTGACTTGTTAATGTAGGGCTTAGCAATTCTCCATTTATTAGTGGCTAGAGCTTAGTAGAAGGATTTATTGAAGACTTGGTGAGTCCTCATCCATTCGAGGACATAGCCTAGTTGTGCTTACTTTTATATTCTTTCATTTTTGCATTGTATTGGGTCACATCCAAAACTCTATTCATCATTCTTATGTTAGCTTGGCTTTGAGACATTTGATGTAGACTTCCGCTACTTTCTTAAAAGCTTTGATATGATATTGTCCTTTGAACTCTTAAATCTCTATGATCTTGTATGTATATATGCTAAGTTTCTTGTATGAGGCCTTTTGGGGTCTTGTACGCCATGTCACGTCTAGGGGGTAACTTGGGTTGTGACAAAGATACATCATAGTAAACAATGAAATTCTTACCTTCCACAAGCAAGGCAAGGATCGTTCTAGTAGTCTAAAAGGTCTTCAGTTTCAGAAAACTCTCTTCACAATCATCTGACCATACAAATGGATCATTCTGCTTGGTCAAATTGGTCAGTTGGGAAGCGATGGAAAAAAATCCCTTGATGAACTGGCGGTAATAGCTAGCTATACAGAAAAAACTCCTTACCTCTGAAACATTAGTAGGCCTTACCCAATTCTTCACTGCTTCAATCTTCTGAGGATCCACTATCACTCCATCCTTAGAAACCACGTGCTACAATAAGGACACTGAATTGAGCCAAAACTCACACTTGGAGAATTTGGCATAAAGCCTTTTCTACCTAAACAATCCGAATACATTTCTCAGATGCTCTTCATGTTCTTTCATTCTCTTTGAGTAGATCAGTATATCATCAATAAATACAATAACAACGAGATCCAGATATGGCTTAAAAATTTTATTTATCAGGCTCATGAAAGTAACAGTGGCATTCGTAAGCCTAAAAGACATTACTAAGAACTCATAATGCCAATACCTTATTCGAAAAGCAGTCTTTGGCACATCTACTACCCACATTTTAAGTTGATGATAACAAGACCTCAAATTAATTTTAGAGAAAACACAAGCACCCTGTAGCTGATTGAACAAGTCATCAATGCGAGGAATGGGGTACTTGTTCTTAATAGTAACCTTATTCAACTTCCTATAGTCTCTGCACATCTGAAAACTACTATCCTTCTTCTTTACAAATAAAAATAGAGCACCCCAAGGAGAGGCACTCGGGCTAATAAAACATTTACCTAACAACTCCTGAAGTTGGGCCTTCAACTCCCTCAACTCAGCCGGGGCCATTCTGTAAGGTGGAATAGAAATAGGGCGAGTCTTGGGCTCCAGGTCAATACGAAAATGCTATCCTTGTCTTGTGGCATAAAGATAGGTCTACAGAGAAAATATCCACAAACTCATGCACTCTCGAAACTGACTCAATTAAAGGTACTTTGGAAGTATCATCCCTAAGATGTGTCAAAAAGGCTTAACAACCCTTACTCACTAACCTTTTATCACGAAGAAAAGGGATGATATAAACTGGGGTGGGAATATAGTCACCTTCCCTCACCAGCTGATCTATCCTAAGCTTGGTCAAGGTCACAGTCTTTGCGTTACAATCTAAGATAGCAAAATTTGGAGAAATCCAAGTCATACCTAGAATTACATCAAAGTCAACCATCTCTAGAATAATCAAATCTATATAAGTCACAAGGCAAGACCTATACACCTTCTGAACTAGCACATACTCACCAATAGGAGTAGAAACACGAATAGGCAAGTCAAATAAGTCATAATGCAAATCAAATCCACTAGCAAATAAGGACGATACATAAGAAAAAGTTGATCCAGGATCAAACAATACGAAAGTCATGTGATCGCAGACTAGAAGAGTACCTATGAGAATAGCAATGGATGCCTCTACCTCTAGCCTCCCGGGGAAGGCATAATAATGGGCTCTTTCGCATGTCTAATCATTACCCCTACCAGGATGCGCTCCAGTAGTTCCAACATGCCCGCCACCCTGACCAGTCTTGTGACCACCACGACCATGGCCACCATGCCCTCTAAAATGACGATCTCTACCATAACCACCCCTACCTCTAACTGTTGGGGCTCTGCAACCCTGATCATACTGAGCTTGACTCTACCTCAAATAATATTTCCTGATATGCTCAACCTATCCACATCCATAACAAGTCCTGGTGTCGAGAGTAGGTCTCCGTGAAGACGAAGAAGCCTAAAGATAACCCCTAAACTTAGAAAAGGGCTGACTGGTCTGTGACGGACCCTCAACTAAAGCTTGCAATGAAGACTGAATTAGACGGGATGGATAACCCCCAAAAATATTTCCTCTAGAGTAAGAACCACTAAACTAACCTCCCTTTCAGAACTTCTTGAACATTGTCACCTTGGTGAATTTATTTGGTTTCACCTCCCTCTACCTCTATCACAAAATCAACCACTTCTTTACAGAATTTTGCAGAATCAGCCACCTGTGAAGTTGGAATCTGTAAATCTAACCTCAATCCCTTCACAAAGCGGAGAATCCGCTCTTGCGTACTGAAGCAAAGCTGAGTAGCATACCTTGACAAAGCACGAAATTTGGCCTCATAGGCTGCAACAGACATCTTCCCTTGCTCTATATTCAAGAACTCATCTCTACTCTTGTCCCTCAAAGTCCGGGGTGTATACTTCTCCTTGAAGAAGACGGAAAATGGTGCAAAAGTAATAGGTAGTGCCTTTGCTAGTTGGCACTGAACATAAGATTGCCACCACATATTAGTGTTTCCATGGAACTGGTATGTCACAAACTCAACACAAAATTTCTCCACTATATCCATCTTATGAAGCTGCTCATAACAATCAACAAGGATATCATATGCCTCTTCAGATTCAGTAACCTTGAAAACTGGAGGTTTCAACTTTAAGAACTTAATAAAGAGATCATGTTGGTCAGTAGTCATTATTGGCCTTGTAGTCAATCGGGGAAACATGTCTATTTCCAAGGACGCATCCATACGGGGAGCCACAGTAGCTGCATGTTATACTCCCTGAACCTAAGGTGATGGAGCAGAAAACACTGGAGGTGCTTGGCCCTGATCGGATAAACCACTGAGATAGGTGAGAACCTGGTTCATCATCTCTAGAGTAGGCTGGGGTAGTGCTTCCTTCTAATGAATCTAATCATCCTCCATCTCATCACCCTTTCTTTCTACCTCATCGATTGGTGGATGGGTCACTTCTCTATCCTTGGCTGGCCTCGTTTCCTGAGTTCTACCCCTGATGGGCCTTCTCCTGCAACATCTACCATGGCCTCTCATCACTACTCCCCCTTGGGCTACAGTCCCAATCATTGGCTCAGGCACATCCTCTCTTGTTGGTATTGTTGTTGCCATAGTTGTTGCTTTAGTTCTGACCATCTGCAAAATAGAGTGAAGAAGGTTAGATGCAAATTTGTATCACCTAGATACCAATTGGATTCAAGTAATAGCATGAAATAAATAAAGAAATGAGTTCTCCTAAAGTCCTATAGCCTCCCGAAGAAAAGTAAAGGCGTTCCTGTACCGTTTCGCAAGACTCTACTAGACTTGTCCTTGTGTGATGAGATCACTAAACCTAAGGCTCTGATACCAAGTTTTTCACGATCCAAAATGAGTCATGAGTGGCACCCACACTCAACCTTCTAGGTGGGTGAACCAACGAATTCAAACCCCAACTTATGTTAATTGCTCAACCTACGAAATACAACCATAATTGGAAGCTCAATTCTTATTAATGTAAGAAATAGAAATCCACTAGAGTCTACTACATATTATTCCAATGTGTTGAAAGTCAACACATCAAGGCCATCTAATCTCCAAATACTAACTCTAAGAGTATCAAGGATACAAGACTAAATAAGTAAACATAGTTTGTGTCCAAAAACTAAGGACATCATGCCTTAACCGAGAGATTCCAATATGAGCTAGAAGGAATAACTCACCCTGGAATCTGATGTTTTCTGGTGACTGGCCATAGCTGAGGGCGGGTCGAAGCCGCTGGTACACTTGATGCACTCCACTAAAGGAAAATAAGGGAAAATACAAGTAGGGGTCAGTATAGGGCAACATGTACTGAGTAGAAATCATCGGCCGACTCAAAACATAAACTAATATGCATAAAGTAATAACATGAAATAACCTATAGCACTTAGCAGGTGGCAAGCAATAAACAACACAAACAAATGACAACAGCACTGAAGTAAGTACGTAATCAGTCAACAATATCAAGAACTCACATGAGGACTTCGGCCACCACAACACGCTCTTTTGGGAAACAAGTTCTTTGAGATTGGGTACATTAAGTTATTTAAATATGCTTTTCTTTAATGTTACTATGTTGGAATGTTAGACCCGATCCAATAATATTGTGCCAGCTCGTGACACCTAATCAAAATATATTGTACCGGCTCATGGCACCGATCCAACAATACGGTTAATTCATCATTCTTTATCATCTCTTTCCACTTCCTTAATAATAGTTTATCAAGCCATATTTATTCAAGCCTTCACTTTAATAGAACAAGTTCAAGATTATGGATTTCATGATCTTGGGATTACAGTCCAATCACAACAACACATGAATCATCCCAACCACAACAATTATATACATAGAAAATTTCAAGGCATTACTCAATCACTATTAAGAGTCTCTCTATCACATAGATTAAACCATAACCTACCTCAATCAAAGAACCAAAGTCAAGCAAGCTAATTCCCCAATGCTTTTCCTTTTCTCAATGCCTCAGAACGTTTCCAATCTATCAACTATGCATAAATCATAAGTAAATGATTCTATACACACTCATATTACTATATGTCTAGCTTAGACCCAAAAACTCACCCAAATCTATAATCAGTTTTCTAAATTTCGATGCCAACAAATATGTCAACTCTTGTATTTCTAAAATTTCAAGCCTAGCGTTAACTCTTAATTCCTCCAAATAATAATTTTAATGGTATTTATATAATACAATAGACCTAATATTTAATTACCTATACTAATTTATTAAAACTTAGATTATAATGTGATAACCGCAGAAATCTCCATAACCGAAACCACAACTTGGCCCAATAACTTTAACTACGACAATACATACTAAACATTAACCTAATTGTAACTTCGCTCCATATATAATTTCATGTGACTAACTATTCAAAGCCAATTATTAGCATCATTACTGGCTATCAATGTATCAATTTTTTGAAACTTAAACTTGTCCCTTTAAGTACCCATTCCAACATAATACAAATTTAATTGTTAATTCTTTTCCTCCCACAATTAGAAACTGATGCCACACATATTAACCCTTTCACTAGCCAATATAAAAACAACATCTAATCTTAACTTTGCAAACCTTAGCAGTTAGTGGGTAGAAATTAGAAGGCTTGTATATAATATATTAACAATTAATGTGTGTATAGGGAGATTAGAGTTTGTTTAGGTAATTACCTGATGCAATTTGGATGTCTTTGTACTGTCATCGAACAATCAATGTCAAGCGGCTTCTTGTTGCGTTATGACCAAGAATTATTAAACCCCCTTTAACTTGAGGAAAAATATTCAAAACAATAATATTTTAGCATTTAATAGGACCCCTTAGCCACACTTTTAATTTTTATTAAAAATTTCTATATTTTAGATTGTTATAGGATTGATTTAAGTATTTTTTCAGATGTTTGATTTGAAAGAATACAAATATGTATTAACAGAATGGAGAAAATCAGGAGAGAGAATATTTTAAATAAGGTAAATACCACTAAAATTCTTCATCAGTTACATTCCGAAGAAAATCGACAGGGCGCCTCTCTCCCTTATTCTCCAAATTTCCAATATTGATTTTTAACATTCCATTTATATTACTCAATCTATGTCGAAGTAAAGTTGATTGATTTGAGATTTTTGCTGGCAGTGAAGAAGAGTTTGAAATAATCGATTAGGATTTCGTTGAAATACATATTTGACATGGAATGTTTAATTTAATCTTCAAGATAATCAGTGAAATACATAATCGATCATGTATTCGTCAATTTGTTTGGAAGTGTTTTGAATATGGTTGTAATGATCCTCAAGGTCATTTTTGATTTTATTCATTCATTCCATCATTTAGAGCGTTCCTATAGCGACCCCAAGTCATTTACGATTTACTGGGACTGATAGTTCGGTCACATGGTCGTTCGTTTTATTTTTATGCAAGTTCAAGTGGTTTGGTGTTGTTGAAACTTGAAAAGTTGATTTCGGAATTCTGACGGTTGCATCAGCTTTGGAATGGCAAAATTAGGCTAGAAGCATGGTCGGCACGAGTGCCGAGGCTTTTGGTACCACTTTTCGACCATTTGGCATTTTAGCCTTTGAAATTTGGCCTTAGTTTGACTTTGGTCAACATTCTTCGAAAACATGCTTGGATGAAAATTTCGCCAGCATGGTTAGTTTTGGAATGTCGAGTATGGTCTAGAACAACCCTTCGTGCGCTTCCCGAGGCTTCCAAGCTAATTTCGAGACCCGTTATGCAATTGGGCTAAATGTGGCACTTGGGTGTGGGACCTACTTTTTGTCAAATGACCTGGTATAGAAATTTCGACGGTGCCATTAAGTCTGGAACGTCGAATTTGAGGGGGTAGCATATCTCGTTAGGGCGCACGGAGTTCCGAACGAATCCCGGGCACCTCGTCGGAGACTTGGCAACCTCCAAAATCAGCTGACGTTGCAGGTAACTTTCTTCTCCACGTTCGAGGGCCAGGGGGCGCGTTCACAAAGGTCCAGGAATTTCTTCTCCGCATTCGAGGGTAGGTCTCCGCATTCATGGAGGTCTGGGAATTAGTTCTCCGCATTAGCAAGAAAGTCTCTGAGTTCGTGGAGGCTGGGATTCTTCCCTCCTTGTTCGCGGGCTAGTTTCTGCATTCGCAAAGGGCAAATCCATCTGGTCTTTTATTTAAAGACCTGACGTGATCAACTCGAGGGAGCAAACTTCTTTTGGTGATTTCTTGCTCATTTTAGGGCAGATTTGGGTGATTCAAAGTCCGGTGGGTTCGGAATTGTTGTGGCTTCATGAGTGATTCTTCAGATAGTGTCGGGAGGCTTCGTTGTAGATAAATACGCAGTTAAAGTTACTGCCTTATTGTAATTCGTATTTTAATTGGTGGAATCCTTGCATGATGTTTCCTCGCTGTTCCGAGCCCCGAATTGTGTTTCATTTTGGAAAACAAGTTCGGGGAGGTCTATTGGACCTCTTCACGGAGTTGATTCTGGAATATATCATAGCAGGTCCCACGTTCCTATTTTTTATTCCAAAAATAGTACATCTCTGATTTTGATAATTTTGGTGTCAAAACAACCGTGCTGAGGTTGTGATTATATTCTTGGCAGCGTGGCAGCGTTCTAAAGCCTTGTGGAAGGGGAAAGCTTCGGCAACATGATTTGGAGTGCGCGCGGTTGGCTTTCAGGTAGACTACGGCTTCCTCTCCTTAGACTGAGCCTTATTAAGTGATTGTATGTTGATTTGTATGAATTTAGGGATGAATTGGGTGTTGATCATGTTAAATTCCTAGAATCCATGCCTTAGACTATTTTGCGGGTTTTTCGGGTAGTTGAAGCATATTAGTTGCTATAGTTGATCATCTTTTCCTTGTGTTGTACTCTGGTATGCCTTGTGTTTCTTATTGAAAGCATGTTTGGCCTTAGTCTACGCTTAGAATAGTGATTGCAATAGACTTGCGTATTTTGGGGTCGTTTGGTCTTGAGATCTCTCTGACGTCGCTTCGGATGGCTTAGCTCCCTGTAGACTGATATAGTAGACTTAAGTCTGATAGTATGAGCCTCAATTTAGGCGAACTCATGGCTTATCAAATCTTCTATCCTCTCTCTCGCCCTACCTCTGCGATTCTGAAGTGTTACTGGATGGTCATGCTATCGCGATGATTGGAGATTGAGTGGTACTAGGTTGGAAACCTTCTGTTGAGACCTTTGGGTGGGCGGCGCCCCACGGTGACTTGTCTTGGCATGGAATGGTTGGTTGTGGTGATTAGGTATGGTTCGAGGCCGTCATTTCCAGTCCGAGGCTGACGATTTACGGTTCGAGGCTGTTATTTCCAGCTTGAGAGTGTTATTATGGGTTCGAGGCCCAGGATCTGTTATTATGGGTTCGACGCCCAGCTTTTTTTATTATTGGGTTCGAAGCCCAGGTTTTATTTTTATGAGTTCGAGGCCCAGGTTCTATTGTTATGGGTTCGAGGCCCAGATTCTATCATCTTTATTTTGGAAAATCTTAAGGCATATGGATTGAATCAGTTCAAGTCCGCGAGAGGTTGTGGAAATCTGGGATACTTCGTCGAATTCTCTGATTTCATTGCTAACTCATCCATGTACCTATCTGGCTTATGGGAGTCCGCTCGAGTTTACTTTCAGCTTTGCGCACGAGTGTACCCGTCGGGTTTATGGGAGCCCGATCGGATTTAGTTATTTGTTCTCCTTGTCTTTGTGTGCTAGTACACCGTGTGCATATCTTGTAGATTTTCCTATTCCGGTTTCTAATTGTGATTTTATATTCTTGCATTTCATATTGCTTTTGCTTTCTCTTTCTCAGTCAACCTATGATGCTTACTGGGTACCTGTTGTTTTGGTACTCATACTACACTCTGCATCTATTTTCGTGATGCAGGTCCAAGCACCAGCTACCAGCATTGATATCGAGCAAGCTATGGTCACATTTAGAGGCGAGGGTGAGCACACAGCGTCCTAAGGTTACCCGTCTCTTTCTGTATATATAGTGACTTATCTTTTACTTTTTGTAGACATTGTTGTTTCTGTGGTCCACTTTCGGGGGGCTTGTACTCATTTCTTTGGTAGCTCTATACATGTGACTTCCAGGTTCTGTGAGGGATCTTTCTTTTGTATATATTTTTGGTTTGCTTCCGCTTCTTCTTTTGTGATTTTGTTATTTGTGTTACCGTTTAGTTTGAGTTTAGTCTCTGCCCTCAATCCCATTACTTGTAGGTTCCAGGATACAAGTTGGCTTGTCTATAAGTGGGTTATAGTAGGCGCCATCATGACTCGAGGAATCGGGTCGTGACAATGGCTATTGAAAGTTTTTACAAGAATACATTTTTATTTTCCTAGATTATTTTAATTTTTTTTGTGATACTGCAGTCGAATCTTTTGAATGGATTTGAAATTTTGTATGTTTGCTTGTTTGACTACAAAATAAGTATGAATACGATCTATTTGTATATAAAAATAATTTCGTGTTGCTTAGTGTGATTGAGGAATTGTATGTTTGGCTGAATGTTTTACAGAATATATTAAAGTATAATTGTTTTTATTTTTTTTCAAGATATTTTATCCATTCTCGGAATTGGTAGCAACTTTATAGTTCATAATAGTATTTTGTAATAGATTCGTTGGAATACAACAATTAGTTGTGTTTAGTATACAATCAGGTAATGATTGAAATAATTTCAGATACAATTTAATCAATGTTATACAAAGTATATGTTGACTATAATATATTTTTGTAATACAAAACATAAGATAAATATATTTGGCTGTCATGGAATACAATTTTTCAAAAAAAAAACAAATTGTGTCTGTTACCGCAACTATTAATTTGGTTGTATCAATTACTAAGATACAATTATTTGTTCACTTTGTATTAATTTGGCAGTTATGGGGAACATTAATTTTTTATCATGCATTCTGAAAGATGGAACGAAGAAATTGCTACATTGATTACACAATAGAGGCAATTATGATGAAAGAGTATGCAGATGGAACGAAGAAAATGTATTCAGATGAAAGTTATAATTGTAGCCTGTTTTGTGTATTTTGTATGTCATTAATTTTTAATATAATTGTAGTCTCATTTGACTCACATATATTAATTTTAAAAATAAATACAACAAAAAAGATTGAATAGACCTGAGGATATGTAGAATATAAATAAAATGAGATTTAAATAAAGTGATATTGTAATACAAAGTGAGCACAAAAAATACAAAATTTATTGGCATACATTTTAAATGAATACAAAATAAAAAAGAAATACAAAACTTGTTGGCATACAAAGTGAGATTGAAATACAAAGTGAGCACAAAAAATACAACACTTGTTGGCATACATCTAGAATGAATACAAAACTTGTACGCATACAAAGTGAAATTGAAATATAAAGTGAGATTGAAATAAAAAGTCAGCATAAAAATTATAAAACATGTTGGCATACATCTAGAATGAATACAAAACTTGTCGGCATACATAGTGAGATTGAAAGAAAAAGTAAGATTGGAATACAAAGTGAGCAAAGAAAAATATAAAACTTGTTGGCATACATTTAGAAAGAATAAAAAATAAAAAAGAAATACAAAACTTGTTGGCATACAAAGTGATATTGAAATAAAAAGTGAGATTGAAATACAAAGTGAGCACAAAAAATATATAACTTATTGGCATACATTTAGAATGAATACAAAATAAAAAAAGAAATACAAAATTTGTTGGCATACAAAGTGGTATTGAAATACAAAGTGAGATTGAAATATAATGTGAGCACAAAAAATATATAACTTGTTGGCATAGAGTTAGAATGAATATAAAATAAAAAAGAAATACAAAGTTGTATGAAGCGTAATTTAGAATAGCATACAAAATTCTGTAAAACAACTTATATATTGTCCTATAATATATTACAAAATGAAACAAATACATAATTTGAAATGAATACCACCAACAAAATAAATACAAGTTACACCTAAAAAACTCAAATTTAGCAAGATACCACATGGATTTTGTAATGAATACAAAATGCAACAGGCCATAAAAAAAGTAAAGAATATAATTTGATAGTTTAGATACAAAATGTAATATGCCATAAAGTTGTTCTTCATCACTTTGATCTTCAACAAATTCATCAATTTCTTCAGCACCCACAATTCTTCTTTTTTTGGACTGTTGGTTTCATTACACATGTGGGTAGGATCATGTCGAAATTTAGATCTGCTCTCTTCAGACATTTTAGCCGCAGAGCCTACATTTAAGAAGAATCCTTGAGTAATACATAAATCAAAAGAGGAAAAATCCCCTTAAAAGTTGATGATTATTTGAGATACCTCTTGTAATCCTCTTTGAATCAAACATTATAGTGAAAATCATATGCTTCCCCCTTAGCTAAAACCCTAAATTAAAATGGAAAAATTATAAAAAAGACAACAATGTATATAAAATCAAACAATATATTTGATATATGAAGGTTAATGGTGATTACTACTCTATCTCGAATACAAAAACAAATCACAAAAAATTCCAAATACCCAATATCCCGAAAAATCTTAAAAGATACTTCATGATAATGTATTTACCTATATCAATGGGTGTAAATCTTTTAAGTGATTGATAAGATTTCCGGAGAAAAAAAAAAGATGAATGTTGAATAGAGATAATAGGGTGTCCGGTTAAAGAAGAAAAGGTGGTGGTGAATTTGAAGGGAGAGAATTTGGGTAATAAACGTGAGAGAGAATTATGGGTAATGGAGTCAAACTTAGCCAAAAGTGGGCCTCAGTTGAGAAATAAAAGGGAGTGAAAGGAATTATATTAGGATACACTTTATTTGGTATATAATAACATATTAATATTTTTAATAATTATTTTAAACTGTAGTTATTTTTAATAAATATGTTAGGGATTTTGACTAGTTAGTAATTTTCCTTAACATAATTTAGTTTTTCACATGGCCCAAATGGTATAGGGTATTAAATGAATTATAAAGTTTACGCATTAATCACTAACTAACATAGCTATTTAACCGAGAGGTTTTAGAAATAGAAAATATAGTAGACATAGTAAGGCTCTATAGCTATAGTTTCGATAATTGTTCTCCATAGCTATAGTTTTGCTTGCTATGGAGACCTTGATTTGTATATTTTATGTGGTGCTTTCCCATTTGTATATTTTGCTTGCGAATATACAAATAGGGTAAGTATATACAAATTCTGTATTTATACATTTAGGAATTTTTCAAAACTTTGTTTATATATTTCGCTTGCCAATATACAAACACGGTAATTTATTGTGGATTTTTCATAAATTGTATACAAATAGTTAGGGTAAGCATATACAAATTAGGAATTTATACAATACGGAACCGAATTATACAAAATTTTGATTTATACAATCAGGCGAATTATACAATTTTGAGCGATTTATACAAACTAAACAATAACAAGATTTAAGGAAACTATGGCTGCGAATCACAAATTTTCAAAACAGTAGCTATAGCATTTAATATCATTTAAATGTTTGTTATTCTGTATAATTTTACCTATTTAAAATTACTTGGCAACTAAATAGCCGTGGTTAAACGAATAATAAAAAATTCCTATTTAAATTCTTATGGGAAAAGTTCAAATAGATCTACTGCTCAAAACGACCTAACAGGTCATTATATTGTTCTATCATAATTTTTTATTTTAATTGAATTAAACCATTGAAATCACTTTTGACTCCGTACGCTTAATTGTATTCAAATATTTTGTTTACATTTTACCAGAAATTCAATATTGACACTGACATAATACATTTGCAAAATACTTATAAGTTTTATAGAAAAGCAAATTTTTAATGCCTTGTTAAATATTTTCTTTATTAATATTATGATATTTAGATTTTAATATATTTTAAACAATAAAATATGTTTTAGATAGCCAATGTCTATACTCTACCGCCTAGTGTGGTGTCAAATCCAATTTCTTTTATAGATCTTGGAGTTCTCTCATATGTATGTAATGACCCTTCAGGTCATTTGTGTGTTTGTGCCTCTTTTCTGTCGTTTAGAGCGTTCCTGTAGTGACCCCAAGTCATTTTTGACTTGCTGGCACTGTATGTTAGGTTGTCTGGTCGTTCGTTTGGGTGTTGTACCTGTTTTCCTATTTTAGAGCTTATGAAGCCTGAAAAGTTGATTTCGGTCATAAGCTCAGGTAAACAACCTTAGAAGGGAATTTTGACAGTTCCATCAGCTCTAGAGCAGCCAAATTAGGCTAGAAGCATGATTGGCTTGAATTCCGAGGCTTCCGGTGTGACTTTAGGGCCAGTTGGCGCTTTAACTGTTGAAATTTGGCATAAGGTTGACCTTGGCCAACATTCTCGGTAAGCGCACTCGGATGAGAATTCCGTCAGCGCGATTAGTTCTGGGATGCCGAATTTGGTCTAGAATGGCCCTTCATGCTCTTCCTGAGGCTTCTGATCTAATTTCGAGGCCCTCGATATAAGTTGGCTAAATTGGCACCTTGGGTGTGGGACCCACTTTTTGTCAAAATGACCTCGTATGGTTATTTTGACAGCGCCATTGAATCTGGAATGACGAAGTTGATGGGGTAGCATATCTCGTTTGCGTGCAAGGCGTTCCGAACAAATCCATAGCGGGTCCCACGTTTCCTGATTTTGACTCCGAAATTGGTCTGTCTCTGATTTTGATGGCAACGTTCTGAGGGCTTTCGGAAGGGAAAAGCTCCGACAGAGTGATTTGAAGCGCGTGCGGTCGGCCTTTTGGTAGGTTACGCCTTGCCTTCCTTTAGATTGAGCTGGAATGTGTAAATACATGCTGATTTATGTTCTGGGGTGGTCAGCTAGTATTTCTTCTTTTCTTCTCTGAAACCATGCTTTAGGGTTGATTTTCGGGCTATTTCGGGGTTAGTACCATGCTATCCGAGGGGTTGTTTATGTGTGGATTTGTGAATTATCTGTTGGGTTGTTTATTTGTTGTTTCATACGTAGTATCTGGTTGGTTGTTTAACTATGGTGAGTTATATCTTTGGCCTTAGATTAGGTTACGTTAGAGTTGACATAGACCCATGCACCTGTTGACCTGTTATGTATCCGACGTCGATTTGGATGACTAGGTCCTTGTAGACTGGAACAGCAGACTTGGGTCTGATAGTTGAGCCTGGTTGTATTTTCGTATTGTTTGTGATCCTTCTATCTTCTCTCCCCTTTCTGTGGTGCCAATGGGTTATCGGAGGTGTGTTGTTTCTCCTAAGATATCAGATGCTTTGTGGTCGGTTCAGCGGTATTGTGGTTGGTAGTGGAGGGCGATCCACCTTGGCTTAATGTTTGAAGTTATTTGGATGGGCCCGTGTACTCTACTGGCTTGGGTAGGGCCCCGGGAGTATTGGCAAAGTGGGAGATTGGATATGAGATACTTGGGTTGTCCGGCACACTCTACTGGCTTTGGTAGGCCCCCTGGGAGTGTTAGCTAATTTGGGCGGCGAAGTATTAATTCTTGGGGGTTGGCTGGTTGTTCCGTTTCAAGTTTATGGGATATGAGGTACTTGGGTTGTCCAGCATACTCTACTGGCTTGGGTAAGGCCCCCGAGAGTACCAGCGCAGTCTACTGGCTTGGGTAGGGCCCCCGGGAGTGTTGGATAATTGGGCAATGGAGTACTAAGGCTTGGAGTTGGTTGGTTGGTTTGGTTTAGGTGGTTGGTGGATTCGGTTCGTGGCTTGGGTCTTCCTTCGTTTGTGTAGAATAATCTTCTGTGTACTTGTCGGGCTTATGGGGGTCCGTTTCGGTTTTATTTTAACTTGTGCATGAGTGTACCTTCAGAGTTTTTGGGGGTCCAGTTAGGTTTAGATTAGATGTACTTAGTTTTATTTCCGGTGCGCTCGTGTGCTTTGTTTCTCTTTCGTTTGCCCTCTGTTATTGTAGATTCTATCTTTTCAGTCTGTCTTTAACTTTCTTGCTCGATCGGCCTATGATGCCTACTGGAACCTGTTGTATTGGTACTCATGCTACACTCTGCATCTATTTTCGTGATGCTGATCCGAGCACCAGTAATCAACATTGAGTTCAAGCCTATAGCGGTCTGTCCCTGAGACGAGGGTGAGAACATAGTGTTCTGGGATTACTTGTCTCCATCTATTGATATATTTTGTATTGTCTTTTGCTTTGAGACAGTCTAGTTTCTGTGGTCCAATTTTGGGACTTGTACTCATTTAGTAGTTCTGTACATGTGACTTCCAGGTCCTTGGAGGTATTGTTATATTATATATAGATGTCTCGCTTCTGCCTTTTCTTTATATATTTCTTTACTTATGCTTCCGCATAGTTGAGGTTAGCTCCTACCCTCAATCCCATTACTTCTAAGTTCTGAGATAGGGTTTTGGCTTGCCTACTGGCGGGTTGTAGGCGTCATCATGACTCGAGAAATCAGGTTGCGCCAAGTTGGTATCAAAGTCCAGGTTCGTTGGTCTCACTTGTATAGAGCTAGCATCTAGTAGAGTTATGTGGATTGGCACAGAGACGTCCGTGATTTATCTTCGGGAGGCTACAGGATGTCTTTAGGAGGTTTTCTTGTTTTGTTTCATGTTCGTGCATCGTTGTATGATTTGTTGCATGAAATCTCATTTGTTTCACTCTGTCGCAAGATGGCTTGTACGTGTAGTAGAGGTTGACCCCGAGGTCAAGGTGGTGCTATGGCAGCAGGCCGTGATAGAGCGAGGACTCCGGAGGTGGAGGCGGAGCCTTGTAGAGAGCAGATTCTTCCTCAGATGGTGGGGCCGAGACCAGCCTAGCTACAACCCGCACTAGATGCCACCCCTGATCTTCAGGGTATGCTCACGTAGATTATTGCTACGATAGGACGTTTACGACAGCAGCAGCAGGCCCTAGCACCAGTTCCAGGGCCAACTCCAGCACCGCAGGGCCAATCTGCCCCTGTGGCTCCAGAGATTTAGCAGCAGGGTCATCTTGTAGCAGTGGCCCCAGAGGGCTACCAGACGCCAACACCGGGTGCCGTTCAGCCAGACGCAGTAGATGGAGTTATGTCGTTGAGAGAGCAGAAGATGCTCGAGGTGTTCCTTAGACTAACACCGCCGAGGTTTTCTGGGTCTGTTGGGGAGGACGCCCATGAGTTCATTACTTCTTGCCGGGAGAGAATGCAGGCTTTGGGGTTAGTGGAGTCGAGAGGAGGCGACTTAACTGCTTATCAGCTAGACGGGCCAGCAAGATTGTGGTGGCGTTCCTTCATTGAGACCAGGCAAGTTGGGTCCCCACCATTATCGTAGGCAGAGTTTTTGAAGGCCTTTCTGGCTAGATTTATCCAATAGAGCGTCAAGGATCGCCTCCGTGACACGTTATTGAGGTTGGAGCAGGGCTCCATGACGTTGTCCGAGTATGAGGCCAGATTTCATGAGTTGTCCCGTCATGCTACTATGATCCTGCCCACAGAGGAGGAGAGAGTTAGATGCTTTGTCCAGGGTTTGAGATTGCCGCTGCGGATTGAGTCACAGTCTATGTCATCAGCGGGTCATTCTTTTCTGGATGTGTTGGACCATGCCCGTATGATTGAGCAGCTCCGTCACGAGGACCAAGAGGGCAACGGCAAGAGGGCTATGTAACACCCCGAATTTCAAAAGACGGAAAAATTAGAGGTTTTCATCTTGTGCCAGTTCCAACGGGAGCCATCTATGGATCGTAGGTGTACCTACAGACAGTAGGTGGGAACCGTAGGTGGCAGGCCCAAGATTTATAAATGCCAAGTTCTAGAACCTTAATGACGGTTTGTCAGGATGGCCGGTCGATCGTTTAACGAGTCATAGATGCATCTCGTTGGTCTCCTCTAGACTTAGTTAAATTCTTAAGGCATAAGTTCAGACCTACAGTTGCCATGTACGGTCCGTCGGTTGACCCACGAGCGGTACATAGGATCCGTCATTGCATGGTCCAAGGTTGGCAAACGAGCCGTAGGTTGACTTACAGACCATATGTCCAACCATAGATAGGGCCCGACAATTGGTTTTTTAAAGGGCTTTTTGGTCTTTTCCCTAAATGTTTAACTTCTAATCTAAGTCGGTTTGGCCTTAACCTAGACCCTATATGAACCTTTTAGGCCTAATTCTGCCCATTCCTAATCATTTCAAAAACACCTCTCTCCCAAATATTTCAATCTCTAGAAAGCTTGAGAAGAAGAAGCAAGAGCTAGGGTTTTCAAGTCAAGTCTCCTGATCCTCCATTGATTTCAAGGTTCTTGCATTGAGGTATGATAGTTTTCATCCATGGAGTCCTTTCCTCCATGGAATCCCTAAAATCTCCAATTGACAACTTAGAAATTCTCAATTAAAGATAGGGTTTTCTTCTACGATGTGGGTTCTTTAAATTATGATCAAATTACTTCCAATTATGGTTTTCTAAGTATGAATTGAGTTGAATTGCATGTTTTAAGATGAATCTCCATGAACCCATATGAATTCCCCTAATTTTGAGATTATGCATTATTGTTGGGTTGAATTATGAAGAAGATGAATTATTGAAGTTTATATGAACTCATGCATATTTTAATGATTTACAAAAGCTATGATTCATGATGAATTGATGAATGATCAAAAGATGAATTGAAGTTTATGAAAGTATGCATGTTCAATTATGAAGGTTATGATGAATTAGGAATTACTTGAGATTGAAGCATGAATGTTGATAATTGTTGCATAGTGAAAGGTTTTCTCACTTGATTGCTCAATTAATGAATGTTAAAGGATTTTCTCACATAATGGATTCATAACTTGTTGAAAGGTCTTTCTCAACTAAAGTTGAATCAAAAGGTTTAAGGAGCTATTCTATGAACTTTAGCTTTGATTCGTAACACTAGTTGTAACCTTCCATGGATAATAAGATGAATAAGAATTATGACTATTCCGTGGGAATTATGCTTAGCACCGAGAGGATATGGAGATGGAAGCTCTCACATTAGTAGAGGCCGGGTTTCTAGTAGCAATCTCCTTATCCCTTACCGATGTGCCCCCATAGGATGATGGTCTATGATAGACACTAGCTAGTGGATCCACGTAAGGTATATGTTAAGTAAAGGGTCCTACCTTGGCAAGTAGGATAGCCCTATCGGTGTGGGGTTAGACATCGGATTCCATGTTGATAGCTCATATAGTCTTATATGTCGGTTAAGGCTACTTCCCACAACAATAAACTAAAGTGCTTCTTAAGATATTTCTCAAAGTAATGTAAAGATGGTTAGCTTGCTTGACTATGGTTTATGACTTATATTTTCTAACTTTTATCACGTTTTAGCTTGGTCATTGCATGTTATGAAAATGCCTCTTTTTAGCATGTTTTAAATAATTTATGTGCATTGTTATCATACTCGGTACTTGATTGTACTGACGCATACTCTTGCCTACATTGACTTGTTTATGTAGGGCTTGGCGATTTCCATCTATTCATGGCTAGAGCTTAGTAGAAGGATTTATTGAAAACTTGGTAAGTCCTCATCCATTCGAGGACATAGCCTAGTTGTTCTTACTTTTATGTTCTTTCATTTTTGCATTGTATTGGGTTACGTCCCAAACTTTATTTCTCATTCTTATGATAGGTTGGCTTGAGACATTTGATGTAGACTTCCGCTACTTTTTTAAAATCTTTGATATTATATTGTCCTTTGAACTCTTAAATATCTATGATCTTGTATGTATGTATGCTAAGTGGCTTCTATGAGGCCTTTCGGGGCCTTGTACACCATGTCACGTCTAAGGGGTACCTTGTGTCGTGACAAACTTGGTATTCAGAGCACAAGGTTTTAGAAAGATCCTAGGATGTCTCATAAGCCACGTCGAGTAGAGTCTTGTTCATGAGTGTGAAGCGCGCCAAATTTAAGAATAAGAGGCTATAAGATATTTAGGAAATTCCACTTCTTTCATTACTCTAAAGTCATACCATAGATTTTAACTCTATATGTCTCTCTCCTAATCCCTATCCTATGCGTTTCACAATATTTCTACTCAAAGAGCATATGCTAGAAGGAATGTGAGAGAGAATGTGGAACAAGAAGCTCCTCCTCAAACTCCTCAAGTTCTGGCCTACCCTTTGGCCGAGCAAGTGACTGATGCAGAGTTTTGGGCTGCTTTTTAAGTGTTGGCTCAAGCAATGACGGCTCAAGCCAATAGAGAGGTTGTGGCTCCCGTGAACCCAAATGTGGGTATGGCGGCATCAATGGTGAGGGACTTCACTAGAATCTCTGGAATTTCATGGTTCTAAGGTTAAGAAAGATCCTCAAAAGTTCAATGATGAAGTGTTCAAGGAGCTAATGATCATGGGTGTGATGCCGGAGGAAAAGGCGGAGTTGGGCACTTATCAACTTAAGGGTGTTGCTCAAATTTGGTTCAACCAGTGGAAGAGTAAGAGGGCGGATGATGCGGGTCCTCTTAATTGGGAGAAGTTCAAGGTTGCTTTTCTTGATAAGTTCTTTCCCCTTGAGATGAGGGAGGCAGGAGTGCTTGAATTCATCAACCTTCATCAAGGAAACATGAGTGTGAAAGAGTATTCTTTGAAGTTCAAATAATTGTCTCGATATGCTCTTTCTATGGTTGTCGATCCTAGGGCAAGAATGAGTAAGTTCATTTTGGGAGTGTCCGAAATGCTGGTCAAGGAGTGTCGTACCGCTATACTTTTCAATTACATGTATATTTCTCATCTCATGGTTCCTGCTCAACAAATAGAAGAGGAGAAACTTAAGGAAAGGTTTAGAGAGGCAAAGAGGGATAAGACCGATGACGGTAATTTCTCTCATTTGAGATCCGAAGGATGTGGTCGTTCTAGATTTTGACAAAGGTTTTCCGGACAAGGTTCCTCCAATGCTCCTCCTAAGTCCAATAAAGATAGGGTAACTAACCCTAAGCCTCAAGGAGGGAATAGTGGGGTTTTTCATTGACTACTTGTGCTAGGTGTGGGAAAAAGCATGAGGGTAAATGCTTAGCCGATACAGACGGTTGCTTCGGTTGTGGTTAAAGTGGTCATAAGATAAGGGGTTGTCCATCTCTCATGGAAAAGGAAAGAGAAGGTAAGCAAGCTCCACCTAGTGGTTCGGGTTCAAGTGCTCCCAAGAAAAACCGATTCTATACAATTCAAGCTCGTCATGAGCAAGAGGGTTCTCCCGATGTGGTTACCGATATGTTGAAAGTCTTTCACTTTAACGTTTATGATTTTCTTGATCCCGGTGCTACTTTGTCTTTTGTGACGCCATATGTGGCTATACGGTTTGATGTTCTTCCGGATGTGTTGTTAGATCCCTTTTGTGTCTCTACTTCTATTGGTGAATCTATTGTGGCTAAGAGAGTTTATAGAAATTGTCCCGTCTCCTTATCCCATAGAGTCACTCATGCTGATCTTGTAGAGCTTGATATGTTAGACTTTGATGTTATTCTTGGGATGGATTGGTTGCATTCTCTTTACGCTTCTATTGATTGTAGGACCCGAGTGGTCAAGTTCAAATTCCCAAATGAGCCTATCCTAGAATGGAATGGGGGAAACTCTATGCCTAAGGGTTAGTTTGTTTCTTGTCTTAACGCTAGAAAGATGATTTCTAAGGGTTGCATATACCATCTTGTTAGGGTGAGGGATGTGGATTCTAAAACCCCTACTCTTGAGTTGGTCCCTATTGTAAATGAGTTTCTGGAAGTGTTTCCCGATGATCTACCCGGTGTTCCTCCTGAAAGGGAAATAGACTTTGGTATTGACCTTCTCCCCGATACGCAACCTATTTCTATTTCTCCTTATCGAATTGCTCCGAAAGAACTTAAAGAGTTAAAGGAGCAATTGAAAGATTTTTTGGATAAGGGTTCATCCGACCAAGTATCTCTCCATGGGGTGCTCCAGTTTTGTTTTTTCAAAAGAAGGATGGTTCACTCTGTATGTGTATCAATTACTGTCAATTGAACAAAGTAACTATTAAGAATAAGTATCCTCTTCCAAGGATAAATGACTTATTTGATAAACTAGAAGGGGCAAGTTACTTCTCTAAGATTGATCTTCGTTCGGGTTATCACCAATTGAGGGTGAAAGAGGATGACATTCCAAAAACGGCTTTCCGGACTAGATATGGCCATTATGAATTCCTAGTGATGTTGTTTGGATTGATGAATGCTCCGTCCGCGTTTATGGAGTTCATGAATAGGGTGTTTAGACAATATCTTGTCATGTTTATTATTGTGTTCATAGATATATTTTAATTTTCTCAAGGAGTGAGGATGAGCATGCCGATCATTTGAGGGCTGTGTTGCAAGTCCTCAAGGAACAACAAATCTTTGCGAAGTTTAGTAAATGTGAGTTTTGGCTAAGGTCCGTGGCCTTTCTTGGTCACATTGTCTCCGGTAAGGGTATTGAGGTAAATCCGCAAAAGACAGATGCGGTTATGAATTGGCCTAGACCTCTATCACCTTCGGATATTCGTAGTTTCTTGGGTTTGGCCGGTTACTATAGGAGGTTTGTTGATGGGTTTTCTTCGATTGCTTCCCCATTGATGGCTTTGACTCAAAAAAAGGTTAAGTTCATTTGGTCTAATGTGTGTGAGAAGAGTTTTCAAGAATTGAAAGATAGACTTACTTCGACTTCGGTGTTGACTTTGCCGGAAGGGTCCGATGGGTTTGTGGTTTATTGTGATGCTTCAAGGATTGGGTTAGGGTGTGTTCTTATGCAAAATGGAAAAGTTATTGCTTATGATTCAAGGCAACTCAAGAATCATGAAAAGAACTATCCTACTCATGACTTAGAATTAGCGGCGGTTGTGTTTGCTTTAAAGATTTGGAGGCATTACTTGTATGGAGTGAATGTTGACATTTTTACCAACCATAAGAGTTTGCAATATGTGTTTAAACAAAAAGATCTGAATCTTCACTAAAGGAGGTGGCTTGAGTTGTGAAAAGACTATGACATCATGAGTGTCCTCTATCACCCCGGCAAGGCTAATGTGGTGGCGGATGCTCTTAGTCGGTTTTCTATGGGTAGTGTTGCTCATGTTGAGGATGGTAAGAAAGAGTTGGTTCGTGATGTTCATAGTTTGGCCCGATTGAGTGTTCGGTTGATTGATTCTAGTGAGGGTGGTGTTATAATTCACAATGGTTCCGAATCGTCCTTTGTGCATGATGTGAAGGCTAAAAAAGATCTTGATACTAATTTGGTTGAGTTGAAGGAAGGGGTGCTCAAAAACTCCGTTGATGCTTTCTCCCAAGGGGGAGATGGTGTGCTTCAATATCAAGGTCGTTTGTATGTTCCCGATGTAGATGACTTAAGAGGAAAATTTTTATCGGAAGCCCATAGTTCTCGATAATTCATTAACCCAGGAGCTACCAAGATGTACCGTGATTTGCGGGAGGTCTATTGGTTGAATGGGATGAAGAAGGATATTGCGGAATTTGTGGCTCAGTGTCCTAATTGTCAACAAGTGAAAGTTGAGTTGTCTCAAGATATTTGTATTCCTACTTGGAAGTGGGAATATGTGAACATGGACTTTATTGTTTGTTTCCCATGCACCCGGTGACAATATGATTCGATTTGGGTTATTCTGGATCGTATGACGAAATCAGCTCATTTTATTCCCATCAAAGGTTCTTATTCGATGAAGGATTATGCTAAGTTGTACTTGAGAGAAATTGTTAGATTGCATGGAGTGCCTTTATCCATTATCTCTGATCGTGGTGCACAATTTACTTCTCAATTTTGGAAGTCTTTCCAAAAGGGTCTTGGTACTCATGTTAAACTTAGTACAACCTTTCATCCGCAAACCGATGGGCAAGCAAAGCGTACTATCCAAACATTGGACGATATGTTTAGAGCTTGTGTGATTGACTTCAAGGGTAATTGGGATGACCATCTTCCTTTGATTGAATTTGCTTATAATAATAGCTCCCATTCTAGTATTAGTATGGCTCCGTTTGAGGCTCTTTATGGTAGAAGGTGTAGGTCGCCTATAGGTTGGTTTGAAGCTGGTGAAGTTGTTTTGATAGGTCCCGAGTTGGTACATGAGGCTATGGAGAAAGTTTGGCTTATTAGAGAAAGGTTAAAAATGACTCAAAGTCGACAAAAGTCCTATGCCGATGTTAGAAGGAGAGAATTAGAATTTAATGTTGATAATTGCGTTTACTTGAAAATTTCACCCATGAAAGGTGTAATGAGATTCGGGAAGAAAGGGAAGCTTAGTCCCCGTTATGTAGGCCCATATCAAATTTTGAGACGTGTTGGTAAGGTTGCTTATGAACTTGACTTGCCTAATGATTTGGCATCGGTGCATCCGATTTTCCATGTCTCATTGTTGAAAAAGTGTGTTAGTGATCCGACATCTATAGTGCCATTAGAGAGCCTTGGTATAAATGATAGTCTTTTCTATGAAGAAGTCCCGGTTGAGATTTTAGACCGGCAAGTCCGAAAGTTATGTAATAAAGAAGTTGCTTCCGTGAAGGTTCTTTGGAGGAATTAATTAGTTGATGGTGCTACTTAGGAGGCCAAGGCTGATATGATGTCCCAATATCCTCATCTCTTTCCCTCTGATCCTACTCTAGCTTGAGGTATTTAGTCTCTCATGGTCCATTCTTTTGGTCTCATGTGTCTTAGATATTCCCATGATTCCCCATTTATGCATGTTCATGAAGAGTTTAAATTTTGAGATAATGGGTTTACTTGATTGATTTCTCTATGATTATGTGCATTTGAGTATGAGTTGCATTTGGCCTTCATGAAATGATGTTTTGAACATGCCTTAGCTTGGAGTTGATGTTTCCTTCTCGAATATGTGCATTTATGTGATTGCATTCATGTTGGGATGTTAGATCTTGAGTTCTTACTCTTCTTATGATGTCTTCATTCCCATTCGAGGATGAATATTTCCAAGGGGGAGATATTGTAACACCCCGCATTACAAAAGATGGAAAAATTGTAGGTTTTCATCTAGTGCCAGTTCCTACGGGAGCCATCTACGGATCGTAGGTGTACCTTTGCGCCGTAGTTGGGAACCGTAGGTGGCAAGCCCAAGATTTCAAAAGGCCAAGTTCCAGATCCTTAATGACTGTTTGCTAGGACGGCCCATCGATCGTTCAATGAGTCGTAGATGGGTCTCGTAGGTCTCCTCCAAACTTAGTTAAATTCTTAAGCCATAAGTTTAGACCTACGGTTGCCATGTGCGGTCCGTCGATTGACCCACGAGCAGTACATAGAATCTGTCATTCCAGGGTCCAAGTTTGGCAGTCTTTGAATCTATCTACGGTAGGACAGGACGGTCTATAGGTTGACTTACGGACCGTACGTCCAACTATAGATAGGGCCCAAAATTTTTTTTTTAAAGGGCTTTTTGGTCTTTTCCCTAAATGTTTGACTCCTAATCTAAGTTGGTTTGTCCCTTAACCCAGACCCTATATAAACCTTTTAAGCCTAATTCTACTCATTCCTAATCATTCCCAAAACACTCCTCTCCCAAATATTTCAATCTCTAGAAAGCTTGAGAAGAAGAAGCAAGAGCTAGGGTTTTCAAGTCAAGTCTCCTGATCCTCCATTGATTTCAAGGTTCTTGCGTTGAGATATTATAGTTTTCATCCATGGAGTCCTTTCCTCCATGGAATCCCTAAAATCTCCAATTGACAACTTAGAAATTCTCAATTGAAGATAGGGTTTTCTTCTACGATGTGGGTTCTTTCAATCATGATCAAATTACTTCCAATTATGGTTTTCTAAGTATGAATTGAGTTGAATTACATGTTTTAAGATGAATCTCCATGAACCCATATGAATTCCCCTAATTTTGAGATTATGCATTATTGTTGGGTTGAATTATGAAGAAGATGAACTATTGAAGTTTATATGAACTCATGCATATTTTAATGATTTATAAAACCTATGATTCATGATGAATTGATGAATGATCAAAAGATGAATTGAAGTTTATGAAAGTATGCATGTTCAATTATGAAGGTTATGATGAATTATGAATTACTTGAGATTGAAGCATGAATGTTGATAATTGTTGCATAGTGAAAGGTTTTCTCACTTGATTGCTCAATTAATGAATGTTAAAGGATTTTCTCACATAATGGATTCATAACTTGTTGAAAGGTCTTTCTCAACTAAAGTTGAATCAAAAGGTTTAAGGAGCTATTCTATGAACTTTAGCTTGGATTGGTAACACTAGTTGTAACCTACCATGGATAATAAGATGAATAAGAATTATGACTATTCCGTGGGAATTATGCTTAGCACCGAGAGGATATGGAGATGGAAGCTCTCACATTAGTAGAGGTCGGGTTTCTAGTAGCAATCTCCTTATCCCTTACCTATGTGCCCCCATAGGATGATGGTCTATGATAGACACTAGCAAGTGGATCCACGTAAGGTATATGTAAAGTAAAGGGTCCTACCTTGGCAAGTAGGATAGCCCTATCGGTGTGGGGTTAGACACCAAATTCCATATTGATAGCTCATATGGTCTTATATGTCGGTTAAGGCTACTTCCCACAAAAATGAACTAAAGTGCTTCTTAAGATATTTCTCAAAGTAATGTAAAGATGTTTAGCTTGCTTTACCATGGTCTATGACTTATATTTTCCAACATTTATCACGTTTTAGCTTGGTCATTGAATGTTATAGAAATGCCCCTTTATAGCATGTTTTAAATGATTTATGTGCATTGCTATTATACTTGGTACCTAATTGTGCTAATGCATACTCTTGCCTACATTGACTTGTTAGTAGGGCTTGGTGATTTCAGTCTATTCGTGGCTAAGCTTAGTAAAAGGATTTATTGAAGACTTGGTGAGTCCTCATCCATTCGAGGACATAGCCTAGTTGTTCTTACTTTTAAATTCTTTCCTTTTTGCATTGTATTGGGTTACATCCCAAACTTTATTTCTCATTCTCATGATAGATTTGCTTGAAACATTTGATGTAGACTTCCGCTACTTTTTTAAAAGCTTTGATACTATATTGTCCTTTGAACTCTTAAATCTCTGTGATCTTGTATGTATGTATGCTAAGTGGCTTCTATGAGGCCTTTCGAGGTCTTGTACGCCATGTCACTTCTAGGGGTACCTTGGGTCGTGACAGGCTAGGATGGATGATGGCTCTAGTAGGCACCATCCTAGGCCCAGGGATACTCAGGATCGGGTCCAGCAGAGGTTCGAGTCGGGTCAGTCTAGTCGCCCATTTCAGCACCGTCAGGGTAGTTACAGTACCGATCTGAGCCATGGCCGAGGTAATTTCCAGACAGGCTCCTAAGGTCGGGGTGGCCGGCCTCCAGTTACGAGTAGGTCTTCTCAGGGTTGCTTCACTTGTGGAGAACTTGGTCACTGGATAGGGAGTGCCTTATCTCAAGATTAGCTTTACCAGCTCCACAGGTGGCGAGACCAGTTTCAGCAGTAGCACCTCCATCTAGAGGAGGAGGTCAGCACAGGGTGCGCGGGGAGGCAGGACAGGTGGCAGGGTGGATGCTTGTGGTAGAGGCGCCCAGGGCCATTTCTATGTAGCTCCAGCCAGAGCAGAGGCCGAGGCATCTGATGATGTGATCATAGGTACGGTTCTCCTATGCCATCAATCCGCTTCAGCCTTATTTGATCCTGGTTCTACATATTCATATGTATCTGCTTATTGTGTTCCTCGATTGAGGGTGAGTCCAGAGCTTTTAGCGGTACCCTAGCGTGTTTCAACCTCGGTAGGGGATTCTTTAGTAGTGGATCAGGTGTGTAGATCCTGAGTGGTGACTATTCGGGGGCAGGACACTCGAGCTGTTCTTATTATGTTGAGTATGCTGGATTTTGATCTGATTTTAGGCATGGATTGGTTATCCCTTCATCGAGCGGTCTTGGATTGCTATGCCAAGACTGTTACTTTAGCCAGGCCTAGTATTCCATTGGTGGTGTGGCAGGGCTCTCACAGTCGCACACCAGTTAGGGTGATTTCTTGTTTTCAGGCCCAGAGGCTTGTGGATAGCGGATGTTTGGCTTATTTGGCTTATGTTAGAGATGTTAGTAGGGAGAGCCCTATGATGGAGTCATTGCCTATAGTCTTAGAGTTTGCTGATGTATTTTTTGCCGACCTTCATGGCCTACCCCCAGAGCGAGATATTGATTTTGCCATTGATTTGGAGTCGGGTACTCGTCATATTTCCATCTCACTGTACCGTATGGCCCCTGTAGAGCTCAAGGATCTCAGTGTTTAGCTTCAGGACCTTTTAGGTAAGGGGTTCATTCATCCTAGTGTATCGCCTTGGGGTGCCCTAGTTCTATTTGTGAAGAAAAAGGATGGTACCATGCGGATGTGTATTGATTATAGGCAGCTGAATAAGGTGACGGTGAGGAACCGTTACCCCATGCCTCGTATTGATGCTATGTTCGACTAGCTTTAGGGTGCCGAAGTGTTTTCTAAGATTTACTTGAGATCTGGCTATCATCAGTTGAGGGTTAGAGCAGCGGACAACCCTAAGACAACATTTAAGACTCGTTACGGCCATTATGAGTTCCTAGTGATGTCTTTTGGGTTGACTAATACCCCTGCCTCTTTCATGGACTTGATGACTCGTGTATTCAGGCCATATCTGGACTCCTTCGTCATAGTTTTCATTGATGATATCTTGGTATACTCATGGAGCCATGTTGAGCATGAGTAGCATCTGAGGATAGTGCTCCATACTTTGAGATATCATCGGCTTTATGCAAAGTTCTCAAAGTGTGAGTTTTTGCTTGAGTTTGTAGCATTCCTAGGGCACGTGGTGTCCAAGGATGGCATTATGATGGATCAAACGAAGATTGAGGTTATTCATGATTGGGCTAGGCCCACTTCTGTGACTGACGTTCGGAGCTTCGTCTGATTTGTAGGGTACTACAGATGTTTTATTGAGGGTTTCTTTACCATAGCTGCACCTATAACTCAGTTAACTCGCCAGCATGTTCCCTTTGTGTGGTCGGAGGAGTGTGAGAAGAGCTTTCTGAGGCTTAAGGAGTTTCTTACCAACTCTCCTATATTGATTCTTCCAATTGAGGGAGAGGGATTTACGGTTTATTGTGATGCATCCGGCGTTGGTTTGGGCTTTGTTCTGATGTAGTAGGGCTGGGTTATTGCTTATGCATCGATGCAGCTTAAGCTGCATGAGCGCAACTACCCCACTCATGATCTTGAGTTGGCAGTGGTAGTTTTCATGCTGAAGATCTTGAGGCATTACGTATATGGAGTTCATTGTGAGATCTACACCGATCACAGGAGCCTTCAGTATATTATGACCCAGAGAGATATTAATTCGAGGCAGCGCCAATGGATTGAGCTCCTGAAGGACTATGATCTCTCTATTCTCTACCATCCGGACAAGGCAAATGTAGTAGCGAACGCCTTGAGCCGGAAGGCAGCGAGTGTGAGTAGCCTAGCCTTCCTTTCAGTTTTGGTGCGACCTTTGGCTTTGGACATCCAGTCCTTAGAAGATCAAATGATCAGGCTAGATATTTTAGATTCTAGTAGGGCGTTAGCCTATGTGAGTGTTCGTAATATCTGCTAGATCAGATCCACATTCGCCAGTTCGATGAGTCTTTGGTGGCACTCAGAGATAGAGTTTTGGTGGGTGATGCCAAACAGGCTACCTTAGATTCAGATGGGGTTTTGAGATTTGCTAGCCGGGTTTGTGTTCCCAGAGTCGGTGATTTGATTCAGGTGATCCTTAGCGAGGCCCATGATTCCAGATATTCCATACATCCAGGCACCGCTAAGATGTATCGTGATCTGAGCAGCACTATTGGTAGAGAGGTATGAGGAGGGACATCTCTGACTATGTGTCCCATTGCTTGTGTTGTCAGTAGGTAAAGGCCGAGCATTATAGGCTTGGTGGTGAGTTGTAGAGATTACCCATTCCTGAGTAGAAGTGGGACCGCATCCCATGGATTTCATTGTGGGCTTGCCTCAGACTCCTAGAGGTGTTGACAGCATCTGGGTCATCCTTGATCGATTGACCAAGTCAGCACACTTCATTCTAGTTCATACATCTTTCCGTGTTGAGAGGTTAGCCCGTATCTACATTTGAGAGGTGGTCCGTCTTCATGGGGTGCCTATTTCTATTATTTCAGACCTGGGTTCACAATTCACTTCCAGCTTTTGGAGGGTATTTCAGGAGGAGTTGGGCACCCGTGTAGATCTTAGCACAACATTCCACCCGCAGACCAATGGCCAGTCAGAGTGCACTATTCAGGTCCTTGAGGATATGTTGCGGGCCTTTATTATAGACTTTAAAGGCCAGTGGGACCAGTTCTTTCCCTTGGCGGAGTTTGCGTACAACAACAGCTACCACTCTAGCATTCAGATGGCCCTATTTGAGGCCTTATATGATAGGCGTTGTCGCACTCCAGTTGGATGGTTTGAGTCTATGGAGCCTAGGCCGCAGGGTACAGATCTGTTTCAGGAGACCTTAACGCATGTGAGGATGATTCAGGATCGGCACAGGATGGCTAAGAGTAGACAGCAGAGTTACGCGGATCGCAAGCGACGGCCCTGAGATTTGTCATTCGTGATAGAGTATTCCTCTGAGTATTGCCCATGAAGGGCGTGATGAGATTTGGGAGGCGGGGCAAGCTTAGCCCTAGGTATATTGGCCGTTTTGAGATCTTGAGGGCAGTGGGTTATGTGGCCTATGAGTCAGCTTTACCACTAGCATTTTCATCCATTCATCCAGTTTTCCATATTTCGATATTATGCTGGTATGTTCCAGACGAGTCTCATATGCTCCAGTATGATGTCGTTAAGTTGGATGATCACCTGGCCTATGTTGAGGAGCCAGTTGCTATTTTGGCCAGAGATGTGAGGCAACTGAGGTCGAGAGTCATTCCTGTATTTAAGGTCCGTTGGAGGCACCGTCCTGTTGAGGAGGCTACCTGGGAGACCGAGCGAGAAATGCGAGAGCATTTCCCCATCTTATTTGAGCCCACACGTATTTCTTGACTCTTACTTTTACGGACGAAATTTCTTTTAGCAGCAGATGTTGTAATGACCCTTAAGGTCATTTGTGTGTTTGTTCCTCTTTTATGTTGTTTAGAGCATTCTTATAGCGACCCAAAGTCATTTCTAACTTGCTGACACTGAAGGTTCGGTTGCCTGGTCGTTCTTTGGGTGTTGTGCTTATTTTCATGTTTCGGAGCTTTTGAAACATGAAAACTTGATTTTGGTCATCACCTTAGGTTCCATCAGCTTTGGAGCGGCTAAATTAGGCTAGAAGCATGATTGGTTCGAGTTCCGAGGCTTCCGGTGTGACTTTGGGGCCAGTTGGTGCTTTAACCTTTGTAATTTGGCATAAGGTTGACCTTGGTCAACATTCTTGGTAAACGCACTCGGTTGATAATTTTGTCAGCGTGGTTAGTTCAGGGATACCGAGTTTGGTCTAGAATTGCCCCTAATGCCTTCCCGAGGCTTTCGATCTAATTCCGAGGAACTCGGTAGAAGTTTTCTAAATTGGCGCCTTGGGTGCGGTATCGATTTTTTATCAAAATGACCTGGTATGGAAATTTCTACTGTGCCATTGAATTCAAAACATCGAATTTGATGGGATAGCATATCTCGCTTGCGTGCACGGGATTCCGAACGAATCCCGAGCACCCCATCAGAGTTTTGGGAATGCCCAAAACTCAGCTGGTGCACACCTGTGGTTGCATACCCATTCCTTCTCCGCGATCGCGGGCTTTGCTCCACATTTGTGGATAGGGCTCCACATTTACGGAGGTCTGGGGAGTCTTCCTCTCCACATTTGCGGATAGGGTTCCACAATCGCGAAGGTGTGGGTCCTTTCCCTCCACGTTTGTGGGCCCCAGGCCACGTTCATGGAGTGTTGTTTTCTTTCCCTCCGCGTTCGCAGGGCCTTGGCTACCTTCACGGAGGTCAGTGGTTGGCAGTAGTTTATAAGTTGAGTTCGAGGTTCATTTGGAAGAAAAGTTTTAAAATTCATATCTCCCTCATCTTTAGTCAGTTTTCAGTGATTCGAAGTACCAGGTGGTCGGAATCTTATTGGTTGTGTGGGTCTTGGCTCGGAGAGTGGTGGGTGTTCCTCGATTTCCATGAATTTGAGGCGTAAGTTGCTATCCTAAGCTAATTGTGAAAAGTTTTGCATTTCTTGTTTATACTGCATGGAGTAGATTTGAGCCCCGATGGGTGTTCTGTTTTGGAACACCGGCTCTGGGGATGATTTGGGACCTCTCCACGGAGTCAATTCTAGAAAATCTGAAGCGGGTCCCATGTTTCCCGATTTTGACTCTGAAATTGGTTTGTCTCTAATTTTGATGATTTTAGTGTCTAAACGACCATACTGAAGCCGTGATTCTTTTTTTGATAGTGTGGTAGTGTTCTGAGGTCGTTCGAAGGGAAAAGCTCTGGCAGAGTGATTTATAGCGCGCGCGGTCGGCCTTTTTGTAGGTTACGATTTCTCTTCCTTTAGATTGAGCTGGAATGTGTAAATTCATGTTGATTTGTGTAAATCTGGGGTGGGTAGCTATTATTTCTTCTCTTCTTCTCAGAAATCATGCTTTAGGGTTGATTTTCGGGCTGTTTCGGGGTTAGTACCATGCTATCCGAGGGGTTGTTTACCTGTGGATTAGTGAATTATCTTTTGGGCTGTTTATTTGTTGTTCCATGCCTAGTATCTGGTTGGCTATTTAATTATGGTGAGTTATATCTTTGGCCTTAGATTAGGTTAGGTTAGAGTTGACTTAGACCCATGCACCTATTGACTGTGGTATGTATTCAATGTTGATTCGGATGACTAGGTCCTTATAGACTGGAATAGCAGACTTGGGTCTTATAGTTGAGTTTGGTTGTATTTTAGTATTCTTTGTGATCCTTCTGTCTTCTCTGCCCTTTCTGTGGTGCCGATGGGTTATCGGAGGTGTGTTGTTTCTCCTCAGCTTCTGGATGCTTCATGGTTGGTTCGGTGGTATTGTTGTTGGTAGTGGAGGGCGATCCACCTTGGCTTAATTTTTGAAGTTATTGGGATGACCCCGCGTACTCTACTGGCTTGGGTAGCGCCCCCGGGAGTATTGGCGAAGTAGGCAATTGAATATGAGATACTTGGGTTGTCCAACGTACTCTATTGGCTTGGGTAGGGCCCCCGGGATTACCGACGCACTCTACTGGCTTGGGTAGGGCCCCCGGGAGAATTAGCTAATTTGGGCAGCGGAGTATTAATGCTTGGGGGTTGGATGGTTGTTCCATTTCAAGGTTATGGGATATGAGGTACTTGGGTTTTCCAGCGTACTCTACTATCTTGGGTAGTGCCCCTGGGAGTACCGGCACACTCTACGTGCCTGGGTAGGGCCCATGGGAGTGTTGGCTGATTGGGCAGTGGAGTACTAAGGCTTGGAGGTTGCTGGTTGGTTCGGTTTAGTTGGTTGGTGGATTCAGTTTTTGGCTTAGCTCTTCCTTTGTTTTCGTAGAATAGCTCTTCTATCTACAAGTCGGGCTTATGGGGGTCTATTCGGGTTTTATTTTAACTTGTGCATGAGTGTACCTTCTAGGCTTATTGGGTCCAGTTTGGTTTAGATTAGCTTTACTTAGTTTTATTTTCGGTGCGCTCGTGTGCTTTATTTCGCTTTCATTTGCCCTCTGTTATTGTAGATTCTATCTTTTCAGTCTGTTTTTACCATTCTTGCTCAGTCGGCCTATGATGCCTACTGGGTACCTATTTTATTGGTACTCATGCTACACTCTGCATCTATTTTCGTGATCTAGATCCGAGCACCAGCTATCAATGTTGGGTTCGAGACTGCAACGATGTGTCCCGGAGATGAGAGTGAGCACATGGCGTTCTGGGATTACCTGTCTCCATTTGTTGACATATTTTGTATTGTTTTTTTCTTTGAGACAGTCTAGTTTCTGTGGTCCACTTTTGTGACTTGTACTCATTTAGTAGTTATGTACATGTGACTTTGTTATGACCCTCCAAGTCATTTCTATGTTAATGCCTCTTTTCTATCGTTTAGAGCATTCCTATATTGACCCCAAGTCATTTATTACTTGTTGGCACTGACTATTCGGTCGCCTAGTTGTTTGTTTGGTTTTTATGCCTGTTTTGCTATTTTTGAGCTTCTGAACCTTGGAATGTTGATATCAGTCATAACTTCAGGTAAACGACCTTAGATGGGAATTCTGACAGTTCCATCATCTCCGGAGCGGCCAAATTAGGCTAGAAGCATGGTTTAGATAAGTCCCGAGGCTTCCGATGTGATTCTGGGGCCAATTAGCTCTTTAGCCTTCGAAATTTGGCTTAAAGTTCACTTTGGTCAACATTCTTAGTAAACGTGCTCGGATGAAAAATTTTACAGTGCGGTTAGTTCTGGAATACCAAGTTTGGTCTAGAATGACCCTTGGAGAACTTCTGGGAGATTTCGATCAAAATACGAGGCCTCTGATAGAAATTATCTAAAATGGCCCTTTTGGTGTGGGACCCACTTTTTATCGAAATGACCTCGTATGGAAATTTTGACTGCACCATTGAGTCCGGAACGTCAAATTCGAGGGGATAGCATATTTCGTTTGCGTACATGGGGTTTCGAATGAATTCCGAGCAACCCGTCGGAGTTTTGGAGTAGACAAAACTCAGCTGATGCAACTGTCAAATATTGAAGACATCCCATCTCTCCGCGTTCGCTGGATAGGCTTCACGTTCACGGAGGAGTAAGGGAGTCTACTCCGTGTTCGCGTGAGCTTCTCCGCGTTCGCGGAGGTCTTTAGTATGTGGGGTGCTTTGTTCTCCATGTTCGCGGGCCTGGGGCCACGTTCGCAGAGTTCTGTGTGTTTAGGGCATTTTTGTTCTCCGTGTTCGCTGATCTTTGGAGGGTTTCTCTCCACGTTAGCGGAGCCTTGGCCGCGTTTGCGGATAATAGCGTGGATCAGTAGTCTATATATGGAGGTCGAGGTTCATTTGGAAGAGAACTTTGAAAATTCATATCTCCCTCCTCGGATATCAATTTTCGGTGATTCGAAGTCCCAAGCGTTCGTAATCTCGTTTGCTTCGTGGGTTTGTGGTTGATTAGTGTTGGGTACTTCTCGATTGTCATGAATTCGAGGCATAAGTTGCTTTCTTGGCTTTTTTGTTAAAAGTTTTGTATTTTCTTGTGTTGGTTGTTTGGAGCTTCATTGTGTTGATTGCTTGTGTTTTTTGGCCTTAGATTTGGTCAAGGTAGTATTGCCTTAGTCCTATGTTCCTGGTTGACATGAGTATGTATCCGACATCGATTCGAATGGACTAGATCCTTGTAGACTGGCATAGAAGACTAGGGTCTGATATTGAGCCTTAGTTTAGGCATTTTCGTGGCTTTGGATCCTCTATCTTCTTCTCTCTTTCTATCCCTGCAATTGAAGTTTATTGCGTGAGAATTTCACTGTTGCATCGGCTATCGGTTGGTTTATGCTAAGCTAGGAGCCTTCGGTGGATATCTTTGTGGGGCTACGGGCCGTGGTGTTTTTCCTTGCGTCATTTCGTTATTGGTTCTTTTATCCGGTTTGAGGTTGTTGTCTCCAGCACGCAGCTGACATTATTCAGTTAGCATCCGGTATTTCCAGCGCCAGTCTATCGGGGGTAGGCTCCCGCTCCAATCCATAGCTGACATTACACGATTGCAGCCAGGTATTTCCAATACGAGTCCGTGGAGCGGAGGTTACTAGTCCCAGCTGCGCAGCTAATATTATCCGGTTGGAGCTTATATTTCCAGTGCTAGACTGTCAAGCGTGGGTTGGTTGTTCCAGTACGAGGCTGAGGTTACGCAGGTGGTACTCGGTATTTCCAACTCTTGACTGATGATTGGGCTGGGTCCAGGTATTGTTCCAGCTCGAGGCTAACGTTACCCAGTTAGAGTCTGATATTTTCATCTCGTGACTGATGATTGGGAAGGGCCTAGGTACTATCTTTTTGGGTCCGGGACCCATGGGTGTTGAGGCTTCTAGTGTTGATTTCCTTCATTTCAGTAAAATATCTCTTCTGTGTACCTGTCGGGCTTATAGGGGTCCGTTCGGATTTTATTTAAACTTGTGCATGAGTGTGCCCATCGGTTCTTATGGGGGGCACAGATGGGTTTAGCTTAGTTATTCTTAGTTTACCTTCCGCTTTCTCTTCTTCCGTTCAGTTGACCTCTGTTGTTTTGATTCTATCTTGTCTGCCTGTCTTTACCTTTCTTGCTCAGTTGGCCTATGATGCTACAGGGTACCTGTTGTTTGGGTACTCATACTACACTCTCCATCTATTTTCGTGATGTAGGTCCGAGCACCAGTTATCAGCGTTGAGATCGATCCTGCAACTATCAGTTCAGGAGACTAGGGTGAGCGCATGGCATTCTGGGATTACCTATCTCCTTCTATATTTATATTTTGGCTTGTCTTTTGCTTTCGAGACAGTTTGTTTCTATGGTCCACTTTTGGGTCTTGTACTCTTGTTCATAGTTCTGTACATGTGACCTCCAATTTTTGGGAGGTTTTAGTTATGTATATAGTTTGGTTTCATTTCAGCTTTCTTGTTTTGTTTGTTCTTGTGTTGCTTCCACTTGGTTGGGGTTAGTTTTCACTCTCATTCCCATTACTATTTAGTTCTGGGATAGGGTTTTGGCTGGCCTACTGGTGGGTTGGTTGGCGCCATTATGACTCGAGAAATCAGGTCGTGACAGACTTCTAGGTTCTGTGAGGTATTGTTATTATATATATAGATGTCTCGCATCTGCCTTTTCTGTATATGTTCCTTTACTTATGCCTCTGTGTAGTTAAGGTTAGTTCCCACCCTCAATCCCATTACTGCTAAGGTTCGGGATAGAGTTTTGGCTTGCCTACTGGCGCGTTGGTAGGTGCCATCATGACTCGAGAAATCGGGTCGTGACAGTGTATTACTCGAATAATTTCTCAGTGATCACTCAACTGATCGATATTTATTTTAAAGATAATTGAAATCAAGAAGAAAGCTGATTCTCTAAGTAATCTATCTATATATAATAGGAGAGGTGATAGTACCTACGTGTCAGTGCCTCAATTAATCTCTATTTTTTAAATTTTAAAATATCAATTAATTAATTATATATAATTATATATGTGCAATCCGTTTACGTTATTCATGGAAATTTGAAATATACGCGTGTGCTCTTCTCAATTCATCACTCATTTTAACTACTAAAACAACAATTAATGAAACCAAATACCGACACGTGTCATCTTCTCAATTAATATATAATTTTACATTAAAATATACCACTTAATAAATTTCAAAAAATCAATGTGTGTCAATGTCTACATTAGCCTATAATTTTTAATTAACAAAAAATTTTAAAAAAGATTACTTTGAGAGTATAGTTGTGTAACACCTCGGATTTCGAAAAGCACTAAAGAGAAGTTAATATAAGCCACCATTAGTTTTTAGTTTTTGGGCAACTTCAAACAAGCATGTCTCTTAGTACATAAAGAGTTCGGTGGGCCCATACCTACTAAACCGAAGGTCTTTGAGTCCTCTTTCGAATGCCACCAAATTTTCTTAATTTCAAGCTCGGAGTAAAAAGTTATACATGTTTGAATGGAGCCTCTCTCTTTAAGGTATCTCAATCATTTCTAGAAGGGTAGTTTGGTCTTTTCCTTTCTCTCATAAGCCTAGCAACATTTTTTCTTCACCCAAATAAGGTTCTAATCTGTTTTAGACCACTTTTTCACGTTCCTAAACATTTAGAGAATTAGAGCGAGGTTTTAAGTGGAGAAAAAAGCTAGATTTCAAGCATTCTTCAAGATAGGTCAATTTCGAACATTGTTCTTTCCAGGTATGTAAGGCTTCTCACAGTGATGGACTTGTTCGTCCTCATGCCATAAATCTAATTTATCCACAAAATCGTTGTATCTAACGGATTCTTGCATAGTTCTTAATTTTGGTTCAATTCTTTAACAATGGAGGTTGTGAAATCTTTTGTGTTGTGGATCTTTGGTAATAGTTGTATTTCAAGAGAGTTTGTATGAAAGTTTCTATGAATTTGTATTGGGTTTGAGGATCAAGAAGAGTTTAGGAGAAATTACTCAATTCTAAACTAGTTGGGATCCTATTTTGGTTTAATAAATTCGTCAAATTTCTTGGTAGGGGGATGGGGCCTAGCTCCCCGCGTCAATAGTGCACTCCAAACGCTGGTCTATAGTTTGGGGCCTGGCGCCCTGCGCCAACAGTGCGCCAGGGGTCATCAAGCCTTTTTCCTTCCGTGTTTCATGACGAACTTGTTCCTTTGAGTCGTGACTAAGTTCCGTTCTTAGTATTAGCTTCTAAAGGCTCCATTCACCTTTGAGATTTCCTATATGTTCTAATCACATGTCTTAATTTACATTCAAAATTAAAGTGAGTTTAAAAGGAAAATTCAAGAAGTCTTTCGAGTTATTTTAAGGATCTTTTGTATCCAATAATGGTTTGAAACTAACTCATTGAGTAAGCAAAGATAATGGTTGAGGATAGAGTTGATTCTTGATTGACAAAAGATATAAGGGAACTAAGTATTCCCAAATGTAACACTTTTACATTGATAAGAGAGAACTTGATTTCTAAAAGAGTTAATGAGTTCAGAGATATTTCAGAGCACTTCCTCTTTTCAGAGGATCTTTTGAGTAATTCCCTCAAATTGAGAAAGAGAAGGTTTGTAAACATTGAGCATGAGTATATATGTATTGGGAATAGTATTGAGCACCGATATGGGGATGAGTTCAGACAACTCACATTCCTCATAAACCATATAGCCAACATGGATAAAGGATCGTACTTTTTAGACGATTCATTATTATTTTTAGGCATAGCTTGGTGGATCCACTTAGTTAAGGTATATACACCCCGACAAGGTATAGGACAGTTCTGGCAGCATGAGCGAGATGATGTATTATCACCTAGCTCATAGTGATGGTTGTCGATTAGAAAATCTCTCAAATAAGAGTAAAGAGTATTTTTATTGTATTTTTATACATCATTGAGTTTATATTTTCCTTTTTATAACGCTTTAAACATTGCATCTCTTGTTATTGCTTTTTTATTGAAGTTGAGTTGAGGTGAGTATTTTTCCTAGCCTTGTCAGTTTGTTTATATATGCTTTCAGTTCCCCTTACATGCTCTTACATTCAATGTACAGATGTCATTCGACCTACATCTTATTATGATGCAGATACAGATGTTCAGGGTAATCAGTAGGCACTTCGTTGATACCGTTTGCACTCCAGCTAGCTTTGGTGAGCCTCCTTACTTTTCGGAGGGCTTCACACTTATTTCTTGCTTTTGTTAAGTTGTCGTGAGTTCTGTCCCGACATCTATCTTAGTATTAGAGGCTTCATAGATGGTTAGAGTTGAGGAGTCTCTCATTATTTTCCTTGTTGAGATGTTTTGAGATCTTGAGACGGTTACTAATGTTTTATTAAGTATTTTCTAGAAGTTCATTTGAGTTAAGTTTTAATTGAGACATTTAAGTTTAATTATGAACTTGGAGTCCCTATTTTAGCTTGAGTAAGTCTTCCGCTAAAGAGTCAGTCAGGCCAAGGTTTCACTTGGGAACCAACAATGGTTCTCGAGTGTCGGCCACGTTTAGGGTGTAGCCTCAGAGCATGACAAATTTGGTATCAGAGCACAAAGTTAAAGATTCCTAGGGTGTCTATGAAACCGAATTAGTAGAGTTTTTTATCGGTGTAAAGTGTGCCACATCTATAATTAGGAGGCTACGACATTTAGGAACATTTCATTTTCTTCTTTCTCCTTTCCGTGTGATAGAGTTAGACTCTATGAAAGTTTTCTCTAACTTGTGCTTAGGCGTGTCTTTTCAGATCATGCCTATATGAAGAGCTGTTCGAGGACGTCCTGCTAGGAGTAAAGTTAATCCTTAAGGTCAAGAAGCTCCCAATGCACCAGAAGTGCAACCCCCCAGGGAGATGTCACCAATGCTATGTTCAAGAATGTTATTTAGATGCTGACTTAGGTTGTGACAAATCAGGCTAGTCAAAAAAGAGTGAGTTGTCAGGACGTGGCTGATACATCCAGAATCCGTGTTTTTTTTAGAATGAATCCCCAGAGTTCACAGGGTCAAATATCACAGAGGGTCCGGAGAACTTTGTGGAGGAACTTTAGAAAGTGTTTGAGGTTATGCGTGTTGCCAATGCAAAGCGTGTGGAGTTAGCTTCATATCATCTCAAAGGTGTTGCTAGAATATGGCATGAACAATGGAAGAAGATCAGGGTAGAGGGGGCACCCCCTTTGAGTTTGGCGGTGTTTGAAGATGTTTTCTTGGGGCGCTTCTTTCCCTGCGAACTATGGGAAGCAAAGGTAAGAGTGTTTCTGAATCTGAAGTAGAAATCTATGAGTGAGCAAGAGTACAGCCTCAAGTTCACTCAGATATCCCGCTATGCTCCGGAGATTGTGGCTGATATGAGAAGCAGGATGACTTTATTTGTGTCTGGGCTATCCCACTTGTCAAGTAAGGTAGGTAAGGCGGCTATGTTGATGGGGGACATGGACTTAGCTAGAATCATGATCCATGTGCTACAAGTTTAGGAAGATAAGTTGAAATACAAGAAAGAGTTCCGCAGTAAGAGGGCTAAGACAACAAATCATGACTCCAGACAGTAGAAGACCAGGAATGTGAACCGGTCATCCTTTCAGCAAAAGTCACTTGGACCTGCTCCATCGTCAGCTAGTGCGCTTGTACCAAAGAACATGAATGATTTCAGTAACCAGAATTCCCAGAATTTCAAATCTTGACTACTCAGTCTCAAGTTAGTGTGGCACAAAGGGCTACTTGGACCCCAACATGAGCTAAGAGTGGTAGGAACCACCCAGGAGCGTGTCGTGATGTCTCCAATGGCTGCTTAAAGTGTGGTCAGATGGGTCATTTTATGAGAGAGTTCCCTAAGAATAGGCATGGTAATGGGGGCAACAGAGCCCAATCTTCTTCAGCGGCTCCGGCAGACAGAGCTACTTTAGAGACATGTGGAAGAGCAAAATGCATGTATGCTATAGCTAGTCCTAGTATCAGCAGAACTCGCCAAATTTTTTCATTGGTATGCTTAAAGTCTTCTCTTTTGATGTTTATGCCTTGCTTGATCTAGGTGTGAGTTTTTCTTTTGTGAATCCTTTTGTAGCCATGAGGTTTTGCATTTCCCCCGAATAACTTCTTGAACCATACAGTGTTTCCACACCTGTTGGTGAGTCTATTTTAGCAGAAAGAGTCTATCGTGATTGTATCATCTCTGTCTATCACAAGGACACCATGGATGACTTAGTTGAGCTAGATATGGTGGACTTTGATGTTATTCTTGATATGGATTGGCTTCTTTCTTGTTATGCCTCAGTCCATTGTAGAACTCGAGTAGTCAAGTTTCAGTTTCCTAATGAGCCAGTTTTAGAGTGGAGGAGTAGTTCAGCAGTGCCTAAAGGTTGTTTTATTTCATACCTTAAGGTCAGAAAGTTAGTTTCTAAGAGGTGCATCAATCACTTAGTCCGAGTTAATGACTCTAGTGTTGAGACACCGTCTATTCAGTCAGTTCCATATGTGAGTGAGTTTCCAGACGATCTTCCTGGAGTCCCTCCTGAGAGAGAAATAGATTTTAGAATAGATATTCTTCGTGATACTTAAACTATTTCTATTCCTCCATATAGAATGGATCCAGCTGAGTTAAAAGAGCAGTTGAGAGATCTTCTTGATGAGGGTTTCATCTGACCAAGTGTCTCACCTTGAGGCGCTCCGGTCTTATTCGTGAGGAAGAAAGATGGTTCCCTTAGGATTTATATTGATTACCGTTAGTTGAACAAGGTCACCATAAAGAATAAGTATCCCGTTCCGAGAATTGATTACCTTTTCGACCAACTTCAGGGTGCCACTTGCTTCCTAAGCTAGACCTCAGATCAAGCTATCACCAGTTGAAGGTGAGAGAAAGTGACATCCCGAAGACAATATTTAGGACCCGTTATGGTCACTATGAGTTCATTGTGTTGTCTTTTGGCTTGACCAATGCTCCTGTAGCATTCATGGATCTTATGAACATAATATTTAGGCCGTATCTGGACTTGTTTGTTATCGTTTTCATTGACGACATATTGATTTATTCAAGAAATGAGGAGGACCATACTAGTCATCTCAGAATAGACCTGCATACTCTCAAAGATCGAGAGCTATATACCAAGTTCTCTAAGTGAGAGTTCTGGCTAGAATCTGTGGCATTCTTAGGCCACATTGTGTCTGGCAAAGGAATTCGAGTTAACACTCAGAAGATTGAAGTAGTGAAGAATTGGCCCAGACCCACGTCTCCAACTGATATAAGAAGCTTCTTGTGGTTGGCTGGTTACTACAGAATGTTCGTTGAGGGATTCTCATCTATTTATTCCCCGTTGACTAAGTTGACTTAGAAAACAACTATGTTTCAATGCTCTGAAGCTAGTGAGGAAAGCTTTCCGGAATTGAAAAGTCGGTTAACTACTGCTCCAGTATTGACCATACCAGAGGGTACAAAAGGATTTGTTGTTTATTGCGATGCATCATGAGTTGTACTTGGTTGTGTATTGATGCAGAATCGTAAGGTTATAGCCTATGCCTCCAGACAGCTTAAAATTCACAAATATAACTACCCGACTCATGATCTCAAGTTTGCAACAGTAGTTTTTGCTCTCAAAATATGGCGTCACTATCTCTATGGTGTTCATGTGGATGTGTTCACAGACCATAAGAGTCTCCAATATATTTTCAGTCAGAAGGAGCTTAATATTAGACAAAGGAGGTGGTTCGAGTTTAAAAAAGATTACGGCATGAGTATCCTCTATCACCCAGGTAAGGCTAATGTTGTTGCTGATGCTTTGAGCAGGTTGTCCATGGGGAGCACTGCTCATGTCGAGGAAGGAAAGAAAGAGTTAGCTAAGGAAGTGCAAAGACTTGCATGGTTGGGTGTTCGATTGTTGGATTCCAGTGAAGGTGGAGTTGTTGTGATGAATGGAGCTGAGTCGTCATTAGTGGCAGAGGTAAAGGAGAAGCAAGAAAAAGACCCCATTTTGCTTGAGCTGAAAGCAAATGTGCATAAGCATAAAGTTATGGCTTATGCACAAGGGGGAGATGGTGTGTGGGGATATCAAGGAAGGTTATATGTTCCAAAGGTGGATGATCTCCAAGAGAGGATCATGGAAGAAGCTCACAGTTCTAGATATTCGATCCATCCCAGTTGCACAAAAATGTACCATGAGTTGAGAGAAGTCTATTTGTTGAATAGTATGAAGAGATGTATTGCAGAGTTCGTTTCTAAGTGCCCAAATTGCCAACAAGTCAAGGCTGAGCATCAAAGGCCATGTGGTGTGGCTAGAATATACCCCTTCCGGAATGGAAGTGGGAGATTATTAATATGAATTTCATTACATGTTTACCACGATCTCACAGGCAGCATGATTCCATTTGGGTGATTGTGGATCGGATGACCAAATCAGCCCACTTCTTACAAATAAAGACTACCAATACAGAAGAAGAGTACGTAAACCTATACATTTGTGAGATAGTTTGACTGCATGGAGTTCCCTTGTCCATCATCTCAGATAGGGGTGCTCAGTTTATCGCACAGTTTTTGAAGTCATTTCCAAAAGTTTTGGGTTCAAAGGTGAACCTTTGTACTGCTTTTCATCCTCAGACTAATGCTCAAGCAGAGCACATAATTCATACCTTAGAGGATATGTTGAGATCTTGTGTTCTGTATTTCTAAGGTAATTAGCATGACCACTAGCCTCTTATCGAGTTTGCATACAATAATAGTTACCATTCCAGCATTAAGATGGCTCCGTATGAGCTCCTATATTGGTGAAGGTGTAGATCTCCCATTGGCTGGTTTGAGGTTGGTGAAGCTTAGTTGATAGGACCACATTTAGTTCATCAAGCCATGGAGAGTCTAAAGACAATTCAAGAGAGGTTGAAAACAGCGTAGAGTAGTCAGAAATCCTATACAGATGTTAGGAGAAGAGATTTGGAGTTTGAGGTTGATGATTGGGTTTATCTGAAAGTTTCACACATGAAAGGTGTTATGAGGTTTGGTAAGAAAGGGTGGCTCAGTCTCCGATACATTGGTCCTTACAGGATATCCAAGAGAATTGTCAATGTAGCTTATGAGTTGGAGCTATCGTCAGCATTAGTAGCAGTCGATCCGGTATTTCACATCTCTATGCTAAAGAAATGTTTGGCGATCCTTCACTTATTGTGCCTACCAAGAATATTGGTATCAAGGACAGCCTATCTTATGAGGAGATCCCCATTCAGATTCTTTATTGTTAGGTTCACAAGTTGAGAACCAAGGAGATTGCATCAGCCAAAGTATTGTGGAGGAACCAATTTGTTGAGGAGGCTACTTGGGAAGCCGAGGAGAATATGAAGAAGAGATACCCTCATCTCTTGATAACGGCATGGATAGCATAGATCATATGAAAGCTTTAGAGGAGCTTGATGGACACCAAATAAAAACATATAATGTGTTAAAGATCCATTAAAGTGAAGAGAAGGAAGAAAGTGGCCATGTGTGCAAATGACCATCTCATGAATTCAAGAATTCACAAAAGAAGACAACCAAACAAGTCCCTTATCTCATTAAGGGTAAAATTGTCAAAGAAGTGTCTTCTTTATTTCCTTAGTATAAATATTAGTCTTTTTTCATTTTGCAAGATAGAGAGTATGTTGAATGTTGAAATTGAATGCTGTCAAATTGAAGTTGCTAATTTAGTTTTAGTTTAATTCCCTTAAGGAATTAGTGAGTAATTAGTGGTTAACTCTTAGAATTGATAGTTAACTTCTTCTAGCTTAATCGATCATCGAGTTACACTATTTGTGGATTCAATTTAGTTTTCTCATTTTTTATTGAGTTTGGGTTATTGTTGTCTGATCGAATTCAATTGAGAGGTAAAGGTATAAAGTCCTTTGTTGCTCATAAACTCAAGTAGATTTCGATAATTTCACATATGTTTTCTTATTTCTTTCAATTGCCCCTTTAATTCTTATCATTTGGTATCAGAGTCAGGTTTAGATTTGTTCCTACAAATCTAGTCTAGGTTTGCAAAATCAAAAAAATCCAAAAATCAAAAATAATTTCATAAAAAGTTTGTTTTGATTTGTTTTTTTGACACTAGATTCTTGTTCCCTTGTGTTTTTTGAGTCTATATTTCAAATTTTGTTCAATTTGAAGTTGTAGAAGTAAGTTGCCATTAAAAGGTTTTGAACTTTTGAAACTTTTCAAATTTTAAAAGTGGGTCTTGTGATTTAGGAGAAATTGGAGGTTAATAACCATTGGGGTTTGTTCTCTAAGTCAAGGGGAAGATAATTCTAAAGTTTGAGCTAATTCCGAGTTGTTTTGAAAGTATTGGAATTAGTAGATGTTCTTGGTGTTCTATATGTTCTTGGTGCTATTCAAGTTGTTCTTGCAGAAGAAGATAATAGAAAGTACATTTCATCCAACATTTTCAAGTCAAAGTTGGTCAAGGTGTTTTTGGGTCCATTGGTAGAAGTTTGAAAAAAAAAAAATTCCATGTGGACTGTCACATCAGCAGTCAACTGCCCACACAGCAACCATGCCAGCGCCATCTGAACTAACTGCCAAACAGAGAGGTACACTCTCTGATGCGTGCATGAGGTACAACTTCAAAGAGCAGGGTTTTGGTTTCAGCCTCAAAACTTGGCTAAGTATGGGAGTTTTTTGGGCCTAAATTTTTTTCTAAGTGTCCAAATTCACTTATTCTTCTTCTAAACTCATTTTTCTTCCATTCCTCAATTATTTAACAACTAATTAACATCTTTAATTACTTATGAACTAGTTTTAATCATCAAATCATCCAATCAAAGTCTTACTAGTGATGAACTTCTTTGAGGCTTAAAATTTTTTCTAAGTGTCCAAATTCACTTCTTCTTCTTTCACTCTTTTTTCTTCTATTTCTCGACTATTTAACAATCAATTAAATTCTTTAATTACTTGTTAACTAGTTTTTAATCATAAAATTATTTCTTTGATCCTTCAAATTAAGTAACAACAAGTAATTCTTCTACTTTTGTTACTTAGTTTGTTTTGAGTCCGAATCTTTTCGTGCTTTTTTCTTCTACTTTTCTCATCTTAATTCGTTGATAACCTTCTTGATTCAAGTCCGTTAGTTTTTTTTTGGGCCGTACTTTCAAAAGTCAAAAGAATCCACTCCACCACAAAGGATAGGTGACCTTGAATTGGTTGACAAAGCTAGTTCACTATCAATTTTGAGACGACGCCATAGAAGGTTAGTTGAGAGTTCAAATAAAGAGTGGCATGATGAATTTTTCCACTAACTTATTTGTTGAGTTTTATAGTTATGGTGGAAGGATCATTATCATTTTGCTATCGGGATCCTCAAACTATGAGCACAAATGAGTTGTTTGCTTCAATACAAGGAAATATTGAAAAGATCATTCAATTAGTCACTGAGATGGCACCCGATGAGCTGGAAAGACTATTAAAGAGGACTACTCATCGTGATGAAGAACCTCAGGAGTTGCACAACCAAGCTGAAGACACTTCATGTTATGAGCTAGAAGGTAACAATGCTAATTCTTGCACTTCCTTAATCTTGCAAATTAATTGTGTGGCTAGTAGCAAATTGAGTATAAGTGATAGATTGATTTCATGTGAGCTTAATGATTCTTTGCCACATAGTGATAATGTATTTGTTGAGAGTGTTTTTACACTAGTTGATCCTATTGATGAATAAATAGATTCTTCTTGTAAGATCAATTTGTGTCCACCATTAGTTGATACATGTGTTTTAAATGATAGTTCATTATAAGGTGATATTGGTGTTGATCAATTTATGTATAATAATCCCTTGTTTGATGTTGATATGACTAATGATGGTGAAATGCATAGTGGTGTGTCTTGGCATGATAGAAGTGTAGACCCTCTTAAAGGCTACCAAGTGATTGAGAATCCACTATGGTATAATGACACACTTTCCGAAGATGGAACTCTATTCTTGAAAGATGATAGTACGTCTATTGGAGGGGTTAGTGTTCAAAAGAAATATGGTGTATGTTCTCCAATGAGCCTTTCGTTCTTGTGTGGTCCTATTCTTTATCAAGGCCTTAATGCCTGTGGATCAAAGGGTGATTCTATATGTGGGAACACCTTGGATGAAGTTCATTTATGGAGCACCTTTCTTTATTACTTGTTTGCATATGTTGATGCTCAAGCTTTTGAGTGGAGAATGTTGTTGGAAGATAAGAGTGTCAACCGGGTAAAAAAGGGTGTACTTGATCCATGTTCATGGATTTCCTTTCCATTTGACCCCAATAATGTGTTGAATTGTGGCACTTGTGTAGTGATGCTTGGTCAAGATGACAAGAAAAATTTGGATGAATTTTTTTGCACCTTTCCTTATGATGGAAAGTCCTTCTTGAGGGTTTACAATCCACTTGAGGGGCCTATGTTGTGTATGGGCAAGGGTACTTTTCTAACCCACTTTCTTTACTACCTCTTTGCGTATGATCTTGTTGATTGCACATCTTATGGTGGTAGGCGTTATTTGTCAAGAGAAGGTGAGGTTTATCCTAAATTCATCATGTTGTCTTTGTGTGTTCCACCTTATGTTGTAATGAGTTCTAGGATCCTTGAACCTAATTGTGATCTTGCATATAGGAACACCTTAGATGACCCCAATGTGCATGACACCTTTCTCTAATATCTCTTTGCATATAACGAGTCGCATATTTATCTTAAATATGCATTGCATTTGGGTCGGGGTTTCATTGAGGTATATACTTGTTTGTATGACCCGATTATGTGGACCTTCTATCATTTTGACCTCGGTGAACGTTTGGGAGTATGTGAGTTTTAGTAGTGCCATCTTTTGGGTGGTAACCTTTTTATGTGCGGAATAGCCAATTTCCTTGTGCTTCATGTATGGGCTTAATAGTCATGATAATGGAGGATACTTGGTTGTTCCTTGAGATTGAGTTTCCTTGGTATAAAGATTTTTGTGCTAACAATTATACTAACCCTCTTTCTATGAGGACCTCTTGGTTTATTGTCCTTCTTACGTTTTTGCAAGGTTTGGATTCGAGGACGAATCCGTTTCAAGAAGGGGAGGATGATAACGGCATGGATAGTATAGATCATATGAAAGCTTTAGAGGAGCTTGATGGACACCAAATAAAAACATATAATGTGTTAAAGGTCCATCAAAGTGAAGAGAAGGTAGAAAGTGGCCATGTGTGCAAATGACCATCTCATGAATTCAAGAATTCACAAAAGAAGATAAACAAACAAGGCCCTTATCTCATTAAGGGTAAAATTATCAAAGAAGTGTCTTCTTTATTTCCTTATTATAAATATTAGTCTTTTTTCATTTTGCAAGACATAGAGTATGTTGAATGTTGAAATTGAATGTTCTCAAATTGTAGTTGTTAATTTAGTGTTAGTTTAATTCCCTTAAGGAATTAGTGAGTAATTAGTAGTTAACTCTTAGAATTGGTTGTTAACTTCTTCTAGCTTAATCGATCATCAAGTTACCCTCTTTGTGGATTCAATTTGGTTTTCTCATTTTTGATGGAGTTTGGGTTATTGTTGTTTGATCAGATTCAATTGAGAAGTGGAGGTATAAAGTCCTTTGTTGCTCATAAATTCGAGTAGATTTCGATAATTCCACATATGTTTTCTTATTTCTTTCAATTGCCCCTTTCATTCTTATCATCTCTTTTCCTCTGAATCAATTCCAAACAAAGGTACTAACTCTTTGTAAAGTACTCTTTAAGTTGATATGATGAAATTGTGCTTTTTACATATTTTGTGCTTCTGTTTGGTTGTTAGACACTTCACACCCCTGTTCTGTTTAGTTTGATCTCATTCGAGGATGAATGTTCCCAAGGGGAAGATATTGTAACACCTCGAATTTCGAAAAGTACTAAAGAAAAGTTCGTAAAAGTTACCATCAGTTTTTAGTTTTGGGTCAACTTCAAACAAGCATGTCTCTTAGCACATAAAGATTTAGGTGGCCCATGACCTACCAAATCAAAGGTCTTTGAGTCCTCTTTCCAATGCCACAAAAATTGCTTAATTTCAAGCTCGAAGTAAAACGTTATGTCTATTTGAGTGAAGCGTCTCTCTTTAAGGTATCTTAATCGTTTCTAGAAGGGTAGTTTGGTCTTTTCCTTTCTCTCCTAAGCATAGCCACGTTTTTTCTTCACCCAAATAAGGGTCTAATCTGTTTTAGACCACTTTTTCACGTTCCTAAACACTTAGAGAATTAGAGCGAGGTTCCAAGAGGAGAAAAAAGCTAGGTTTCAAGCGTTCTTCAAGGTCGGTCGATTTAACCAAAAACAATGTTCTTTCAAGGTATGTAAGGCTTCTCACAGTGATGGACTTGTTCGTCCTCACGCCATACATCTAATTTATCCACAAAATCATTGTATCTAACGAATTCTTGCATAGTTATTGATTTTGGTTCAATTCCTTAACAATGGAGGTTGAGAATTATTTTGTGTTATGGATCTTTGGTAATAGTTGTATTTCAAGAGAGTTTGTATGAAATTTTCTGTGAATTCATGTTGGGTTTGAGAATCAAGAAGAGTTTAGGAGGAATTAGTCAATTCTAAACTAGTTGGGATCCTATTTTGGCTTGAAAAATTCATCGGATTTCTGGATAAGGGGATGGGGTGGCACGCCACCAAAGCGCCATAACTATTGCTCAGTAGTTTAGGGCCTGCCACCCCGCTCCAACAGTTCATCCCAAACTCTGGTCAGTAGTTTGGGGCATTGTGCCCCGCGCCAACAGTGCTCCAGGGGTTGCTTGACCTTTTTCCTTCTGTGTTTCATTCTGGACGTGTTCCTTTGAGTCGTGACTACGTTCCCTTCTTAGTATTAGCTCCTAAAGGCTCCATTCACCTTTGAGATTTCCTATATGTTCTAATCACATGTCTTAATTTACATTCAAAACTAATGTGAGTTTAAAAGGAAAGTTTAATAAGTCTTTCGAGTTATTTTAAGGACCTTTCGTAACCAATAATGGTTTTAAACTAACTCTATGAGTAAGCAAAGATAAAGGCTAAGGAGAGAGTTGATTCGTGATTGAGAAAAGGTATAAGGGAAGTAAGTATTCCCAAATGTAACACTTTTACATTGAAAGAGAGAACTTGATTTCTAGCAGTGTTTATGATTTCAGAGATATTTCAGAGCACTTCTTCTTTTAAGAGGATCTTTTGAGTAATTACCTCAAATTGAGAAAGAGAAGGTTTTTAAACATTGAGCATGAGTATATATGTATTGGGAGTAGTATTGAGCACTGATGTGGGGATGATTTTAGACAACTCACATTCCTCATAAACCATGTAGCCAACATGGTTAAAGGATCGTACTTTTTAGATGATTCCTTATTGCTTTTAAGCATAGCTTAGTGGATCCACTTAGTTGAGGTGTTTTATACCCCGGCAAGGTATAAGACAGTTCTGGCAGCAGGGCGAGAAGCTGTATCATCACCAAGCTCATAGTGATGGTTGTCGGTTAGAGAATCTCCCAAATAAGAGTAAAGAGTATTTTTATTGTATTTTTATACATCATTGATTTTATATCTTCTGTTTTATAACGCTTTAAACATTGCATCTCTTGTTATTGCTTTTGTATTGAATTTGAGTTGAGGTGAGTATTTTTCCTAGCCTTGTCAGTTCGGTTATCTATACTTTTAGTTCCCCTTACATGCTCGTACATTCAATGTACTGATGTCATTCGACTTGTATCTTATTATGATGCAGATACATGTGTTCAGGGTCATCAGCAGGCGCTTCGTTGATACCGTTGGCACTCCAGCTAGCTTTGGTGAGCCTCCTTGCTTTCCGGAGGGCTTCACACTTATTTCCTTCGTTTGTTAAGTTGTCGTGGGTTCCGTCCCGATATCTATCTTAGTATTAGAGGCTTCATAGATGATTAGAGTTGAGGAGTCTCTCATTGTTTTCCTTGTTGAGATGTTTTGAGATCTTGAGACGGTTACTTATGTTTTATTAAGTATTTCCATATGTTCATTTGAGTTAATTTTAATTGAGACTTTTAAGTTTAATTATGCACTTGGAGTCCCCATGTTTTCATGAGTAAGTCTTCCACTAAAAAGGGTCAGCCAGGCCAGGGTTCGCTTGGGACCAACAATGGTTCTCGAGTGCCGGCTATGTCCAGGGAGTAGGCTCAGGGCATGACAGGTTGTTCTTTTACAATATTTAAAATTAATTAAAACAATAATTGTGTACACGTTATTTTGTGTAAATTTTCTAGAATACTATAACTAACATTAAAAATACAATCCTATTATTAATGAACTACTTTTAATATTTATAATTACCATTTTAATTTCTTATTACAAATTTTAATCTATAAGAGGTGATATTAGTGTACGATTTTTCAAATGTTAAAAGAAAATAATTTTAATCACTAATAAATGAATCCTTCTAGCAATCTGTTTATTTATAAACGAAGAGGTGAATTTGAATGTTTGAATGTATAACTCTTCTGGAATTCTATAACCAACATTAAAAATACAATCCTATTAGTAATAAACTACTTTTATTATTTTTAATTACCATTTTAACTTTTAAATTAATCTAAAAAAACAAGTCCTTCTAGATAATTTTTAATTTAAAAAATATGCGGTAATATTAGTGTATGATTGTTCTTTTTGATATTTAAATATATACGTTAGTTTAAGAAAAATCTTTTCAATTACGTCAGTTTTGTAACTTCCCATTATCCTTCCACAACTCTATAACCATCACATAAAACATATTCCTATTAGTACTGAAATACATTCAATTATCAATCTATGCTAGCGAAAATTTTATATATACAAATTAAATATATATAGTGTCAAATAATTTAAACAATTTATCAATGTTTTGAATTGTAAAATACATCTTTTGAAATTTTAGTTACTTTTTAATATTAACATTCCTTAATATAGATTAAACCTTTGTATATTTCAAATTAATAAAATATACAAATGGTTAAAAACAGTTTTTAATTGAGATGTGCCGTAAGTCCCCATTACCCCCACGATTTCGCAATCATAAACTTCCAGACAAATGTTTTTCAATTAACGTACTATGTACATATATATAGATATCATCTCTTGCAAACTAATCTTTTTTCCGACGAGTTTCAAACTACAAAAATATGGCTTTACAATATAACACAATATCCGAAATTACCAATAACACAATGCAATGGAACTTAAAGTCCGTGTTGTTCGTTAATGGACAGTGCCCAACAAATACATGCCAGAAATTCCTTTTTCTATGGAGTTGATTTGGCAAGATGAAAACGTACGGTTCAAATCAAATTTTGTGTTTTTTATATTAGTTTGTAATTATACATATTAACGATTAATGATTATACTATATTTTGTTTAAATATAGAGCGATCGAATACATGTATCTATTGAAAAGTACACAATAAAGTATTTCAGAGACAAGATTTATGATCATGAATTATATCGGATGAAATATTTTGTGATAGCCCCGAATCAATCGAAATTTAAATCAACTTCTCAAAAACACAAGCTTATCACTCAAAATACTATTGTGACTAAAATTGAAAATTCATCTTTTTATATGGATGTTTTTAATCTCCGTACTTTTGAAGAAGTGACAATTCAACACAACATGGATGAGAATGAACTTATTGGTAAATAATATTATACATTTCTTTTCCTTATCTATTACATATTCAAAACTACAAATTTAATTTTTTTTTTGAAGATGATCTTGGACATGTCGTCTCATATGAACTGATTCAACTCTTCAAGCAACGAGACAACAATATTTCTTTCATGAATATTGTTCTAGAAGATGAAAAGTAACCATTATTGAATAAATTTACATTTAATAATGAGAATTATCATTTTTCACTACATAATGACTTTCTAATAAATACGTGAGAATATTAACGCAAGAGAAACAGACTTCCGGCCACCTTATGGGGTGATCTTGCTTTTCAAATTCAACTACATTTGTCTGAATCAAAAGATGAACCATTAATTGTTGTTTTGCAATTAATGAAGACACACAAATTTAGAGGTATTAATTTTAAAATTATGATTTTGGTTAACACTTCTTTATCATTACTATAACTATATCTAACTTAATAAATATTATAAATTATTCTACAGATATCTACTCTATTCGTAGTTATAGGTATCAACCAAACTATAGATTAATGCAGATCTGCCACATCCTACTGAATTTAAAAACAAGTTTGACAACTTCATTTTATTATGGAATTTGAATTGTATAAAATTAACAAATTATTAAACTAAATTTTTTGATAAATTTACAGATTAATTGCTTCAGGTGAATATAAAAAGCTTTCGCAGACAAGTTCACAACAACATATTTCAATTTCTGAAGAGTTGTCTAAAGGAATGGTCTCTTTTAAATATATTAGAGACCTCATTCAATGCAGTGATGTGAGTTTTTTTATTATATTAGGTAATTTATATTTTTTGAATATAAATATAATTGTTTAAATATTATTATTCATTCACAGGAATCTATTTATTAGATTGCGGTAAAGATTGTATGTTTGAAACTTGATCACAAATGGTCAACAAATGGTCATACTTGGCTTGCAAGAAGTGTATCACAAAGTTTGAACCATTGGGAGACAAATATTATTGCTTAAAATGCGATGTTGACGTCATATTTGTTATTCACGGGTTGGAGAAAACAATCTAAATATTTTAAATTTAACTAAAATTGATATAACACTCTATTTTATGTCTTTTATGTATAAAATTCAAATTCATGTCACTGATGAAACTGGATTTATACCATTATTTTTGTTGAATAAAAAGGCTCAACAACTAATTGGAAAGACTTCCAAGGAGTTGAAGGAAGGATTAATAGAAGACGCTGACAATGCTTATTCAATTGAACTTGATGCTTTGATTGAGAAAAAACTCATGTTTAAAGTTCTGATTAAGGATTCAAACATTTATCAAAATGATAATGTGTACAAAGTAGTTAAGTTCACTGTGATGAAGCACTATTAAAGGAATATTGTCATCTTGATCTTCTAAACAATTTGAATGTACGTTTAACTATTATTTTCATATAAATGTATTAATTTTTTAAGTTGAAAGTAATAACTTTAATTGTTGAAACATGAGGCATTCCTTGATTGTGAGCATAGCTATGATGAAGATAAATTAATTGAGGTATATAATTTAATTCAGCCCTATATTTATTTCATTTTTTATCCTTTTCATATTTTAAAACATATTATATTTTTTTTAAAATATGTGTTTAACTATACAACACACATAATTTGTGATTTTGCATTTGTTTACATTATTTACAGACACCCATCAAGAATAGCATCTCAGATTGTGGTTCGTCACCAATAGAAGATGTGGTTGATTTGATTGAAAAGTTATGTCGCAAGAGTGACAAATCTATTGGAGTCCGACCAACACATGAAAATGAGAAGGACTTAAATGCCACACTATCCAACAAGAAGTTACGTAAAGTTATAAAGAAGGAGAAGAAGACATAAGTTATTTTGAATGAGAGGTTGTTTTATTTGATGGCTTTAATTATTTAAGTTTGTTTATTTTATTATGTTAAACTATCTAATACGAGTTTTAATGAATGTTTTGCATTATGTTATTACAAATTGTTGTTAATTTATTTTCTACATATGTATAAGATGTTTTTTTTTCACTTTTTAATTTTTTTAATCATAAATATACTATGGTAGGATTGCCATGTACCTTGGGTAAGTTTGATACTATATGGGTCATGATATTGACTAAGTCTGCACACTTCGTACCAATTCAGACTGCCTACAATACAGAGAAGTTAGCCAAGATCTACATTTGGGAGATAGTTCACTTGTATAGAATGCTCATTTTTATTATTTTGTTGAGGTACATAATTTACATATCATTTCTAGAGGTCTATGAAAAAGGAGTTGGGTACTCGGGTTGATTTTAGTACAATATTTCATCGCCAGACAGACGGTGAGTCTGAGTGAACTATTTAGGTTCTAGAGGATATGTTTTGAGCTTATATGATTGACTTTGGTGGTCATTGGGATCCGTTTTTTTATCTTTAGTGGAGTTTGCATACAATAATAGTTACTATTCAAGCATTGAGATGATACCATTCGAGGCGTTCTATGGTAGAAGCTATTGATCTCCAATTAGTTGATTTGATGCATTTGAGTTTAGGTCATAGAACACACATCTATTTAGAGAGTCTTTGAGTAAGGTTAAGTTAATTGAGGATAGGTTTCTCATGACTCATAGTAGTCAAAAGGGTTTTATAGATCAAAAGGTTCACGATGTAAAGCTCATGGACAGAGAACATATTTTGTTGAAGGTTTCACTCACGAAGGGCATGATAAAATTTAAAAAAAAAAGACAAGTTGAGCCCGAGATATATTGGTCCTTTCGAGGCTGTTCAGCGTATTGGCAGAGTGACTTACGAGTTGATTTTGCCTATTGATTTGTTGGTGGTTCACCCTATATTTCATATTTTAATGCTATAGAAGTATCATTAGGATGATGCTCAGTAATTCAACGGGTTTCAATGTTACTTGAAAAAAAATTGACTTTTGAGGAGGAGCCGATAACCATCTTGGATAGACAAATTTGGAAGTTGCGGTCAAAGGAGATTGCTTCAGTAAAGGTTCAATGGAAGAATCTTGCGGTTGAGGAGGCTATTTGGAAGACTGAGTCAGACATGTATAATAGAGATCCTAGTGTTTTTGAGCGTTCACCAACTTTCTATTCTTTTACCGTTCGAGGATGAACGTTTGTTTTAGTGGTAGATGATGTAACGACCCGTTATGTCGTTTTGAGCACAAGAATTATTTTGACTCTTCCCCTAAAATTTAAAATGGAAAGTTTGAACTATTGTTTAACTACGAGTATTTAGTTGACAAATATTTATTAAATAAGTAATATAGTTGATAGTTAATGGGCCACATTTATAATTTATTTAATACCCTCACCAATTGGCCCATATAATTAAATTAAATTAGTGAGATTTGCCACTTTTAATACCTAAATATTTTATTAGAAACAGAAAGGAGATAGGAGAGTGTAAACATACGGATGAACGAGAGGAGACGTGCTTAAGCGGCAGGTAAGAAACAATTAGCATTTGTGATCTTTACATAATAAGATTGAAAGCTATTCACTTATTATTATTATATATTTTAATAGGTTGGATAGGAATTTGGTAGTTGGCGAGTTGTCAGAGTGTAGTGTGTGTTTTTATTGAGGTTTGGGGGTGGAGAAACAAATTGATAAAATTTTGGATTGTTAGCGAATGATTTCCAGGGAATTAAGGCAAGATTTGGAATTAATGAAAGGGGGAGTATTGACCTGATTATCGCCGCCACTAGTTTCATAACCACTGGCTTTCATTCAAATATTATTATTTGTTTATCATATTATGAATTTAGTTTTTGATATATTGAGATAGGTAATTAAATATTAGGTGAATTGTATTATATGAATACCATCAGATTCATGATATTTTGGTAAATTGAGACTTAATCCTAGGGTTAAAATTTAGGAATATGAGACTTGACATATTTAGTAGGCATCAAGATGTATGAACTTGGTTATCGATTTGGGTGAGTTTTTTTTGGGTCTAGGCTAGGCTAGACATATAGTAATATGGGTGTCTACAAACTCGTTTACTTACGAATAATGCTTACTTGTTAGATTTGGAACACTTTAAAGCTTTGTGAAAGGAAAATACAAGATCTTGAGGATTCGTGTCATGTATTCAGCATTCAAGGTATGTTAAGACTTCTAGACTTCGTTGAGAGACATTTTTCTAATTAAAGATTAAAAGTGGAATAGACAATGGGTAAGGGCGAAAGATGGGGGTCTCGTACCAATGGTGTGACGGGCATTGGTACGAGTACCGGTGTTATTAAAGGGAAAGTTTATCACTGTAGTATGATAGATTGTAATCTGAGAATGCCAAAGCATATGGGCATTATCTGATGTATTAGTGACTTGGTTTCTTTTGTGTGGTTGTGTTTCTTTATTGAAACCGTATAATTGTGATAATTGAGGTGATTATATGTCATAGAGACATTTGAATTATTGAGATGTTGCATCACTCCCTTTTATTGATATCATATTGTGCACATGCGTTGACATGAGATTGACTATAAGTAATGGTCTAACACATGGAGATCATCCGTGTTGAGATCAAGTTATGATTATATGTTGGGCACGTGGAGATCGTCTGGCTGGGGATTGTTTGATTTTATGATAGTGCATTGAGATAGTCCGCATAGACACGTGGAGATCGTCCGTGTTGGTATATGGACCTCGCGAGTCCCCCATGGGTCATGAACTCTCTATTTAATTTCCAACGAGTATCATGTATATACGGTTGAGAGAGTACTTGGCATCTGAGGCATATCATTTCATGGTGTCACATTGCATTGCATCTCAGTACATCCCTCATTCTTGTTGATTATGTGCTTTACTGGTGATTGGACATTGCGTGATATTTGATTATTCTTATTTGATGAGACTTGACTGATAGTATAATGTTGACTTGTAAAATTAAAGAATTATTTTCTTATATACTCCTGTCACTACTTCATCGTTGTCGGTCTATGAGATATACTGGGTACACATGATTTCGTACTCATACTACACTTGCTGCACTCTTTTGTGGTGCAAATTAGGTCGCTAGTATCAGCGCACCTCATGGAGCTTGAGTTTGAGTTTCGATCATCTTGAAGTTGTGGTGAGCTGCTTGGCTATTCTGCGGCCCATACCTTCATTTATCTCTTAATCTATTTAGTTCTCTTAGTATTCAGGTAGAGTATTCTTTTCGTTTAGACTTGTCGATGTAGTTTGGACTTATTTCATATGGTAGAAGCTCTTGTACTTATGACACTAAATGTTGGGGTGGTATTTCAGTTTTCTACATTTTTATTTAAAAGACTTAGTATGTAAGATATTTTCTTGATATGCTTATTGGGTTGGCTTACCTATCAATTGGGAACATAGGTGCCATCACGGCTTGTGATTTTGGGTCGTGACAGAACATAGCCACATTTACCTTTTATGTCACTTCCATTGTAAGACATGTATGGGTTACGTCCCACTTTCCTTCTATTCATGTATTAGACGACTTTGAGACTATGTTTAGACTTCCTCTAGTTTGATATAACAATTGTCTTTTGAACTCTTGTCTACTATTATATTGTATGATGCATGCTAAGTGGCTTGTATAGGACCTTTCAGGGTCTTGTACGCCATGTCATGTCTAGGGGGTACTTTAGGTCATGACATAACGTATGCTCTTCGAGGAGCCATATCTTGAAAAGCATCTGATAGGGATTAGGAGAGAGACATATAGAGTTGAACTCTATCGCACAATTTTAGAGTGATGAAAGAAGTGGAATTTCCTAAACATCTTATAGCCTCTCATACATAAGTGTGGCGCGCTTCACTCTCATGAACAAGACTCTACTCGACAAGGCTTATGAGACATCCTAGGACCTTTCTAAACCTTGTGCTCTGAATACCAAGTTTGTCACGACCTAAAGTAAACACAAGATGTGACATAACGTATAGGACCCCGAGAGGCCCCACACAAGCCACTTAGCATACATCATACAAGATAATAAAAATGATGAGTTTAAAAGTAACACTATATAAAGAGTTTGACAAAAAGTAGAAGTCTAACAGAAGTCTCAAAGCTATCTAATACATCATAAAGAAAGTGATTGGGATGTAACCCATACATCACATACAAAGTCTGAAATTGAAATGACATAAAGCAATAAAAGAGTCTTGGTCCTTGTAACATGAGGACTCACCAATCTTAAAAGTCACTAAAACCCCTTAGCCATGAGTATGTGAGGTAGGAACGTCAGATCCTACATTCATGAGATAATGTAGGCAAAAGTATTTGTTTGTACATGGAATGTACTAAGTACGAGGCAATATGCATAAATATGAGATAGTAAAATGACTTAAATCGAATAGGATGATCATAATGAGACATTTTAAAGCTTTATAGAGAAGAAATGACATGAAGTTCATAAGACATTGTCAAAACATTAGGATAAAGGACATAAGAAAAGCTTTGAAGAAAACATAATTATTTTGTGGAATATTAGCTTTAACCGACAATAAGACCATGAGAACTATATCATGGAATCCGGTATATCCCTCATACCGAAAGAAGGGAAAACTACTTGCCAAGGTAGACTCCGTACATATCATCATTTGCTAAAGTGGATCCACTAGCTAGGTCATTTAAGACAATCCTACGGGGGCACGTAGTTTGGGACTAGAGGTTGCTACTAGAGACTACCCTATTTGAGCCTCAACCTCAAGCCCTCTTGGTGCGAAGTCTAAATCCCAACGAAATAGATAAAAGTCAAATCGCAATTTAACATAGGGAAAGGCAATGATCCAAACCAATCCACACATTTCAAGATCAAAATATAGAATAGCTCCTTAAACATAATTCAACATGGATGAGAAAACTTTTCACCAATGTGAATCCATTTGTGAGAAATACCTTTCACAATCATGATCATCATAGTAAATGAGAAATCTTTACACAATAGCATTGATACTTTCCTTTCAAAGAATCCCCAAATCATTTATAATCATTTCATAAAAACATGCAATCTTCAAAATCTCATAATTCATATATTCATGAGTTCATCATAGGATCATAGTGAAAAATCATAATTTAGGCATGAGTCAATGTAATTTGAACTAAATATCATAGATTAACATAAATTCATGCATAATGATATTTAATTAATTAAAATCAAATCATAATTAGATGAAACCCACATTTATTGAATTAAAATCCTAACTTGATCAATTGAAAATTGATTTGGGAAAGTGAAATCCTTGGGAACCCCATGGAGGAAAGGACTCCATGGGTGAATACACACAAACCTTGATGATAGGTTCCCATAAAGAATGGAGGATTGGAGACTTGGAGACTTGAATGAAACCCTAGCTCTTTTTCTTCTTCCTTAGACTTGAGAGAATTTGCTCAAGTATAGGGGATTTAGGAGAATGAGTTGAAGTGAGTAAATTGGGGGTTAAAATCATTTATATAGGGCTTATGATAGAAGACAAAACGACATAGCTTAGGCATTAATCAATTAGGGAAAAGACTAAAAAACCCTTAAAATTTAATTGCTGGCCCAACCTATGATTCAGACCTACGGTCTATAGGTCCTTCTACAGATCGTCCTGGTCAATCGTAGAAAGATTCAGAAACTATTATTTGGTCCATCAATCTATGGAGCCCTATGTATGGTTCGTAGGTCTTCCTACGAATCGTACATAGCACCCATAGATCACAACCTTTTCCTTAAAAATTTCACTTAGTCTAGGAGTGACCTACAAGACCTATCTACGACTCATACAAAGACTGACGGGGGCCGTCCTAGTGAACTGTAAAAAGGGATCTGGGACTTGATTTTGGAAATTTAAAATATCCACCTCCTACGGATGCCACCTACGGTCCATAGATGCTTCTTCCAACCATAGTTGGAAGCCGTAAATCATGCCTGCAACCCAAAATTTGCATTTTCTCTCTTTTCCAAGTCCGAGGTCTTACAAAAACACTATGGATTCTTTAAATAGTACTTCAAAATGTGAAGGTAATTTTTGTTACCAAATTGAAGGAAAGGTCATTAGACATATTGTTGTTATGCGACCTAATAATTTGATAAGTTTATAAATTCTCTATCAAAATAAAGAAATATAAAGTGGTTGTGCACTTAACCTTTAAAAAGTGATGGTGAGATATGTCATATAAATATGATAAATTTCAAAGCATGATACTGAACTTCTAATGAAAAAATTATGAAGCATGTATATATGATTATAGGAAATTCCTTGAAAAGAATAATGTGACTTGTGATAAACATTGTGAATGCTAGACCATTCTTGAAAGTGGATGTGTCAAGAGATGATAAAAATATGAATAATAATGTGCTCATGTATGATTGGATAATATCACAACTTACCTCTATGGGAGGTTTGAGAGAAATAAGAAAATTTTATTTTGGTATAAATGGTCATTGGTCAAGTACTTTTAGTTCATCACAAATATTGTGGTGTGTTTTATTATGAACTATCGAAAGGTCAAAAGAAATAAATAATTCTTGACGACACAAATTTGACATTAGTTATGCACCTATATATGTCAAAATATTTTGCCAGGTATTGAAATAAAAAATGGAAGAAGATATTAATGGCAAAAGTAAATCAAGAAACAAATTTTACTTGTAAAGATTTTGCCTATGAAAATTTATAAATTTCTCCTTGAAGGACATGTTCACCACACAGACGTAGTTATGAAACATGTGGTATTATCCAAAGTATATTGTGAGCTTTGTGAGCTAATGTGCTACTACCCAAAGACATAAAATTGGTCATGATATTGAAATTATAGTAAGTCTCGAAAGAAACTTTTTATGTTTCAAAGAAATAGTCAAAGAGAAAATAATTTGAGACTATAAATTATGGGGAAGATCTAACATCATCATATTACTACAATAAAAATAGATTATAAATATTTATGTGAAATATTACCCATTTTATGTTGTTTGTGGTACATAAATATGAACATGATAATGAAATCACATGAAAAGTAAAGTAGAAGTTTACTGAAATAAATATCAGTTGGTATGGCTGATTGACCATCCCGGTTCAAATATGATGCGAGAATAATTGACAATTCATGTGGTTGTATATTTAAGAAATAATAAATTCTTCAAGAATTCTCTTGTGTTGTTTGTTCTAATAATAAAATTATCATTATACCAGCTAAGGTTGAAATTGTATTTCCTAAATTTTTGAAATATATGAAAAAGTGAATATGGGCCCATTCACCTGCCATGTGGACCATTTACTATTATATCATTATAATAGATGCATCTATGTTATAATCACATGTGCTTTGTTATCAACTTGAAATTTAATTTTGCAAAAGGTTGGTTGCTTAAATTGTTAAATCAAGAGCACATTTCAAATTATAAAATTATGTTGATGATGCTGGTTTATATCCAAGTGGTTTAAGCAGAAATTATATGCCTCAGATTGTAGAAAAATCATTGGTTATGATAACAAAACCATCAAAATAAGTTTGTATTGAGATGTGTTAATTAAAATATAGCAACACATGTACGTATCAAGTCATTAAGGTTCTCCTATTACAATTGGTTCAAGGTCAGGAACCAAATAATTCTCATCTAAAAATTTAAATGTGTAGTATATGATTCAATTGCTCCACCACTATGTAATGCACAAAGATGGGTCCTCAAATAAGAATGAGGTGACTATTAGATATTCTAACATTAGGGGAAGAGATGATAAGCAACTGAAAAATAAGTTATATGTGATGAATTATTATTGGTATGATCCTCGTTCAAAAGATAATTTAAGTCAATTATTAGACTTATTTGCCGGCCCAATTTTATAATTCAGTTATAAATGCTCAAATGAAAGATCCTTGAAGGACATAATTTATGACACGCTTTAAGCGTGATAGATTAATATATTCGAAAGATAAAACTTTTTAAAGAAAAAAAAGTAGCAAATGATTACGATGGTCATAATAATGAGCAAGTGCTTTAAAAAGAGCACCAAGACATAACACTTCATAAAACCTTGACAAAAGTTTAGGTGCCTGAAAATGATGAAAAATGAATAGATCTTGATAAGTTATGTCACATTAAAATTGATATCGAAATAACCATCGATGGTATCTTTGATATAATATAGCAATTAAAATTATAAATGGTGGCAAAAATCACGAATTTAAATCTATCAAATAATATGGATAGATCAATGATTGACCAATAAAACACATAATTTAAGTATATTTTATTTCACTTGAAAAAGTGATGTTCTGTATATAATGTCAATGGGGTATAAATAGATTATTGTGCAACAAGTAAAATCGTAAGATATAAAGTACGGCTTGTGTCTTGGGGCATAAAGATTTTTCGCAAAAGTCCTGACATTATTATATGGATATGGGTTCTCCTGCGGTGGTTGCAATGACATTTCTTTTAGTCTGATAATATATGAAAAACTTGAAGACATATAATAAATGATTTTCATTATATGAAAATCCTTGAAGAGTTTAAAAGGTTTCAAAATGATTCTATTGAGTACCCCAGTAGTTGTGAGATCACTTAACATAAAGAAAGATCAATTTCGATCTAATTAAAATGATTAAAAAGTACCATGTCATAGTACAATTGGTGCACTTATGTATCCTACTATTACTACTCATGGTATAGTAATTTTATTAATGTGAATGCAAAATATAATATCACTCTTATCAATAGAGATATCAGAGTGAATCAAACACTGATTTATAAATTTATTTATTCTAACCAATCGTGTCAAGGTCTATTGGTTATGAAACTGTAGAAAATTATTTGATTAATATGAAGTTTGATTTCAAGAGAGCTATATATTTTCATGTGGAAATGGTGTCATATCATATTATTTTACAAGACAGTCAATTTTATCATCATGAAAGTCTTTGTCACTTGGCTATTGCTACAAACAAATATAATAAGCAATTTTTCTACGCCAACGAGGTCACAAACTAAGTGATTGTCTAGAATATATTTGGCTAAACTCAAAGACTTAACACATCTAAGAGAAAACTAAACGATATATCAAGATATGCTCAAGGATGCAATATCTTCATGAATGTGATTTGATCATAAAGACACAGCCAATATCAATATTTGAAAAGATAAATATAAGATTGGGAGGCATCCTTTACGAGAATTAAGTGGTGTTTTAATCAGGGAGAGTACAATACCCGCTGCACTCCTTTTCCCTTAGTTGAGGTTTTGTCCCACTGGGTTTTTCTGGTAAGGTTTTTAATGAGACATCTTTCAATGCGTATTACTAGATATGTGTACTCTTTTTCCTTCACTAGGACTTTTTTCGATAGGGTTTTTCCTACTTGGGTTTTAATGAGGCACATTATCTATGGATGAACTCTAATGAGTAATAAATACATCATCTTGTGGATGCTCATTACACAATTTTTCTGGATAAGCTTGAAGTCAAGAAGGCAACTTACAAGCAGGTTCCTATGCAAGCAGATACCTATAAGCAGCATACAAACAGGTTCCTATAAGCAACTCACAAACAGCTCTGCAGGCAGATTCCTATAAGCAGCTTACACAAACAGGTTCTTATAAGAAGCTTACAAGTAGCTTTACAAGTAGGTTCCTACCATCAGCTTACAAGTAGCTTCCTTCAAGCAACTTGTAATGAGACAACTCTCAATGCATATTACAAATAATTATGTATATTTTTCTTTTGCTAAAATTTCTTCTTACATGAACATCCAAGGGGGAGTATTATCAATAGTGCATTTGGTGGATGCCATGTGTGGGCCCACTATTGATACTATAGGAGTATCACCTCTCCAAGTTATATTATGCCTATATAAGGGCATTTCACACAGCAATTACAATACACTCAAAAAGGAATTACCATTCTTATTACTACTTTATGTTTTCCTCTTTCTTTCTCTTTCCATTTGATTTTAGTTTTGTCTTTATTTTATAACACAAGATTAATTTTATGTGTTATTCCCCTAGATTTTTTTACTATGTCAATGCCTTTTCATTTATCTATTTTTGTTAAATATGCGTGACTTATATCTTAATTTATTGAGTTGCTCTTTCTTATGAATCTAACACATGAAGTGACTGAGAAGATGCTTTCAAGAGCAAGTGAAAAGGCTGGGATATTTTCATGAAAGACAAATTACTCAGTGTAAATTGCACCATTGTTGGAAACTTTCATCAGGATGCTATATTGATGAATTTTGAATTATTTTCTTGCTACATTGATCTCTTAATAATACATTCTAAAAGATGTAAAATTACATGTGATGTTATTTTATATTAGTTTCTACTTTGTGAGGCAATTATTATTAAAATGTCTTTCTATTTTCTTTGTTTTATAAATTGAACGTTAGGTATTTTGATCGTTTGATTGGTGAGATACGATAAGTTGAGATAAATGGGATAACTGATTCAAGTGCATAATAAATCTTATCATAAATTTAAAAATTGTTATATTTTAGAATATATGCGCAACGCGCGGGTATGTATACTAGTAATACTAATAATAATAAGGGAATTCAAAATTGACCCAGGCATATTAGAAATGTCTTGTAACATGGAATAATGCAATGCATATGTGGTCAATGCATAAAGTAAAAAGCCCCAATATTGCTCGCTTGCTGCCCCATAGGCTCCCTAATATATTTCACAGGCCCAATGGATCTCAACTGAATATGCAATAAGGTAAAATCTTGAATGATCCCTCAGGCTGTCCGAAATGATTCGTAGAACTCATAACTGAAAGTAAAATCCAAAGTAATCCTTTGAGCCATCCAGAATGCGCCTCGGATTGATAAAAGAAAATAAATGGAGAGTATTCTGGGAGCGTCACCGCATACCGTACGTAAAGGTAGTGTATCTTTCAAACTAACTAACCAGAACTTACGAAGAAATCTCACAAAAATGGTGCAATATATCATAAACCCAGTTTCACTAACCAAATCATTAATACACTCTCTCGGAGCTCAAATATAGTAAACGTTGGGGCATATTAGTTGAAGACAAGAAAATCAATATTTCTTTTGCCTACATCTCACGCTATAATCCAATGTGGAATGCAATGCACATGGATTCATGCCAATCACACATATACAAGCCAAAACATATTCATATCATACAAAAATAGGATAAATAACCCTCCACAGTACAAAATGTACTGAGCTAAAACTCATGCTAGTCCAAGACAAAGGCCAAGGCTTTTGGCCCAGAATCTTAGTCAAAGGAGGTAAAAACAACAAAGAGAAATCAAATAACATAAATATACTAAACGAGTAAGAAATCACTTTTATCACTAGGTTTAAATCATCTAAGGAATTCTAAGGATTCCGTAATCTAGACTCAATATGAAGAACAACTTAAACTAAGGTTTAAGGCTAAGCTACTAATCTAAAATCTCGAAAATGGCCAATATAAATAAAGATCATGCAAGCCTAAAATACACTCTAAATCCTTTCTAATTATCATGAACTCATATAATAAAGAATCTAAGTAAGCTAGGTCTAAAGAAAAGATGTCATAACCTACTTCAAAGTCAAAGTGCAATCATGAACAGTCACTTGGAAACATTTTGATACCACACTGTCACAAACTGAAATCAAATCATGATTGTGCCTACCATAGTCCTCTAGTAGGTAAGTCAAATCCAAGATAACATACTATAATTAAATATAGAAATGACCAATGTAGAAGCAATAATTATATAAGAATGAACCCCTAGCATGGATATATTCATAATGATATATATACAAAATGAGCCCAAAAAAGACCAAGAAAGATGAATAAATATAAGAACCAAACCCTAGACTTAGTATCACTGGTACACGAACATCTAAAGTATATGAATAGCACTATAAAACATGTATTTCAAACAAAATAAAGATATAAACCTCATAAAATATAGAAGGAAAGCACAAACTTTTCAGATGCCAAGAGCATACCATAATCCGAACAACAACGGGCCATAAATGATAGGAGATCAATAGGGATGACTCATACTACACATTGCATTAAAAAAAGGTATAGAAGTACAATATGAGTGCCAAAACATAGGATACTCAATCGGTATCATAGGGAGATTGAGCTTAGCAGAAACTATATAATATAAGAGCATGATAGTGCTAACACTGTAAGCCGAAAACTATACTAAAAAGTCAAACTCACCAGAAAAGATAGTAAAGATAATAATAAAGGAACTCACAATTCATGAAAGCATGTCAAAAATGTCATGTAATATGGAATGATGCGATGCATAGAAGATAATGTAGAAAGTAAAAAGCCACAAGTCACCTCGCAGGTCGCCCCATAGTCTTTCGAAGATATTTCACAGGCTCACTGGAGCTCAAGTACATATGTGAAAAGGTAAAAACCAGAATAATCCTTTGCGCTGTCCGAAATGATTCCTCGGACTAACAATAGAAAGTAAAACTCAGAATGATTCCTCAGGATCTCTGGAATTTGCCTAGGACTCATAAAAGAAAATAAATGAAGAAAGAATCTAGAGAGTGTCATAGAGGAGCGTAAGTAAGGGTAGTATTTATTTCAAAATCAAAAGCCTGAATTTTAGGAGAAAACTCTTTAAAAGATAAATTCTCAAAAAATGGTGCAATATTTCAGAAACCCAATTTCACTAATGAAAGCATCAATACACTCTCTCGGAGCTCAAAGATAGTAAACACTGAGGCATGCTATAATCCATCTCATGCCTATAATCCAATGTGATTGGAATGCACATGGTTGCATGCCAATCATACATATACAAGCTAGAACACATTTATATCACACATAAATAGGGTAAAACACCCTCTGTAGCATCAATTTACTGACCTAAAATTCCTACCAGTCAAAGTCCAAAGCCTCGAGCCCACAATCTCAATCAAAGGAAGTTAGTGAGAAATGGGCTACTGGTCACTCTTTGACTTGGAAACATATGATGTAGAATAATATTGAGGCAGAGACTCAAATTCAATGGACTCTTCACTAAGGTTCATACTATTTTTGGTGGGATGATTACTTGGGCATTTGTCCTCTTGCTTATCATAGAGACATTTTACCAAAACTCCAAGACATGATGGTTTCACAATTTCTGATAAGTGGTCAATGGAATGAGGAAATGGTTATTCAACATGCACCTTCTCATAAAGTTCACACTATCTTAAAAACCCAATTTCAATTTATTCAAGGTGTTCCAAATCAACTAATTTGGAATCTCATTACTCAAGGTAATTTCATTTGTACATCATCTTGGGAGATAGTTACAAAAAAAGAGAAAAGCTATGAAAAATACTCTTAATTGGTACGAGAATATTCCTTTCAAGATCTCTTTTATTCTATGGAGAGCTTTGAGAACTAAGTTCCCTACGAATGAGAAGATCACAACATTTGTCAATGAACCAGAAGATTATTCTTGCTACTATCGGTAGGGTCTTGACAGCATTGAGCATGTATTTATTTCTGATCATTTTTCTTTCTATGAATAGAAGCATTTTAATGATATGGTAGGGATTCAACAAGAGGCCTTTACTTTATAAAAGTACCTCATGATGTGGTGGTGTACTAAGCACAATAATGAGGTTCACAAACTAATTTTTATAGGCTACCCTCTCTTTGTTTGTTGGAATTTATGGAAGAGCAGATGTGCAAGAAATTATGGAGCAAAATAGTCCAATTCCGCTAGAGTTATTGATTCTATTTTCAAAGATATCTCCAATCTTCTCATTACTACTTTTCCTTATATCTCTTGGAAAAACTCACTGGGAAGACTTAGTCACTATGGTAGAGAACTATCCGCATGACATTAAAGTCACTAAAGTCTTCTGGCAAAAACCCATCTTATATTAAAGCTTAACATTCATGGAAGTGCTATTGATAATACGAGAAACAAAGGTGTGGAGGTATTCTTAGAGATTATAAAGGAAATATCATCTTTGCTTTTGCTACACCTTTGGGAATAGGTAATAATAATCAAGCAGAGGTCCATGCAGCAATTTATGGTCTTCAATGGTGCATTCATAATGGTTATAGTAAAGTTAATATTCAGGTAGATTCTGAGTTACTGATTAATTGGCTTAATCAAAAAATTAAACCCCCTTGGAGCATTCAGAGCATCACATTGAACTCCAAGACCTCATTAACACACTTAAATATTTCCACTGTAACCATACTTACAGAGAGGCTAAATTCAAAGCAGATACTCTTCCAAAAATTTCCCATTAGATTGAATTTCCACAACCCTTTTTTAATTTACAGTAGTTACCAGAGGATGCAAGAGGCTACTACAGACTGGACAAAATGGGAGTCGCGAATTTCAGAAGAAGGAAATTGAAAAGGATAAAGAAACCTCCATTACATACTGATTTGTTTGTGCTCTTAGGCCTTATACAGGTGATCACCTGTGCTTTTTGGATATGCTTATCTTTTCCACCTACCTATACCTTACTGTTATAGCCTCTTTAAAGAGGTCATAGTTTTTGCTTAGGATTTTCTTTCTTACTAATGTAAGGGGAGAGTCTCCCTTTTTTATGTTTTCCTAGTCTATATGTATTGAGAGGAGTACTCTATTAGGTGCTTAGAATCTAGGTTTACTTTTGTAATATTGCCTTATCCACTAGAGAATACAGCTGAAAAAAAGAAGAACAAGAATCATAAGTGCGAGAAGTAATCGAAGAAAGAAAGAAATCTGAGGAGGTCTTACTTCTGGTAGGTGAACCAGGAACTGAAGAACGGCAAGGACGCATGCTGATTACCCAAATAAGGAAGAGCTGGAGCTGAGCAGTCCAAGGGTGAAAGATTCTCAAGTGAAAGCAATGAGGAAAGAGGCGAGAAGGGAAAAGAAAAGCAGAAGGGTAGTGAATTAGGAAACCCTACTTCTAGAGATATGTATAGATCTATCTGGATAGTAATTGGGTTGGGCTTAAGGATGGGTAGACTGTTTGTTGATTTCCTTTTTGTTTTTTGGTTTGGGCTTTGCCTGAGTTTATGTAAGGAGGCGTGTTCTGGATTGAGTTTACCAATAAAAGACTAAATTTTTTTTTTAAAGAAAGTCTTTTCTAATATTGGGGATGAGCTGACCATCCTTACTAAACTAGTTGACTTTCAAACCATCATAGGTTATAAGGTAAGGTTTATACCCCCCTCTTTGTATTTCTTTCTATTTTGTTTTTTATCTGTTAAGAGATGCACAGCCCCTGACCCACCTCAAGGTTCATTAAAATAAATAAAAAATCAAAGGAGGTAAAAACAACAATCGAAAGTGAAATCATATAAATATACTAAACGAGAAAGCAACAACTTCTATCACTAGATTTAAATCTCCTAAGGTATTCTAAGGATTGTATAATCTAGTAACAAGGTGTTAAACTACCTAAACTAAGGCTTAAGGCTAAGCTACTAATCTAAGGTCCCAAACTTGACCAAAATGTATGTAAAGATCGTGCAAGTCTACAATCCCCTCTAAATCCGTCCTAACGATCCTGAACTCATAATATATAGAATCTAACTAAGCTAAGTCTAAAGGAATGAAGTCGTAATATACCTCGAAGCAAAACCACAATCACAATCCATCACTCAAAATCTTTCCTCTTTCGAAGATCCTCAAACTACTGTTATGCTATCAAAAATAAAATCTATACATCAATATGGGACTAACGGTGCCCATCTTGAATACAAAAAATTCAGGTAAAAAATTGACCCTCAGAGCTCGACAACAAAATAGAAAAGTAATGCCATCAATATGTTTCCCTCAAGGTGAGTATCACATTACCCAAAATCAAGTGACGATGAAAGTGAATTCGGACATCAAATGGTTTGAAAAGCTTACTTTAAAGGAAAGGAAAATAAAGGATTTGAGACCCATTACAAGAAATAAATGCAAAATTGAAGCTTAGATGCGTAATAGAAAGCAAAGGTGAAGAATCCTACCTTGGAATCAGAAAAAATTAGAAAGAATTAAGGAACTTCTTTTCAAATCAAGCTCACTTCAATGGAGTCTTTAAGTCTCAATGACTTAGAAAAATAAAGGAAGAAGAAGCTTTAAACACTCATCGATCTTTTCACCTACGGTGCTTCATCACAAGTGTGATATCTAATGAGCGGAGGATATAAATTTCCTCCAACTTCGTTATAGTGGCCATGAGCCCCTAATGACAAAGAAATGCTGCAGGAGCACCCAAGCTCCACTGAAGCGGGAGTCAGCTGACATCACCTACCTTCATTACAGTAGCTACTGTCCATAGTAGAGGCCTTGTTAAAGCGAGCTGGATCAGCAACTTGAACAAAATTATCTAAGGTCTCGACTGGACCCTCAATATTCATTTTGGATTTTTTAAAAAAAACCAAACATGCTACCCAACCAGAAACAATATTCTAGACTTAACAAAATTGACAAAACAACTAATGGAGTTCATCTCAAAATAATGTTAACCTAAGTCCATACTACAACCAAAATATCTACTACAAGCAAATAAGCAAGTGTCCCAAAATCAAACCAACAACCACGGGTCCCTAACCAAAGGTCTCACTATACAAAAATCAATATTCCAGAGCTAACAACCTTAATGGAGATCACACTTGAGCTTTGGTTACCATAAATGTCAATCGAAGTCAATCCTTTCAACACAAAAGATAAAACTAGAGAAAAACTCATCTAAAACTCTCCCCAACACCCAACAGAGCAAACCACCCGCCCTGACAAGTCACAACTACAACACATAAGCTATTGGAAAGGAGCAAAATAGTAAAATATGTAAAATCAAGAAACTGACCATGAGGGTCATTTACACATATGTTCCATGTATCATAAAAAACGGACTCAATTATCAACTTTTCAAATAACAACAAATCTAACAAAATCATTTAACACCCTATTAAAATTTTATTTATGACGTCGCTCAAGCATAAATAGCTAAAACACATTAAAATTAGCGAAAGCTTCAAGCGTGTGCTTCTAAACATTTGCGATAACAAAATAAATAATTTTATTTTTGAATTTTCACCACCCAAATCTTCTCCAAATAAGCTCAAATATGAAACATAAAGTTCATGTATCATAAATAACAAATTTCAACAATCAATATGTCAAAATAACAACACTTACAAACCCATTGAGCACTCTTCAATTTTATTTTCATATATGTTTGTGCTCAAACATATATGATTGAAACACATGTTAAGAATGATTAAAATATCAACCATGAGCATCTAAATGCAAAAGAAGAAACATAAGAAGCAAAAAATACATATATGATTTCCTGAAAATGATCTAATAATGGGTATTTGTGAATAAAAAGCATAGGGTTATTGGTTAAATTGGCGATAAAAAAGGAGTACCCCATGAAATTTTTATCCAAAAATTAAACATGTCCATTGGGTCAAATCAATCATGTCCAACCATGTAAAGACCCATTCCATCATTATTAATTAAAAATATCTATGATAAAATTCCCAAGTAAGAAATTTTATATATCAAGACGGAGTTCAAGCTGGGATCATCCCCATCATGGATAGAAAATTGTCTTAGGAACGAGAAGAATGAGTGAAGGCCACTTCTTAGGACCGCTATAGTGATCTCTTGGTCACTATAGTGGGGCCGTTATAGTGAACCATAAGCAATTTTCACGGTGCCAAGCAGTAACTCCAGCGGGTTTTAAAACTCTTTTCCCCAACCCAAGTTCTAAAGTGGTTGCCTCCTACTAAAAGTACACTAGGGATATTTTTAAGAAAAATATATCGATAATGGAAAGACAAGGCTCTCAAGGAACACATCTCAAACTTATCCTCAAGTATTCTCCATCAATCTCGCTTGAAAAGAATTTAGTGAACTAGGCTTCATGCATGTTACAATAATAGTTTTGCATCTAGGTAGGTTATGATTTATGAGTAGTAGACTGTGGTTATAATATGTATACATAATATTGATTTGATAGGAGAATCATGATTAGACATGCATGCACCACATTTTGATGAATAAAACATGTACTTAAGTAAAGAGATCTAATTGTGTGGTTATATGCTAATCATATGTATCCCGTGAAGGGTGTTTCATATTGGTATGTCTTATTTAATGAATTATAAGGTGAATATGTTGAGATGGATAGTGATAGAGTAATTGTATGAACTTGTAACCTAAAGAATTGACTTAATTACCTAAAGGTATGATATTCCTATTTAGCTATTGCTATGATAAATGATAAAAATAAGGGGAGGGGTTTCCTTGTTGTTAATTAAAGTTTATACTTAATTTAGATTCATGTAATCTTTTAAGTTGAATGCTTGTTGATTGGTATTCATACATGCTAGTAAATGTGAAGTAGTTGTTGATGTTAAAGAATGCATAAGTATTGATTGATGAATTTATTGAGTTACATGTACTACAATTGTATTTAGAATTGTTGTACATTAAGTTTATATGTGTGAGAGGAGTAAGGTTAACTATAACATTTCCATTGATGAGTGGCTCATGTTCAAGGTGATATGACAGATGAGAAGTTGCATATATTCAATGGGTTGGGTACCTTGATGATATGATACATGTACAAAGTTGAACCCCAACAGGTAATGACTATAGGAAGAACATAAGACCCCTTAGCATGTGCACAAACAAAAGAGTATGATACAGTGGTGGTATGTCTAGTGGTGCCTATACGCATATGCATTCATGTTTTGAGAAAATTGGTATGAGTGTCAATTCTTGCATATACTTATATTGCTTTATGAATTTTGTAACCTAAGATGATATGGTGTGGCATATGTTGTGATCTTGAGTTAAGGATTATGTTATAATATTAGTTTGTGACTTGTGCATCATGTTGCTTGTCAGGGGTGGGTCATAACATTTTCAACATAATAAGAGAATAGTGGTTGAGTAGTGATATTATCATGGTGCTATGTGCTTATTAGGATTATTTAATGTTTCTATTCATTGAAAATACTTATCACATTAATTAAGGAATCTTGTTGGTTTCGTACAGGATTTCAGGTTGAGCTTGTGATTTCCATATTATGTTGCTTGATCAAACACTTCTCGACCAATGGTGCTTACCAACATGTATGAAGTACTTACACTACTCTTGCTACATCCTTTAGGTTTACAAATGTGTTGTAGGTTGACTTGAAGTATTTTATGTAGAGCAATGAGTATTCGTCAACAACTTCTACAATTCTCTTGATGTATTAAATTGGCTTGTTCAGACTACGATTAGATTTCTACTTTTATGTCAAATTCCTTTATGATATGATACTTTCTCCTTAAATTCTCATATTTTCTATTATGTTGTGTTGTATGTATGTCAAATGGCTAGTGTAGGGCCTCTCGGGGCCTTATACACCATGGCACATCTAGGGTGTACTTTGGGTCATGACAAACTTGGTATTTAGAGAATAAGGTTTTAGAAAAGGTCCTAGGATGTCTGACAAGCCTCGTTGAGTAGAGTTTTGTTCATGAATGTGAAGCGCGCCACATTTATGAATAGGAGGCTAAAATATATTTAGAAAAATTCACTTCTTTTGTTACTCTAAAGTCGTGCCATAGAGTTTACCTCTATAAAGATCCTTATCCTAAATCTTGTCCGATGCTTTTCAGGATATGGCCCCTCTAAGAGCTTATGTGAGAAGGAATGTCGGTGAAAATGTGGAGCCTAAATTTCCTCAAGTTCCAGTTGATCCTTTAGCCGAGCAAGTGACTCATGCTAAATTCCTAGCCATTATCCAAGTGTTGACTCAAGCCATAACAACCCAAGCTAATAGAGAAGTCATTGCTCCCGTGAACCAAATGTGGGTAAGGCGACGACAAAGATAAGGGACTTCACTAGGATGAATCCCCCAGAGTTTCATGGGTCGAAGGAGGATGAGGATCCTCAAGAGTTCATTGATGAGGTGTCTAAGATAGTGGGAATTATGGGATTGTGTATAGTGGAGAAGATGGAGTTGGCCGCTTATCAACTTAAGGGGGTTGCTCAAGTTTTGTTTAACCAAATGAAGGAAGAGAGGGTGGTTGATACAGGTCCTCTTGATTGGGAGAAATTCAAATGAGAATTTCTTGATCGTATCTTTCCTATTGAGATGAGGGAGGCAAAAGAGCTTGAGTTCATTAATTTCTGCCAAAGCAATATGACTATGAAGGAGTATGCTTTGAAGTTCACTCAATTGGCTAAGTATGCTCCGACAATGGTTGTGACTCTAGAGCAAGGATGGGTAAGTAAGTTTGTGACAAGTGTGTCCAAAATGGTGGTCAAGGAGTGCCATACTGCCATGTTGATTAGATAGATGGATATCTCTCGTTTGATGATACATGCCCAATAATTTGAAGAGAAAAAGATCAAGGAAAGGGCAAGAGAGTCCAAGATGGCAAAGACAGGTGACGGTGAATTTTCTCATTCTAGGTCTGGTGGACAATGTCGTTCTAAATGCCAGCAAACATTTTCTGGTCAAGGATCTTCTAATAATTCAAAAAAGATAGGTTTCTAACCCTAAGCCTCAAGGGAGTGGTGGAAATAGATCTTCTATTCCCATTTGCCAAAGGTGTGGTAAGAGCCACTCGGGAAAATGTTTAGCCGGTACGAACGGTTGCTCTAGTAGTGGAAAGAATGGTCACAAGGAGAAGGATTGTCCATTGCAAGCTAGCAAGGGAAGGGATGGTAGGCAAGCATGGCCTAATGGTTCTGGTTTGGGTGCTCCAAAGCAAAATATATTCTATGCTCTTCAGACTCGATAGGATCATGATGGTTCTCCATATGTTGTGACCGGTATGTTGAATGTATTTCATTTTGATGTGCATGCTTTGCTTGATCCGGGTGCTACGTTGTCATTTGTTACTCCCTATATATATGGCCATGAGATTTGATGTTGGACCTGAAATTCTTTCTAATCCTTTTCATGTCCCTACTCCCATTGGTGATTCTATTGTTGCTAGAAAAGTTTATAGAAATTGTCCTATTTTTGTCTCTCATAGAGTCACTCATGTTGATCTTGTAGAGCTTGATATGATAAATTTTGATGTTATTATTGGGATGGACTGGCTTCATGCATGTTATTCTTCCATAGATTATAGGACCCGATTGGTCACATTCAAGGTTCCAAACGCACCTATTATGTCATGGGATGAGGGAAATTAAGTTCTTAAGGGTAAATTTATATCTTGCTTAAAGGCTAGGAAGCTGATTTCTAAGGATTGCATTTTTAATATAATTTTGGTTAGGAATAAATATTCTGAAACCCCTACTCTTGACTCAGTTCCGATTGTAAATGAGTTTACATAAGTGTTTCCCGATGATCTTCTCGATATTTCTCTCGAAAGGGAAATATACTTCAGTATTGACTTCTCCCAGATACCCAAGCTAATTATGTTCCTTCATACCGTATGGCCGTGATAGAACTTAGGAGTTAAAGGATCAATTGAAATATCTATTGGATAAGGAATTCATTAGACCGAGTATCTCACCATGGGATTCTCCAATTTTATTTGTTCAAAAGAAGGATAGTTCTCTCTGAATGTGCATTGACTATCGACAATTTAATAAGGTTACCATAAAGAATAAGTATCCTATTCCAAGGATAGATGATTTGTTTGATCAACTCTAAGGAGTGAGTTATTTCACCAAGATTGACCTTCGGTCGAGTTTTCACCAATTGAAAGTGAAGGAGAGAGACATTCCAAAGACAGCTTTTTAGACTCGATATGGTCGCTATGAATTTTTAGTAATGTATTTTGGTTTAACTACTTCCCCAGCAGTGTTCATGGATTTTATGAATAGATTCTTCAAGTAATATCTTGACATGTTTGTGATTTTATTTATTGATGATATTTTAATTTACTCTTGGAGTGAGGGTGAGCATGTTGATCATCTGAGAATTGTTTTGAAAATTTTCAAGGATCAGGAATTGTACACTAAGTTTAACAAGTGTGTGTTTTGGTTAAGGTTCATTGCTTTCTTTGGCCAAATTGTCTCTGGTGAAGGCATTCAAGTCGATCCTAAGAAAACTGAGGCGGTTAAGAATTGGCCTAGACCTTTGTCTGCTTAAGATATACGGAGAATCTTGGGTTTGGAAGGTTACTATAGAAGGTTTGTGGAAGGATTATCCTCTATTGCTTCTCTGTTGACAACATTGACTCAAAAAAGGGTACAAATCTTATGGTCGGAAGCTTGTGAGAAGAGTTTCCAAGAGTTGAAGGATAGACTCACTTCAACCCCTATTTTGACATTACTGGAAGGATCAGATGGTTTTGTGGTATATTGTAATGCTTCACAGACTGGTCTTGGTTGTGTTCTGATGCAACATGGGAAAGTCATTGCCTATGCTTCAAGGAAATTGAATGTGCACGAAAAGAATTATCCGATGCATGATTTGGAATTAGCAGCGGTAGTGTTTTCCTAAAGATTTAGAGGCATTACTTATATGGTGTTCATGTGGACGTGCTTACCGACCACAAGAGTTTGAGTTATGTGTTCACTCAAAAAGATTTGAATCTTCGCCGAAGGAGATGACTTGAGTTATTGAAGGACTACAACATGAGTGTCCTATATCATCCCGGTAAAGTGAATGTGGAGGCGGATGCTCTTAGTCGACTATCAATGAGAAGTGTTTCCCATGTAGAGGATGATAAGAAAGAGTTAGTTCATGATGTTCATAGATTGACCCAATTGGGTGTTCACTTGGTTGATTCTAATAAAGGTAGTGTGGTTGTTCATAATGGATCGGAATTGTCTTTTGTATCGGATGTGAAGGATAAGCAAGGTCTTGATCCGGTACTAGTTGATTTGAAGAAGTCGGTTTCTGAAAAAGCCATTGAGGCCTTCTCCCAAGGGGGAGATGGTGTCCTTTGATTCCAAGATCGATTATGTGTTCTCAATGTGGATGAGTAAAGAAATCTGATTTTGACAGAAGCTCATAGTTCTCGGTATTCTATTCACTCAGGAGCCACCAAGATGTACCATGATTTGTTGAAAGTCTATTGGTGGAATGCGATGAAGAGGTATATTGCAGAATTTGTGGCTAAATGTCCAAATTGTAAACAAGTGAAAGTTGAGCATCAGAAACTAGGTGATTTCGCTCAAAAGATTAGTATTCCTCCTTGGAAGTGGGAAGATTTGAATGTGGACTTTATTGCAAGTTTACCTCACAGTCGTTGTTAGTTTGATTCGATGTGGGTCATTGAGGACCGAATGATGAAATCGGCTCACATTCTTCCCATTAAGATTTCATTTTTAGCAAAGGAGTATGCCAAACTTTATATTCGGGAAATGGTTGTAATATCCCAAGCTTTCAAGGAACTTAAAAATGTAAAACTCACCTGAAGACAGTGACCTACGGAGGCCACCTACGGGCCGTAGATGGATTGACGGGCCGTAGGTGGGGACCGTCAATGGCACTGTGAACTTTCAGGATTTCCAAGTTTCTGAAATTTGACCTACGGAGTAGCATGATGGTTCGTAGTTCAGTTGACGAGCCGTAGATGGGTTTCGTAGATACCTTCAAGACTTAGCCAAATTTTCAGCCCAAAATGAACTCTCTGAATCAATTAACGGAAGAACAGGATGGTCCGTCAATTGATGTACGGACTGTAGATCCTGTCTGTCGATTGGCCTCGACAGTTATTAATTAAGGGACTTTTTGGTCTTTTCCCTAATTGATTTCCTAATAAGCTAAGCCGGTTATACCCCTAATCTAAACCCTATAAATACTTCTTAAGCCTAATTTCTCTAATTATATTCCATTCCCAAATATCTCCTCTCAAATGTCTCTTTCTCTCTAAAAGAAACTCAGTTAAGCTTCAAGGAAGAAGAAGAAGCTAGGATCCTCCATTGAAGACTTTCAATCCTCTCCAATTCTTGTTGGTTTCTTTGAGGTATGATAGTGTTCACAATTAGAAGTCCTTTCCTCCAATGGGTCCTCCCTTTTCTTCAAGATTTTCAAGGTTTACTCTACCCCAATTGAATTAGGGTTTTTGCTCAATTATTGTGGGTTCTTCAATTATGATTTTAATTGTTGATTTTATGATTCCTAGTGCACGATCTAGCGTGATAAAGTAACTTACTACATGAATTAGCGTGAATTACATGATTTGATGTAAAGTTTGCATGAAACCCCATGATCCCAAGCTAATTCTCTACAATTTGATAATCTATGCTTTGATTGTTAAGTTGAGCTATGATATGATGAAGTTTATGACATCTTAATGAATTTAAGCATGAATTATGAATGAATTGAGGATAATCCTATGAATTTAGCATGATCAAGTCAAAAGCATGATTTTCCTCTATTGTGTGAGTTCCTTCAAGTATGGGTAAATTGTCTTAATTATGGCTTTCTAAGCATGAGCTTTCATTAATTTGCATGATATGACTTGAACTTATATGAACCCATATGAACTCTATGATCTATGAACTATGAGCATGATGAAATAAGTAAGGATAAAGCTATTGAACTTATGCATGTCTCATATGAAGTTGGTAATGAATTAAGGGTGCTTTGAGAGTAAAGTACCAAAGTTATGATTCGATGATGTTATGGTTATGGGTTAAAGGTTTTCTCACGTAATTCTCCCAACATGACTAATAGAAGAACAAGAGGCGATTAACCAGGTTCCATAATGTAGGAAAAGCGGCGATTACCCAAGTCTACAAATAATGAGCTTATGACTAATGTAGATAAGAGGCGACTACCCATGTCTACCTAAGATAAAATGAACTATGATTAATCTGTGGGAAGTATGCTTAGTACCGAGTGGACAAGTGGCGATTACCCATATCCCATAACCTATGTGCCACTGTAGGGTGATGGTCTATGATAGACACTAGCTAGTGGATCCACATAAGTTAAGAAGTTCATGTTCTTACCTTGGCAAGTAGGACACCTCTTTTCGGTGTGGGGTAGACTCCAGATTCCATGTTGATAGCTCACATGGTTTTATATGTCGGTTAAGGCTATTCCCCACAAGATAATGAACACAAGTGTTCCTATGATAAAGTAAAGAGAAGAATAGAAAGATGATTTAGCTTGCTTTGGCCATGGTGTATGCTTTATGCTTCATGTTCCTTATGCTTTTTATCATGATTTAGCTTGGCCCTTACATGTCATGATTATATCTCACTCTAGCATGATTTTTGTTTTTATGTGCATTGCTATCATACTTAGTACTTAATTGTGCTAACGCATACTCTTGACTACATTAACTTCTTTGATGTAGGACGCGGCGATTCACCATCCACTCATGGCTAGAGCATGATTAGAGATTTGATAGAATACTTGGTGAGTCCTCATCCATACGAGGACATAGCCTAGTTCTTATTTTATTTCAGTTTATGATTTGTATTGGTTATGTCTCAGACCTTGTTCTTTATATTAGACTGGCTTTGAGACATAAGATGTAGACTTCCACTGTTTCATTCAAAAGCTTTGATGTGAAATCTATTTTGAACTCTTAATCTCTACTATCTTGTATGTATGTATGCTAAGTGGCTTGTATGAGGCCTTTCGAGGTATTGTATGCCATGTCACATCTAGGGGGTACCTTGGGTCATGAAAAACTTGGTATTCAGAGCACAAGGTTTTAGAAAGATCCTAGGATGTCTCATAAGCCGCGTCAAGTAGAGTCTTGTTCATGAGTTTGAAGCGCGCCACACTTATGAATGAGAGGCTATAAGACGTTTAAGAAATTGTACCTCTTTCATTATTCCTAAGTCGTGCCATAGAGTTTAACTCTATAAGTCTCTCTCCTAATCCATATCCTATGCGTTTCAGGTTATGGCGACCTGAAGAGCTTATGCTAGAAGAAACATGGGAGAGAATGTGGAACAAGAAGCTCCTCCTCAAGCTCCTCAAGTTCCAGCCGACCCTTCGGCGGAACAAGTTACTAATGCAGAGTTTAGGGCTGCTTTCCAAGTGTTGGCTCAAAACGTGACGGCTTAAGCCAATAGAGAGGTGGTGGCTCCCGTGAACCCAAATGTGGGTATGACGGCATCAAGAGTGAGGGACTTTACGAGGATGAATCCTCCGAACTTCCATGGTTCTAAGGTTGAGGAAAATCCTCAAGAATTCATTGATGAAGTATACAAGGTGTTGATGATTATAGGTGTGACGTCGGAAGAGAAAGCGGAGTTGGTTGCTTATCAACTCAAGGGTGATGTCCAAATTTGGTTCAATCAATGGAAGAGTGAGAGGATGGTCAATGAGGGTGGGAGAAATTCAAGGTTGCTTTCCTTGATAGGTTCTCTTCCCTTGAGATGAGGGAGGCAAGGGTGCTTGAGTTCATCAATCTTCGTCAAGGGAATATGAGTGTGAAAGAGTATGCTTTGAAGTTCACACAATTGTCTCGATATGCTCCTTCCATAGTTGCCGATCATAGGGCAAGAATGAGCAAGTTTGTTTCGGGAGTGTCTGAAATGTTTGTTAAAGAGTGCCGCACCGCTATGCTTGTTAATGACATAGATATTTCTCATCTTATGGTGTACACTCAACAAATAGAGGAATAAAAGCTCAAGGAAAGGTCTAGAGAGAATAAGAGGGCTAGGACCGATGATGGTAACTTTTCACACTCAAGGTCCGATAGGCATGGTCGTCCTAGATTTCTACAAAGGTTCTCTAACCAAGGCTCATCCAATGTTCCTCCTAAGTTCAACAAAGATAGGGTGTCTAACCCTAAGCCTCAAGGAGGAAATGGTGCTGGTTAGTCATTGTCTTCTTGTCCTAAGTGTGGGAGAAAGCATGAGGGTAAATGTCTAGCTGGTTCTAATACATGCTTTGGTTGTGGTAAGATGGATCACAAGATAAGGGATTTCCCCTTAGCAGCTAAGAATGAAGAGGATAACCATCGATGCGTTCAATCCAAAAATCCGTCAAGTTCTAGTGGGAATCAGAAGGAAAACCGATTTTATGCCCTTCAAGGTCATCAAGAACAAGAGAGCTCTCCCGATGTGGTTATCGGTATATTGAAAGTTTTCCACTTTGATGTTTACGCATTGCTTTATCCCGGTGCTACCTTGTCTTTTGTGACGCCATATGTGGCTATGAGGTTTGATGTTGTTCCGGATGTGTTGCTAGATCCTTTTCGTGTCTCTACTCCGATTGGAGAATCTATCATGGCTAAGAGAGTTTATAGAGATTGTCCCGTCTCCTTATCCCATAGAGTCACTCATGTTGATCTTGTAGAGCTTGATATGCTAGATTTTGATGTTATTCTTGGGATGGATTGGTTGCATGCTTGCTATGCCTTTATTGATTGTTGGACCCGAATGGTCAAATTTCGATTTCCAAATGAGCCTATCCTAGAGTGGAAGGGAGGAAATTTTATGTTTGGAGGTCAATTTGTTTCTTATCTTAAAACTAGAAAGATGATCTCTATAGGTTGCATTTACCATCTTGTTAGGGTGAGGGATATAGATTCTGAAACTCCTATTCTTGAGTCGGTCCCCGTTGTTAATGAGTTTTCGGAAGTGTTTCCCGATGATTTACCCAGTATTCCTCCCAAAAGGGAAATAGACTTCGGTATTGACCTTCTCCCAGATACGCAACCTATTTCTATTCCTCCTTATAGAATGGCTCCGGTGGAACTTAAGGAACTAAAAGAGCAATTAAAAGACTTGTTGGATAAGGGTTTGATTTTCTCCATAGGGTGCTCCGATCTTGTTTTTGAGGAAGAAGGATGGTTCACTCCGTATGTGCATTGACTATCGCCAATTGAACAAGGTAACAATTAAGAATAAGTATCCTCTTCCAAGGATAGATGACTTGTTTGATCAACTTCAAGGGGCTAGTTAGTTCTCTAAGATTGACCTTCGTTCGGGCTATCACCAATTATGGGTGAAAGAAGATGATATTTCGAAAATGGCTTTCCGGACTAGGTATGGTCACTACGAGTTCTTGGTAATGTCATTTGGATTGACAAATGCTCCGACCGCATTTATGGACTTGATGAATAGGGCGTTTAACCAATACCTTGACATGCTCGTGATTGTGTGTATTGATGACATCTTGATCTACTCAAGGAATGAGGATGAGCATACTAGTCATTTGAGGATTGTGTTGCAAGTCCTCAAGGACCAACAACTCTTTGCGAAGTTTAGCAAATGTGAGTTTTGGTTAAGGTCTGTGGCTTTTCTTGGTCACATTGTCTCCGGTAAGGGTATTGAGGTAGATCCTAAGAAGATGGAAGCGGTTAAGAATTGGCCTAGACCTTTATCGCCTTCGGATATCCGTAGTTTCTTGGGCTTAGCCGGTTATTATAGGAGGTTTGTTGAAGGGTTTTCCTCCATTGCTTCTCCATTGACGGCTTTGACTCAAAAGAAGGTTAAGTTTGTATGGTTCGAGGCATGTGAGAAGAGTTTCCAAGAATTGAAAGATCGACTTACTTCGGCTCCGATATTGACTCTACCGAAATCCGATGGTTTTGTAGTTTATTGTGATGCCTCGAGAATTAGGCTACGATGTGTTCTTATGCATAACGAGAAAGTCATTGCTTATGCTTCAAGGCAACTTAAGGTGCTTGAAAAGAACTATCATACTCATGATTTGGAATTAGTGGCGGCTGTGTTTGCTTTGAAAATATGGCGGCATTATTTGTATGGGGTACATGTAGATATCTTCACCGACCATAAGAGTTTGCAATATGTGTTTAAATAGAAAGATTTGAATTTCCGCCAAAGAAGGTGGCTTGAGTTGTTAAAAGACTATGATATGAGTGTTCTCTATCACCCTGGTATGGCTAAAGTGGTGGCGGATGCTCTTAGTCGATTATCTATGGGTAGTGTTGCTCATGTTGATGATGGTAAGAAAGAGTTGGTTCGCGATGTCCATAGATTAGCTCGATTGGGTGTTAGATTGGTTGATTCTACTAAAAGTGTTGTTACAGTTCATAATGGTTCTGAATTCTCTTTTGTGCATGATATGAAGGCTAAACAAGATCTTGATCCTAACTTAGTTGAAATAAAGAAAGCGGTTCTAAAGAAGTCCGTTGAGGCTTTCTCCCAATGGGGAGATAGTGTGTGCTTCGATGTCAAGGTCATTTGTGTGTTCCCAATGTAGAGGGCTTAAAAGAGCAAATTTTATCGGAAGCCCATAGTTCTCGATATTCCATCCACCCAGGAGCTACCAAAATGTACCTTGATTTGCAGGAAATTTATTGGTGGAATGGAATGAAGAAAGATATTGCGGAGTTTGTGGCTAACTGCCCTAATTATCAACAAATGAAAGTTGAGCATCAAAGGCCGGGAAATTTTACCCATGATATTAGTATTCCTACTTGGAAGTGGGAAGATGTGAATATGGACTTTATTGTTGGTTTTCCTCGCACAAAGTGACACTATGATTCAATTTGGGTAGTTGTTTATATAATCACGAAGTCAGCCCATTTCATTCCAATCAAGACTTCTTATTTGGAGGAGGATTATGCTAAGTTGTATTTGAGGAAAATGGTTAGGCTGCTTGGAGTACCTTTATCCATCATCTCCGATCGTGGTGCACAATTCACTTCTCAAATTTTAAAGTCGTTCCAAAAAGGTCTTGGTACTCGTGTTAAGCTTAGTACGGCCTTTCATCCCCAAATTGATGGGCAAGCGGAACGTACTATTCAAACTTTGGAGGATATGTTGAGAGCATGTGTAATTGATTTCAAGGGTACTTGGGATGATCATTTGCCTTTGATTGAGTTTGCTTATAGTAATAGCTACCAGTCTAGCATTGGTATGGTTCCATTTAAGGCTCTCTATGGTAGGAGGTGCAGATCTCCATTGGTTGGTTTGAAGTTGGTGAAGTTGCTTTAATTGGCCCCGAGTTGGTGCATGAGGATATGGAGAAAGTTTGACTTATTAGGGAAAGGTTAAGAACGGCCCAAAGTCAACAAAAGTCCTATGCCGATGTTTGAAGGAGAGATTTAGAATTTGATGTTGATGATTGGGTTTACTTGAAAATTTCACCCACGAAGGATGTAATGAGATTTGGGAAGAAAGGGAAACTTAGTCCCCGTTATGTAGGCCCGTATCAGATTTTGAGACGTGTTGGTAAGGTTGCTTATGAGCTTGACTTGCCTAATGATTTGGCATCAGTGCATCAAGTTTTCCATGTCTCCTTGTTGAAGAAGTGTGTTGGTGATCCGACATCTATAGTGCCATTAGAGAATCTTGGCATAAAGGATAGTCTTATTTATGAAGAAGTTCCGGTTGAGATTTTAGACCGACAAGTCCGGAAGTTAAGAAATAAAGAAGTTGCTTCTGTGAAAGTTCTATGGAGGAATCATTTAGTTGAGGGTTCTACTTGGGAGGCCGAAGCCGATATGATGTCCCGATATCCTCATCTCTTTCCTTCCAACCCTCCTCTAGCTTGAGGTATCTAGTTCCTCATGGTTCATTCTTTTGGCCTCATATGTCATAGTTGATCTCCAGGATTCCTTGATTATGCATGTTCATGAAGAGTCTTATATGATTTTCTGCATTTGTGTATGAGTTGCATAAATTCTTCATGATATGATGTGTTGATCATGCTTTAGGTTGCAGTTGATGTTTCCTCCTCGTATATCTGCATTTATGTGATTCCATGCTAGGTTAGGTTGTTAGTCCGTGCTTATTACCCTTCTCATGATGTCTTGATTTTCATTCGAAGACGAATGTTCCCAAGGGTGAGATAATGTAATACCCAAAGCTTTCAAGGAACTGAAAAATGCAGAACTCACCTGAGGACAGTGACCTACGTAGGCCACCTACGGGCCGTAGATGGATTGACGGGCCGTAAGTGGGGACCGTCAATGGCACTGTGAACTTTTAGGATTTCCAAGTTTCTGAACTTTGACCTACGGAGTAGCAGGACGGTTCGTAGTTCAGTTGACGGGCCGTAGGTGGGTTCCGTAGATGCCTTCAAAACTTAGCCAAATTTTCAGCCCAAAATGAACTCTCTGAATCAATTAACAAAAGAATAGGACGGTCCGTCAATTGATGTACGACCCGTAGATCTTGTCCGTCGATTTGCCCGACAGTTATTAATTAAGGGCATTTTGGTCTTTCCCTAATTGATTTCCTAATAAGCTAAGTAGGTTATACCCCTAATCTAAACCTTATAAATATTTCTTAAGCCTAATTTCTCTCATTATATTCCATTCCCAAATATCTCCTCTCAAATATCTCTCTCTCTAAAAGAAACTCCCTCAAGCTTCAAGGAAGAAGAAGAAGCTAGGATCCTCCATTAAAGAGCTTCAATCCTCACAAATTCTTGTGGGTTTCTTTGAGGTATGATAGTGTTCACCATTAGGAGTCCTTTCCTCCAATGGGTCCTCCCTTTTCTTCAAGATTTTCAAGGTTTACTCTACCCCAATTGAATTAGGGTTTTTGATCAATTATTGTGGGTTTTTCAATTATTGACTTTATGATTCCTAGTGCACGATCTAGCGTGATAAAGTAACTTAGAGCATGAATTAGCGTGAATTATATGATTTGATGTAAAGTTTGCATGAACCCCCATGATCCCAAACTAATTCTCCCCAATTTGATAATCTATGCTTTGATTGTTGGGTTGAGCCATGAATGGATGAAGGTTATGACATCTTTCTGAAACTAAGTATGAATTATTAATGAATTAAGAATAATCCTATGAATTTAGCATGATCAAGTCAAATGCATGATTTTCCTCTATTATGTGAGCTCATTCAAGTATGGGTAAATTATATTAATTATAGCTTTCTAAGCATGAGCTTGCATTAATTTGCATGATATGAGTTGAACTTACATGAACCCATATGAACTCTATGATCTATGAACTATGAGCATGATGAACTAAGGAAGGATAAAGTTAATGAACTTATGCATGTCTCATATGAAGTTGATAATGAGTTAAGGGTGCATTAGGAGTAAAGTACCAAAGTTATGATTCGATGATGATATGGTTGAGTGGTGAAAGGTTTTCTCACGTAATTCTCCCAACACGACTAATAGAAGAACAAGAGGTGATTACCCATGTTGTTAAGGAGCTATTCTAATGAATGAAGGGAAAAGAGGCGATTACCCATGTTTCCAAATGTAGACAAAGCGGCGATTACCCAAGTCTACCAATAATGAGCTTATGACTAATGTAGACAAGAGGTGACTACCCATGTTTACCTCAGATAAAATGAACTATGATTAATCGGTGGGAAGTTTGCTTAGTACTGAGTGGACAAGTGGCTATTACCCATGTCCCATAACCTATTTGCCACCATAGGGTGATGGTCTATGATAGACACTAGCTAGTGGATTCATATAAGTGAAGAAGTGCATGGTCTTACCTTGGCAAGTAGGACACCTCATTATGGTGTGGGGTAGACACCGAATTCCATGTTGATAGCTCACATGGTCTTATATGTCGGTTAAGGCTATTCCCCACAAGTTAATGAAAACAAGTGTTCCTATGATAAAGTAAAGAGAAGAATAGAAAGATGATTTAGCTTGCTTTGGCCATGGTATATGCTTTATGTTTCATGTTCCTTATACTTTTTATTATGTTTTTTCTTAGCCCTTGCATGTCATGATTATATCTCACTCTAGCATGATTTATGTATTTATGTGCATTGCTATCATACTTAGTACTTAATTGTGCTAACGCATACTCTTGCCTACACTTGTTTGATGTAGGACGCGGCGATTCACCATCCACTCGTGGCTAGAACTTGATTAGAGATTTGATAAAAGACTTGGTGAGTCCTCATCCATCCGAGGACATAGCCTAGTTCTTATTTCCTTTCATGTATTTTCAATTCAGTATATGATTTGTATTGGGTTACGTCCCAGACCTTATTCTTTATAGTAGATTGGCTTTGAGACATGAGATGTAGACTTTCGCTGTTTCATTCAAAAGCTTTGATATGAAATCTATTTTGAACTTTTAATATCTACTATCTTGTATGTATGTATGCTAAGTGTCTTGTATGAGGCCTTTCAGGATTTTGTACGCCATATCATGTCTAGGGGGTACCTTGGGTCTAGACAATGGTAAGGTTGCATGGAGTGCCCTTGTCCATTTTCTCATATCGTGGTACTCAATTTACGTCTCAGTTTTGGATGTCATTTTAGAAAGTTCTTGATACTCAAGTGAAACTTAGCATGACATTCCACCCTCAAACTGATGGACAAGTCGAGCATACTATCCAAACCCTAGAAGATATGTTAAGAGCTTGCGTGATAGATTTCTAAGGTAGTTGGGGTTATTATTTGCCTTTATTGAGTTTGCCTATAATAATAGCTATTACCCGAATATCGAAATGGCTCAATTTAAGGCTCTTTAGGAGGTGTAGGCCCCCTATTGGTTGGTCTAATGTTTGTGAGGTCACATTGATAGGGCCCGAGCTAGTGCATGAGGCTATGGACAAGGTTTGACTCATTTGCGAAAGGTTGAAAATGGCTCAAAGTCGACAAAAGTTTTATGCCAATGTAAGGAGAAGAAAGCTTGAATTTGAATTTAATGATTGGGTCTATTTGAAAATTTCACCCATGAAGGGTGTGATGTTTTTTGCAAAGAAAGGGAAGCTTAGTCCCGATTATGTGGACCCATATATGATTTTGAGGTGTATTGGCAAGGTTGCACATGAACTTGAGTTTCCTAATTATCTAACATTGGTAAATCCAGTATTTCATGTCTGTTTATTAAAAAAGTGTGTTGGAGATTCGACGTCCATTGTGCCTTTGGAAGGTTTGGGAGTTAAAGAAAATCTTTCCTATGAAGAGGTTCCGATTGAGATTTTGGACCGGTAAGTCCGAAAGTTGAGAAATAAATAAATTGCTTTTGTGAAAGTTCTTTCGAAGAATTAATTAGTTGAGGGTGCTACTTGGGAGGCCGAAGCCAATATGATGTCTCGGTATCCTCATTTCTTTTCCTCCGCTCCTATTCTAGCTTGAGGTATTAGTTCCTCATCATTCATTCTTTTGGATTCATGCATTTTTAGTCATTCTCATGTTTCCATATGCATGCATGTTCATAAAAAAACTTGATTTATAATGTTATGATTTAGCTTGGAGTGATTCTCAATGTTTATGTGCATTTTGATGAGATTTGCATTCATGTTGGGTTGTTGGTTTCTCTCCTACTCTATTCATACTAGCTTGAGTCCCATTCGAGGATGAATGTTCCCAAGGGGGAGATATTGTAGCACCTTGGAAATTTAAAAAGGAAAGGACTTCATGTTTTGGCTACTAGTTGTGTCCTACGAGACTAGTCTAAGGTTCGTAGAACTTTCTATAGGTCGTAAATGAAACTCATAGGATAGAGGTTTAGTTTAGGAAAAATTCAAGTTTTTGATGTTTGACCTACGAGTGAACAGGCAGGGTCGTCGTTTGGACTATGGGTCGTAGGTGGGTTCTGTAGAAGGGTCCCAAACTTAGTTGAATTTTGGACTAGAACTTGTGTTCTACGGATGGGGTCTACAGACCGTAAGAAGTTAGATGGACCATAGAAAGGTCTCATGGAAAGCAAGATGAATTTTAGGTTTCTCAAGTTGGTTCTACGATTGACCAGTACGGGCCATAGGAAGTCTTACGGACCGTAGGTCCAAACCCGTAGGTCCATTTGGTAGTTATTTTTAAAGGATATTTAGGTCTTTTCCTAGGCATTTAATACCTATACTATGTCGTTTTGATCCTAATTTTATGTCCTGTAACTATCCTTCTATTCCTAAATCTACCCAAACCCTTTCATTCTTTCAAATTCCCAAATCCCATCCAAATTCATCCCCTCCAAATCCTATCAAGCTTCAAGGGAGAAATCTATGGTTCTAGCTTCAAGTATCCTTTTTCCTCCATTTATTTTTGGCTTAAATCATCAAGGTATGTGGAAATTAATCAATGGGTTCCATTCACCCATTGAGTCCCAAAAGATCTCAATACTCCAAATTCAATTTCAACAAAATATATTTGGTTTTCATCCAATTCTCCATGGATCTTAATTGTTACGATTCAATTATTTGATTTTAGTCTTCTTATGAATAATTTAATTCAATTACATGTTTTCCTATTGATTTAATATGGACCCATGCATTATTCATGATTTTGACTATGAATTTATGAAGATATGAGTTTATGAAGAAAGCTATGAACTTATGAATGATGATTTATAAAAGTTTATGCATGCTTTATGAAAAGATGTTTTATGATCTAAAGAGTGCTTTTGTGATAAGCATCAATGAAATTGTGAAATGTTTACTCGCATAGTATGGGATCATGATTGGTGAAAGGTTTTACTCACATATGCTTGATTCATGATTTAAGAAGCTACTCTATGATAATTTAATCTTGGATTAGTAATTTAATTGTGCTCTTCCATGGATGATGTTATGTGTAAGAAAATAACTATTTCATTGGGGTTTAACTTAACACTAAGAGAACTTTGAGGTGGAGGCTCAAATAGGGTAGTCTCTAGTAGCAACCTCTAGTTCCAAACTACGTGCCCCCATAGGATTGTTTTAAATGACCTAGCTAGTGGATCCACAAATAGCATATGAATTATGATACTAAGTTCTACCTTTGCAAGAAGACTCTCCCTTCTCGATGTGGGAGTTACATCAGATTACATGTTATAGCTCACATGGTCTATTATCACTTAAAGCTAGTATCCCACAAAATGAACTAAAGTGCTTTCCAAGGTTTTATAAAGCTTTCATTATGATTTTAAGATGCATTGACCATGTCCATGATTTATGATTTTTCTTTAAAGGGTTTTTCTGTATTTTAGCTTTTTCATGTATATCATGTTTTCCCCTTATGTCCTCTTGTGGTCATGTTTTATGTTCTTATGCATATCCCTCATACTTAGTACATTCCATGTACTAATGTATACTTGTGTCTACATTGTTTTAAAATGTAGGGTCCGTCGATATTCCTCCTTCCGCTCGTGGCTAGTGGATTACCTTTTAGATTGAAGACTTTCTGAGTCCTCATGTTTAGAGGACCTTGTCACCTATGTTTTCATTCCTTTATGTCTTTTGTTTTTCGGCATTGTATATGGTGTATGGGGTGCGTCCCAACCACTCTTGATGTATTATATTGGCTTATCGAGACTATGATTAGATTTTTGCTTTTATGTCAAACTCTTTTATGATATATGAATTTCTCCTTAAATTCTCATATTTTCTATTATGTTGTGTTGTATGTAATCTCAAGTGGCTTTTGTAGGGCCTCTCCGGGTCTTATACGCCATGTCACGTCTAGGGTGTACTTTGGGTCGTGACATAAAGAGAACCTAGGGATGTGGTAGTTGGGGTCAATGATATGTAATTGGGTCATTGGATTTGCTTAATTTATGAAATTGTCATGGGTAGAGCAAATGAAAGTTGAATTTGTTGTTTCTCAATACGCAAACAAATTTCACTTTTGGTTTTCTGAAACCCCAAAGAGTATCAAATCAAACAATCAATTTAGTTCAAGTAAATCACTATATTTGTAGCAGCAATCATTAAATGGGTGTAAATCCAAGTCCTTGTGAATGCCTTCTTCCCACAATTCTTATCCCTTTCTCAAGCATGATAATAACTTATAGCATAAATTGATTGTTTTGCAACCTCTAAATCATAAAAAAACATGAAAAACTCATTAAATCCATAATCAATATTCATTAACTAAAGGAAATCAAAGTTAGCCAACTACAAAATGTGACCCAATATCACACACCCCTAGATTGAGGATTTTAGTTATTCATGCTAAAGGAAGTAAAAGCTATACCTAAATTGTCTTCAATATAATCCATAATAAATTGTAAGAAATCTTCAAAATCAATCACAAAGAAATTCCAAGATTCAACATTTGAGTAGTGTTTCTTCCCAAGGAATCTAAAAATGGAATAGAATGTTTTTCTATGAATTGTCACAACTTTTTCATCCCAAAAATGTCTATTTTCAATTCCCCAAAAACGTCCATGAAATATTGACAAAGTTATCCCTGCATTGAAAAGTGCTACTATAGTTGGACTTGACCAAGTGCGATTCACACTTGGCTTTAAAAATCTCTGAGATCATTCTTTTCAAGTGCTAATAACACTTGAACACTTTTGACTTCAAGTTCACTGATTTGCATCTTCTATTTGTTTCTTCAAAGTGCGTTTAGCACTAAAAGAAGTGGTATTCCCACTTCGAAGGAAACTTTGCTCATAACCTTCTATTCCAGAGTGTTGTTCAATTTTCACTAAAGTGCCTTTAGCACTTGGGCAACTTCCTTAAGAACTTAATGATTTTTTTCATTATTCCTCTTTAATCACTTCTTGCACCATTTCCTTGGCATCTTGGTCCAAAACTTACTCATCTTCTTACATTTGGAATACCTACATTCATGAGCATTTGAGCATGAAAATCACTCAAAATAGTGTGGATCAAGGTAATAATCCAAGCTTAGAGATCAACTAAGTTGATAAATAACCAACTTATCAAAATCCCAAATATGAATTATTTTTTGTCCTCAAGCAATTAAGATATTCCTATTAAGTAAGAAGAACCGTTGAATCCACACTATCACAAACGACCCCACTAACTTGACAAGCGCATAGAATTTGGTTGGCAATCGAATCACTCTTTAGCACACAACTTCTTGATCAAAATATTTTCTTATTGCCAATGGATGCACAATGTAATTCAATTCAAAATTGAAACTTCTCTAAGCATGAATCTAAGCTTTCAAAACTTGACTTCCTTTCACTATGTGTTTTCCCTTGCTCATTACCCTCAATTAAGAGTAAGACTTCACATCCTCATATTGAGGTTGCAATGCCACTTCCCAAAAGTGAGAATCCCACACTTAAGTAATTCACTTTGCACACATGAGCATGGCAGAAAAAAGTAACATCCACTCTTCTTAAGAAGTTCAAGAATCATACAAAGAGAATCTACAGTCTTGCCCTTCATGTAATTGCCACTAATGTAGATTCCCACCGCTCAAAATCATCGAGGACTTGCGGAAATCATGATTTCTAGGATAATGGAATTGAATATGGGATAATCAAGTGACTCAAAACCTTCCTAAACGCTATTTGTTGAGCAATTTCATTTCCCTTCTTTCGTCATTTTCAACTACTTCTTTCTTTTCATACACACTAAAAGCTTCTAAAATATGGGTGGATTCCTCTTGTATTGATATACCTCTTTTTGGAGCAAAAAATTCAACTTGCATGGTTATAAACTCTTTTCAACATGAGTGCTCTCTTTCCAACAAGGATTTCCACATGGCACACCCCCCAACATAGGCTTTTATCCTAAGTTTCATCTATTTTTAGAAACACTTTCTCTTCTCTACACCACTTATTTCTCAATTTTTTATATACAAGCACTTAAACATGGGAGGGTTCCGAATTGAGAAGTCTTAGGAAAAAGGGTAAGGTGAGTAATGTCGTTTCCAAGGAAAGGTGAAGTCACAATGGGGTGTACTAGGGCATTTGCAATTGATTTAGTGACTATGGTCAAGTGGTGCTCAAAAGAAAGCCTAGGTTCATTTTCTAAGCACATTCTATCTAAAATTTCACCTTGAAAACATTTTGTGCAAGTTCTAGTCTACAATGTATACAATAAACTAAACTAAAACTCGCAGCACAAGGCATTCCAAACACTCAACATGGGGGTTTACTCCTATGACCAACAAAGATAAATGAGCATGACAACCACTATAAATAACATGCCATTCTTTTGTGAAACAAACCCAAGGAAAGACTTTAAAATTATGCACAAAAGAAAACATTCATGTTTCTTCTCTTTCAAAACACATTTTCTCAATTTCAAAACATCAAAATGCAAGGTGCTTCAAAAATTCCATGCATTTGCAACTCAACAACAATACTTAACAAAGGAATTTCTCCTTAGAAGGTCGCTTCTTCCATCTATATTAGGGAAAATCCACCCGATCCTACAACAACAAATAAAAAAAGAAAATAATTTTTTTCTTTGGAAAAGAACTATGGTATGAAGAAAACTCTTGGAGCTTATGAACACGCAATTAACAAGAGGCATTTATAGGAACGTGCTCACATAGAATTAAAACAAGCATGGTAAGGGAAATATAAATCAATAGAACTAAATATGCATCACAACATCAAGCCCGCATGAGTGCAAAATATCAATAATTATAAACCATGCTCGGAAAGGGCATCCAAATATATAAAAAAATAACAAAAAAAGCCTAAAAAGGGAATCAAGCACATCATCAAAAATAATAAGTGCCCACCCCTAAAAAAAGAAACACGCATTTTCCCAATGCATAGAAAATAAGGATAAGGGAAGGTTGGCACTCTTTGACGGGTGCTCATGTTACCTTTGTTGGGACACCTGTATGAAATGTGACAGTAGGAGCCTTTTTAGATTGGTCTCCAACTACAAGGTCCTGTGTATTGCCACAAAGGACAGCACCTGAAAATCAAACAACTTGCTCTTCAAGAGACAAGAGGGTGGCAAGCTGAACCTGCTCATGCTCACTCAGATTGCTATCGCAATCTCCTTATCATGGATAAACTTTTCCTCTTCAGTCTCTGAACCCTCAAATGTAAATGGCATACTATTCCTCCATAGGTAGCAATATGTATGCGGCACCCACAGAGTGGGGAAGGGGAGTATCAAACAAGCTAAGATCGGGTTGGATCTGCCTAACAACTTCTCAGATGCTAGTCAAGTTATCCCTAAAATCTAATATCATTCGCATGATACTTCCCCTCAAGGTAAGTCTCCCTATCATCTAACTCTATCAACTTTGACTGAATAGGTATCAAAGATTTGTCGACAACAACCTGAGTATGTCGAGGGAGGTCAAGAGCTAGCCGGCTCAAAGTAGCATTGTTCTTCAGAGTCATGGCATCCATTTGGTGAAACCAATTTCTAGATGGGGAGGGAGGAGGAATAGAAAGTGTAGAGGACTCAATCGGAGCTGTGGAGGAGATAGTGGGTTGAGTATGCTCAAAATCCTCTAATGGAGTTCCAAATTCATGATATCTCCATTTCTTCACAACTGGGTTTTTGTCGTACATGCTTTGTGAAACATCAATCACTCCATAGGACAACTCTTTTTGATCTAGATGAGGCAACAATGGTACCTTGGCTTCTAAACACAACATAGATATGAGACATGGGAAAGGAAATTATGTTTCTTTCTGATAGGCCCTCTTCTTAATTTCTTAGGCACTTGTTTTGCCCATATTAATCAAAATACCATGCATAATGCATTCTACATTGACCGCCCACTGAATAGAGAGCTTGATGTCATTCTTTGAAGGAATAAGATGGGAGTACACACATTTGAGCCAATGCTTGGCTTGAATTGTAAGATCTCTCCTATGTATCATGCCACCAGATGTGGCCCAAATTGCCATCCCATGATCTATGAATCTTGCAATACATAGGTATTAATTATTCATGTCTTCTAACCTATGCATATTCAATGCCTTAGTCCTCATCAACATCAATAAATACACAATTTATAGCTTTAAGGGAACAATCAACCTCTACCCCTCGCACCAAGACATTGTCCAAGCAAGGATTCCTATGCATCATACCTTTTTTATTTTTAAAATCATTCACTCTTGATAGTAAATATAGAATTCATTGACCACTTTGAGAAAGAAGAAATCAAAAGAAGAGGTGAAGAGTTCCCACTGTCCTTTAATGATTTATGCTTCAACCTCCAAAACATTTTTTGAAATACTACTTAAAATGAAATCCTTCTCCAGATTGAATTACTCATGTATAAGACCCTCCTCATAAATTTGTTTTATGCCCTTGATACGAAAATAGAAGATTTCATCATTCCCAAGAAGAGTGGATTTTATGGCCGAGGCTTTGCATTTCTTTTTTTTCTTTCGGAGAATATTCCACCTTAGTAGGATGCCTCGGAGCTATTCCTAAAATAAAGCGTGAGAACAACAATCAAAAACCAAAGCCAAAAAAACACTTTGAAAAAAGGAAACAATTATGAACTAACAAGGAGTGCAATTAAAAAGTCTTAACTGCACCTGGCCAAGTGCTAATCAACACAAGCCAAACAACATTCAAGCAGTGAGTCACATCCAAGTGCGTGTTGAAAGTGCAAGAAACACTTGGGCAAGTGTGGCTTGCATAAGTTGGGCAGTAGCTAAAAGACACCAGAAGGAAAGTGATAAGACACTTGAAGGAAAGTGATAGAGCGAATGTGATTGGCACTCCAAGACGTGTCAATCACACATGATCTACATATGCTCAGGCAGTAAGGCAACTTCTAGCTGAGCTTGTGTGGGACTTATTGAATCAAAGAACAAGGGTTACATACCTCACATATTTCAACACAGGCAATGCACTACTCTGACATAAAACTGACATGATCACAAATCTCGTAGATAGTCACACTTCCCCTCATTGTTTTCCAATTCATCCATCAATCACAACAACAATCAACCTTAGGAAAACCATCCCATAATCAATCATCAGAGAACTCATGTGATAAGTAATCTGGATAATCACACTTCACCATGTGGACACACAAACTCTCCTTCCAACATTTCAAAATATTCAAGCCAACAAACACCTAAGTTGAACTAGAAATCACGAGTTACCCTAAAGAAAGTCGTCACTCATTCTATAATCGGGCAAGTTTAAGCATTTTGATCACATCACAACCCATATGTGGCACAAGGAATGTATATTTAATGAATAATAACCACCCCAATAGAATTATACCAATAACCCACCCAAACATCAAAATAAATTCATATAGGCGTAATGTCGAACACTTGGTTGGCCTTAGAGCTCATTATTTTAAAAGAAATTGAAGAACAAGGCTACACCACTCACAATAACACACAACCCCATCATAAACAACAAGATTTGTAATGCCCAAATTAATTAATAATCAAGAAAATTGAACTAAAATAAGAAATTTTCACACTAATAAAATACCCCTTTCCATCCCAACAAAACCTCTACAAACTACAACCTGCACAGAAATCAGCAAAACCTAACAGTTCCACAATACACAAGTCTCAATGCTCAAAGAACATAGACCAAAAAGTCACATTCCAACAACCGACAAGTATCATATCAGTTACTCTCAAGTACAGAGCATTTAAATCACAAATATCAAAATATTAAACTCACATATCAAATAAACTAATCCAACACATCAATTAGCTCAATCACATGCATCAAATAAGTCAAATATATGCATCAAGTAGATAGATAACAAAGGTCTGCATTTGCCAAAACCATATCCCTTCAGCACAATGTCCCTAGCCGGAACTATTTCCCTTCGACTTTCACATTAATCACTTGTCAGAACCAATTCCCTTCGGCATTTATATCACTAGCCGGATCCATTTTCCTTCAGCTTTTATCACAAAATATCACTTGCCGCAACCATTTCCCTTCAGTATTTATATCACTAGCCGGAATTATTTCCCTTCGGCTTTTATAACAAAATATCACTTGCTGGAACCATTTTCCTTCGCCATTTATATCCCTAGCTGGAACCATTTTCCTTCATCTTTCATATCAACTATCTCATTATGGTGTTCAACAATCCATGTACACAAGCAATTTCACACTACACAGAGAGACAACAAATCAAGTCCACTTTTATGCTTTGAAGCAATTGGCCAATCATTCAAATATGGGTCACAACAAGGCAATTCACAATTTATCATTATCATCAAAAAGCCTTTTCATTTTCCCCCCTTTTGTTGGTTAACATTAATCAAGTGGAGCAAATAACCCTTCACCTTATTCCCGATTACTCCACAGCACATTGACATTGAAGAGAAGTAAGCAATTCAACCAAATTGCAAAGTTGAAGAAATCACTTGCCTTAATGTAATCAATAAATCAACCCAAAGCTTGAGTTTTCCCTTTTCAAGTCACATCCAAAGCTACACAATCTATAACAATCAAGTATTCGCAATCACTCCTCGAAAATAACAATACCCACATCAATATCTAGAAAATTGGGTCACTTATCTCAATACCCAATTTCATAAAGAAGCCTCGAAACCGGAAATCAATACTTGAAAATGATGTTTAAGGCTTTAGGAACTCATTAGAAAAAACAAATTCAAAAAAGGACTTAAAAACACTTCAAAATCACCACTTTAGATCAAAACTCAAGTTCTTGAAAAATCATGCCATTTTCCAAATCAAATTCCAAATTTGGATGTTAGAATCCATAAATAATCAAAGGGAAAAGGAGTTTTAGGGTCATAAAAGCATACCCAAATGATTTAGCACAAGAAAATCCTTCACAAATTGCCACCAAGGGTTTTCCAAGCTAAAAAATGGAAAATGGGGCTAAAACCCCAAAAATGGCAAGTCAAAACCCCTCTCAGATGTCGCAAAAATAGTCCAGCATTCGCTTTTTCAAACCCCGCTAAAAACTCGGGCCTCACAAAAGCCAAGCCTTAATCGCTTCTTAGAGGGTTACTTAAGCGACAGGCCCGCCGCTTAAGTGACAGGACCTTCACAAAAACGAGGCCTGCAGCACTAGAGAACACAGCCAACTCTCAAAACATCAAAAGAACCGTTGGGATTTTTGAGGAACCCCGTACACACAAATTTGATATGCAAATAAATTATACTCGATGTTCCAGATTCAATGATATTTTCAAAACATGAATCTGAGATCCCCTTGACCCGACATCTATGAAAACCACAAGAAACTAACAAATGCCAAAAAAGGGCAAAAACAAGCTAGGGACCCCTCAAAAATCAACGAAGATCACTCCTAGGCCTAAAATCATTCTCCGAATCCAAACGGAACTCTCAGAATTTCGATCCGAGCATCTGAAATCCGAAAGACACCAAAAACCACTTTTAGGCAACTTAAGCCTTTCAAACTCAAAACTTGCCAAAATCTCCACTTTTTACACAAGGTTTGGAACCTACTTCAAAAATCCAATCAAGAATAACTTGGGTCAAAAGTCGAGAAGGGCAAAATGGTAAATTTCTAAAAAATACCAAAAATGACAAACCGGGTCATTATAGGGGTTTATATCTCAAAGTTTCATGTTTCTTGATTATTTGCAAGATATTATATGGTGGATTCAGGTCGGCTGGTATGCCTACCAGTACCTGTTGTTTGTACTGATACTACTTTTGCTATGCCACTTGAAATAGTCTGAATTTAGGATCAATGATGTTTTTCAGTGAAGTTGAAGATGATCTGCAATAGTTTCTACATCTCTTTTCTTATGGTAGAAATTGTGTCTTATTATTTTGAGTCTTGTAATCTCTTAGAAGCTTTGTAACTATTTAGACTAGTTCCTTGAGGAGGGTTCTGTGTATTTCTTGACAAAAATACTATATTTTTAACTAAGTTTGAGTATTTCTGTACTTACAACTAGGTGTTAGCTTATATTTTGTTCACTTCCGCATATTATGTTCTAGTTTAGGGGTAAAAGTTCTCCTACCTATTTGTTAGAGTAGGTGCCTGCACGGCCCGATGGGTTGGATCGTGACACTAATGAACAAATAATAGAGCAAACAGAAAAGCAAATGAGATCAATTTATATATTTTAAATAATCATTTTGATTGTCTATATTTTTTAGATAAATAAAATATAATTTAAATTTTTTAGACAATATTCTTTATGCCTTCATTTTATTTTATTTTATATATTTTAAAAATAATCATTCTGTTAAATAGTTAACTTTTGTTAACTTCAAGGCCAAAAATCACACATTTCAAATAAGTGATGGTTAAATGTGCATAATCAAGTAACACGGGGACTAAAACTAGAATTATGTAATATATAATACAAGTACTGAAATTGTTATTTCTCCTCTTTTAAAAATATTTTTAAAATTTTACTGAAATAAGTAATTAATGGGTATATAACATAATTTTTGTGCTACTGCAAGATTCTAGTAAGAAGGGAGGATGGGCTAATCTAAGAGTAGTTTGCCACAATAGTTGATTACATATTACTTCATTAAAAGATAAAAGAAGCATTATTAAAACAATTTAACTGAATAATGAAAATACAACTAACAGATAGACTAAAAGAGATGTAATATATTTGTTGATTGAGTTATATTGTTAGATGTAAGTTTCAAATGAGTTTAATATGAGCACTAAATTGTGAATATACAGCATGCTTACGCAACATAATTAACCAAATAAGAAGAGAATCCTTCAATGTTTAGAAACCTTCAAAGAGAGCAGCATAAATATTATTTCTTACCTAGGTAATGATATCATAAGATGGACTAATAGCATCTGCCATCTAATAGTTGTAGGCGTTTGGATAATTATGTTTATAGAAGTTTTATTAAATAACGTTTAAAGTTAAAAGTTTGAAAAACAATACTATATCAATGTTGAAATTAAGAAAGTTTGCAAAAAACAATTATTTAGAAGTTGAAATTAAGCTAACCCCTAACTCTTATCAAGCATTAATTTATTTGTTTGTCCTTCGTATAGTTTATTGAATTATCTAATGATTCATTTTCTCTTTATTGTATCTTCCTAATATATACAAACAGAACAAGTCTTTTCAAAAAAAAAAATTGATAAGATTTTTCATGGGTAAATTTTAGCTTATATTGCTCTAACTTTTAAATGGTTTAATTGGACAGGTCAAATATAATTTGAGTTAATAATTATGGGGCTAATTAAGCAGTTCAAGAATATTTTTAAAGCGGTGTGATATTGTCCAATTTGGCCTTACCATTAAGGGGTCGTTTGGTACAAAGATTAATAACGCAGGGATTAGTAACGCAGGGATTAGTAATGCAAGGATTAGTAGTGCAGGGATTAATAATGCAGGGTTTATTTTTATCAAGTGTTTGTTTCATTGTTTCTCACTTCATCTTGTGTTTGGATTAAAATCATATAAAAAGCTTCTTTCCAATTATACCCATGTATTATTATATAATTGGGTCAAGGCAGATAATAATTGCCGGACAATATTACTTTTTTATTACCTTCTAACTAGCTAGGAGAAGAACAATTTTGTTGTCACGTTTGCTATTTTTTCACTTGAATTATTTGAGGATAAATAATTTTCATCTTAATAAGTTGATCACTTACAAAATGTCAATTTTCAATTTAAAAAAGATAAACCATCCACTTTTAAAACCGAAAAGACGGTAAATAATAGTAAAATTGAGTAAACCATCTATATTTACACATAAAAATTGCAAGTTATAGTTTTAATATGTATGTAATTTTATAAATTGTTCAATATATATATATAACACACACACACACACATTCAATTAAGAAACGTCATGCGGCGGTGATATATTTGCCTTTTTAATTAGTAAATGTTAAACAAATCACATTTAAAATAATGTATTAGTTTGTATTGGATTTATTTAGTAACAAATAAGTCTCTCTAAATAATTTGTAAGCTAATTTATTTAAATAAATTTACTAGTACAAATATAAAACATAAAATCAAGAAAATAAACACAATGATTTGAGGGATATTTTTGTCTTTAATAGACTTAGCCCATGGTAATAAATCCTATGTATTACTAATACCATGTAGGGTGTATAACTAATCCATGGATGTCCCAATTCTTACCAAACATAGTACTAAATAATACCATACAGAATACATGGACTATTTCTTCTAATACTCCCTACCAAACGACTCCTAAGTGTATCTAATACCTTATTAGTAGCTCTTTTATTCAAACAATCAATGCATAACTTTGTTCGCACACCCAACAATCTCCCCCTCGCACTAACTTCCACAGTAATTATTACCATGATTCGCGAGTCAGGGATTAAATATGTTCGTGTGTCATTCACATTATCAAAATATTTTTGGTACCCAAAGTCTAAAGATTATTTTTTATGTGTCTTTAAAGTTACGAATAAAAATCATGAGCAAGCCTATAAATGAAAAAGGGCCTTACGTGGGGCCCCAAACCATACTCTGTGTCACGACCCAAAAATGGACGTGATAGCCTTGTCTATTCCCACCAAGACAAGTCAGCCTCAACCTAATGAAACGAAAGAAATGCGGAAAGTAAAGCAAAGATAAGATAAGAGGGAAAACTTATTCATTCTAAATAATAACCCCAAAACCTGGTTGTCACATTTACAAGCCACTAAAGCATAAAGTGCGGAAATGAAAGATAACTATAGGTCTCAAGGCTTTGTTTCTCAAATAGAACAAAGCATAAAGTAAAAGGAATAAGAGAGTCCACCGAGATGACAAGTAGCTACCTCTCATGTATCCTCAAAAAGCCTTAGAAATAGGACAACAAGACGATCACACGGGTCCAGCCTCTGAACCTACACAAGTGTAGAAACAAGGACTGAGTACCAACATCACGGTATTCAGCAAGCAACAAACTAAAAAAAGTAAAACTAGAAGGAAACGAGTACTCCTTTCATCCCAACCGAACCTTCTCAAATAATAACATACATAGAAATCAGCACAACCTAACAATTCACAAAACATAGCTCACAAGTCCTCATAATAGTAGTCTAATAGTCACAGATCAACAATCAACAAGTATAAATATGTCAATCACAAGTGTAAAGTAAATCAATGACAAGTATGGAGTTCATTATGTACAATGAATACCAAATTTAAAGATTTATCATGTACAATGTCACTCGGAACTTATAGGAACCACCCATAGTTCATGAACTCACTGGTAATGACCTCGGCATCAATATCACTCACCGAAAATAGCCTCGGTATCAATAACACTCACTGGAAATGACCTTAGCATCAATATCACTCACCGGAAGTGACCTCGACATCAATAACACTTGCCACAAATGACCTCGGCATCAATAATCATCACATGTCTTATTGCGGTGCACAGAAATCAAAGAAAATAAGCAATCTCACACCATAAGAAAGAGACAATAACTCAAACAATTCAAAACCATGTTAATGGCATCAAAGCATTTCATTAATCAATGCATTAGGGCTCACAACAAGAAAAATTCACAAAGTATCATGATCAACATGTTGCCTTTTATTTAACCCTTTCATTATTCGTTAAGCTTAAGCAAGTGAAACAATGAACCCTTCACCTCATTTCCATTACTCCCCAACACATATAATGAAGGGAAAGTACATGAATCAACTAGATTTATGAAGTTTAGGAAATCACTTGCCTCAATCCAAAAAACTAGTGAATCCAAGACTTGGGTCTTCTGCTTCCAAATGATGTCAAATGCCTTACAATCTAGTTCAATGTAGCAAGTCTTCTGCTTCCAAACAATATCCAATGCCTTACAATCTAGTTCAATGAAGTGATCACAATATGATTCTGGTATTAACACTACCCAACTCAAACAATTTTGATAAATTGGTCAATCAACTCAAAATCCCAATTCTCAAATTAAGGTTTGAATCCAAAAATTATTACCTGAACATATTACACAAGGTATTTGGAACACCTTGGTGAAAACCATTTCGAAAAGGAGTTAAAATCGTATCAAAATCACCATATTACTAAGTTCATAGGTTCTTGAAGATAAACCCCATTTTTTCATTTGAACACTTAATTCATAAATAATAATGGGTAATTAAAGATTCAAGGTTAGGAATCGTCACCCAAATATTTCTTGTAAAAAATCTTGTTCAAATCACCACACAAAGCTCTCAAAACTCAAAAAGGAAGAAATCGGGTCGAATCCCCAATTTTTGGAAAATCTTCTATCCAGGGATTCTCCATGAACGTGGACCCCTGTCTGCGAACGCGGACAGACAGCTCACAAATGAGCTCTGCAAATGCGCCCCTTTCTCTGCGAATGCGGTCACCCCTCTACGAACACGGTCACCCCTCCGCGATCGCGGAGGGTTGGCCTTAGCAACACAGATAAAAAAAATCAGCAAAACACAGAATCATCGTAAGGACCCTTAGAATATCTTCAGAACCGCGTACACACAAACATTATATATAAATTGACTATACTCGATGTTTTGGACACAATGGAACCATTGAAACACAAATCTGAGGTCTCTTTTACCTGAAACTCGTGAAAGTTACAAGAAATGAAAATAACGCCTAAAAAGGCAAAATCAAGCTTAGGATCTCTAAAAATTCAACGAAGGCATCACCTAGGCCTAAAATCATCCTCCAAATCTAGCGCAACTCTTAGAATTCTTATCCGCGCACCCAAACTCCAAATGTTGACAAAGTCAACTCATAGACTAAAATTCCACAATTTTCAAACTTAGGACCTCAAATAGACTCCGATGGAATTGACGAAATTCCATTCCAACACTCGAAACTCCAAAAAACACTAAAAACACTTTTTAGCAACTAAGCCTTTCAAAAACAAAACTTACACAAACTCTCAACTTTTTATTCAAAGTTTTTTTTGAAACCAACTTTCAAACACAACAAAAATAACTCAGGGTCAAAATTAGGAGTAAAATAATAATTTTATGAAAATTTCTATAAATGACCAACTGCGTCATTACATTATCCACCACTAAAAACCATATTTTTCCTTGAACTTAATGCAAAAGAAAGGTACTTGGAGCCTAAAAAAGATGAGGATATCTGACATACATGTCAGACTCTATCTCCCAAGTCACCTTACCAATAGAACGGTGCTTCCACTGCACCTTTACTGAAGCAATCTCCTTGGTGCAAAGCTTCCGGATCTTCCTATTCAAAATGGCTATAGGCTCCTTCTCAAAAGACAAGTCTGGACCCAGCACAACTCAACAGAAAGCATAAGGGACTAATACAACACGTACTTTCGAAGCATAAAGACATGAAGCAGAGGATGTACATCTAACAAGCTAGGTGGCAAGGTGAACTTATAGGCCACCTCTATCACGCGCCTCAAAATCTCAAAAGGTCCAATGAATCTAGGGCTAAGCTTGCCCTTCTTTCTGAACCTCATAACACCCTTCATGGGTAACACTCGGAGCCAAACATGGTCACCCTCCATAAACACTAGGGCTCGAACTCTCCGGTCTGCATAACTCTCCTGTCGACTCTAGGCTGTCAACAGTCTATCCTGAATTATACGAACCTACTCCATAGCATCTCTAACTATGTTCGTATCCAAAGAGTCCATCTCAACCGAATAAAACAAACCTATTCGAGATCTAAACTGTCTTCCATACAACACCTTAAAAGGTGCCATCTAAATACTGGAATGATAGTTGAAGTAGGTAAACTCTACTAAAGGCACATGCTGATCCCATCTAGAGACAAAATCAATCACACAAGCTCGAAACATATCCTCTAACACTTGAATCATCCACTCGGACTGAACATATGTATGAGGGTGAAAATTTATACTCATATCTAACCGAGTACCCAAACCATGTTGTAAAGCCTTCCAGAAATGGGAAGTGAACAATGATCCTCGATCCTAGACAATAGAAATCGGAATCCCATGCAGTCACACAATTTGACCTATATAAATCTAGGCTAACTTCTCCATTCTATACATCACCCGAACCGGAATGAAGTGGGTAGAATTTTTCAATCTGTCAAAAACTACCACAATGGAGTCATAACCACCCATTGTGGTAGGGAAACCTACATAAAAGTCCATAGTGATCAGTTCCCACTTCTATGTAGGAATGGGCATCCTCAGAGATAGACCTCAGGGTAGTTGGTGGTCACACTTGACATGTTGACAAGTCAAACACCTAGAAGAAAAGCCTACAATATCCCTCTTCACGCCACACCACGAGTAGTGCTAGCTCTGGTCATGATACATTTTTTCAAATCCCGGATAAATAGAATATTGAGAACAGTGGACCTTCTCAAAAATCAATCTAATCAACTCACCTATGTTGGGCACACAAAACCTGCCTCTATGCCTCAAGACAATATCAGAATCAAGGACTGCCTCCATTGCTTCCCCTCTTAACACTTTGTCTCGAATGAGACACAGCTTCTCATCATCAAACTAGTGCTCAGGAATCTACTCAACCAAGGAAGAGCGAGCCTCAATAATAGCATCAAACCCCCAGTCTCCTGAAAAATTTACAATCGAACAAGACTGTTGGCTAACCTTTTAACATCTCAAGCCAATGGTCTCTCCTCAACACTGATTGCGGCAAGAATCTCCATAATAGAAGTCTTCCTACTCAGAGCATCGGCCACTACATTGGCCTTTCTAGGGTGATATAAGATGGTGATATCATAGTCCTTTAGTAGCTTAAGCCATCTACGCTGCCTCAAATTCATATCCCTCTGGCTGAAGATGTAATGAAGACTCTGATGGTCAGTGAAGACCTCACAATGTACCCCATACAAATAATGCCGCCATAGCATAAGCACAAACACTACAACAACCAACTCTAAATCATGGGTAGGGTACTTCTTCTCATGGATCTTGAACTGTCTAGAAGCATAGGCGATCACCTTCCTCTTTTTCATTAGAACACCACCCAACCAGACTCCAAAAGCATCACAATAAATGGTGAAGTCTACACCCTCCTCGGGTAAAGTTAAAACACGAACCGAAGTGGACAGGTCTTGAGCTTGTAAAAGCTCTACTCACAGCATCGGACCAATAAAAGCTCACAATCTATCAAGTCAACTTGGTCAAGGGAGATATAATAGTGGAGAAGCTCTACATACATCATCAGTAATAACCAGTAAGTCCCACAAAACTCAGAATCTCGGTGATTCAAATAGTCCTGGTCCAACCTCTAACGGCCTCAATCTTGGCTGGATCTACCCGAATACCCTCCTTGGACGCCACGTGTCCTAGAAATGCAATAGAAATGTCAAAACTCACACTTTGAGAAATTTACATTAGCTTCTCTTCTCTCAATCTCTGGAGCACGATCCTCAAATGCTGATTAGGATCCTCCTCGATTTTAGAGTACTCCAAGATGTCATCAATGAACATTATCGCAAAAGAATAAAACTAAGATCGGAATACCCCGTTCATCAACTCCAATAATGCTATAGGAGTGTTAGTAAAACTGAATGACATCACAAGAAACTCATAATGCCCATAACAAGTCTTGAAAGTTGTTTAGGCATAACTGATTCCCTAATCTTTAGCTGATGATAGCCGAACCTTAAATCAATCTTAGAAAACAAAGATGCCCCCCGAACCTGATCAAATAAGTCATCAATATGAGGAAGAGGAAGCTTGTTCTTTGCTGTCACCTTGTTCAACGGTCGATAATCAATACACATTCTCATGGTTCCATCCTTTTTCCTCACAAAAAATAGGAGCATCCCACAAAGAAACACTAGGGAGAATGAACCCCTTACTCAATAAGTCCTGCAACTGATCCTTCAATTCCTTCAACTCTGCTGGAGCGATGCGATACAAAGGAATAGATATCAGCTTGGTGCAGGGCTCTAAGTCAATGGAAAAATCAATATCCCATTCCAGAGGAACACCTGGAAGATTAACAGGAAAAACATTCGAAAACTCTCAAACCACGGACACAGAATCCATGGGAGGTAGCTCAACACTAGTATCCTGAATAAAGGCCAAATAGGACCAACACCCTCTATCAACCAATCTCTGAGCTCGAATGAAGGAAATAACTTTGCAAGGGTAAAAACCGCAAGCACCCATCCACTCAACTCTCGGGACACCCAGTATTGACAAGGTCACAATCTTAGCATAACAATCAAGAATAGCATGATGCAGGGAGAGCCAATCCATACCCAAGATAACATCAAAGTCTACCATCCCCGTATGATTAAGTCTACCCAAGTATCATACCCAACAAAAGAAACAACACTTGATCGATACACTCAATCCTCCACTAAGGACTCATCCACAGGTGTAGAAACATGAATAGGCACAAGCATGCTATCAGACATAATATCAAAACCAACAGCAAAATAGGTAGACATATACGAGAATGTAGACCTTGGATCAAACAATACAGTGCAGGTTGATGGAAAACTGAGACGATACCTATAAATATAGCATCAGAACTGTCAGCATCAGAACTCCCTTGAAAAGCATAACATTGTCCCTCTCGACCACTTGCAGTCAGAGTAGAACCTCAACTTCAAATCTTTGGAGCTATAGCACCCCTACAAAAAGACCAACAACCTCTATTGGACTGGCCTCTCCTTCTACCCATGGCCAAAGGCACTGAATCTCTAGTTAGAGTAGCGTAATAAGTACGCTGGAGTCCTGAGTGAGTCTCTAGATGACATTGTCAAATCATATGACCTTGATCCCCAAATCGAAAATAAGACCTTGGTGTAGATGACTGCTGGTGCTAGCTAGATGAGCTATATTGGCCACCTCGGTCAGAACCATAGGATTCTCGGGATGTCTGCCCACTCTTGTCTACTGGCATGGATTCATGAATGATACGTCTTAATTACACCTACCTAAAGAAGTATAAGTAGTCGTTGTTCAAATAAAGAACCTAATAGAGGTTAGGATTGATCCGACAGGGAATAAGGTCTAGACTTAGGCTAATTAACTATTGATTGTACTTTTAGTAAGATTATTTCCATAAAAAGAGGGGTTTTGTAACACCAAAGCTATGTTGATTGATTTCAATAACAAGTAACCATGTAAACAGGATTGAATATTTTGTAGAATGAATAAAATATGAAACTAGGGTATACTTGTTCCCCCACAAGTCCATAACGCAGTAAACCTTATAGTGGTAACCTTGTCTAGTGTTTAACATACAAAGTCGGTATGTTGTGTATCTCCTAAGTGATTAGTCATTCAAATAGGAAATTTCACCATGAAACTTGGTTGGTCTACTGTGTGTGTTTTACTAATCCTTACCCTTGACCCCAGATTAGCTCTCACAGAGGTGGTTCAAAGCTATAACATAATAGTTATAGTAGCTAAATCTCTGTTGTTTAATATTTTTCCCTATTCATTACTTCCTTGGTCGAGCAAGTAGGAATACGGTGGGTTCTAACGTTGGCCACCGTTAAAAAGCAATTAGACCAAAGAAATTAACAATACATGCATAAATACTATTCAAGAATTACTAATTATTAGGTCTACGTTGTTAATTCCTCATGGTTCCTACAATCCTAGTCGTGGATTTAGCTACTCATGCTTGATTTATCACAATTTATAATGTCTATTAAAATGAATTATGAACTTAATAGTTAGTGTAATTGAAATCTAGAATCTTGGATTGATGAACAAAAGCTATATTATAAACCGATAGTTCAAGAATTAAATTAGACAAATTGTTCACCAAATTAATTCTCATAACAAAAACAAACGTATCAAATTGTCTAACATCCAAAAATTAGAATTAAAATGACTATTTATAAAGTGGGCTTTGATAGTCAAGTCTACGGCTCGTAGATCAAGCCCGTAGAAGGCAGCTTCTACAAAGGCTTGTATGGACTCTCCCTACGAACATGATATAAGATTTGTTGACCTTTGCATGATCCGTCCTGGCAACTCGACGTTCAATGTACTGGGACTCATAATTTATGCCTCTTTCTTTGGCTCAGACCTGCAGCTCATAGTGTTCTTCTATCGCCACATACTTATCAAAAATATCATCATCTTCAACCTTCATCTACGAATCAATCCTACAGCTCGTAGGTTGACCCATAGGTCTTCAAAAACAAGATGTTTCCCTTAGATTCCATTTTCGGACTGTCGCAGCCTACTTTCCTACAAATATAGATAAAAATACCCTCAAATCTACTAACACATGCCAAAGATAAATACAAAACTCTATGTTTAAAGCATTAAAAGTACCTTAAATCTGCGATACATCAACACCCTCAACTTAAAAATGTTGTTTGTCCTTAAGGGACACTTGCTATAACAAAAACGACACGATGCAAAAGCAAACCTAGACTCAAGCATTCATATGGACTTTTCCTCAATTATTAATCCTCCATTTTAATTTTTCAGCATATTGCAATTGTTAAGTTCAACAACAAGACAACACATGTGGATAAATTCATGACATAGACATACCAATAGATAAATTCACATACACCGATAACAATCACCAAGATATCAACTTTTCGACAATGTAACTTTTTCCTTACTGCAAAGAAATACCATTGCTCACACAGATATCGTTATGTATTTCAAATTCAAGGACTCAGCATACGCTCACTCTTACAATTGAATTCAATATAATACATGCACAATACGGTAGTCTTGCCCTTATTTTCTACACTTAGAGTCTCATACTGTTAAGGTAGGATCACTATAGGACTACTTTAGTTTGTAACGTAGGATCAGGGTCAGGTGTGGTGTATTTAGATTTTAAGTGCCTTTTCTACCCACCTTGATATTACATTGGCTATTTTCCTCTTTTACAACCAATGCATGTTTCACCTTTATTTTCTGTTCTCCTCATCTTTTCATTTAAGCGCGAGTGTGGCTTTGACTTGCTTTTCTTTTTTGTTTCAACTTTTTCTCCAGCTTCTTTTACCTTTCTGTTTTGTTTCTGCTGCCATACCATCTTAAATAACTTTTTTTTTCTTTTTCTCAATACAAAACTCTTTTCATACCACTTTGTCTTCTTCCTTTCCTCTATACACAACTCTTTTCATACCACTTTGTCTTCTTCCTTTCCTTTATACACAACTCTTTTCTTTCTGCCTTAGTTGAGGTGCATGATGTCCAAGGAAGGACCAGGGCCAAAATAGAGGTTCAAATTATTTTTTTGTCTGGATAGCTTGCCCTCTTCTTCTTCTTCTTCTTCTTCTTCTATCTTCTAGAGAGAGAAACATTTGAGATAGGAGGGTTTGGGGAATTTTGCAAAGTGGTTGGAAAGGGTAGATTTTCTGATTAAAAGGGCTTAAATAGTGTTAGAATATGTCATAAACTGACTTAAATTAGTAAATAAGTCATTTGGTGAAAAGACAAAAAAACCCCTTAAAATAACTATCGACCCCCTACCTACGGTGGGACTTATGATCCGTAGGTCAGACCTACGACCCGTCTTGTCCTTCGATAGGTAGGTTCAGAGACTATCAATTTGTACCCTGCAATGACAGGTTCAATATACGGCTCGTGGGTCAATCGACGGGCCATCCTGGCAGACCATCGTTAAGGTTCTGAAACTTGACATTTTGAAAACTTGGGCTTGCCACCTACAGTCCCCAGATATGGTTCGTCAGTCCATCTACGGTCTGTAGGGGGCGTTCGTCAATGGTACCAGAACCCATAAAATAAAAAAATTTCTACCCTTGAATCTGGGGTATTACATTATCTCCCCCTTAGGAACATTCATCCTTGAATGAGAGTCAAGATATCATAAGGAGAGTAAGAAACAAAAGCTAACAACCCAACCTAGAATGTAATCACATAATGCACATGTTTGAGGAGGAAAACATCAACTCCAAGCTAAAGCACGTTCAACACATCATTTCATGAAGACTTATGCAACTCATACTCAGTGCACATAATCATGGATAAATAAATCTAGCTAGCTCATTTTCACAACATTAGACTCTTCATGAGCATGCATAATTAAGGAATCATAGTGATAACTAAAACACATGAAACCAAAAGAATGAACCATGGGGAACTAGGTACCTTAAGCTAGAGTAGGATCGGAAGGAAAGAGATGACGATATCAGGATATCATATCGGCCTCGGACTCCCAAGTAGCAACTAATTCATTCCTCCAAAGAACCTTCACGGAAGCAACTTCTTTATTTCTTAACTTCTGGACTTGCCGGTCTAAAATCTCAACCGGAACTTCTTCATAGGAAATACTATCCTTTATACCAAATTCCTCTAATGGCACTATAGTGGTCGGATCACCAACACATTTCTTCAACAATGAGACATGGAAAACCGGATGCACCGATGCCAAATCATTAGGTAAGCCAAGTTCATAAACAAGTTTGCCAACACGTCTCAAAATCTGATATGGGCCTATATAACGGGGACTAAGCTTCCCTTTCTTCCCGAATCTCATTACACCCTTCATGGGTGAAATTTTTAAGTAAACCCAATCATCAACACCAAATTCTAAATCTCCACTTCTGACATCGGCATAGGATTTTTGTCGACTTTGAGCCGTTCTCAACCTTTCTCTAATAAGCCAAACTTTCTCCATAGCCTCATGTACCAACTCGGGGCCTATCAAAGCAACTTCACTAACTTCGAACCAATCTATGGGAGATCTACACCTCCTTCCATAGAGAGCCTCAAACGGAGCCATGCCAATACTAGAATGGTGGCTATTATTATAGGCAAATTCAAATAAAGGCAAATGATCATCCCAATTACCCTTAAAATCAATTACACAATCTCTCAACATATCTTCCAAAGTTTGGATAGTACACTTCGCTTGCCCATCTGTTTGAGGATGAAAGGCCATACTAAACTTACACGAGTACCAAGACCGTTTTGGAAGGACTTCCAAAATTGAGAAGTGAATTGGGTACCACGATCGTAGATAATGGATAAAGGCACTCCATACAACCTAACCATTTCCCTCAAGTAGAACTTAGCATAATCCTCCTCCGAATAAGAAACCTTGACGGGTTAATTCATCATACGGTCCACAATGACCCAAATTGAATCATATTGTCACCGGGTGCGTGGTAAACCAACAATAAAGTCCATGTTCAATCTTCCAATTTCCAAGTAGGAATACTAATATCTTGGGTCAAACCTCCCGGCTTTTGGTGCTCGACTTTCACTTGTTGACAATTAGGGCACTTAGTCAGAAACTCTACAATATCCTTCTTCATCCCATTCGACCAATAGATCTCCCGAAAATCACGATACATCTTGGTAGCTTCTAGGTGAATGGAATATCGAGAACTATGGGCTTTCGATAAAATTTGTCCTCTTAAGTCATCTACATCGGAAACACACAAACGACCTTGATATCGAAGCACACCATCTCTCCCTTGGGAGAATGCCTCAACGGACTTTTTGAGCACCGCTTCCTTCAACTCGACAAAATTTGGATCAAGATCTTGTTTAGCCTTCACTTCATGCATAAAAGATGATTCGGAACCATTGTGAACCATAACACCACCTTTAGTGGAATCAATCAACTGAACACCCAATCGGGCCAATTTATGAACATCACGAACCAACTCTATCCACCTCCTTTGGCGAAGATTTAGATCCTTTTGCTTAAACATATATTGCAAACTCTTGTGGTCGGTGAAGACATCAACATGCACCCCATACAAATAATGCCGCCATATCTTTAAAGCAAACACGACCGCCGCTAATTCTAGGTCATGAGTAGGATAGTTCTTTTCATGAACCTTGAGTTTCCTTGAAGCATAAGCAATAACTTTCCCATTTTGCATGAGAACACAACCTAGCCCAATTCTTGATGCATCACAATAAACCACAAAACCATCGGACCCTTCTGGTAGAGTCAATTCGGGGCTGAGGTAAGTCTATCTTTCAACTCATGAAAACTCCTCTCACACGCTTCAGACTAAGTGCACTTAACCTTATTTTGAGTCAAAGCCATCAATGGGGAAGCAATCGAAGAAAACCCTTCAACAAATCTCCTATAATAATCGGCTAAGCTCCAGAAACTACGAATATCTAAAGGTGATAGAGGTCTAGGCCAATTCCTAACTACATCTGTCTTCTTGGGATCTACCTCAATACCCTTAACTGAGACAATGTGTCCAAGAAAAGCCACAGACCTTAGCCAAAACTCACATTTACTAAACTTCGCAAAAAGTTGCTGGTCTTTGAGGACTTTCAACACAATCCTTAAATGATCGGCATGTTCCTCCTCACTCCTTGAGTAAATCAAGATATCATCTATGAACACAATCACAAACATATCAAGATATTATCTAAACACCCTGTTCAACAGGTCCATAAATGCGGTCTAGAGATAACCAGCACTTATATTCCACATGGGGTATCAACTGATTATGTGCGATTGTCCTTGTTCCTATTTTCACTTTTGGGAGAAGCGATGCGATGGTTAGACTCTGAGCCTCCCAACTCTATCACAACATGGGATCAGTTAGAAAACAAGTCCTTAATCGATTCTTCCCCTCAGGAAGAACGGCAAAATTGAGTTTCAAGCAGAGAAGCGGAGAGAACATGTACCAAGCCTGGGATAGATTTAAACAATTATTGCTTGCGTGTCCGAATCACTATCAGGCAAATGAGGTATTAGCTCATACCTTTATTGAATGCTTTGAATATAATTCTAGGGTACTATTGAATACTTCAGCATGTGGGCAAGCTCTTGAGAAGACCTATGATGAGTTATGGAGCTCTTGGACAAAATGTCTGAAAGCAACCCGGATTGGAATGGTGATACGCAAAGGAGCACAACATCAAAGGCTGCAGGTGTTTTGGAAGTGGATCAATTAACTGCACTGAATGCAAAATTGGATGCGCTAGCAACTAACTTCACCACTCAGCTCAAGAAGTTATCAGTCGGGCAGCAACAAGCACATGTAAATGTTGTACACCAACCGCAAGGATGGTGTGAAGTTTGCGGAAGTGGAGACCATGTGTCTGATTTTTGTGGTGAAAACCCAGACTCTGTGAACTATCTAGGGAATGCCCAAAGAGGTGGAGGTACGCAAAATTATGGGAACACATATAACTCAAGTTGGAGGAACCACCCCAACTTCTCATGGGGTGGAAATAAGAATCAACACCAAAATCAGGCTCAAGGGCAGAACTAATACAGATCACAAGGTAATGGACAACAATTTCAACAGCCAAATAATCAAGGTGCGAAGCAAGGGGACATGACTAATGAGGAGCTGTTCCAAAAGCTAAGTACAGAAATCAGCAACAAGTTGGGAGAAGAGTTGAGAATCACCCAATTAGCGCAGAAAAATCTGGAAAGGCAGTTCGCACAATTGGCTAATGCAGTCAATGTGCATCCTCCTGGAGGTCTTCCGGGTGACACGGATCCTAACCCAAGGATACTGAATGCGGTGAGTACAAGGAGTGGATTACAACTTGAGGAACTAGCTCCAAAGAAGAGAAGTTATGAGGCGGTGAGAGAAGAAAAGAAACCCGAAAAAGTGGTTCAAGATGCGAATGTTGAGAGGATTGTTCCTCAAATAAAACCACCCCATCCGTTTCCTCAAAATTTCAAAAAGCTGAACGAGGACAAATGCTTCGGTAAGTTTCTTTCTCTCCTTAAACAAGTTCACATTAATCTCCTTTTGGTTGATATTTTGCAGGGAATTCCTAAGTACGCCAAGTATGTGAAGGATATAATGGCGAATAAGAAGAGATTGACTGAGTATGAAACAATGGCACTCACGGAGGAGTGCAGTTCGAGAATTTAGAATAGACTACCCAAAAAGTTGAAAGATCCGGGTAGCTTCACAGTCCAAATCACCATTGGCCAAAGTGTTTGTTGCTCCCAAATGCACACACAAGTGTACGTGGTTGCAGAAGTAATAAATGGCTCTTTAAGAACCGGGTTGTCGTACCCAAGGGACTTATGATCAATGTATATCAATTCAATTAAATCTATAATTTAAAGACTGTATTAACGTATGGTTTTGATTACTACTATTACTAAGAACAATTTAAATAATAAACTAGCTGACAAGGATAACTATAATTTCGGTGTTTTAATCAATTAAGGGACAATTCCAGGGCTGCAGCATGCTTTGGGTTTCATGTATCACATCTCATGCAAAGAATCAATTTTAGTTATCACATTACTGATTTACAGGGTTAATATTATGATCATGATCTCTCGACCTCTAATCGCCTACTCCAACTAGCTGTCTAACTACATCGTTGAGCGGGGATAGGCAGTCCTAATTGGCGAGCATTTATATTTCATCCTGTTTCGTAACCAAGCTAGGTGTTCGTCCGGGCGTCACTCCTAAACACGAATCTAATCAAAGTTAGAACAAGCTCTTTACATTCTCTGGTCTATCTACCTCTTCATCTCTCGAGTCCAAGAATAGACAATAGATTTATTTCTATGGTGGCCTAGCATGAAATACTAAAACAAGAATGTAAAAGTAATGTATATGATAACCAATAATCAATTCAAAGCAATTCGATGTTCAACAATAACCCGTAGCTACAGCCCCAGAACAAGGGCGTTTAGCCACACATAATATTCATAAACTCAAAAATAATAAATTTCATAAAATTCAAACCTAAAGAAAAAATAGAGAATTGAACCCATAGATGAATTGTAATCCCTTGCTCTTGATCACCAAAAAGTAGCCCCCCTAAATAATTATTTCTATGGACTATTTATAGATGTAGAAAACCCTGAATAAAATAATTGAGTCCAAAACAAATAGGAATCCGAAACAAAAAGGAATTGGATTCCTAGAAATTGTACCGCCACAACCAACCTTTCCATATATATACAAATATTAATATAATATTCAATTTAATCCATTAAGCTGTCTGCTTGATTTTCCTTCTTCAATCTTTCATAATTAATTCATTTTAGCTCCAAACTTCTTCAACTTTGTACCAATTTAATCCTACAAATAAAATACACTATTTAGCACAATCCATAAAATCCATGCTAAAAAAGGACAAATATAAGTAATAAATATGAGGCAATTAATAATAAGAAAATATATTTTTGGCCTCAGATTAACACCCCACACTTAAACTTTTGCTCGTCCTCGAGCAAACATTAAAGCTCATCTCAAAAATCATACTAGGAAGCCATCACTTTGGTTGATACAAACAATTAGGCTATATTGAAATTTGAAAACATCAAGTACAATTCCCGCTCATTATGCAAGACATCCAAAACAACAAACCTCTAACCTTCTAACCTCAAGGAAAGACTCTGAACTCATCAAATTTAAGCTTGCTCACCTACTCTCATCAAAGAAAGTTAATAACATCACCTATCTATCATGAAACAAGTGCCCTCACAAGAAGAAAATAGTCCACACACTCAATTCAAAAGATTGAATATAAATTAAGGACTTCACATCAAAGATCAAATCTCATACTCACCAATAAAATTCACATGTATGCTCAAAGAACCATATGCTTGCCCATTATGTACATCTCCACTAATTAAGCATGCTCGAATAGAATCAAATAGGACTTTAACGGGTTGTAATGTAGGCTAGGGGACGGGTAGGAAAATTATATAATAGTGACTCACACTTCCCTAAGCACTTTGCAATTTTAGATTTCATCACCCATTATTTTTTTCTCTTTATTTTCAGCCCTCTCTTCAACAATTATTTCACAAGTAATTCTCATCATCTTAATAATGCTTCAATCATTTTATTTTTATTTTTTTTTCTTTCACAATAATATATTCTTTTCTCAAATAATTTTTTTTTTCTTTTTTCATGTCACATTCTTTCGAAGAGGGTTTTTTCACACTTTGTAGCTATCATTGATTTTATTTTATTTTTTTCTCAACCATCCCTTGTTTTTCTTCCAGACAAAACAATTATAATCAGTCTATGCTACAGTGCTCAAGAAAGCAAGGTGCAAAAACTAGGGATTCAACAAAATAGTTAAGGGCAAAATATGGCTACCAACAAAAGGCTATAGGCTCAAAAGGGCGAACTAGTGATATAATATCTGAAAAGGCTAAAATTTACAAGGCAAATCAAAGAAAGCCTATTATCATCTCCTAAACTGAGCAACACTTTTTATTTCGCTTCAATAACATGCAGGGCAAGTTCTAGACTAAGATGCAAAACATGGAATAAACAAATTCTCACCACACATAGCACAAGTATCAATCAAGATGGATCAATTCTACTTCTAAGAAAGACAGGGTCATAACAAACTACAAAATAAAATAAGTTATATACAAAGTCACAACCATGAGCCTAAGTGTCAAAGAGTCTGCAATTTCATTAGCAATCAAACATTCACAAGAACGTACTACTTAAAACTAGGCCTAAATAGCAAGTATCACACAACTCAAAAGGGTCTTTTCATTTCTCTAAAAAATAAAAAAATAAATAAAAATTTACTCCCTATCGGTTCAAAGGGACTATCCTCAGGAAAAGTACTTGCTATTTAGGCCCCGCCTGTCACGCGGTAAGTATAGTGGTAAGTATTCCCGCCTGTCACGCGGGTGACCCGGGTTCGATCCCCGGCAACGGCGCCAAAAACTTGTTGCTCCCAAATGCACACGCAAGTGTACGTGGTTGCAGAAGTAATAAATGGCTCTTTAAGAACCGGGTTTTCGTACCCAAGGGACTTATGATCAATGTATATCAATTCAATTAAATCTATAATTTAAAGACTGTATTAACGTATGGTTTTGATTACTACTATTACTAAGAACAATTTAAATAATAAACTAGCTGACAAGGATAACTATAATTTCGGTGTTTTAATCAATTAAGGGACAATTTCAGGGCTGCAGCATGCTTTGGGTTTCATGTATCACATCTCATGCAAAGAATCAATTTTAGTTATCACATTACTGATTTACAGGGTTAATATTATGATCATGATCTCTCGACCTCTAATCGCCTACTCCAACTAGCTGTCTAACTACATCGTTGAGCGGGGATAGGCAGTCCTAATTGGCGAGCATTTATATTTCATCCTGTTTTGTAACCAAGCTAGGTGTTCGTCCGGGCGTCACTCCTAAACACGAATCTAATCAAAGTTAGAACAAGCTCTTTACATTCTCTGGTGTATCTACCTCTTCATCTCTCGAGTCCAAGAATAGACAATAGATTTATTTCTATGGTGGCCTAGCATGAAATACTAAAACAAGAATGTAAAAGTAATGTATATGATAACCAATAATCAATTCAAAGCAATTCGATGTTCAACAATAACCCGTAGCTACAGCCCCAGAACAAGGGCGTTTAGCCACACATAATATTCATAAACTCAAAAATAATAAATTTCATAAAATTCAAACCTAAAGAAAAAAATAGAGAATTGAACCCAAAGATGAATTGTAATCCCTTGCTCTTGATCACCAAAAAGTAGCCCCCCTAAATAATTATTTCTATGGACTATTTATAGATGTAGAAAACCCTGAATAAAATAATTGAGTCCAAAACAAATAGGAATCCAAAACCAAAAGGAATTGGATTCCTAGAAATTGTGCCGCCACAACCAACCTTTCCATATATATACAAATATTAATATAATATTCAATTTAATCCATTAAGCTGTTTGCTTGATTTTCCTTCTTCAATCTTTCATAATTAATTCATTTTAGCTCCAAACTTCTTCAACTTTGTACCAATTTAATCCTACAAATAAAATACACTATTTAGCACAATCCATAAAATCCATGCTAAAAAAGGACAAATATAAGTAATAAATATGAGGCAATTAATAATAAGAAAATATATTTTTGGCCTCAGATCAGTGTTCATGCCCGCGGTTTATGTGATTTTGGTGCTAGTATAAACTTCATGCCGGCATCTTTATACAATAAACTTGGGTTGGGTAGTCCAAAACCAACCACAATCATTCTCCAATTGGCCGATAGGTCGGTGGCAAGGCCGGAAGGAGTAGTAGAAGATGTCTTGGTGCAAGTTTCACTGATCTTTCCTGTGGACTTTGTTGTCCTAAATTTTGAGCCCGATCCAGAAGTTCCATTTATTTTGGGACGACCATTCTTAGCTACAGGGCGAGCATTGATTGATGTAGCGGTTGGGCAGTTGACTATAAGAGCTCATGATAAGGTGGAGGTGTTTGATGTCTATCGCGCCTTGAAGTTGCCATCTGTCTATGAAGAGTTGTCTGCCAATACAGTAGTAGACCTTGCTGTAGAATTGCATTGCATAACTCCCAAGGATCCCTTGGAAAGAGTTTTGGTGGGGCATGACATAGATGGAGATGCAGAAGCGCAAGAACTGGCCACTTGTCTTAATGTAGCACTAGTTGGTTCAAAAAAAGGTGTAGTCGAACCATTAGATCGAGTGTTGGGTCCTCCTCCAAAACCCTCAATAGAAGAAGCACCAAAGCTGGAGTTAAAATCGCTTCTGTCACACCTGAGGTATGCATATCTTGGCTCTAATGAAACTTTACCTATTATACTTTCTACGTATTTGTCTGTAGCACAGGTTGATGTGGCTTTGGAGATATTGAAGAAAAGGAAGAAAGCAATAGGCTGGCAAATGTCGGATATTCATGGAATTAGTCCGGCCTTGTGCATGCACCGAATTTACATGGAGGACGACCATAAACCGAGTGCGCAACACCAACGCCGGCTGAATCCTTTTATGAAGGAGGTCGTGAAGAAAGAAGTAATCAAGTGGTTAAATGAAGGAATTGTGTATCCTATCTCTGACAGCAAATGGGTAAGTCCTGTGCAATGTGTACCTAAGAAATGAGGTATGACAGTAGTGAAGAATGACAAGAATGAGTTGATCCCATTAAGAACTGTCACCGGATGGAGAATTTGCATGGATTACCGGAAATTAAATGATGCCACAAGAAAGGACCACTACCCTGTCCCTTTTATTGATCAAATGCTTGATCGTTTAGAAGGACAGGAGTATTATTACTTCTTGGATGGGTATTCTAGATATAATCAGATTTTGATCGCACCTGAGGATCAAGAGAAGACTATATTCACATGTCCCTATGGCATGTATGCGTTCCTACGCATGCCATTTGGGCTTTGCAATGCTCCTGCCACATTCCAGAGGTGCATGATGGCCATTTTCCATGATATGGTGAAGGACTTTGTGGAAGTATTCATGGATGACTTCTCCGTTTTTGAGAATTCTTTTGAGGTATGTCTTCGAAACCTTGATAAAGTACTTGCTCGCTATTAAGACACTAACCTTGTGCTTAATTGGGAAAAGTGTCACTTCTTGGTCCGAGAAGTTATAGTTTTGGGTCATAAAGTGTCTAAACAGGGACTCGAGGTAGATAAAGCAAAGGTGGAAGTTATTGAAAAATTTCCCCCTCCTATTTCTGTCAAATGGGTAAGAAGTTTCTTAGGACATGCCGGTTTTTATCGGAGATTCATCAAGGACATTTCCAAGATTACTAGACCTATGTGCAGTCTTTTTGAAATGGAGGTGAAATTCGATTTCTATGCGATGTACTTAGAAGCTTTTGAGATGTTGAAGCGGAACTTAATTGAAGCTCCTATCTTAGTTGCTCCTAACTGGGGGTTGCCATTTGAACTCATGTGTGATGCAAGCGATGTAGCAGTGGGTGCAGTATTAGGACAGAGACAAGGCAAAGTGTTCCATTCAATATATTATGCGAGCAAGACCCTTGATACTGCTCAACCTAATTACACAGTGACTGAGAAGGAGATGCTTGCTTCAGTGTTCTCCTTCGACAAGTTCAGATCATATTTGGTAGGTACCAAAGTTATTGTTTATACTGACCATGCAGCTATTAGTTACCTATTCAATAAGAAGGATGCTAAGCCGAGACTAATTCGGTGGATATTGCTTCTCCAAGAGTTCAATCGTGAGATCAAAGACCGGAAGGGTACTAAAAATTAGATCGCTGATCGTCTGTCAAGGTTAGAAGATTTCTCTCATGTGCATGAAGGAGAAAAAATATGCGAGGAGTTTCCGGATGAGCAGTTGATGGCTTTGGATATCTCCCAAGTGCCTTGGTATGCGGACGTTGTGAATTTCTTGGTGAGTGGAGTGTTTCCACCTGGTGCAACAACCCAACAAAGAAAGAAGCATTACATGATGCTAAATTCTATTTATGGGACGAGCCATTCTTTTTCAAACAAGGAGTGGATGAAGTGGTGAGGCGATGCATTCCAGAGAATGAGGTCAAGCAAGTGCTTCAGAGTTGTCATGCAAGTCCTTATGGAGGACACCATGGAGGAGAACGCATGGCTCACAAGGTATTGCAATCTGGCTTCTTTTGGCCCTGTCTTTTTAAAGATTCTATGGCTTATGTGAAGGGGTGTGATAATTGCCAAAGGTTGGGAACGATATCAAGAAGACATGAAATGCCCTTAAATAGTATTCTTGAGGTGTAAATCTTTGATGTGTGGGGTATTGACTTCATGCGTCCCTTTCCACCATCTAGTGGAAACCAATATATTCTTGTGGCTGTTGATTATGTGTCTAAATGGGTTGAGGCTGTCGCTCTTCCCACGAATGACTCAAGAGTGGTGATTAAATTCATCAAGAAGCACATTTTCACGCGTTTTGGTACTCCAAGGGCAATCATAAGTGATAGAGGTAAGCACTTCATTAACCATCTTATGAAGAATCTTCTGGCTAAGTATGGTATACGGCATAAAGTAGCTACAGCTTATCACCCTCAAACTAGTGGTCAAGTGGAAGTTTCGAATCGTGAGGTGAAGCAAATACTGCAGAAAACAGTGAATGCACAACGTAAAGATTTGTCAGAGAAGCTTGATGATGCATTATGGGCATATGGGACTGCATACAAAACACCTATAGGGACTTCTCCCTATCACATGGTGTTCGGCAAAGCATGTCATCTTCCGGCGGAGCTAGAGCACCAAGCATATTGGGCTATAAAGAAGTTGAATCTTGATCCTGAGCTAGCCGGTAGAAGGAGAATTGGTCAATTGCATGAACTTGAAGAGTTTAGGCTCCATGCTTATGAGAATGAAAAAATTTACAAAGAGAAGACCAAGAGATGGCATGATAAGGACATAATCCCTCGCACTTTTGCTCCGGGGCAAAAGGTATTACTTTTTAACTCTAGACTTCGGTTGTTCCCCGGAAAACTATGATCTAAATGGAGTGGACCATTTGAAGTGGTGAGGATGACTCAACATGGCGCGGTGGAGCTTAGAGAAAAAATTGGGCCCTCATTCTTGGTGAATGGGCAAAGGGTCAAACATTATTTTGGAGAGGATACAAATCGAGATCATGAGGCTCTTGAGCTAAATGATGAATGATCCAAGCTGTATCGTGCCGCGACATTAAATTAGGCGTTTATTGGGAGGCAACCCAATTGGTAGTGTGGCTTCTTATTATTATTATTATTATTTTTTTTTATAGTGTAATTTTTTTTCTTCTTTTCTTTTGGTCTTGTTTTTGCAGATTAGAGGAAGTCTGAGTGCCCAAGAATTTGGAGCTAAGGAGCAAGTTTGAGCTTAAGGGTGGGGTGACGACCCTTGATGAAAATTAAGAGAACATGCTACTAGCAAGGCCTAGAGGCCTCAGGGAGTTTTCCTAACCCTTGTTTTAAATTTTATTTGATGCTTTGGGGACATAGCATCTTTTTAAGTGTGGGGTGGAGGAATGAATTCCTAGTTTTTACTGCTTTATCGAGTCTTTTTGTATTTTTAGGTGGGTTCCTCGGCTTTTGTTTTCGGTACTCTTCCTGAGGATAGTCCCTTTGAATCGATAGGGAGTAAATTTTTTACTTTTTTTTTGTTTTTTTAGAGAAAAGAAAACACCTTTTTGAGTTGTGTGATACTTGCTATTTAGGCCTAATTTTGAGTAATACTTTCTTGTGAATGCTTGATTGCTATTGAAATTGCAGACTCTTTGACACCAAGGTTCATGGTAATGACTTTGTTTATAGCTTCTTTTATTTTGTAGTTTGTTATGATCTTGTCTCTCTTAGAAGTAGAATTGATCCATCTTGATTGATACTTGTGCCATGTGCGGTGAGAATTTATTTATTCCATGTTTTGCATCTTAGTCTAGAACTTGCCCTGCATGTTATTGAAGCGAAAAAAAAAGTGTTGCTCAGTTTAGGAGATGATAATAGGCTTTCTTTGATTTGCCTTGTAAATTTTAGCCTTTTCAGATATTATATCACTAGTTCGCCCTTTTGAGCCTGTAGCCTTTTGTTGGTAGCCATATTTTGCCCTTAACTATTTTGTTGAATCCCTAGTTTTTGCACCTTGCTTCCTTGAGCACTGTAGCATAGACTGATTATAATTGTTATATCTGGAAAAAGAAAAGGGATGGTTGAATGAAAAAGAAATCAATGATGGCTACAAAGTGGTGAAAAAAAAGCCCTATTCGAAAGAATGTGACATGAAAAAGAAAAAAAAAAATTCTTTGAGAAAAAAAATATATATTATTGTGAAAGAAAAAAAAATGATTGAAGCATTATTGAGATGATGAGAATTACTTGTGAAATAATTGTTGAAGAGAGGACTGAAAATAAAGAGAAGAAAATAATGGGTGATGAAGTCTAAAAATGCAAAGTTCTTAGGGAAGTGTGAGTCACTATTATATAATTTTCCTACCTGTCCCTTAGCCTACATTACAACCCGTTAAAGTCCTATTTGATTCTATTCAAGCATGCTTAATTAGTGGAGATGTACATAATGGGCAAGCATATGGTTCTTTGAGCATACATGTGAATTTTCTTTGTGAGTGTGAGATTTGATCTTTAATGTGAAGTCCTTAATTTATATTCAATCTTTTGAATTGAGTGTGTGGACTATTTTTTCTTGTGAGGGCACTTGTTTCATGATAGATAGGTGATGTTATTAACTTTCTTTGATGAGAGTAGGTGAGCAAGCTTAAATTTGATGAGTTCAGAGTCTTTCCTTGAGGTTAGGAGGTTAGGGTTTGTTGTTTATTTGGATGTCTTGCATAATGAGCAGGAATTGTACTTGATGTTTTCAAATTTCAATATGGCCTAATTGTTTGTAGCTTCCTAGTATGATTTTTGAGATGAGCTTTAATGTTTGCTCGAGGACGAACAAAAGTTTAAGTGTGGGGTGTTGATCTGAGGCCAAAAATATATTTTCTTATCATTTATTGCCTCATATTTATTATTTATATTTGTTTTTTTTTTAGCATGGATTTTATGGATTGTGCTAAATAGTGTATTTTATTTGTAGGATTAAATTGGTGTAAAGTTGAAGAAGTTTGGAGCTAAAACGAATTAAAAATGGAAGGTTTACGAAGAAAATCAAGCATGCCGCTTAATGGATTAAATTGAATATAATAATATATTATATATAGAAGTGCAGTTGAAAGAAGAATTTGAATTGAAGTGCTGCTTGAAGTTGCCACGTGGCAACATGAATACATCTCCTTGTTGAAGTCGACGTAGGCAAAAGTTGTTGAGGCGGTTTCACGCACATAGGAAATCCAATTCCTTTTGGTTTTGGATTCCTACTTTGTTTTAGACTCAATTATTTTATTCAGGGTTTTCTACATCTATAAATAGTCCATAGAAATAATTATTTAGGGGAGCTATACTTTTTGGTGATCAAGAGCAAGGGATTACAATTCATCTTTGGTTTCAATTCTCTATTTCTTCTTTAGGTTTGAATTTTATGAAACTTATTATTTTTGAGTTTATGAATATTATGTGTGGCTAAACACCCTTGTTCTGGGGCTGTAGCTACGGGTTATTGTTGAACGTCAAATTGCTTTGAATTAATTATTGGTTATCATATACATTACTTTTACATTTTTATTTTAGTATTTCATGCTAGGCCACCATAGAAATAAATCTATTGTCTATTCTTGGACTCGAGAGATAAAGAGGTCGATAGACCAGAGAATGTAAAGAGCTTGTTCTTACTTTGATTAGATTCGTGTTTAGGAGTGATGCCTGGACGAACACCTAGCTTGGTTACGAAACAGGATGAAATATAAATGCTCGCCAATTAGGACTGCCTATCCCTGCTCAACGATGTAGTTAGACAGCTAGTTGGAGTAGACGATTAGAGGTCGAGAGATCATGATCATAATATTAACCCTGTAAATCAGTAATGTGATAACTAAAATTGATTCTTTGCATGAGATGTGATACATGAAACCCAAAGCATGCTGCAGCCCTGGAATTGTCCCTTAATTGATTAAAACACCAAAATTATAGTTATCCTTGTTAGTTAGTTTATTCTTTAAATTGTTCGTAGTAGTAGTATTCAAAACCATACTGTTAATACTTTCTTTAAGTTGTAGATTTAATTGAATTGATATACATGGATCATAAGTACCTTGGGTACGACAACCCGGTTCTAAAAGAGCCATTTATTACTTCTGCGACCACGTACACTTGCGTGTGCAATTGGAAGCAATACACCCTATCTTTGTTGGACTTAGGAGGAGCATTTGAGGAACCTTGACCGGAAAACCTTTGTCGAAATCTAGAACAACCATGTCCCTCGGGCCTTGAATGTGAAAAGTTACCCTCACTGGTCCTAGGCCTCTTTGTATCTCTAGACCTTTCCTTGAGTTTCTCCTCTTTTATTTGTTAAGCATACACCACGAGACAAGAAATATCCATGTCATTGACAAGCATTGTGGTACGACACTCTTTGACCACCATTTCGGACACTCCCGAAACAAACTTGCTCATTCTTGCCCTAGGATCGACAACCATTGAAGGAGCATATCGAGACAATTGTGCGAACTTCAAAGCATACTCTTTCACACTTATGTTTCTTTGATGAAGGTTGATGAACTCAAGCACCCTCGCCTCCCTAATCTCAAGGGGAAAGAACCTATCAAGAAAAGCAACCTTGAATTTCTCCCAATCAAGAGGACCTTCATTAACCGCCCTCTCACTCTTCCATTGGTTGAACCAAATTTGAGCAACACCTTTGAGTTAATAAGCGGCCAACTCCACCTTTTCCTTCGGCGTCACACCCATGATCATTAGCACCTTGTACACCTCATCGATGAACTCTTGAGAATCTTCCTCTACCTTAGAAACTTGAAATTTGTAGGGTTCATTCTAATGAAGTCCCTCACCCTTGATGCTGCCGTACCCACATTTGGGCTCACAGGAGCCACAACCTCTCTATTGGCTTGAGCCGTCATGGCTTGAGCCAATGCTTGAAAAGCAACCCTAAACTCCGCATTAGTCACTTGTTCGGCCAAAGGGTTGGCCGAAACTTGAGGAGCTTGAGGAGGAGCTTCTTGTTCCACACTCTCCTGCATTTCGTTTAGCATAAGCTCTTCGGGTCGCCATATCCTGAAACGCATAGGATAGGGATTAGGAGAGAGACATATAGAGTTAAACTCTATGGCATGATTTAGGAGTAATGAAAGAAGTGAAGTTTCTTAAACGTCTTATAACCTCTCATTCATAAACGTGGCGCGCTTCACACTCATGACTAAAACTCTACTCGACGCAGCTCATGAGACATCCTAGGATCTTTTCTAAAACCCTGCGCTCTGAATACCAAGTTTGTCATGACCCAAGGTATCCCCTAGACGTGACATGGTGTACAAGACCCCGAAAGGGCCTCATACAAGCAACTTAGCATACATACATACAAGATCATAGGGAATTAAGAGTTCAAAAGACAATGTTATATCAAAGGTCTTAAGTAAAAATAGCGAAAGTCTACTTCTCATGTCTCAAGGCCAATCTTACATAAGAAATAGTAGTAAAGTTTGGGATGTAGCCCAATACAATGCCAAAATGAAATAACATAAAAATAAGAAGCAACTAGGCTATGTCCTCGAATGGATGAGGACTCATCAAGTCTTCACAATTCTTCTACTAAGCTCTAGCCATGAGTGGATAGTGAATCGCCAAGCCCTACATTAACAAGTCCATGTAGGCAAGAGTATGCATTAGTACAATCAAGTACCAAGTATGATAGTAATGCACAAAACATTTAAAACATGCTAAAATGGGACATTTTCATGACATGCAATGACCAAACTAAAAATGATAAAGTATAAGAAGCACAAAGCATAAACCATGGTCAAAGCAAGCTAAGCATCTTTACTTTACTTGAGAAACATTATACCAACACTTTTAGTTTATTGTTTTGTGGGAAGTAGCCTTAACAGACATATAAGACCATGTGAGCTATCAACATGGAATCCGGTGTATAATCCCACACAGATAGGGTCATCCTACTTGCAAAGGTAGGACCCTTTACTTAACATATAGCTTACGTGGATCCTCTAGCTAGTATCTATCATAAACCATCATCCTATGGTGGCACATAGTTTATGGGACATAGGTAATCGCCACTTGTCCACTCGGTGCTAAGCATAATTCCCACGGATTAGACATAGTTCAATTATCATAAGTAGACATGGGTGGTCGCCTCTTGTCTATGTTAGGGAACATGGGTGATCGCATCTTGTCCCTTCATTAGAATAGCTCTTTAAGAACATGGGTAATCGCCTCTTGTTCGTTTCAAATTCATAGTGTGAGTATTACATGAGAAACCCTTTCACAACTCAACACAATATCAACATATCATAAACTTTGGTACTTCGATCTCAAAGCACCCTTAAATCATCATTAGTTCATATGAGACATGCATAATTTCATAGACTTCATCTTCACATAGTTCATCATGCTCATAACTTACAAATCATAGGGTTCACATAGCTTCATGAGAATTCTTCTTAAAACATAAAATTCAATGCAAGCTCATGCTAAGAAAACCATAAACAAGGCAATTTGACCATAATTGAAGGAACCCACATAATAGAGGAAAATCATAGTTTTTGATTGAACATGCTTACTTCCATAAACCATCTTTAGTTCATTCATATTCTCATCATGAAGACCTTAATTTAGGAATCATAATTCATGCATGGAATCATAAAGATTTCATAAAATTCATCTCTTCATAATTCAACCCACTAGCAAAAGCATAATTTTGAAATTGGGAGAATTGGCATGGGTTCATAGGGATTCATCTAAATTCATGAAATTCAACTAAATTTATACTCCAAAGTTCATAAATCAATCAATTCAATCATCATTGCAAGGAACCCATGACATGGAAGAAAACCCTAATTCAATTAAGAACTTCTAGCTTGAAAATTTGAGATTTTAGGGATTCCATGGATGAACACTATCATACCTTAGGGTCTCAATTCCTTAAGCAATTTGATGAAGAAAGCTTGATTTCTTGAACCCTAGCTTGCCCTCTTCTTCTTCTATCTTCTAGAGAGAGAAATATTTGAGAGAGGAGAGTTTGTGGAATTTTGCAAAGTGGTTGTAAAGGGTTGATTTAAGGAATGAAAGGGCTTATATAGTGTTAGGAGAAGTCATAAAATGACTTAGATTAGTAAATAAGTCATTGGGTGAAAAGACCAAAAGACCCTTTTAAAATAACTGTCGGGACCCTACCTACAGTGGAACTTACGGTCCTTAGGTCAGACCTACGACCCATCCTGTCCTTTCGTAGGTAGGTTTAGAGACCATCAATATGGACCCCGCAACGACAGGTTCAATGTACAGCTCGTAGGTCAATCGATGGGCCGTCCTGCAGACCGTCGTGAAGGTTCTGAAACTTGACATTTTGAAAACTTGGGCTTGCCACCTACGGTACCCACCTACGGTTTGTCAGTCCATCTACGGTCTATAGGGGGCCTCTGTCACTGGCACCAGAACCAAGAAAATCCAAAAATTTTCCACCTTTGAATCTAGGGTATTACACCTTTCTCCCTTATCTATATGCTATACTAAAAAATCAAATACCTTACCCTACTCTCTTTTAATGCGTAAGTAGGGAAAATAGATCTAACCCATAACCTCTATTTTCAAGCAAGTTACAGACATCAAACCTAAATTGCTAGTATCAAACTAATTACCCACTCCAATTAATCTCTTTCGAGTGTCAACCAGATATCTCAAGAAGGAATTAAGTTTGCAACCTTAACCCATAAGTTAACCCCATGCTAATTATCTTAAATTCATGTAAGAACAACAATAAAATAGAGCACAACACAATATCACTACATTAAATCAACACCCAACCCTATGGTTGCACCCCTAGATCTTGGGGTTTTAGCCACCCATCACAAAAAGAAAAAAAAGTATACCTCTCATGAAAGCAGCCATGAGTAACATGAAATTAAGAAATTACAAGCAAACCCACTACGAATTCAACTTCAATTCATCAATTTCAAGATCAAAGTTGAAAAACCCTAAAAAACTAGAAAAGTGTTCTCCACAAGGTAAAGTGTTTCTTTTTTGTAAATTTCTCTTACAATCAATTATCTAACTCTGAAAAAAATTATTTTCATTCTCTCTCCTTTGGGCTATTTATAGTTTCCCAAAATTTTGCCCAAAACTCAATACACTACTGATTGGGTGATGTTAGTCGGGCTCGGCTATCACATTGGGCGAATTGCCCTCTGCTGTTCAGCTCACCTTTTCTTGCTCTAGGCTTCAGGTGTTTGAACCTCAGTCGGTGAGCTCGTTCGACCCTACCTTTCATGTTTGGCGTCTCACCGAATACCACCTTAGTTTGCCATTTTGAGCCTTCTATTTTTCTCCTTGTACTGTTACTTTCGGTGATGATCAAATAGGTCGCCCTTCTCTTTCGGCAAGTCACCTTCCTTTTTGGAGGCCACCGACCTTCCTCAACAATTACAAGTGTTGTACTCCTTCACTTTTGGTGAGGTAATGCTCATAGGCGATCCGTCCTTTTTTTTGGTGATCATCAATGTATAGTTTGCACTCCTTTTTACATTTTTTGCCAATCTTTCAAATATTCATCCTTGCCTTGTCCATTAGCATTCATAGTTGCTAATCATCAAAATATCATTAGAACATGACATAATTAGGCACTGAGGACATTAATTGTTGAGCTAAATATACCTCAAATGAGTGAAAATCTACCACTCATAAATTATCACCTGCTTACCACCATTTTTTCTAGCCATAATCTGCAAAGCACACACATTCAAACATCAAATCAATGAAGGTAAGTTGAAATAAAGCACAGTTGGCAACACAGTTCAAAAAATACCCCGAGGCTCGCCTAATTGGGAATGCGGATCACCTAATAGGATAGGCAAGTTCCGGTGAGCTCGGCGAATGAAACAGAGGCAAATATCAAAGATTTCAAGAAGAAAGGCCAGAGTCAATGCCAACTCAGTGATTCGCCGATGTAGTTTCGATAGGCTAAGACGAGTCCACCAAATCTGACAGTGTAATAAGAAAAGAAACAAGCATCAAAGGCGAAGTCCAGTCCCATTCAACGATTTGCAAGTGGGTTGGGCTAACTAAGACAAGCTCGCCAAATGGGACAGTGCCCAAGGTCATATATTCACTTAAGAAGGTGAGTTGTGGCTTACTCGATGATTTGCCTAACCTCCTTTGCAAGCTAAGACAAGCCCGCTGAATAGGAGGTGTTCAGCCCAGTGACTAATTTTAACAGAGAAACCCAACATACCAAAAAATAACAGGTTTCCCAACTTAATTACATTACACCCACATGCTTATCTACTAATGGTTACTCAGACTTCCCAAGATATCGCAAAGTATTGCTTGAATTGACAATTTACCATTAAGAAAGTCATCACTCTTTCTATCATTGGGAAAAATCATGCAATCGGGTCAACACTAAGTTACTCAGACTTCACCCACATCAAATTCAATCAAGACCCACTAAATACAGGGGTTCAATTCAAACAGTTAACCAACACGTTCAGTTTTAGCATTTTCTAGGCAGAAACAAACACAATCAATTAACAGGTACAGTTCAATACGATTATTATGGTACTACCCAACAAAATCAAACAATCACACACATCAAATGGCTTATAGCACATACACAAAACACGATTCAAGCTCAAAATGCACAATAAAAATCGAAAACCAATCTCAACTAGAAGCAAGACTCAAAAAATATTAGGTGAACAGGGCTGGGTCGACTGATTTGGCAAGCAAATGCACTCCATGCACTCAAAAATTTCACAAACAGAACTATTAAGCACTCAAACAAGGTATTGCAAGAAAAAGGGAAGAAAAGGGCTTAAAGATTTCAAAGGGTTTTCTTTTTGAATTTGAAAAGACCCTTGGGCTTTTTATATTAGGCACACTCGGCGTCATGACTAACATCGCCGTGTGTGTTAGGGGGATAGCAGATTTGAGCTGAAGCTCACCGAATGTGCCTGAACGAATACCAAACCTGAAGGCTTATTTGGTGGACCCGATAGAGTCCGCATAGTGTACTTTGGCGGATGGCCTTTTGGAGCTCCGATCACCAAAATTAACAGTACACTTTTCCACCTTTTCTAGCTTAGAAGGTGGACATGAATGATTCCGCACAACTCCTTAGGCGGATCACTGTGCGGGTTTTTACATCGCCTTATGTTCCTTTTTCAATCTTATGGCTTTTTTTCAACCTGCACTAACAACACATGTTATTGAAAGCAATAAAACAAAATTAAAGACTTCGGTTACCTCCCAAGAATTTCCTTATTTAACGTCGTGGCACGAAATGTTTCTCATTTCCTCAACATTCATTTTTGGGATTTGAGACAATATCACTAGGCAACATTCCCTTTTGCCTTGGATGGAGATGAGAGGAGATTTGGCACAATTGAGTCTCTAGTTGCTTGATAGATATCGAATGAGAGGTCACCGTTTGAGATAAATTAGAGAAGTCATTTTTCAAATTCTTCAACACTTTGTCGGATCCTTCAACCTTGTTGAAGATCCTTGTTAGCATTTCCTCAGTTAGGTTTCCTTCTTGCCCAACTGGAACCCTTGGTCATTGACAATCTTTGGGAGGAACATATCTATCTTTGTCAGCCTCCCTATTTCTCTAATTTCCATCTCACCAATCTTTCCAACCACTATCTCGCTCCTCTTTCCTACCTTGGTTCCCACCTTGTCGTTGGTAGTTTGGGTGAGAACCCCCCATTTGATTTCCAAAGTACTGAACTTCCTCATTGTATAATTCCTAAAACTTGGCATCATCTGGACATTGGCCACTATTAGTTCCAACAACATTCACTCATAAAAGTCCACCTCCCATGACATGTTTAGACGACAAATCAAGTTGGGTCATTATTTTTGCGATATTTTCATCTCGTTCATTGTCCTTCTAAATTTTTTCTTTTCTCATACTCACTTGTAGACTAGAAACTTGGTCTTCTCTTGTATTCCATGTTTGGTTAACCTTGGTCATGTCATCTAGAAACAAAATAGCCACATCATACGGTTGTCTCATTAATACTCCTTGGACTAACTGATCATACACACCCTTATTGACTGAATCCAAGGTACAATAGAAGTATTGCAGCAACAAATGGTCTGGAATACCATGTGTTAGACATTGCAAAAGTAGTTTCTTGAACCACAATAAAGTTTCATGCAGAGGTTCACCACCAATTCATTTGAAATTTTGGATTTGGGTTCGAAGTTTAACAATCTTCGAGGGGGGAAAGAATATCTCCAAGAAAGCTTCATTCAACTCGTCCCAAGAAGTGATAGAGTCATTTGGAAATTCCGCCAACCATTTTGTAACTTCACCCGTCAAAGAGAACGGGAATAACCTCAATCTCAAGGACTCTTGTGAGATGTTTTTGAACACAAACGGTCCACACACCTCTACAAAATTCCTAAGATGTTCGTGGGGATCCTTATGAGCTAAACCCCCAAAGATTCCTCTTAGTTTGAGCAATTGTAGCATTGTTCTGGTTACATGAAGCACAACCCTCCCGGCTATAAGAGGTATCCAGATTGTTACCATGGTCTGAACAATATTCATATGCATATCATTCAAATCACCAATGTTGTTGTTTTGACCATAGTGACTATCGTTGTCACTACCACGGTCACACATTATATCAGACCTACAAATCAGCCAACAACAACACAAAGTAACAATCTTCTACAACTAAATAAATTTATAAACTCATTTCTCAAATAGAATTCTCAACCACCATTCCCCGTCAACGGCGCCATTTTGATACCGCTCAAATGTATCCTTTAAAACCAATTAAAAGAGACAACGGTCGTAGTCATTAAAAATACCCAACAAAGAGTCGGTGTCGAATCCCGCAGGGAATGATTTATCGTAGAGAATTGTATCAAGAAATTTCGATTGTAAAGCTATTCATTTGTAATAGTAAAAACTAGTGGGTGGATGATTCCACCAATTTAATCAAAAATATTTTGTTATCAATTGTCACAATTAAACTAAACATTGCAAAATTCAAGAATTAACAAGCAATCTAGGGGTGCAGGGATTCGAAATCAATGTCACATAGGGGTAATTGTGTAGCTCTATAGTGATGAACATTCATGAATATGCTAGGTCATCTTCAATAATGCTAATCTTTTTATAATCTCATAGCATCTTTGCATAGAATATACTTTCAGTCTCATCTATATGCTATACTAAACAACCCAATGCCTTACTCTACTCTCTCTTTCGATGGAGAAGTAGGAAAAATAGGTCCGACCCATAACCTCTATTTTGAAGCAAGTTACACACATCAAACCTAAATTGCTATTATCGGACTAATTACCCACTCCAATCCATCTCTTTCGAGCATCGATCGGAGATCAGAAGTAGGAATTAAGTTTGCAACCTTAACCCATAAGTTAACTCCATTCTAATAAGCCCAAATTCATGTATAAACAGTAGTAAAACAGAGCATAATACATTACCCATTAGATTAAATCAACACCCAACCCCATAATTGCACCCTTAGATCTTGGGGTTAGTCACCCATTACAAAAAGCAAAGAAAGTATACCTTTCATGTAACAGCCATGGGTAACATGAAATTAAGCAATTTTAAGGAAAACCACTTTAAATTCAACTTCAATTAGTCAATTTCGAGAACAAAGTTGAAAAACCCAAAAACTAGAAAAGTGTTATTCACAAGGTAAAGTGTTTCTTTTTTGTAAATATTCTCTTTCAATCAAATTCTCTAACTCTCCAAAAAACTCTCTTCTTTCTCTCTCCTTTGGGTTATTTACAGTTTCCCAAAATTTGGCGTAAAACTCAATACGCTACCCATTGGGTGACGTTAGTCAGACTCGCTGATCACGTTAGGCAAATTGCCTTCTGCTCTTCTGCTCGCATTTTCTTGCTCTAGGCTACAGTTGTTTGAACCTCAGTTGGTGGGCTGGTTCAAGTGTGCTTTTCATGTTTGGTGTGTCACTGAATACCATCTTAATTCGCCTTTTCAAGGCTTCAATTTTTGTCCATGCACATTCATTTTCGGTGATGGTCAACAAGGTCGCCTTTCTTATCCGGTGAGTCACCTTATTTTTTAAAGTACGCCGACCTGCGTCAACAAATACAAGTGTTGTACTCTTTCACTTTGGAAGAGGTCATGCTCATTAGTCGATCCACCCTTTTTGTTTGGCGATCATCAATGTATAGTTTGCACTTCTTTTTACATTTTTGGCCATTCTTTCAAACATTCATCCTTGTCTTGTCCATTAGCCATGATAGCTGCAAATCATCAAAATATCATTAGAATAGGACACAAATAGGCTTTGAGGACAGTAATTGTTGAGTTAAATAGACCTCAAATGAGTACAAATTTACCACTCATCACTATGTCCTAGTCCGAATTCAATTGCTTGAAAGCCCATAAGGCTTTATGTTCGATCTCAATGGGTAAATGATAAGCCTTCCAAAATTCCAATTGATACAGTGACATTCTTATTGGCATTTTAAAAGCATTCTGGTAAGCCTATGAGGCATCGTGTAATTTTTCACCAATCCATCTGATTAACATTCACAGTTTTAGCTAAAACGCCTTTTTTCCTAGCTTGAGACCTCAAGTTGGCCACTTACTTTTCAAAGTCTCAAACACCCAATTGTAAAAGTCAGAGCCCCTATCACTAATGATATCACAAGGTTTCCCAAATCACGTGAAAATGTTTTTTGAGAAATTTTTCAACACTTTGCCCTTAATTTTTTTGCAATGCAATTCCCTTAACCCACTTGGACACGTAGTTCACAACTACGAAGATGTACCTATGAAACCAATGCCCCATATGTCGAATAACTAAACCTCAAGAATTGGGGTGAGGGGTAACTCATTACAATAAGAAATGTCACATGCCTCTGACATTGATCACAAGGTTTAACAAACTCATGGGCATGTTGATAGAAAGAGGGCCCATAGTAACCACTTTGCAACACCTTGGAGATTGTCCTCATACCAATATAATGACCCCAACCGGTGATGAGTGAGTAGCTTCTAGAATTTTCCCCATTTAAACCTTTATGACACACCACCTAATCACATTGTAAGCACACACCTAAAAAATATACATGTCATCCCAATAAAACACATGCACATCATTGAGAAACTTCTTCTCTTGATGAAAATTAAACTCTTATTACATGACTTCACATGAAAAAATTTTAGCAAAGTCAGCATACCAAGGTATCAACTCATGTGAGGCCGGTAACACATGCTCATCCGAGAAGGACTCATCTATATCAAGCTCACTTATTGGTCTTGCATTATCCTCAAGCCGAGAGAGATTATGATCAGCCACATGATTTTCACAACTTTTTCTATCATTCACCTCAAAATAAACTCTTGAAGAAGCAACATACAATGAATCAAACTACACTTTGCCTACTTCATAGTTATAAGATAATGAATGAGTTCATGATACGTGTAAACTACCACCTAAGTACCCAATAAGTATGCATGAAATATTTCAAAAGCATACACAATAACAAATAATTCTTGCTTAGTGACTATATAACTTTTTTGCACACAGGTTAGAATATCTTGTCATGCCTTCGACCCAACATGGCCCCCAAAGAAACCCCACTAGAATCATACAGGAGCTAAAATGGAATGGACCAGTCGGGTGAAATGATAATAGGGGTGGTAGTAAGCTTCTCCTTAAAATATTCAAACGCCTTCATGCAAGCCTCGTGAAATTTAAATTTGATGTCCTTCTCCAATAACCTACATAAGGGATAAACAATTTTTGAAAAATCTTTAATATAGCTCCTATAAAGTCAGTATGACCCAAAAAACCTATGAACTCCTTCTACTGACAAGGGTTGTGGCAACTTAGAGATGATCTGTATATTCGCTTGATCTACTTTGATGCTTTTTTAAGGATCTTATGCCCCAACACAATCCCTTCTTTTACATGAAATAACATTTTTTCCAATCAAGTACCTCACACCATTTCAACACTTTAGCCAAGTGAGTCAAGAATGCATCAAAGAAATCACCAACAACAAAGAAATCATCAATGAAGATTTCAATAAAATATTCCACGATATCAAAAAATATCGATATCATATATTGTTGAAAAGTGGTTGGGGATCTACAAAGACCAAATGGAATTCATTTAAAAGAAAACATACCTTATGTACAAGTGAATGTTGCTTTCTATTGATCTTCTAGGGAATTGGAGATTTCATTTTATCCAGAGTACCCATCAAGGAAACAATAATAAGCACAAAAGGTCAATCTGTCGACCATTTGATCCATGAAAGCCAAGGAAAATTGTTCTTGCTTACCCTACAAATTGAGCTTTTAATAATCCATGCACAAACTCTAACCGGTGGCATGCCTCATAGTAATCAACTCATTTTTATTATTTGGGAAAACCTTGATTCCGCCTTTCTTCATGTAATGACCCTTTAGGTCATTTCTATGTGAACATCTTCTTTTCTTCATTTAGAGCATTTTTATAGCGGCCCCAAGTCACTTATGAATTGCTGGAATTGACATCTTAGTCACCTGGTTGTTCATTTTGATTCTGTGCAAGTTTCTGTGTTCTGGGGATTCTAAAACTTGAGCGGTTAAGTTTGGTGAAAAGTTCATGAAGACAACCTCAGAATGTAATTTTTACATTACAAAAGCTCCAGCATGTCAAGTTTGGTATGAAACGACCTTATGTGTAGTTCTTGAGGCTTCTAGGCTAACTCTAAGCCCCATTGTAGAATTTGGCCTAAAATAGAGCTTGGGTATGGGACCTACTTTTTGTTGAGATGACCTCGGTTGGAATTTTTTACTACTCTATTGAGTCCAGAATGTCAAATTTAATGGGGTAGCATATCATGTTTGCATGCATGGGGTTTTAAACAAATCCCAAGCACCACATTAAAGAGTTTGGCATTGTCCAAAACCAGCTGATGTGTATTAGGTGGTGCAGGCTATTTAACCCTTGGCATTTGTGCGGCCTTGGACCATGCTTGTGAAGGTATAGTGTTTAGACCTCCATGATTGCATGGCCCATGTCGGGGTCGCGAGGGTCTAGCTCTCTTGGCCTTTGCGTTCACATGCTCCCTTTGTCGCAATGAATCAATGTCCAATGTTAACCACCCTAGGTCATTGCAATCGCAAGGTTTGACCTCCGCAATTGTGAGGGTCAATTAATTAGTGGGTTGTGATCGAGACCTTCTCCTCCACGATCGTGATGAAGAAGTCTATCTGGTCTTTTAAATAAATATGAGACCTCCAAAGCTTATATCCCCAAACATCAAACATGAATTCAGAGAGTTATAGATGTCCATTTTGGGTGATTCAAAGGTTGGAGTGATTGGGAAATGCGGGTCTACCAGTTAGCATGATGAGGAATCCCCGAAGAACTCTCATTTTAGAAAAAACCAACCTCGAAGGGACTGCCATCCCTCTTTTCCTTGTTCTTTAATGGTGATTATTTGCATGATCTATTTTGGGGCTATTCTAAGCCCCAAATTATGTTCCATTTGGGAATAGAAGTTCTGGAAGGTAAATTTTATCTTTTGACAAAGTCAATTCTAGAACTTCTGGCGTGGGTTCCACGTTTCCCTTTTTACTCCAATTTGGGTCCATCTCCATTTTATGTGCTTAGTTTCTAAGTGATCTTACTAATGTTGTGATACTATTTTTGATAGTGTGGCATCATTAAGAGCCTATTCATAAGGGAAGAGCTCTGGCATAGTTAGTTGGGGCGCGCACGGTCAGCCTAAAGGTAGGGTAGGACTTCCCATCCCTTAGATTGAGCTTGATTATGTAAATTTACATTGAGTTGTGTGAATTTGGGGTGGGTACCTAGTTGATCATGTTTAATTCTTTAGAATTCATTTTTTAGGTTGTTTTATCGAGATTTCGAGACTGGGAGCATGCTAGCTTGGCTATTTTAGATCATCCATTCCTTGTGGTGTGCTTTGGTTGTTGTTGTTGATTAAATTTGAGCATGTTTGGCTTTAGTCTAGGCTTAGAGTAGTGATTGCCATATACTTGCATATATTGGAGCCAATAGGTCTTCGTATATCTCAAACGGTGTTTCAAATGGCTTAACTCACTATTGCCTAATATAATTGGGTCTAGTAGAATGAGCCTTAGATTAGGTGTTGACTCAACTTCAATGACCTTCTATCCATTGTTCCCTCTTTCTACTGCCCCATTGTTTGCGGTTGAGATATTAGGCTTCGCTGGCAACCTAGGATTAGATTTGGTTTGGGCTTGGAGTATTGGTTGGATTTTTTTAGAGTAGACATCATTCTATGGTGGTATTATTGATGATTTGATATGGGATACTTCAACAGCCCTTATGGTCGCAGATTCAAGATCTTTTCATACTGCTCCTCTTTTAGTCACAAATTCAAGGTCTCGACATATGATCTTAAGCCATAGTCTATGATTTGGGCTCCTTATCCTCTATGGACTTGATACTCATCGTCTAGACGCTCTTGGTTGCATTTTGGGAGGCTTATCAGTGGCTTGAGGTTAGGGCTACATCGTTTATTGTTTATTTAAGAGGTCTATTCACGGTTCAAGGTCCAGGTAATGCACCCGTCATACTCTAGGCTCAATGTGACATGTTCTTAGTAGTTATAGCTATTCTGTGTTTCCATCGGGCTAATAGGGGTATGCTCTAATTTTTACTTAAACTTGCGCACGAGTGTAACTTATGGACTTATGAGGGTCCAGTTTGGTTTATTTAGTTGTACTTAATTACTTCATTTTAGTTCTTTAGTATACTTGTGTGCATTCCTTTTAAATTCCTCTCTTTTGACCTCTATTTGTTAGATTCTATCATTTTATACTGCCTTTACTTTAGTTGCTCAGTCAGCCTTTGATGCCTACTGAGTACTTTTTGTTTTGGTACTCATGCTACACTCTATATCAGTTTCATGATGCAGGTTTGAGCACTAGTTATAAACTTTGATATCGAGCTTGCAGTAGTTAGATCCAGATGCAAGGGCGAGAACATGACATCCTATACTTTACCTTTCTCCATTTGTATTTTGTTGGCTAATCTTTCGCATTTTAACAAGCCTTTGTATTTTGGGTCAACTTTTAGGACTTGTACTCTTATTAGCAGCTCTATACTGGTGACATCCATGTTCTGGGAGGGATCTTATTATTGTATATGTATTATTTTTGGTTTTCTTCCTCTTGTTCATCTGTTTGTTTTTGTTAATTGTTGCTTCCATTCTGCTTCTATCCTTACACCCATTACTTGTCGTTCTGGGTTGCCGATTGGCATACCTTCTAGTGGGTTATAGTAGGTGCCAGCATGACTCGAGAAATAAGGTCATGACAAGTTGGTATGAGAGTCAGGTTCACTGGTTTCACTTGTATCTAGCTAATGCGTAGTAGAGTTCTGTTGATCGGTGCAGAGATGTCCGTATCCTATCATCAGGGGGCCTTAAGGTGTCATTAGGAATGCTATTTCTTTTGTATCACTTTTATGTAGTGTGTGTCCTATTTGTTTCTTGAGATCTCATTTGTTTCATTTTTTCATAGGATGGCTCGTACACATTGTTCGACTATCGAGGCTAATCCACTGGGCCCACAAGTGGAGCCCCAACTAGGGTTAGAAGATGGCTGCAGCGGCGTACTAGGCCTGCTTTACCATGCCCTGACAAAGAGAGAACTTTGGAGTCTATGGTGGATTATCATAGAGCTCATATTCTTCTACGGTTGGTGGGGCCGGGGCCAGCCAAGCCACAACCTGGTCTAGCTATGGGTACTGATCTAAAGACAGCCATCACTTAGCTTTTGATGGTGTTAGGGGGTATGCAGCAGGCCCTAGATATATCTTCATTCGCATCAACACTAGTCCCATATAGTTAGCATGCAATAGAGGCACCTTAGGTTCAGGCACCACCTGGGGTGCACAACCCGTGATTATGGCAAGAGCTATGCTGCTAGAGGAGAAAAAGATGCTTAGAGTGTTTTTGAGACTATCACCTCTGAGGTTTTCTAGGCTATTGGGAAGGATGCCCATGATTTTCTCACTACTTGATGGGAGTGACTACATACTTTTTTGCTTGGTCGACTCGATAGGAGACGACTTTATTGCTTACCATCTTGATGGGCTAGCCAGACATTGGTGGCATTCCTATCTTGAGACTAGGCCAGCTGGGTCTCCTCCATTGTCATGATCAAAGATTTTTGTGGCCTTCTTGGCTAGGTTTATCCCATGGAGCGCCAGAGATAGACTCTGAGATCAGTTTTTAAAGTTTGAGCAGGGCTCCATGACTGTGTCTGAGTATGAGGTGTGGTCCCACAAACTCTCCCACCATGCTACTATGATTCTACCTATTGAGGAGGAGAGACTCTGGTGCTTCATCTGAGGGTTGAGACTTTAGTTGTAGATTAAGATCCAGGCTATTGTCTCAACATGCCACTCTTTTTTGGATGTAGTTTACCAGAGGGCTAGATTGAGGGTGGCTACAATAAGTCCCACTCTAGACCTAGGGACTTCTATGACACACCTCACTAGAGGTTTCAACACCGTTAGTCCATCTTTCCTATTCAGGCCTCACTTCATGCTTTAGAGAGTGACCGATACAGCTAAGGTGATGCTGACCTGGGCCAAGGTTTAGGTGGGTCATAATCAGGTGCTCCAGGACGTGGTAGCTGATACTTTGTGAGATGATCCTCACCGAGTTATTATGATTGCGAGGAGCTTGATCATTTGTCTAGAGATTGTCCCCTATGAGGGATGGTTGCACTAGTTCCAAATGAAGCTCAGCCAGCTCCAGTAGCAGCACCTAAAACTAGAGGTCGAGGCCTGGGTCAAGATTGTTAGGATGCACGAGTGGTCCCTCAGGAGGCAAGTCAAGTGGTAGGACATATGCTCAGGGGCAGAGATGGAAAGGCCCATATGTATGCATCTCCAATGAGGGTGCAGGCTAATACTGAGGTATTATATGCGGTGATCACATGTAAAATTCTCTTATGTCATCAGCCCACCTCACCTTTATTTAATCTTGGCTCTACTTTTTCATATGTATATGTGTATTATGCTTCCCATTTGAGAATGAGTTTGGATCCCTTGGCAGCACCGTTGCATGTGTCGACCTAGGTGAGTGAGTCTTTCATAGTGGATCAGGTGTTTTGATCTTGTTTGGTGAATATCCCGGGGCGTGACACCTGAGCTGACCATATATTGCTTGATATGCTCGATTTTGATGTGATTCTAGGCATGGACTGGTTATACCCCTATTGTATGGTCTTTGATTTCTTTTCTAGGACCATTATCTTAGCCATGTTGGGTATTCCACTGGTGGTGTGGTAGGGCTCTTGTAGTCACTCATCGATTGGAGTTATCCTTTTTATTCGGGCCTAGTGGTGGGTGGCTAGTGGTTACTTGTCTTATTTATCTTATGTGCAGGTTATGAGTAGGGAGGTTCCTTTAGTTGAGTCGATTCCTATTGTTTGTGAGTTTATGGATGTGTTTCCTACTGACCTACCTTGCCTACCTCCTGAGCATGATATTAATTTTCCTAATGACTTTTAGCTGGGAACCTATCCTATTTCTATTTTGCTTTATCGGATGGCCTTCGTAGTGCTCAAGGAGCTCAATGTTAAGCTTCAGGATCTCTTTGGTAAGGGATTCTTTTGGCCTAGCATATCACCTTGGGTGCCCCATCCTGTTTGTGAAGAAGATAGATGGATCCATCCGGATGTGTATTGATTACATGTATTTGAATAAGGTGATGGTGAAGAACCATTATCCCATTGATGCACCGTGGATTTACAGTTCTTTTAATGATTTAAAATTGAGATTTTGTATGTCTTTTAAGCATTTGTTAGTACATTTGATTTTATTTTATCTTTATCTTTCAGGAAAATAGGTTTTGGCATCATGGGTAGATGATATAGTGTTAGGAGCTAAAGTTTGGCCTTCTATTAGACAACCTATAAGCGATAGAAGTTCCTATAAGTCATAGGTGGGACTCATAGATAAGATATAAAAAGTGTTGAATTCAAGTTTGAAGCCATGAGTGAAGACTACGAGCCGTAGGTTGAGGCCCATCGATGATTATCAGAGAATGAAGCTTAAGGACTTAGATTACGATTGAGAAGGACGCACCATACATTGGTCTACATCGTAGGTCTCGTCCGTAGAAAGTGACCCTGAAGGTTGACTGAAGACCGTTTTCTATGAGTGGACTACACGAACCGTAGAGGGACCTATGGTCCGTAGGTCGTGGGTCATGAATGCTGCCGAATCTTATTTTTCCTAGTTTTATTTTTATTCGGATTAGATGTCTATAAATACTTTCCTTAGGCTTTATCTTTTGATATTAATTCATTTTAGAGCTTAAAGATTCTTTTGTGAACTACATTTACATTAATTCTTGAATCCATTGGTTATGAATTACATCTTTGATGTTCGATCATTATTTTGCAACTTCAATTTAAAATTTCTTGATTCAACCATTCTACTTGTCAATTCATGATTTATTTTAACCAACTTAATGTGAATTGTGATCAAACTATCATGAGTAGTTTATTCCACATCTACGGTTGTGGGAACCATGAAGAATTAACTCCATAGACCTAATAACTAGTAATTCTTGAATAGTGTTCGTGCATATATTTTTTTTCCTTTCACTTTGATTCCTTTTAAATGGTGGCCAAAATTAGAACTCGCCTTATTCTTACTTACCGGACCAAGGCGGTAACGAATGGGAAAATTGATTATACAACAGAGATTTGAGGCTAATAGCCCTCTTCTAATTACTTGAACGGACCAATGGATAGCTAATATGGGATCAAGGGTAAGGGTTAGTAAATCGTACACTCATAGATGGACCAAGTTGCGTGGTGAAAGTCACTTATTTAGGGGAACAACCACTTAGGTTATATCTAACTTATCAATCTTGCATGATAGACACTAGAAAAGGTTACTACTATAAGGTTTACTGAGTTAAGGATACATGGAGAACATGAACACTCTAGTTTCTTCTTCTATTGATTCTTGCAAACATAAATTCGGCTTACCTTGATAATTGTTACTTACAATCATTCAAATAAATATTTGTTACACAAACCCCCTGCCCCTTTCACGGAAATAACCCGACTAAGAGCATAAGTAATAGCAATTAAGCTAAGTTTAAACTTTATGCCATGTGGGATCAACACTAACCTTCATTCGGTTCTTTATTTGGACAACAACCACTTTATACTTCTTTTTGAGGTATTCTTTGGGCATATCAAATTTTTGCGCCGCTGTCGTGGAATAAAGATTTTGGATTAGATTAATTGTTTCATTTGACTATTAGTCATTATTTTCTGATTTATTTTTTGCTTTTTGTTTTTGGTTAATACAAGTTGCGTTCTAGTGCATGTCCAACATACAAAGTCAAGGTAGACCCCTGATTCCATCCACTCTTGTAATTCAACGAGCTCTTAGAAGAATAACTGAACCTGAAATGGAAGAGAAAGCTACATCACGACTCAGAATGCAAGAAGAAAATGCCAACAAAAATCGCCCTCCAATTGCACCTCAGAATGTTCAAAACAATCAGCCCTCAGTGGAGAGGATCTTCCACCCAGACAGAGACCTGAGTTCGGCATTTGGAACAACTGTAGAATAGACCATAATACCATTGGAACTACGGGTACCATTGTGTTACCTCTAGTGCCCCCTAGGTTTAAAGTTCGTTGTCTCTAGCAATTTAATGCAAATGCTCACTACTAGAGGATTGTTCTCAAGCAAGCCATCTAAAGAACCATATGTTAATCTTAGAAATGTTGTGTACGTTTTCCAGAGAAATGTGGGAAACCAAGACTTGGATTTATGAGTGTTCCAATTATGACTAACAGGCAAAGCATCTTTTTGGCTAAATGAGCTTCCATATAACTCAATCAGTTTGTGGAGGCAGTTAGATGAGGCTTTTTTTGAAAATACTTCCCCTTGTCCTAGGAGTTGAAACTCAAAGATAAAAGCAACAACTTCCAACAACAACTGGGAACTGAAATTGGGGCTAAGACAGATAAGGTGACTAAGAAAGTAGAGATAATAACAAAAATGAAAGGAGTGGTGCATATGTCCAACCAGGAAATAGGGATGGAGGATCGAGGTTCGTAAGGCTTGAAGACATGATGACCATAATGATGAAAAGGTTTGACTTATATGATTATAATCTCAAAGAAATACACAATGACCTATCGGGCATGAATTAGAAAGTAGAATCACATGCTACATCCATCAAGCAGATTGTGTAGCAGTTGTGTCATATTTTTTCATCTTTAAATCCACACCTAAAAGCAACACTCCCAAGCAATACAATCCCAAATCAGTAGAATGAAGGGCATTGCATGGTAGTCACTTCTAGAGGTGGAAAAAAAATATATATCCCAAAATGTCAATAGTAGTGGAGAATCCAAAGAACCCAAAATTACTGAAGAGGAACCTATGGGGGAACACAAAGATCAAATCCAGGGGGGAAAATCCAAAGAAAATATAATTCCCCTGCCTAGACCTCATCCACCCTTTCCAGAAAGGCTACTCAAGAAAACTGAGGAAGGCAAATATCACAAGTTTATCTTGATGATAAAGCAACTTTCTATCGATATCCATTTAATTGAAGCACTGGAGCATATGATGGTCTATACAAAGTTCATGAAGGATCTAGTGACTAAAAAGAGGGCCACAAGATTTGAAATAGATGAAAAGTTGCAACATTGTAGTGCCATAGCAACAAGATTGTTAGTGTAGAAAAAGGAGGATCATGGAGCATTCACAATTCCATGTACAATTGGTGCATTACATTTTTCTAAAGACCTATGTGATTAGGGTGCTAGCCTAATCTTGATGCCACTATCAGCATTGAGAAAGTTGGGCTTAGAAGCCCCCGAACCGATTGTAATGCGGCTGCTAATGGTGGATCGCACTATCAAGAAACCAATTGGTGTCCTTCATGATGTTCTAGTCAAAGTTGAGGCTTTCATATTTCCTACAGACGTCATGATTTTGGATTGCGTGGTTGATTTTGAAGCGCCCATCATCTTAGGAAGACCATTCCTTGCAACTAGGTGGGCTTTGGTTGATATGGAGAAAGGGTAGATGAAGTTTAGATTGAATAATGAAGAGGTAACTTTGAACATCTGTCAGTCGATGAAGAATCAAAGTGACTTTAAAGTGGTGTCTATCGTGAACTTGACCAGATAAAAGCAACCTGAAATGTCCATTGAAGGAAGAGTAGGTGTTGAGGCGCTAGTGGCAGTGACCATGAATTTTGATTCAGAGAACATTAAGGATTATGACTAAATTGTTAATGCACTTGATGGGTTGGGGAAGTTTAGTTATGCACCAAAGAAACTTTATTTGGATATGAAGAATTGAGAAAACCCGCCTGCAAAACCATCCATCAATGAGCCTCTAGAGTTAGAACTCAAAGCTCTCTCATCTCACTTGCGGTATGTGTTTCTTTGCAAAAACAATACCTTGCAAGTCATTGCAAGTCATCATTGCTACAGATCTAACTGAAAGGCAAGTAGAGGCTTTGAGATCTGTGTTGAGACATTTCAAAAGGGCGATTGGATGGAACATTGCTGATATCATAGGCATCCCACTAGGAATATGTTCTCATAAAAATCAACTCACGCCTGATTGCATACCTAGCATTGACTACTCGAGTAGAGTTAATCAACCAATGAAAGAATTCGTGAAGAAGAAGATCATCAAGTGGTTAGATGCTAAAGTGGTTTATCCGATAGTTGAAAATAAATGGGTAAGCCCAATTCAATGCGTACCTAAGAAGGGAGGAATCACCGTGGTTCCGAATGCAAAGAATGAGCCCCATTCCTATGAGGCCAATAACTGATTGAAGAGTATGTATGGATTATCACAAGTTGAATGCAGTGATAGAGAAATTTCACTTCCCAATGTTTTTCATGGATCAAATGTTAGATCACCTGGCTGGCAAGGGATGGTGCCTTTTTCTTGATGGGTATTCAGGCTACAACCTGATATCAATCGCCCCTGAAGACCACAATAAAACCACTTTCACTTGCTCATATGGGACGTTTGCTTTCAAGAAAATGTCATTCGGGTTGTGTAATGCAACGGAGACATCTCAACGTTGCATGATGTCTACATTCTTAGACATGGTGGAAGACAAAATTGAATCTTCTATGTATAACTTTTATGTGGCAGGTGACTCGTTCGATGATTGCTTGGCTCATCTAGGTGATGTACTAAAGAGGTATATAGATGGAAATCTTGTGCTAAGTTGGGAGAAGTGTCACTTCATGGTGAAGAAAGGTAAAGTTCATGGCCATCAAATCTCAAATAAAGGCATTAAAGTGAATCGAGCAAAAATTGAGGTGATTGAAAAGTCACCCCCACCTATCCCTGTGGAGGGTTTTAGAAGCTTTTTGGGACATGCTAGCTTTTATCGCAGATTTATAAAAGATTTCTCCAAGATCACTCACCCATTATGCAAGTTACTTGAAAAGAAGACAAAGTTTGTTTTTGATGTGGCCTATCTAAAGACATTTGAAGGATTTAAAGAGAAGTTGATTCCTACACCTATCATCATTTCACCAAATTAGGGATGACTGTTGTCATGATCAAAAGTACACCCTAGATGTGACATGGTGAATAGGACCTCGAGAGGCCCTAAACAAGCCTCTTGACATAAGCATGACACTATGAATAAAGTAGTGCAATATGAAATAATTCATAAAGCTAAAGAAGTCTAATTCATAATATCTCAACATAAGAGAACCTTAATACAACGCTTGAGTTTGTGGAAAATAACTAAGTCTTACATATGCCTTTACTACAAAGATGTGGCTAGGAAAAACCCCTAAACCACAAATAAATCTAAAACTGAAATAACATAAATAAATAAATTGATAAAAGTTGATCCAGCTCTCCAACCATGAGGACTCACCACTAGAAAGCATCGCTGATAAATCAAATCTAGCCACGATTGAGTTGAGAAGCGTCAGACCATATATTTTAAAAGAATATAGGCACAGTATGTATCAATACTTTGAATGTACTGAATATGGGGAACATGCATAAAATTTTTAGCTTAAATCATAAAAAGTTTGAAAATGTAATAATGCATGACAAAGTAATACACTACAAAATCTTGATTAGCTAGATTCATAAATCATTAGATTAAGGTCAACGTAAAACTATAAAGATCGTGTCGTAAGTTTGAATCATATTTTATTAATGTGTCGGAGAGATTATTAACTGACATATAACCATGGGAGCTAACCATGGAGTTCAATGTACTACCCTATCGAAAAGGGACCTGTATATCTTGCCAAGACACAAAGGATCATTACTTTGAGACTTGGGTACTAGCCACTAGTCCCTCTCAAGACCAAAAGCATTCAGAGACTGGATACTCGCCTCTATTCTCCTTAGGTTCATGAACATCGGCCTATACCTATGGTGGAACGTAGTTTATGGGACATGGGTAATCGCCGCAAGTCTGCTCGGTTCTAAGTACAACTCCCTATGAAATTTATGCATTCTACTTAAGAGTAGCTCCTTATATTATTATGTTTTCATAACTTGATCATATAGACACTAATCTAAGCATCTAAATCATGATTGTATTTCATATTAAGAATACTTCCATCAGAAGCAGCCTAGTTCATCAAAAGCATGTTGACGCTTATCCAAAAGTATCCTTTTAATCTTAGCCCTTTCAATTTATAAAGCATTGATGCCATCAAAGCTTGATTTCAAAACCAATTATTCATGCAAAGCATTGGTTCATGAAAAAAATTCTTAAAAGCATATTAGATGCATACATCCTTCAGTTCAACATTCAATGCATAATCTTAAAGCAAAATCCAGAATTACAATATAGTTCATAATCATAATTATAAGCATATGGCATGGGTTCATATGAAATTCTTCAAAAACATGTAATGCAACTTAATTCATTCATAATAAGATCATATAGATTTAATTTAGCCATTACCAATTTAGCCCATTAAGAAACAAGAAAACCCCTACAAATTGAGTGAAAGCAAAAAGAGAATTAAGTGTCTTTTGGGACCCAATGAATGAAAGGAATCTGTTGGTGAAGTTTCCACATGACTTTCTAAACAAAGCCCTAAATATGAAAGAGAAATCCTTGAAGCTTGAGGAAATCCTAACTTTTCCTTGGGAGCCTTTAGAGAGAATTAGACAGAAAACCTTGAGAGAATTTTGTGAGTTTTGGTGAATGGAAGGGAATGGGTAAATTTTAAAGAGTAAAAGTTGTTATAGGGCTTAGTTATAAGGTCAAAACAACATAGTCAGGAGTTAAAAGGGTATAAAAAGACCAAAATGACCCTAACTTAAAAACTACTGGAGTAACCTACGGTCCATAGAAACTTCTACGGGCCGTTCTGGTCTTCCATTGAACAAGGTACTGGAGGACTAAAATTTAATTTCCACGATCAGTTCCTATGGTTTGTCAGACTTTCTACGGGCCGTACACACCATTTGTAGAAACTTCTGCGACCATTTCCTACGGGTCTTAGAAACTTCTACAGACCGTCATGGTGATCCATAATAAAAGTTCAGAAACTCTAAAAATTTCAACTTCCAGGGCCACTTCCTACGGCTACCTTTTATAGTCCGTAGACAGGCCCCATAGAACTGGACTAGTTGCTCAAAAATTTAACTTTTCTTTCCAACTCAAATTTAAAATTTCTAGGGTGTTACAATATCTACACCTTGGGAATATTCATACTCGAATAAGACTCAAGCTAGCATGAATCGAGTAGGAAAAGGAGATCTAGCAAGGAATCACCATTATCTGTTCTTTGCCTCTTTGAATCCCTAACCTTCTACTTAAGTTTTTCTTCTTCAATTTGTTGGGAATGTATCTTCAAATGGGAGACATCCATATTTTTTATTAACATGGCGGTTTGGCACTCTTTAACCACAATCTCAGACACTCTTGACACAAACTTACTCATCTTTGCCCTTGATTCGACACGCATAGTAGGATCATATTTTGATAATTGGGTGAACTTCAATGCAAACTCTTGGACACTTTGATGAACTCTAGCACTTTCTCTTCCCTCATCTCCAAAGGAAAGAACCTATCAAGAAAAGCCCTTTTGGATTTCTCCCAATCAAGACGACTCGTATCATTTGCCCTGTCCTCTTTCCACTGATTAAACCACACTTGAGCAACACCCTTAAGTTGGTAAGTGGCAAAGTCTTCCATTTTCACCAGTGGAACAACCATAATATCCATGATCTTTTAGATCTCCTCTACGAACTCTTGCGGATCTTCCTCATTTTTTGAACCAAAGAAATCCAGGGGATTCATCCTAGTAAAATCCCTTAACGTGGTTGCTACCATACCCACTATTGGGTTCACAGGAGAAACAACTTCCCTATTAGCTTGGGCCGTCATAGGTTGAGCCAACACTTGGAAAGCGGCTCTAAACTCATCACGAGTTACTTGCTCGGCCAAAGGGTCAACCAGCATTTGAGGAACCTCAAGGTCTACATTTTCACGAACATTTCTTCTCATATGATTCATTCATGGAGGCATATTTTGAAAAGCAAAGAACATGGATTAGGAGAGGAAGACCTTTATAGAGATAAACTCTATGTAACGACTTTAGAGTAATGAAAGAAGTGAAGTTTCCTAAACACTTTATAGCCTCCTATTCATAAATGTGTTGCACTTCAAACTCATGAACAATACTCTACTCGGCACGACTTGTTAGACTCTCTAGGACCTTTCTAAACCTCTTGCTCTAAATACCATGTTTATCATGATCCAAAGTATACCTTAGACGTGACATGGTGAAAAGGACTCCAAAAGGCCCTAAACAAGCAACATGACATAAGCATGACACTATTAATAAAGAAACAACAATATTAAATCAATCCTAAGGCTAAAGAAGTCTAAATCATAATATCACAACATAAGAGAACCTTAATACAAAACTTGAGTTTGCAGAAAATAACAAAGTCTGACCTAAGCCATTACTGCATAGATGTGGCTAGGGAAAACCCCTAAGCCACGAACAAATCTTAAACTGAAATGACATGAAGAAATAAACTTATAAAAGGTGATCCAGCCCTCGAACCATGAGGACTCACCACTGCAAACACTACTAATAAATCAAATCTAGCCACGATCGGGTGGAGAACCATCAGACCCTATATTTAAAAACAATATAGGCACAATATGCAACAGTCTTTTGAATGTACTGAATATGGGGAAGTTGTACAAAACGTAAGCATATATCATGATAAGTTTGAAAATAATTCTTGACCAAGTAATACAATACCAAATCTTGATAAGCTAGAGTCCTAAATCATAAGAATAAGGTCAATGCAAAACTATAGAGATCATGTCATAAGTTTAAACCATATTTTATTAGTGTGTAGGAGAGACTATAACCGACATATAACCATGGGAGATAACCACTGAGTTCAATGTATTACCGCATCAAAAAGGGACCAATATATCTTTCTAGGATATAAATGATCATTACTTCGAGATTTGAGTACTCGCCACTTGTCCCTATCACGACCAAAATCATTCAGAGACTACGTACTCGCCTCTATTCTTCTTAGGTTCTGAACACTCGACCTATACCTGTGGTGGCACGCAGTTTATGGGACATAGATAATCACCGCAAATACGCTCGGTTCTAAGTACAACTCCCCATGGAGTTTATGCATTATACTTAAGAGTTACATTATCATGATTTCATAACTTGTTCATATAGATACTAATCTAAGAACATAAATTATTTTCATATTTCATATTAAGAATACTTCAATAGGAAGCATTGTAGTTCATTAAAAGCAAGTTGACATTTATTCAAAAGTATCCTTTTAGTCTTAACCCTTTCAATTCATAAAGTACTCATGCCATCAGGACTTAATTTCATAATCAATCATTCATACAAATCACGGATTCATGAAAATCATATTAGATGCATACATTCTTCAATTCAACATTCCATGCATAATCTCAAAGAAAAATCCACAATTACAATATAGTTCATATGGAATTCATCAAAAATATATAATGCAACTTAAAATAATGCATAATAAGATCATATAGATTGAATTTATCCATAAGCAATTGAGTCCATTAAGAAACATGCAAAACCCTAGAAATTGGGTAAAATTCAAATGGAGAATTGAGTATCTTTTTGGACCCAATGGATGAAAGAAATCCATTGGTAAAGTTGCCACATATGTTTCGAAACAAAGCCCTAAAGATGGAAGAGAAATCCTAGAAGCTTGAAGAAACACTAACTTTTCCTTGGGATCCTTGAGAAATTATTAGAGAGAAATCCTTAAGAAAATATTTTGGGTTTTGGTGAATGGGTAGATTTTTAAGAATAAAAGTAGTTGTAGAACTTATTTATAGGGTCAAAACGACGTATTTTAGGAGATAAAATGGTAGGAAAAGACCCAAATGGCCCTTACTTAAAAACTATCAGAGTGACCTATAGACTGACCTACGGGCCATCCTGGTCATCCGCAGAACAAGGTACTGGAGGCTAAAAGTCAATCATTTTCCATAATCTGTTCCTATGGTCCATAGGACTTTCTATGGGCCGTAGATACCAAGTGTATAATCCAAAATCATTAAAAAATTTACTAAGTCTAGGACCCCTTCTATGACCACTTCCTACTGGCCCTAGAACCCTCTACAGACCATCCTGGTGGTCCATAAGAAAACTTCATAAACTCTAAAAATTTCAAATTCTAGGACTACTTCCTATGGCTGTCTTCTTCGGACTGTAGAACCTTTTACAATCTGTAGATAGGCCCCATAGAACTGTTCCAATAGTTAAAAAATTCAACATTTCTTTCCAACTCAAATTTCAAGTTTCTGGAGTGTTACAACCATATAAAGTCATGTGTGATGCGAGTGGGGTAGCGCTTGGCATATTGTAAGGGAAAAGATGTGAGAAGATTCTTCATCATATATTCTATGCTAGCAAATCTCTAAATGTTGCTCAAAGAAACTACACAATAACTGAAAAAGAATTGCCTGTTGTAGTCTTCGCATTAGAGAAGTTCAGATCTCACTTACTTGATATCTAAGTGATTGTGCACACTGATCTTGCAGCACTAAGGTACCTTATGGAAAAGAAGGATACTAAGCCTAGATTGATTCATTAGGTGCTGTTGTTGGAAGAATTTAACTTCGAAGTTAGAGATAGAAAAGAGATCGAGAATCAAGTTGCAGATCACTTGTACAGATTAGAAGAAGAAGCTATGATGAAGCTAGAAGATTAAGTTGAAATAGATGATACTTTTCCAGATGAGCAAGTTTTGGCGGCTTCACAAGATCTGATTCCATGGTTCGCAGACTTTGCTTACTACTTGGTGAGTGATGTGTTACCGTGAGATTTATCTTTTCACCAACACAGAGAGCTTATGTCCAATGTGAAGAGGTCTTTTGGGAAGAGCCATACTTGTTTCATAAATGTGCTGATGGGATTATTCATCATTGTATACCTGAGGTCGAGATGGTGAGTATATTAAAGGCATGTCATTCGTCACATGTTGGGGGCCATCATAGTGGTATCCGAAAAGCTTAAAAGATTTTGTGATGCGGCAATTGGTCTACTATTCAACAAAATGCTCATGATTTCACCAAATATTTTGATCTTTGTCAAAGAAAAGGAGGTATTTTGAGGAAATATGAACTCCCACTCACTCCTATTCTTGTGATTGAATTTTTCGATGTTTGGGGCCTTGACTTTATGGGTCCTTTTATGAGTTCGAATGGGATGAAGTACATACTTGTAGCTGTGGACTATGTTTCTAAATGGGTGGAAGCTGTAGAACTTTCTAATAATGAAGGCAAGAGTGTAACAACATTCCTTAAATGGAATATCTTCTCCAGATTTGGGACACCACTAGCAATAATCAGTGATGAAGGTTCCCACTTTTGTATTAAATTGTTCAAGGTGTTTCTTGAGAAATATGGTGTTCGACATAGTGCAGCAACCCCTTACCATCCGTAGTCTAGTGGGCAAGTCCAAGTTTCAAACAGAGAGATCAAGCAAATCCCAGCGAAGACTGTAAGTGCGAACAAAATGGATTGGTCGAGAAATCTTGATGGCACTTTATGGGCATATAAAAATTCATTCAAGACTCCCATAAGTATGTCTCCTTACCAAGTTGTGTTTGGGAAGTCTCGTCATCTGCCTGTAGAGATAGAGCACAAAACCATGTGGGCACTCAAAAAGGTTAATCTAGATTAGGTTGTTGCATCAAATTAGAGGTTGAATGAGGTAAACGAACTTGATGAGTTTCGCCTAAAAGCATATGGAAGTTCAGCCTTGTACAAACAGAGAATGAAGAAGTATGATGACCAAAAGATCCAAAAGCAAGAATTTGCATCCGGAGATTTGGTACTTCTCTTCAACTCAAGGTTAAACTTATTTCTATGAAAACTCAAATAAAAAATGTTGGGACCATTCCGAGTAGTTCAAGTATTTTCATATGGAGTGGTTAAATAAGAAAATGATGACGGAACGAGGCTCAAGGTAAATGGGAAAAGGATAAAGCTTTACATGGGAATGCAGAAAAAGTCAAGGTGATGGAAGCATGGGATCTTTGTGAAGTCTGAGTAAGCAAGGAGCCTCCGTCGGGCCGCGATGTTAAATCAAACGTTGCTTGGGAGGCAACCCAGATTTTTAGTTTGGTTTCTATTGTATTTTTTTTCTCTTTATAGCTTTAGTTGTAGGCTAGTATAGGATAAATTAGGGCCCGTGTCAAAATAGAGTCAAGAAAAAGAAAACGTAGGCCTAATGGTTGTTACATATGCATGGATCAAATGAAAAATCTTTAAAATCATAAGTGTAGAGGTTTTCAATGGATGGGTTCTATGGTGTGTAGAACACACTCTACGGACCATAGGCCCTATTCGTAAAATCATGGATAAATGCTATCACAAAGGACTTATTCTATGGGTCCCACCTATAAGTCATAGTTCATTCGATGAGCTGTAGATGGTACCCATAGAAATCTCATGTAATGCCCCATAAGTTTTAAACATTTGAAATAAAAAGCTTATGTTTGACAAGACTATTTTTCATAGTTTACGTCAATCCTCGTTGAGATACTGAGAGAATAATGGATATTAAGTGGTTATACTAAGGAATAACTATATTAAGTCACTTGAATTGGTAGATGGAAGTTAGAGGTCAAGGGGTGCCTCCAAATAAAATTTTTGAGTGAGGGATTTAGTATAAGAAAGTTTGATATGATCTTATTTACTTACTAACTGGAGAGAAGTATATCTCCCAATATATATTGAATTTGGAAGACTACAATATATCAAATAGAAGGTCTATGAATCTAGTTTCCAACAGACAAAACTATTCATCAATATGACATTGGAGTAGAGAGTTATGACCATTTTACTGCAGACTATTCGGGAAAACTGGGTCACGGATCTCGGGTTTGGCCGCCTTTTAAAAGTGCTTTTTAACTTTTAAAAAGATAACCTTCAAAATTTCTCAAAGGAAAATCGTCCAGCAGCCATGTGATAACGCTCAAATCACCCTCTAAAACCAATTAAACGAGTGAGTGATCTTAGTTAGTAAAAACCCAATGAATAGTCGAGGTCAAATCCCACAGGAAATGGTGCATCGTAGAGAATTCCTTATCAAGAAATTTGGATTTTATATTAACTCATTTGTAATAGTAAGAACAATTGTGTGGATGGAACCACCAACTTAATATGAAGCTTTGATTATCAATTATTGCAATTAAACTAAAAATTAAACAAAATCAAGAGTTAACAAAAAATCTAGGGGTGCAGGGATTGGAAGTCGTTCTCACATGGGGGTAATTGTGCTACTCTATTCTGATGAACATTCATGAATAGGCTAAGTCATCTTCATTGAAGCTAATCATCTTTCGATCTCAAAGCATCTATTTATAGAATTTCCTTTCGGTCTCATGTATAAGCAAAACCTAAACAACCCAATACCTTACTCTATTCTCTTTTTCAAGAATAGGGAAGATAGATCAGACCCAAAACCTCTCTTTCAAGCAAGCCATGGACATCAAACCTAATTTGCTAGTATTAAACTAAATACCCACTCCAAGCAATCTCTCTCAAGCATCAACCGGAGATTGAAAGTAGGAATTAAGTTTGCAACCTTAACCCATTAGTTAACCCCATGGTAATTAGACCAAATTCATGTATAAATAGAAGCAAAACATAGCATAGCACAATACCCACTACATTAAATCAACACCCAACCCCATTAGAGAACCCCTAGATCATAGGGTTTTAGCCACCCATCATAAAAAGTAAGAAATTATACATTTCATGAAAACATCCATGGGTAACATGAAATTAAGCAATTACAAGTAAACCAAATTTGAATTAAACTTCAAATTGTCAAATTCAAGCACAAAGTTGTAAAACCCCAAAGCTAGAAAAGTGTTCTTCAAAAGTAAAGTGTTCTAGAACTCTCAAAACTCTCGAGCTCTCTTCTCGAATTCAAGCTCCGAAAAAACTCTCTAAAATTACATTCTTTGGGCTGTTTATATTTTCCCAAAATTCCACCATGTGACTCCTTCAGCGACGTTATTTGGGAAAGCCAAACCTACTCGGTGAATTTCCCTTCGCTCCTCAGCTCGCCTTGTGGTGCTCTAGGCTTTAGGTGTTTGAACCTCAGTCAGCGACTTCAATTGAGTCGACCTTTCATGTTCGGTGCATCAAGGAATACCACCTTAGTTCACCGCTCAAGCATTAAATATTTTCCTTGCACACTGTCATTTTGGGTAATGTTGTGATTAGTTGGCGATCCGCCCTTCATACAAGGCGATCAACAACGTTCACTTTGCACTTTTGTTTTTGCATTTTTGGCCATTCTTTTAAACATCAGTCCTTGCCTTTTCCATTTGCCTTCATAGCTGCAAATCATCAATATTCTATTAGAAAAGGACACAATTAGGCATTGAGGACACTTTTTAATGAGTTGAATGGACCTTAAATGAGTGCAAATTTACCACTCATCAACACTCCTAACTTAAACTTTGTCTTGTCCTCAAGTAAATCAAGAACACAACAAGCTCAATAATGGTGTCTACAACAGAACTCAATGAGAGCTAACATGCAAGTGCCATGGAAAGACTACTCTCAATACCATGTTACCCTAAATCATGATCAAAAAGTTTCAAATGATGACTAGCTAGTCTCAACACAAGCTCAAGCTCACTATAGCTTTTTGTATTATGTAAGAACATGTTTCAACAAATGCATTCAAGAGTCCTCAAATAAAGAACGATTCTATGCTCTCACAAAGCAATTTCAACAAAGGTGTAATAAATCAATGCAACTCTCACTCTCTCAAAAGAGAAATACATGCAAGCTTTGTTTCTTTGGTTTGCCCATATTTTCCAATCACCAAATAATTCAGTTCATGTAAGATCTCAAGGGTCTTTTAGGCTTGTAATGGGGCTGAGGATTAAGGCAGCGTCAATTTTGATTGTTGACTTCACCTCTTAAAAGCATTGTTGCAATCATCATAACCTCATCTCAAGGTTCTTTTTCTTTCTTTTTCATTTGAGGACTCAACCCTTGACTTGCCATTAATTTTATTTGGAACCCCCTTTTTATTTGATTCACTCCTCTTTTTCATTTTCATTCAACATATTTTTTTTTCTTTTTTATAAGGATGGGTTCCTTCTTTTTAGTGGCATTTTCAAAGTTGAGCCTCATTTCATCTTTCTTTGCCCTTTACTTCGCTTTCATTCATCCTTCCTTTCCACACCCGCCTAAGTTGGCTATTCAAACATCACAATACTTCAAAAACGATTTTTGTTGAGAAGGTGGGGATAATTTGATTCAAGAGGCTTCTTTTGGTTGACAACAAATGGATTAGGCTCAAATGGTGCCAAAATGAATTCACACCCTCACAAGGTAGTCACACACGGTTTAAGGACAATTTGGTTCCCTCATTGAATTTTTGCCCAAGATCATGTCTCACATTCACCAAGATTCATACAATTGGACTAACAAGGCAAATTATGGGACTCCACATGCATGCTTTCTAGTAAAATATCACCACACATGGCATTTCAAAATACACTAATTTAGCACATCTTGAAAGGATCAAAAGCGTACGTGCGATGTTCATTGCAAGGCTTACATCGAAATGCAGCACGTCAACAAAAGATTTAAAAAGATCATTCAAAGGTGTAACCACATCAATTTCATTCTTGCAACACCAATACTACGCATCATGCTCATCATGAGTGCTATTTAAGACATTGATATTTAAGAAAATTGAATCTCAATTTTTATCAACGAAAATTTCAAGAATTTCATGATTTTAAAACTCATGGGGGATTGCAATCATGAAGAAAGAATGAAAAAAAGTAAAGAGACACACATTTACCCAAAAGAGAACTCTAATATAAACAAACATCAAACTACAAATGTTCAAAATATGAAATTACAAAAAAATATAACCAAAAGGGGAATATTGGCGCTAAGGACCCACCCCACGAAAATGAGAATGCAGTGAACTCAATGAAAAATAACTAAAAATACTGGAGGGCTAAGAGAAACGGTCCCCCTAATGGGCTATGCCTGTGGAGCACTCTCATCTGGAGTCTCAGGTGGTGAAGCCTCACGAGGGGCATCAATGCCAAGCAAAAGGATCACTGGAGTTGGCAAGGAAGCATCAACTGGGGCATCAGTGCCCGTCTCAACAGCAAGAGGTGTGGTAGAATCTGGAGTAACTCTACTAGACCCAACCTCTGAAGTCTCTCGAAGAGATATCTCTAGGGCAGCCTAAAGGGTGACCTCCTCGGTCTCGTGCAGCTTGGTCAGTGTCTTAGCAATCCCGTGCTCTTCATCTTGTAGCTACTCCTCATTCATCTCCTCAGCCAACTCCTTCTCGGCTTTCTCACTATCATCCTCATCAACAGTCTCAGCATCTACAACATCTCCAAGCACACTATAGGAAGGCATCTCTGGTGCATCAGGAAGGGGAACCTTACCCCATAATGTGGATATGTCCATAGACTATATCTGGAACACCTCTGCCCTCAAAGTAGCCACCTTAGCCCTCAAGTGTCTGAAGCCCTAGAACTACCCTTGTCTTCCTCCCGAGCCTCTATCCTCGTAGACAGATCATCTAGTCTGAATATGCAGACCTCTATCGTATCCTCACCCTTGACCACCAGCTCAATAAGAGGAGCCATGGCCTTATGGATGGCTTGGGAAAGTCCTTCTCAGCCCGACCAACTCTAACATCACCTGAACGGGCAAGGCTGTCCATCTAATAGATCAATGCATGGGTCATGGGGGGATGAGTAAAAGGAGAGGGGGGAGGCATGATAGTACCAGCATCTAGATCAACAGGAATAGTAGAAGTAGTAGTTGAGGGTGGTGCAGAAATACCTGCCTACTCCATAGAAGGAGTAGGTGTGCTGGACTAAGATGCCAGTGTAGCAGGGTCGACCACGGGTGTGGATTCTGATGGCGGTGGCTTCCTCCGAGCTACATCATCTCTCAAACACTCTGCCTTGATCCTTCGAATGTCACTGTATGATGCCAGTGTGATCCTCACATCTATAGAAACAGGATAAGGGACTTCTGCCCTCTCACATAACTGCGTGATCAGAACTGGAAATTAGAGCAATGTCTACTCATGTCTTGCCCAGATCAGTATCTCTTCAAAAATAATGACACCAACTTGTATGTCCTCTCGATAAATGATGGTGCCTACCAACACTGCCTTATCATGGTGAAGAATGGACTCGTGTTGGGATGGCATCAGGTTGCTGCTGATGAATCCAAACCAGTATCTAGCCAACACATTCAAATCCTTCTTCTCAATCTTGGAAGTATCAGCCATCCAGGAGGGAGAAGAATCAGAGATCAAGGGTGCCAGCCAACCCTTCAAAGAATCAAAATCATGGCACATCTGGAGTGAATATAGGTCATCTGCAAATCCCAGCATATGTAGGGCAATATTAATGGCTCCTGCTTCACACTAGACTTTATTCCCTCTCACTTCCACTTCTTCAAGTGGTTTCCAGTGCCCTTCCGTTTCTTTGGAAGGGCTTGAGCATAAGAGGCATAGAACTCCCTCACCCAAGAAGGGATGTAAGGGCTCCTGGCCCTGGTTAAACCTTCAAATTGATGGAATTGTATGGTGTCCAGATGACTGGTAGTCGCTTAGCACTCCATCAATGGAGGGTCATCTCTTCTCAAGTATAGTACTTTCTCCCGCAGCTTTGAGCCTAATCCAGGCTGTTGGAGCAATAATCAGAAGGACTCTGGAAGTCGGTGCTTGTGCAGATAAGGGTTGCACTAACTTGGATCTAATCTTTGTCCTCTTCCTCACCACCCTCTATGTAGGTTGTACCCTATCTTAGGTAGACTATTGTGGGGTGGTGGTTTCTCGACGATTGCGAGCTTTCGAGGGCTCATTTATAGTAATGCCCCTATTTCTCTTAAGAGAAGGAGGAGGAGGAGTCTCTCTGTCTGACTCGCTGTAGGAAGAAATAACCCTTTTTGCCTTGGTTCTTGCCATTACCTGCAAAGCACACATTTAACACAGGATTTGTGAAGCTTAGTTGAAATTGAATGCACACTAAATCATATTTCAAAAACACTCCTGAGGCTCGCCTAAAAGGAAGGGGTATTGCCCAACAGGATCAGCGAACTTCGGTGAGCCCACCGAAATGGACAGAAGCAAATTACTTAGGATTTAGGCATAAAAGGTGAAGTCAAAGGCAACTCAGCAATTCACCGAGCTAGTTTCGGTGAGCTAAGACAGGTCCACCAAAATTGACAGTGCAAAAAGGAAAGACACAACCATCAAAAGCGAAGACCTCTCCCACTCGGTGATACACCAAATGGGTTCGGAGAACTAAGACAAGCATCCCAAATTGAACAGTACCCAAGGCCATGCATATACTAAGAGGGCGATCTAGGGCTTACTCGGTGATTCGCCTAACTTACTTTGTGAGTTAAGACAACCCTGTCGAATAAGAAATGTTCAGCCATGTGCCAAATTTTCATAGAAAATCCAACACACACAACAAATACAAGTTTCCCCCCAACGTTACAATTCACCAATATGCTTTTCTATCCATGGGTACTTAGACTTCCCCCAGATATCACTAAGTATTAATCTAATTGACTAATTGACGATTTGGCCCTTAAGAAAGTAGTCACCCTGTCTATCATTGGGCAAAATCATGGAATTGGGTCAACACTGAGCAACTCAGACTTCACTCACATTAAATTAGGCTTAGACCCAGCAAAGATATTGATTCAATTCAATAGATTAACCAGCATAATCATGATTTACAATTTTCACAGGCTTACACAATCAAAATCACATGAGCATAGTTCAAATTCAACAATACAATGCTACGTAATGAAGTTATGCGCACAATATCAGTTAAAGGGCTCAAGCCCACACCCTATATGTATTATAAACTCAAAATAATAACAAGAAGTCGAATCACCAACCTTAAGCCAAAAAATAATCAAGAAATTGAGGGATCGGGGTTGGGTTGACACAAACTCCAAGCAAATGCACTGCTAGCACCTTCAAGATATTCACACGAGGCTAAAAAACACTCAAAATGCATGAAGGAAGAGAGAGGAATTGAAAAGGCTCTAAAATTTCAAAGGGTTTGAATTTTAAATTTAAAAATAAACCTTGACCTTTTTATACCAGGCCCATTCGGTGCACTCAACTTATGTTAGACCAATTACCAAACCTGAAAGTTGCTTCGGCGAACCTGATGGAGTCTGCTTAGTATACTTTGGTGAATTTCCCTTTGGAGTTTAGATTGCTGATCTTGACATTACACATTTTCATCAATTTCAGCTTTAAAAGGTGGACAAGAATTAGTCTGCGTAGTGTCTTCGGTGTGTCGCCGATCTTTTTTTTGCATCGCCTATTCTTCCCTTGTCAATTTTTCAATCTCTTCTCAACCTGCACTCACAACGCACGTTAATCGAAAGTAATAAAACAAAAGTAAAGACTTGGGTTGCCTCCCAAGAAGCACCTTATTTAATGTTGTTGCACGACATAGTCCTTAAACTCATCATTCATTCTTGGGGTTCGGGATGGTTTCACCAGGCAATGTTCTCTTTTGCCTTTGATTAAGATGAGTTGCAATTTGACCCAATTTGGTCTTCCAGCTGCTCAATGGAAACTGAGTGAGAAGTCACCATGTGTGATAAAATAGATAAGTCATTTTCCAAGTCCTTCAACACCTTATCAGACCCTTGAACCTTGTTGTAGATCCTTACAAGCATGTCCTCAGTCCAGTTTCCTTCTACCCCACCTGGTTCTTTTGGGCGTGGACGATTATAGAGAGGAACATACTTATCTTTTTCCATCTCCCCATCTCTCTTGTTTCAACCCGCCAATCTTTCCAACCACCATCTCTATCCTTGTTGGTTCCCACCTTGTCATTAATAATTGGTGTGAGAACCCCCCCCCCCCGCTTGATTTCCCAAGTATTGAACTTCTTCATTGTATAATGCCTCAAATTTGGCATCGTTCGAGCACTGCCCAATGTTGGTCCAAACCGCATTTACTGACTTGGTTCTACTTGCCATGACATGTTTTGACAACAAATCGATTTTGGTCATTATTTTAACCATGTTTTCATCTCTTTCATGGTCCTTCTTGATTTGTTCTTTAGTTAGACCCACTTGTAGAGTAGGCACTTGGTCCTCTCTAGTGTGTCATGCACGGTTAACCTTAGTCGTATCATCAAGAAACAATGTAGCCACCACATACGGTTGTCTTATTAAACCACCATTGACTAATTGATCAACCACACCTTTATTTACTGAATCAAGGCTGAAATAAAAGTATTGCGGTAGCAAATTGTCAGAAACGCCATGCTTTGGACAGTGTAGGAGTAACCTCTTGAATCTCAGCCGTGTCTCATGCAATCGTTCACCTCCAATACGCTTAAAATTATGGATTCGGATCCGAAGTTTAACCATTTTCGAGGGTGGGAAGAATCTCTCCAAGAAGGCATCAGTTAGCTCATCCCAGGAAGTGATTGAATCATTTGGCAACTCTACCAACAATCTTGTAGCCTCTCTTGTTAAAGTGAACGGGAATAACCTCAACCTTACAGATTCTTGGGAGATATTCTTCAACACAAAGGATCCACATACCTCCTTGAAATTCCTAAGGTGTTCATGGGAATCCTCATGAGCTAGACCCCTAAACATTCCTTTCATTTGGAGCAGTTTTATCATAGTTCCGGTGATGTGAAACACAACCTACCAGATGTAGGAGGTATTCAAATTGCTCCTGTGGTTTGAATGACATTAATGCGCATGTCATGTAGATCACCCACGTTGTCATTTTTACAGTAGTGACTATCATTGTCACTAGAACTAAGCAAAATTAAAGTCTAATTTCTCAATTAGAATTCTCAATTACCAATCCCCAGCAATGATGCCATTTTTGATAACACTAAAATAACCCTCTATAACTAATTAAAAAAGTGAGCGATCCTAGTCAGTAAAAACCCAACGGAAATTCGGGGTTGAGTCCAACATGGAATGGTGCATCGTAGAGAATTCCTTATCAAGAAATTTAGATTTTAAATTAGCTCATTTGTAATAGTAAGAATAATTGGGTGGATGGAACAACCACATAATATGATGCTTTTGTTATCAATTATCGCAATTAGCCTAAAAATTAAACGAAATCAAGAGTTAACAAGCAATCTAGGGGTACGGGGATAGGAAGTCAATCTCACATAGGCGTAATTGTGCTGCTCTATTATGATGCACATTCATTAATAGGCTAAGTCATCTTCATTGATGCTAATCATCTTTCGATCTTAAAGCGTCTACGCATAGAATCTCCTTTCAGTCTCATCTATATGCCAAACCTAAACAACCTAATACCTTACTCTATTCTCTCTTTCAAGAATAGGGCAAATAGATCTTACCAATAACTTCTCTTTCTAGCAAGCCTTGGACATCAAACCTAAATTTCTAGTATTGAACTAATTACCCACTCCAATCAATCTCTCTCGAGCATCAACTGGAGATCGAAAGTAGGAAATAAGTTTGTAACCTTAACTCATTAGTTAACCCCATGGTAATTAGACAAAATTCATGTATTAACAATAGCAGAATAGAGCATAGAATAACACCCTCTACATTAAATCAAAACCCAACCCCATTAGAGCAACCCTAGATCTTAGGGTTTTAGCTACCCATCATAAAAAGTAAAGAAATTACACCTTTCATGAAAGCAGCCATGGGTACATTGTCAAGACTCAATTTCTCAAGTCATGATGGCGCCTACAACCCACCGGTAGGCAAGCCAAACTCTATCTCGAAACTCAGCAGTAATGAGACTAAGAGTGGAAATTAGTCCAAACCAAGCAGAAGCAAACAAATATACCACATAAAAGAAAGTTGAAGCGAAACAAAACCAAAGTGATATATACGAGACACCTCCAAAAATCTGGAAGTCACATGTACAGAACTACTAACAAGAGTAGAAGTCCCAAAAGTGAACAACAAAAACAACTGTTTCGAAAACAAAAGACAAGCTAAAAGATAAATACAGAAGGAGACAGGTAATCCCAGAACGCCATGTGCTCACCCTAGTCTCCTAGACTGACAGCTGCAGGCCCGATCTCAACGTTGATAGCAGGTGCTAGGACCTGCATCACGAAAATAGATGAAGAGTGTAGAATGAGTACCAAAAGAACAGGTACCCAGTAGGCATCAAAGGTGGACTGAGCAATAAAGGTAAAAACAGGTGGACAAGATTGAATCAGCAACAACAACAACAGAGGTTAAAAGAACGGAAACAGAACAAGTGGAAAGTAAATTGAGGATAGCTAACTAAACCCAGCACGGCCCCCCATAAGACTCGTTGGGCACACTCGTGCGCAAGTTTAAATAAAACCTGAATGAACCCCCATAAGCCCGACAGGTACACAGAAGAGCTATACTACCTAACGAAAAGAGAACCATTACCAGAAGCTGCAACACCTAAGGGTCCCGGACTCAACAATATAATACATGGGCCCCACCCAATCATCAATCACGAATTTGAACTACCAAACTCTAACCGGGTAACGTCAGTCTCGAGCTGGACCAATATGTGGGCCCCGCCCAATCATTAGTCACGAGCTAAAAATACCGGACTCTAACCGAAAACATCAGCCTCGAGCTGGAACAATATCTTAGCCCGGCCCAATCATTCGTCACGAGCTGGAAATACTGGACTCTAACCAAAAACGTCAGCCTCGAGCTGGAACAATATATGGACCATGCCCAATCATCAGTCACGTGCTGGAAATACTAGACTCTAATCGAAAACGTCAGCCTCGAGTTGAAACAATAACTTGGCCTCGCCAAATCATCAGTCATGATCTGGAAATACCAGACTCTAACCAGAATCGTTAGCCTCGAGCTGGAACAATATCTGGGCCCCGCCCAATCAGCAATCATGAGCTAGAAATACCGTACTCTAACCGGAAATGTCAGCCTGGAGCTGGAATAAAAGTTGGGCCCCGCTCAATCATCTGTCACGACCTGGAAATATCGGACTCTAATCAGAAATGTCAGCCTCGAGCTGGAACAATCAGTCTACACTCAACAGTCTAGCACTGGAAATATCGGTTCCAACCGAGTAACGTCAACTGCGGGCTGGGACAAGTAGCCTAAGCTCCACGGACTCTCACTGGGAATAACGGGCTAGAATCGTATAACTTTAGCTACGGACCAGAGTTGGTAGCCTACCCCTGACAGCCTAGCGCCGAAAATACCGGATGGGAACCGCGTAACATCAGTCTCGTACTGGAGCTAACAACCTCAAACAAGAAAAATCCACCAGGACCAATACAACGCAAGACTAAATATCACGGGCTGCCACCCCACAAGGATATCAACCAAGCACAACCCAACCATCATTCGATGCAAAAAAAACATCTTCCGACGGCATCCCACCATCTCAAAAATAGAGGGGAAAGAATCAAAAGGTTAGAAAGACACGAAATCGCCTAAACTAAGGCTCAAACTATCAAACCCAAGTCTGCTATACCAGTCTACAAGGATCTAGTCCATTCGAATCGCTGTCGGATACATACTCAAGTCAATAGGTGCATAGGACTAAGGCAATACTACCTTAACCTATTCTAAGTCCGAAATCACAATAATCAACCCAACATAGAATCCAAAGACCCAGAACCACTCATGCATCATCAGATAACCACCCAACAGATAGTCGCCAACACCAATACCAACAATCCAAGTCAACATCCCATTCTATAGCATGATACTAGCCCATTACAGCCCAACAATCAACTATAAAATAGGAAATCGGAAAAGCAGGGAAACAGTACTAGCTAACCACCCCAGATTCACAAATATCAACCAGCATTTACACATCCAAGCTCAATCTAGAAGGAAGTGAAGCCATAACCTACCAAAAAGCCGATCACAAGCGCTCCAAGTCACTCAGTCGAAGATTTTCCCTTCTGAACGACCTCAGACTGCTGCCACGCTATCAAAAATAGAATCACAGCGTCAATATGGTCATTTAGATACTAAAATCAACAAATTCGAAGACAGAACAATTTTGGAGTCAAATTAGGCAAAGTAGGACCCGCTTAAGATTTCCCAGAATTGACTTCGTGAAAAGGTCCCAAATCCTTCTTAAAACATGAATCCCAAAATGGATCACCCATTAGGGGTCGGATCCACTCCTAACAGCCCACAACAACAAATCACTAAACTAATCAAAATAGGTAAACAAAGAACTTACCCTCAATTTCACGGGAAACGAGAAACAGCCAACAAACCCCAACCATAAACCCATGAAGCCTATGAGAATCTGAACGCCTGGGACTTCGAATCGCAAAAAAAATGATGCAAGATAAGGGAGATATGGGAGTTTGAAGCTCCCATCAAATGAGCCTCGGGTTCCCTTTTATAAACTGCCAGGCCCGCTCTTCTCCGCGAACGCAGAGAACAACTTCTACATGATAAGGATGACACCTTGGAGGAGTGTGCAGCTCGGGCCTCAAAGAAAGAGCATCGTGAGTTGAGGAGGCTAGACAACCTTCCATACACTTCAAGAAAATCTGGATGGATAGAGATGCAGTAGATTATTGGAGTCTCAAGCTCGAGGGGTGCTACTGATGGTTCCCCAAAACTGATTAAGAGACACTTGCAACTACACTGGGCTCCACACTGATGGACCCGACAACCTCTAGTTAGTGTGCCACCTCTTAGGTGCCACATGTTTGTCTTCCTTCTCTATTTTATATGTTTAGTGCATTGGGGACAATGCACCACTTTTTCGGTGGGGTAGGATTATATTGGATATTGTGTATTCTTGTGAGTTTGTAGGTGAAATTTGAGTAGCCCAGACACTTGTGTTTTCTTGTGAGTGTCTAGGTTAAGTTGGAGTAACCCAGACACTCGATTGTGTCCTTGGTGTTTTCTTGCTTATGTTCTTTTTTCCCGAGGACCTTTTAATCTCTATTAAACTGACATGTTTAGGATGTATTGTAAAATACAAAGGAAGAATAGGAAAAGTAGGCATGATGGAAAATGTTTGATAAAAAATGATATCTTGAAAATTTCATGCTATATCTGTTTTCATGATAAGTTGACTATGTCAGATCTTTGTATAACATGACATAAGATGATAGAAAAAGTATGACTTAAGTTTAAGCATGAACAAGAAGTTGATAATTGATAATGAAACTTTGTGCAATGTGTGTGTTAGGTGATTGTTCATTCTTACTGTTTATGTCAATCTAGAACTTGTCTCGTTAGTCTTGCTATAATAATTAAACTGTTGATTAGGAAAGGATAATAGGTCGTATTGAATATAAGTCCACTTAACCTAAAAACAACTAACCAAATAAAATTGTATCCCTCAATCCAAATCTTTTAGCCATAAATAGACCCTTTTATTAATTTACTCAATTCAACTTCCCCATCATTCCCTGTTGACATTTATTTTTGTCCTGGTCCCTCCTGAGACATTGTGCACCTTAACTCAGGCAAAATACCTATGTTGAGGGTTGCTACTATAGAGGAAAATGAGAAAATAAAGGAGTATGAAAAGAATAGTGTAATGAGAAAAAGGAAAATATTGGGTGTGGCCGCAAAGAAGAAAAAGAGTAAAGAAATTGATGGAAATGAGAATAGTAATGAAAAGAAGAAGTGCAAGCCGCACACTAACATTGATGAAAAATAAAATAAAGAAAAAGGAGAATAGGGATGAAAAGATTATTGGTTGTGGAATGTGGAGTTAAAGCTAATATAGTATCGAGGAGGGCAAAAAGTCACTATAATCCAAATATACCACAAATGTCCCCGATCCTACTGTACAAGCCAAGAAAGTGCTATAGTAATCCTAATTTAATTGTTTGAGAGTCTAAGTATTGAAAATAAGGGCAAGCCTATGGTATTGTGCATGTACGATATTGAATTTCCTTGTGAGAGTGAGTGTATACCGAGTCCATGTTCTTGAAAAATATGTTGATACATGTGTGAAAATGGGACTTCTTTGCGGTAAGGACACAAGTGACATTGTCGTAGAGTCATTATCTTGATGATTGTTTCTTGTGTATGTAAATTTGTCCATTGGTTTAGTGATGTCATAAATTGATTCGTATGTGTTAGCTTGTTAAGAACTTAATGATTGCACTAGTTGTGACTGAAAAATGGAGGGTGTTGTGTTTTAAAAAGGTCATGTTATTGTCATAGTTTCTTAATCTTCTTTTGTGTAAGTGTCGTTAAGTGATAGAAGTGTCGCTTGAGGACAAAAAACAATTTTAAGTTAATATTGTTGATGTACCATGGATTTACGGTACTTTTAATGCTTTAAATTTTAGATTTTGCATGTCTTTTAAGCATTTCCTAGTAGATTTAATTGTGTTTTAATTTGTCTTTATCTTGCTAGAAAATAGGTTCTTCCAGCATGGGAAGATGATATAGTGTTAGAAGTTGAAGTTTGGCCTTCCACAAGCCAACCTACGAGCTGTAGGTGAGACTCATAGATGAGAGATCAGAAGTATTGAAGTCAAGTCTGAAGCCGTGACGGAAGGCTACGGGCCGTAGGTTAAGCCCCGTAGACGATTATTAGAGAATGAATCTTCAGAACTTAGACTACAGTTGAGAAGGATGGACCATACATTGGTCTACACATCGTAGGTCTCGTCCATAGAAAGTGATCCTAAAGGTTGACTGAAGACTGCTTTCCAAGAGTGGACACCACGAACCGTAGGACAACCTACGATTCGTAGGTCGTGGGTCATAGAATGCTGCTGAATCCTGTTTTTCCTAGTTCTATTTTTGTTAGGATTAGATGTCTTTAAATACTTTCCTTAGACTTTGGTTTTGATATATATATTCGTTTCTGGAGCTTAAGGATTTTTTTGTGAACTGTTTTTACCTTAATTCTTGAATACATTGGTTTTGAATTACATCTTTGATCCTTAATCATTATTTTGCATCTTAAATTAAAGATTTGGGAATTCAACTATTCTACTTGTAAGTTCAGGATTTATTTTAACCAACTTAATATGAATTGTTATCAAATAATCATGAGTAGCTAATTCCACAACTAGGGTTGTGGGAACCATGAAGAATTAACAACGTAGACTAAATAACTAGTAATTCTTTAATATTGTTCGTGCATATATTGTTTTTCCTTTCGCTTCGATTTCTTTTTAACGGTTGCCAATGTTATAACTCGCCTGATTCTTACTTTCGGACCAAAGGGGTAACAAATGGGAAAAGAGATTATACATTGGAGATTTGAGGCTACCAACCCTCATCTAATAGCTTGAACGGACCAAGGGATAGCTAATTTTGGATCAATGGTAAGGGTTAGTAAAGCATACATCCGTAGAAGAACCAAATTGCATTGGTGAAATCCACTTTTTTAGGGGACCAACAACTTCGATGATATCTAACTTACCGATCTTACGTGCGAGACACTAGACAAGGTTACTACTATAAGACTTATGAGTTAAGGATTCATGAGGAACACGTATACCCTAGTTTCATCTTCTATTGATTCTTCAAAAATATAAATCCTGCTTACTTTGATACTTGTTACTTCCAATAATTCAAATAAATATTTGTTACACAAACCCCTCTCCTTTACAAAAATAACCCGACTAACAGCACAAGAAATAGCAATTAAGATAAGTCTGAACCTTATTCTTCATGGTATCGACCCTAACCTTTGTTAGGTTCTTTATTTGGACTATGATCACTTTATACTTCTTTTGGAGGTGTAATTTGGGTGTATCAAATTTACCCATGAAATTTATTGATGATTTATTCGACCATCTTCAGGGTGCCACCATGTTTTTGAAGATTTGTTTGAGGTCTGGTTACCATCAACTGAGGATTAGGGTAGCGGACATCACTAAGATAACATTTAGGACTCGTTACAGTTATTATGAGTTCCCAGTGATGTCTTTTTGGTGGAGTAATGCCCCTGCCACCTTTATGGACTTGATGACGTGAATGTTCAAGACTTATCTTGATTTGTTCATCATAATGTTCATTGATGATATTTTTATATACTGCAGGGCTGGAGAATGCATGAACAACATTTGAGGATTGTATTCCAGACTTTAAGCGATCAGAGGCATTATGCCAAGTTCTCATAGTGCATGTTTTGGGTTGATTCTGTAGAATTCTTTGGGCGCGTGGTGTCCAAGGAGGACATCATGGTAGATCAAGTAAAAATTGAGGCTATTCATGATTGGGCTAGGCCAACATCGATTACTGAGATTTGGAGCTTCATCGGAGTAGCGAGCTACTACAAATGGTTAGTGGAGGTCTTCTCCACCATCGCAACACCTTTGACCTGATTGACTCACCTTGATGTTTCATTTGAGTGATCTGAGGAGTGTGAGTTGAGCTTTCGGAAGCTTAAGAAGTTTCATACCACCGCTCATGTATGTACTCTTCTTGTTGAGGGCGAGGGCTTCATGGTTTATTGAAATGAATCTGGCATTGGTTTGGATTGTGTATTACTGCAGCGGGGCTGGGTTATAGCTTATGCATCGAGGCAACTTAAGTTTCTTGAGCACAACTACCCAACTCTTGAATTGAAGTTGGCGATGGTAGTTTTTGCGCTTTAAGATATGGAGGCACAACCTGTATGGAGTTTGATATGTGATCTACACTGATCACATGAGTCTTTAGTACATTATCAGCTAGAGGTACCATAATTTGAGACAGCTCCATTGGATTGAGCTCCTGAAGAACTACGACCTCTCTATTCTCAACTATCCGAGCAAGGTGAATGTAGTAGCAAATGCCTTAAGCCAAAAAGTGGTGTGTATGGGTAGTTTATCCTTCCTATCTATTATGGAATAACCTTTGGGTTTGGACATTCAGTCCTTAGCTAATAGGATGGTACGATTGGATATTACAGATTCTAGGCATGTGATAGACAATGTGGGAGTTCAGTCTTCCTTGTTCGAGTGGATTCGTGATCTCCTATTTAAGGATGAGACCTTGTTTTCTCTTTGAGATCGAGTGTTGGAAGTTGATGCTTGCCAAGCTAACTTATTTTCAGATAGGGTGTTGAGATTTATGTGTCGTAGTTATGTTCCAAGAGCTGGGGAGTTGATTCAGTTTATCCTTCCTGAGGCCCATAATTCCAGATATTCTATCCACCGAGAACTGCAAAGATGTATCATGATTTGAGGAAGCACTACTGGTGGAGGGGTATGAGGAGAGATATTGTAGACTATGTGCCATATTGCCCTTGCAGCCAGTAAGTGAAGACTGAGAAGCTGAGGCGTGGTGGTGAGTTTCAGTGATTACCGATTCTAGAGTAGAAGTGGGATCGGATCACCATGGACTTTGTTGTGGATTTTCCTTGGACTTCTAGAGGTGTTGAAATAAGTAGGGTCATCATGGATTGGTTGACCAAGCCAGCACACTTCCATCTCGTTTATTCTTTGTTCAGCACCGAGAGGTTGGGTTGTATCTATATTCGGGAGATGGTTCATCTTCATGGTGTGCATGTGTCTATTATCTCATATCGCAATTCTTATTTCACTTCCAGCTTTTGGAGGACCTTCCAAGAGGAGTTGTCTACTCGTGTTGACCTTAGCACAACCTTTCACTGACAAATCGATGGCCAGTCAGAGTGCACTTTTAGTTTATTGACGATAAGTTGCGGACTTGTGTTTTTTTATTTTTAAGGTCAGTGGGACCAGTTCTTACATTTAGTGGAGTTTTCATACAACAACAACTACCACACCATTATTAAGATGGCCCCGTTCGAGGCATTATATTGTAGGCATTGTAGCTCTCTAGTTGGTTTGTTTGAGTCTACAGAGCCTAGGTTGCGTGGTACTGACTTTCTTTAGGAGGCCTTAGAAAATGTGCGGATGATTCAGGAAAGGCTCAAGATAGCTTAGAGTAGGCTCTGGAGTTATGCTGATCTTATTCGTTTGCCATTGAGCTTTGTAGTTGGTGATAGGTTATTCCTTCTTGTGTCACCCATGAAGGGCGTGATGAGGTTTGAGAGGCGGGGAAAGCTTAACCCCCGGTATATTGGGCCTTCTGAGATTCTTTAGAGAGTTGGTGATGTTGCTTATGAGTTATCTATACCTCCTGCATTTTCAGCTAATCACTCAATTTTTCATGTTTCGATGCCGCACTAGTATGTTCTTGATGAGTCTTATGTGCTCCGGTGTGATTTAGTTGAGTTGGATGACAGTTAGACCTTTGTGAAGGATCCAGTTCCTATCCTTGCCAGAGATATGTGGGGGTTGCATTCGAGAGTCATTCATGTGGTTAAGTCCCATTTGAGGCATCGTCTAGTTGAGGAGGATACTTAGGAGACCGAGCATGTGATGCGAGAGCAGTTTCCCATCTTGTTTGAGACTTCATTTACTTTTAGACTCTTACTTTCACGGGTGAAAAATTTTTTTAGTAGTAGATGTCCTAATGACCCTTTAGGTCATTTCTTTGTAAATGCCGTCTTTTAATCGTTTAGAGAGTTCTTATAGAGACCCTAAGTCATTTATGACTACTGGACTAATACCACAGTCAAATGGTCGTTCATTTGGATTCTGTGCAAGTTTCCTTGTTTTGGAGCTTCTGAAAGTTGAATGGTTGAGTTAGGTCAAAAGATTATGAAGATGGCCTCAGAATGCAATTTTGAAAGTTCTATTAGCTTTAGCTCATCGAGTTAGGTCTAAAATGACCTTTCGTGTAGTTCCCGAGGCTACTAAGCTAATCTTGAGCCCCTTTATGGAATTTGGCCTATAATGGAGCTTGGATGTGGGATCCACTTTTTGTCGAGATGACCTCGTTTAGAAGTTTTAACAGCTCTGTTGAGCTCGGAATGTCAAATTTGGTGGGGTATCATATCTTCTTTGCGCACGGGGTTCTTAACAAATCCTAAGCACCTCATTGGAGAGTTTGGCACTGGCCAAAATAAGTTGTTGTCCATTAGCTGGTGCAAACTATTTAACTATTCGTGTTTGCAAGTCCTTGTGCCGCGTTCGTGAAGGTTTAATTTGTAGGCCTCCGTAATCGTATGGCCCCTTTCGTGGTCACGAGGGTCTTTCCCTCTTGTCTTTGCATTCTAGAGCTCCCCTTGCCACGATCGCGATGAGTCCCTGACCTGCATTGACCACCCTTGGTCATCGCGATCATGAGGTTTGGCCTCGGCGATCGCGAGGGTCAATTATTCAGTGGTCCGAAATTGTGACCCTCTCCCCTGCGATCGCTATGAAGAAGTCTTCTGGTCTTTTAAATAAATGCCAGAACTCCGATTGATTTATATCCCAAAACTTCAAACACGAATTAGGAGAGTTGTGGAGGTCTATTTTGGGTGATTCAAAGGCTAGAGTGATTAGGAATTGTGGGACTATGTTTAGCGTGATCTGGAATCCCAAAGGAAGTTTCACTTGAGGTAAAATCGACCGCAAAGGGACTGCCTTCCCCCTTTCCTTGTTCTTTAATTGTGATTATTTGCATGATCTATTTGCAGGCAGTTTCAAGCCCAAATTGTGTTCCATTTGGGGACACAAGTTTAGGGGAGGCAAAATTGAACCTTTTGATAGAGTAAATTTCGAAATTTCCAGTGCATGTGCCACATGTCTTGTTTTTACTCCAATTTGGATCCATCTCCTTTTTTGTGTTTTTTGTGTTTTCACAACCATACAATCTTTATGAAACTATTTTTTTATGGTGTGGTATCATTTAGAGGCCATTCAGAAGGAAAAAGCTTGGGCATACTGATTTGGAGCTCGCGCGGTCAGCCTTAAGGTAGGCTACGACTTCATAACCCTTAGATTGAGCTTGACTATGTAAATGTACATTGACTTATGTGAATTTAGGGTGGGTGCCTTATTGATCATGTTTAATTATTTAGAATTCATGTATAAGGTTGTTTTATCTGGATTTCGGGACTGAGACTATGCTAGCTTGGCTATTTTAGATCATCCTTACCTTGTGGTGTGCTTTGGTTATTGTTGTTGATTTGATTTGAGCATGTTTGGCCTTAGTCTAAGATTAGACTAGTTCTTTCGATATACTTGGGTGTATTAGAGCCAATAGGCGTTAGTATCTCTCCGACGACATTTCAGACAGCTTAGCTCCCTATAGACTGTAACAGACATGGGTCTGGTAGAATGAGCCTTAGATTAGGTGCTGACTCATCGCTAATGACCTTCTATCAACTGCTCCCTCTTACTATCACCTCATGGTTTATGATTGACATATCGGGCTTCACTTGGCAACTTTTTATTGGATTTTGTTTGGGCATGGAGTATTGGTTGGATTTCTTGGGAGTGGACGTTACTCCATGATGGTTCTATTGATGATTTGATATGGTATTCTTCAGTAACCCTTATGGTTACAGATTCAAGATATGGTCCTGCTGCTCCTCTATTAGTTGAAGATTCAAGGTCTAGACATCTGATCTTTAGCCGTAGTCCATGATTTGGGCTCTTTATCCTCTACGAAGTTGATACTTATTGGCTAGATCCTCTTGGTTGTATTTTTAGAAGCTTATCCCTTGATCGAGTTCCAGGCTACGTCCTCTATGGTTATTTTGGGAGATCTATTCATTTTTTGAGGTTTGGGCTGCGCACCCCTCCGACTCTTGACTCACCATGACTTGCTCTTAGTAGTTATAGCTATTTTGTGTAGCTATCGAGCTTATACGGGTCCTTTCGGGTTTTTACTTAAGCTTGTGCACGAGTGTACTTTTTGTTCTTATGAGGCTCCAGTTAGGTTTATTTAGTTGTACTTACTTCATTTATGTTCCTTCGTACACTCATGCGCATTCCTTTTAAATTCTTCTTGTTTAACCTCTGTGTTAGATTCTACCATTTCACACTGCCTTTTAATTTTCTTGCTCAGTCATCCTGTGATGCCTATTGAGTATCTGTTGTTTTGGTACTCATGCTACACTCAGTTTCGTGATGCAGGTCTGACTACCAGTTATCAGCATTGATGTTGAGCTTGCAATAGTCCGATTCGGAGGCGAGGGTGAGCACATGGCATCCTGGACTTTACGTGTGTCCATCTGTATTTTGTCAGCTAGTCCTTTGCATTTTGAGATGAGACTTTGTATTTTTGGTCCACTTTTAGATCTTGTACTCTTTATTTTAACAACTATGTACTCTCTCTCTCTCTCTCTTTATATATATATATATATATTATTTTTGTTTTTCATCCTCTTATTCGTCTATTTATGTATTTTAATTGTTGCTTTTGCTCTGCTTCTATCACGATCCAAGGTACCCCCTAGATGTGAGATGGCGTACAAGACCCCGAGAGGCCTCATACAAGCCACTTAGCATACATTACATACAAGATAATAGAAAATAAATGTTAAAAAAGAGATTTCATATCAAAGCTTTTAAAAGAAACAGCGAAAGTCTACATCTCATGACTCAAAGCCAATCTAATATAAAGAACAAGGTTTGGGACGTAACCCAATACAATCAAAAAACTGAAGAGAAATACATGAAAAAGAAATAAGAACTAGGCTATTTCCTTGGATGGATGAGGACTCACCAAGACTTCTATCAACTCTCTAATCAAACTCTAGCCACGAGTAGAAGGTTAATCGCCACGTCCTACACCAAAGAAGTTAATGTAAGCAAGAGTATGCATTAGTACAATCAAGTACCAAGTATGATAGCAATGCACATAAATACGTAAATCATGTTAGAGTGAAATAGAATCCTAACATGCAATGGCCAAACTTAAAACATGATAAACATGAGAAACATGAAACATAAAGCATATATCAAAGCCTTAACCGACATATAAAACCATATGAGCTATCAACATGGAATCCAGTGTCTGCCCTACACCGAAAGAGGGTTGCCCTTCTTACAAAGGTAGGACCATAACTTCTTAGCTTACGTGGATCCACTAGTTAGTGACTATCAAAGACCATAATCGTATGGTGGCACATAGTTTATGGGACATGGGGACTCGCCACTCATCCACTCGGTGCCAAGCATAATTCCCACAGATTCATCATAGTTCCTTTATTATAGGTATACATGGGTCATCGCCTCTTGTCTACGTTAGGGAACATGGGTGATCGCCTCTTGTCCCTTCATTAGAATAGCTCCTTAAGAACATGGGTATTCACGCCTCGTCTATATTCAGGAACATGGGTGGTCGCCTCTTGTCCCATTCAAAAATCATGGTGTGAGCATTACGTGAGAAACCCTTTCACAACTCAACAACAACATCATCATGCCATAACTTTGGTACTTCACTCTAAAAGCACCTTAACACATTATTAACTTCATATGAGACATGCATAAGTTCATTAGCTTCTTCTTTACTTAGCTTATCATTCTCATAATTCATCGTTCATAGAGTTCGTATGGGTTCATGCAGGTTCAACTCATATCATGCAATTCAATGCAAGATCATGCTTAGAAAGTCATAATTAAGACAATTTACCCATATTTGAAGGAACTCAGTTAATAGAGGAAAGTCATGATTTTGACTTGAGCATGCTAAATTCATAAGATCATCCTCAATTTATTCATAATTCATGCATAATTTCGTAGAGATTTCATAAACTTCATCAATTCATAGCTCAACCCAACAATCAAGCATAGATTATCAAATTGGGGAGAATCATCTTGGGATCACAGGAGTTCATGCAATCTTTACATCAAATCATGTAATTTACTCTAATTCGTAGTCTAAATTACTTTATCACGCTAGACCGTGCACTACAAATCATAAAATCGATAATTGAAGAACCCACAATGACTGATCAAAACCCTAATTCAATTAGGTTAGAGTAAACCTTCGAGAATCCTGAAGAAGAGGAAGGACCCATTGGAGGAAATGACTCCTAATGGTGAACACTATTATACCTCAATGAAATCCACAAGAAATTGGAGAAAATTGATGGTCTTCAATGGAGGATCCTAGCTTTCTTCTTCGTTGAAGCTTGAGAGAATTCTTCTAAGAGAGAGAAATATTTGAGAGAGGAGAATTTAGGAATGAGTTAAAATGAATAGAATTAGGCTTAGGAACTATTTATAGGGTCTTGGTTAAGGGTATAACCGACTTAGATTAATAGTTAATCAATTAGGGAAAAGACCAAAAACCACTTAATTAATAACTATCGGGGGTAATCGACGATGAGGACCTACGGTCTGTAAGTCAAATGACGGACCGTATTGTACTTCCGTCAATAGGTTCAGAGAGTATGAATCTTGGGTTCTGCAACGACGATTCCAATGTACGGCTCGTAGGTCCATCGACGGACCGTACATTGAAGTCGTAGGTCAGACTTCTGAGTAAAAAATTAAAACTAAGTCTGTGACACCTACGAGACCTAGCTATGGACCGTCAATTGCATGACGACTCGTCCTGTTGCTCCTTAGGTCAGGATTCAGAGACTTGGAAATCCTGAAGTACACAGTGACATCGACGGTTCCCTACCTATGGCCCATCAATCCTCCTACGGTCCGTAGGTTGCCTTCGTAGGTCACTGGTAACAGTTCAGCATTCTGCACTTTCCTTTCATAGAAAAACTTGGGGTGTTACATTAACTCCCCCTTAGGAACATTCGTCCTCGAATGACAATCAAGAAATCATAAGGAGGGTAATAGACACGGACTAACAACCCAACCTAGCATGCAATCACAGAAATGCATATATCTGAGGAGGAAACATCAATTCCAAGCTAAAGCATGTTCGACACATAATTTTCATGAAAACTATATGCAACTTATACTCAATGCACATAATCATAGATAAATCAATGATACTAAGTCATGTCTTCGAAAAATAAAATTTTCATGAATCATGAATGCATGAGGAGACATCAGAATGACCAAGACACATGAATCTTAAAGAGAGAACCATGCGAGTCAAGGAATCCTAGGATCTTTCTAAAACCTTGTGCTCTGAATACCAAGTTTCTTAGGACCCAAGGTACCCCCTAGTTATGACATGGCGTACAAGACCCCGAGAGGCCTCATACAAGCCACGTAGCATACATTACATACGAGATAATAGAGAATAAAAGTTCAAAAAGAGGTTTAATATCAAATCTTTTAAAAGAAACAGCGGAAGTTTACATCTCATGTCTCAAAGCCAATCTAATACAAAAAACAAGGTTTGGGACGTAACCCAATACAATCCAAAAACTGAAAAGAAATTCATGAAAAAGAAATAAGAACTAGGCTATGTCCTCGGATGGATGAGGACTTACCAAGTCTTCTATCAACTCTCTAATCAAACTCTAACCACGAGTGGAAGGTGAATTGCCACGTCCTAAACAAAAGAAGTTAATGTAGGCAAGAGTATGCGTTAGTACAATCAAGTACCAAGTATGATAGAAGTGCACATAAACACGTAAATCATGCTAGAGCGAAATATAATCATGACATGCAATAGCTAAACTTAAAACATGAAAAACATGAGAAACATGAAACATAAAGCATATATCAAAGCCAAAGCAAGCTAAATCATCTTTCTTTCTTTTCTTTACTTCATCATGAGAACACTCGATCATTAACTTGTGGGGAAAAGCCTTAACCGACATATAAGATCATGTGAGCTATCAACATGGAATGCGGTGTCTGCCCTACACCAAAAGAGGGTTGCCCTACTTGCCAAGGTAGGACCATAACTTATTATCTTACGTGGACCCACTAGCTAGTGTCTATCAAAGACCATCATCCTATGGTGGCACATAGTTTATGGGACTTGGGGACTCGCCACTCGTCCACTCGGTGCGAAGCATAATTCCCACAGATTCATCATAGTTCATTTATTATAGGTATACATGGGTCATCGCCTCTTGTCTACGTTAGGGAACATGGGTGATCGCCTCTTGTCCCTTCATTAGAATAGCTCCTTAAGAACATGGGTATTCACGCCTCGTCTATATTCAGGAACATGGGTGGTCGCCTCTTGTCCCATTCAAAAATCATGGTGTGAGCATTACGTGAGAAACCCTTTCACAACTCAACAACAACATCATCATGCCATAACTTTGGTACTTCACTCTCAAAGCACCCTTAACACATTATTAACTTCATATGAGACATGCATAAGTTCATTAGCTTCTTCTTTACTTAGCTTATCACTCTCATAATTCATCGTTCATAGAGTTCGTATGGGTTCATGCAAGTTCAACTCATATCATGCAATTCAATGCAAGATCATGCTTAGAAAGTCATAATTAAGACAATTTACCCATATTTGAAGGAACTCACTTAATAGAGGAAAGTCATGATTTTGACTTGAGCATGCTAAATTCATAAGATCATCCTCAATTTATTCATAATTCATGCATAATTTCGTAGAGATTTCATAAACTTCATCAATTCATAGCTCAACCCAACAATCAAGCATAGATTATCAAATTGGGGAGAATCATCTTGGGATCACAGGAGTTCATGCAATCTTTACATCAAATCATGTAATTTACTCTAATTCGTAGTCTAAATTACTTTATCACGCTAGACCGTGCACTACAAATCATAAAATCGATAATTGAAGAACCCACAATGACTGATCAAAACCCTAATTCAATTAGGTTAGAGTAAACCTTCGAGAATCCTGAAGAAGAGGAAGGACCCATTGGAGGAAATGACTCCTAATGGTGAACACTATCATAACTGAATGAAATCCACAAGAAATTGAAGAAAATATATGGTCTTCAATGGAGGATCCTAGCTTTCTTCTTCCTTGAAGCTTGTGAGAATTCTTCTTAAAGAGAGAAATATTTGAGAGAGGAGAATTTAGGAATGAGTTAGAATGAATAGAATTAGGCTTAGGAACTATTTATAGGGTCTTGGTTAAGGGTATAACCGACTTAGATTAATAGTTAATCAATTAGGGAAAAGACCAAAAACCCCTTAATTAATAACTATCGGGGGTAATCGACGATGAGGACCTACGGTCTGTAAGTCAAATGACGGACCGTATTGTACTTTCGTCAATAGGTTCAGAGAGTATGTATCTTGGGTCCTGCAACGATGACTCCAATGTACGGCTCGTTGGTCCATCGACGGACCGTACATTGAAGTCGTAGGTCAGACTTCTGAGTCAAAAATTAAAACTAAGTCTGGGACACCTACGAGACCTAGCTATGGATCGTCAATTGCACGACGACTCGTCCTGTTGCTCCTTAGGTCAGGGTTCAGAGACTTGGAAATCCTGAAGTACACAGTGACATCGACGGTTCCCTACCTATGGCCCATCAATCCTCCTACGGTCCGTAGGTTGCCTCCGTAGGTCACTGGTAACAGTTCAGCATTCTGCACTTTCCTTTCATAGAAAAACTTGGGGTGTTACATTAACTCCCCCTTAGGAACATTCGTCCTCGAATGAGAATCAAGAAATCATAAGGAGGGTAATAGACACGGACTAACAACCCAACCTAGCATGCAATCACAGAAATGCATATATCTGAGGAGGAAACATCAATTCCAAGCTAAAGCATGTTCGACACATAATTTTCATGAAAACTATATGCAACTTATACTCAATGCACATAATCATAGATAAATCAATGATACTAAGTCATGTCTTCGAAAAATAAAATTTTCATGAATCATGAATGCATGAGGAGACATCAGAATGACCAAGACACATGAATCTTAAAGAGAGAACCATGCGAGTTAAGGAATCCTAGGATCTTTCTAAAACCTTGTGCTCTGAATACCAAGTTTCTTAGGACCCAAGGTACCCCCTAGTTATGACATGGCGTACAAGACCCCGAGAGGCCTCATACAAGCCACGTAGCATACATTACATACGAGATAATAGAGAATAAAAGTTCAAAAAGAGGTTTAATATCAAATCTTTTAAAAGAAACAGCGGAAGTTTACATCTCATGTCTCAAAGCCAATCTAATACAAAAAACAAGGTTTGGGACGTAACCCAATACAATCCAAAAACTGAAAAGCAATTCATGAAAAAGAAATAAGAACTAGGCTATGTCCTCGGATGGATGAGGACTTACCAAGTCTTCTATCAACTCTTTAATCAAACTCTAACCACGAGTGGAAGGTGAATTGCCACGTCCTACACAAAAGAAGTTAATGTAGGCAAGAGTATGCGTTAGTACAATCAAGTACCAAGTATGATAGAAGTGCACATAAACACGTAAATCATGCTAGAGCGAAATATAATCATGACATGCAATAGCTAAACTTAAAACATGAAAAACATGAGAAACATGAAACATAAAGCATATATCAAAGCCAAAGCAAGCTAAATCATCTTTCTTTCTTTTCTTTACTTCATCATGAGAACACTCGATCATTAACTTGTGGGGGAAAGCCTTAACCGACATATAAGATCATGTGAGCTATCAACATGGAATGCGGTGTCTGCCCTACACCAAAAGAGGGTTGCCCTACTTGCCAAGGTAGGACCATAACTTATTATCTTACGTGGACCCACTAGCTAGTGTTTATCAAAGACCATCATCCTATGGTGGCACATAGTTTATGGGACTTGGGGACTCGCCACTCGTCCACTCGGTGCGAAGCATAATTCCCCCAAATTCATCATAGTTCATTTATTATAGGTATACATGGGTCATCGCCTCCTGTCTACGTTAGGGAACATGGGTGATCGCGTCTTGTCCCTTCATTAGAATAGCTCCTTAAGAACATGGGTATTCACGCCTCGTCTATATTTAGGAACATGGGTGGTCGCCTCTTGTCCCATTCAAAAATAATGGTGTGAGCATTACGTGAGAAACCCTTTCACAACTCAACAACAACATCATCATGCCATAACTTTGGTACTTCACTCTCAAAGCACCCTTAACACATTATTAACTTCATATGAGACATGCATAAGTTCATTAGCTTCTTCTTTACTTAGCTTATCATTCTCATAATTCATCGTTCATAGAGCTCGTATGGGTTCATGCAAGTTCAACTCATATCATGCAATTCAATGCAAGATCATGCTTAGAAAGTTATAATTAAGACAATTTACCCATATTTGAAGGAACTCACTTAATAGAGGAAAGTCATGATTTTGACTTGAGCATGCTAAATTCATAAGATCATCCTCAATTTATTCATAATTCATGCATAATTTCGTAGAGATTTCATAAACTTCATCAATTCATAGCTCAACCCAACAATCAAGCATAGATTATCAAATTGGGGAGAATCGTCTTGGGATCACAGGAGTTCATGCAATCTTTACATCAAATCATGTAATTTACTCTAATTCGTAGTCTAAATTACTTTATCACGCTAGACCGTGCACTACAAATCATAAAATCGATAATTGAAGAACCCACAATGACTGATCAAAACCCTAATTCAATTAGGTTAGAGTAAACCTTCGAGAATCCTGAAGAAGAGGAAGGACCCATTGGTGGAAATGACTCCTAATGGTGAACACTATTATACCTCAATGAAATCCACAAGAAATTGGAGAAAATTGATGGTCTTCAATGGAGGATCCTAGCTTTCTTCTTCGTTGAAGCTTGAGAGAATTCTTCTAAGAGAGAGAAATATTTGAGAGGGGAGAATTTAGGAATGAGTTAAAATGAATAGAATTAGGCTTAGGAACTATTTATAGGGTCTTGGTTAAGGGTATAACCGACTTAGATTAATAGTTAATCAATTAGGGAAAAGACCAAAAACCCCTTAATTAATAACTATCAGGGGTAATCGACGATGAGGACCTACGGTCTGTAAGTCAAATGACGGACCGTATTGTACTTCCGTCAATAGGTTCAGAGAGTATGAATCTTGGGTCCTGCAACAATGACTCCAATGTACGGCTCGTTGGTCCATCGACGGACCGTACATTGAAGTCGTAGGTCAGACTTCTGAGTCAAAAATTAAAACTAAGTCTGGGACACCTACGAGACCTAGCTATGGATCGTCAATTGCACGACGACTCGTCCTGTTGCTCCTTAGGTCAGGGTTCAGAGACTTGGAAATCCTGAAGTACACAGTGACATCGACGGTTCCCTACCTATGGCCCATCAATCCTCCTACGGTCCGTAGGTTGCCTCCGTAGGTCACTGGTAACAGTTCAGCATTCTGCACTTTCCTTTCATAGAAAAACTTGGGGTGTTACATTAACTCCCCCTTAGGAACATTCGTCCTCGAATGAGAATCAAGAAATCATAAGGAGGGTAATAGACACGGACTAACAACCCAACCTAGCATGCAATCACAGAAATGCATATATCTGAGGAGGAAACATCAATTCCAAGCTAAAGCATGTTCGACACATAATTTTCATGAAAACTATATGCAACTTATACTCAATGCACATAATCATAGATAAATCAATGATACTAAGTCATGTCTTCGAAAAATAAAATTTTCATGAATCATGAATGCATGAGGAGACATCAGAATGACCAAGACACATGAATCTTAAAGAGAGAACCATGCGAGTTAAGGAATCCTAGGATCTTTCTAAAACCTTGTGCTCTGAATACCAAGTTTCTTAGGACCCAAGGTACCCCCTAGTTATGACATGGCGTACAAGACCCCGAGAGGCCTCATACAAGCCACGTAGCATACATTACATACGAGATAATAGAGAATAAAAGTTCAAAAAGAGGTTTAATATCAAATCTTTTAAAAGAAACAGCGGAAGTTTACATCTCATGTCTCAAAGCCAATCTAATACAAAAAACAAGGTTTGGGACGTAACCCAATACAATCCAAAAACTGAAAAGCAATTCATGAAAAAGAAATAAGAACTAGGCTATGTCCTCGGATGGATGAGGACTTACCAAGTCTTCTATCAACTCTCTAATCAAACTCTAACCACGAGTGGAAGGTGAATTGCCACGTCCTACACAAAAGAAGTTAATGTAGGCAAGAGTATGCGTTAGTACAATCAAGTACCAAGTATGATAGAAGTGCACATAAACACGTAAATCATGCTAGAGCGAAATATAATCATGACATGCAATAGCTAAACTTAAAACATGAAAAACATGAGAAACATGAAACATAAAGCATATATCAAAGCCAAAGCAAGCTAAATCATCTTTCTTTCTTTTCTTTACTTCATCATGAGAACACTCGATCATTAACTTGTGGGGGAAAGCCTTAACCGACATATAAGATCATGTGAGCTATCAACATGGAATGCGGTGGCTGCCCTACACCAAAAGAGGGTTGCCCTACTTGCCAAGGTAGGACCATAACTTATTATCTTACGTGGACCCACTAGCTAGTGTTTATCAAAGACCATCATCCTATGGTGGCACATAGTTTATGGGACTTGGGGACTCGCCACTCGTCCACTCGGTGCGAAGCATAATTCCCCCAAATTCATCATAGTTCATTTATTATAGGTATACATGGGTCATCGCCTCTTGTCTACGTTAGGGAACATGGGTGATCGCCTCTTGTCCCTTCATTAGAATAGCTCCTTAAGAACATGGGTATTCACGCCTCGTCTATATTTAGGAACATGGGTGGTCGCCTCTTGTCCCATTCAAAAATCATGGTGTGAGCATTACGTGAGAAACCCTTTCACAACTCAACAACAACATCATCATGCCATAACTTTGGTACTTCACTCTCAAAGCACCCTTAACACATTATTAACTTCATATGAGACATGCATAAGTTCATTAGCTTCTTCTTTACTTAGCTTATCATTCTCATAATTCATCGTTCATAGAGCTCGTATGGGTTCATGCAAGTTCAACTCATATCATGCAATTCAATGCAAGATCATGCTTAGAAAGTTATAATTAAGACAATTTACCCATATTTGAAGGAACTCACTTAATAGAGGAAAGTCATGATTTTGACTTGAGCATGCTAAATTCATAAGATCATCCTCAATTTATTCATAATTCATGCATAATTTCGTAGAGATTTCATAAACTTCATCAATTCATAGATCAACCCAACAATCAAGCATAGATTATCAAATTGGGGAGAATCGTCTTGGGATCACAGGAGTTCATGCAATCTTTACATCAAATCATGTAATTTACTCTAATTCGTAGTCTAAATTACTTTATCACGCTAGACCGTGCACTACAAATCATAAAATCGATAATTGAAGAACCCACAATGACTGATCAAAACCCTAATTCAATTAGGTTAGAGTAAACCTTCGAGAATCCTGAAGAAGAGGAAGGACCCATTGGTGGAAATGACTCCTAATGGTGAACACTATTATACCTCAATGAAATCCACAAGAAATTGGAAAAAATTGATGGTCTTCAATGGAGGATCCTAGCTTTCTTCTTCGTTGAAGCTTGAGAGAATTCTTCTAAGAGAGAGAAATATTTGAGAGGGGAGAATTTAGGAATGAGTTAAAATGAATAGAATTAGGCTTAGGAACTATTTATAGGGTCTTGGTTAAGGGTATAACCGACTTAGATTAATAGTTAATCAATTAGGGAAAAGACCAAAAACCCCTTAATTAATAACTATCGGGGGTAATTGACGATGAGGACCTACGGTCTGTAAGTCAAATGACGGACCGTAATGTATTTCCGTCAATAGGTTCAGAGAGTATGAATCTTGGGTTCTGCAACGACGATTCCAATGTACGGCTCGTAGGTCCATCGACGCACCGTACATTGAAGTCGTAGGTCAGACTTCTGAGTCAAAAATTAAAACTAAGTCTGGGACACCTACGAGACCTAGCAATGGACCGTCAATTGCACGACGACTCGTTCTGTTGCTCCTTAGGTCAGGGTTCAGAGACTTGGAAATCCTGAAGTACACAGTGACATCGACGGTTCCCTACCTATGGCCCATCAATCCTCCTACAGTCCGTAGGTTGGCTCCGTAGATCACTGGTAACAGTTCAGCATTCTGCACTTTCCTTTCATAGAAAAACTTGGGGTGTTACATTAACTCCCCCTTAGGAACATTCGTCCTCGAATGAGAATCAAGAAATCATAAGGAGGGTAATAGACACGGACTAACAACCCAACCTAGCATGCAATCACAGAAATGCATATATCTGAGGAGGAAACATCAATTCCAAGCTAAAGCATGTTCGACACATAATTTTCATGAAAATTATATGCAACTTATACTCAATGCACATAATCATAGATAAATCAATGATACTAAGTCATGTCGTCGAAAAATAAATTTTTCATGAATCATGAATGCATGAGGAGACATCAGAATGACCAAGACACATGAATCTTAAAGAGAGAACCATGCGAGTTAAGGAATCCTAGGATCTTTCTAAAACCTTGTGCTCTGAATACCAAGTTTCTTAGGACCCAAGGTACCCCCTAGTTATGACATGGCGTACAAGACCCCGAGAGGCCTCATACAAGCCACGTAGCATACATTACATACGAGATAATAGAGAATAAAAGTTCAAAAAGAGGTTTAATATCAAATCTTTTAAAAGAAACAGCGGAAGTTTACATCTCATGTCTCAAAGCCAATCTAATACAAAAAACAAGGTTTGGGACGTAACCCAATACAATCCAAAAACTGAAAAGCAATTCATGAAAAAGAAATAAGAACTAGGCTATGTCCTCGGATGGATGAGGACTTACCAAGTCTTCTATCAACTCTCTAATCAAACTCTAACCACGAGTGGAAGGTGAATTGCCACGTCCTACACAAAAGAAGTTAATGTAGGCAAGAGTATGCGTTAGTACAATCAAGTACCAAGTATGATAGAAGTGCACATAAACACGTAAATCATGCTAGAGCGAAATATAATCATGACATGCAATAGCTAAACTTAAAACATGAAAAACATGAGAAACATGAAACATAAAGCATATATCAAAGCCAAAGCAAGCTAAATCATCTTTCTTTCTTTTCTTTACTTCATCATGAGAACACTCGATCATTAACTTGTGGGGGAAAGCCTTAACCGACATATAAGATCATGTGAGCTATCAACATGGAATGCGGTGTTTGCCCTACACCAAAAGAGGGTTGCCCTACTTGCCAAGGTAGGACCATAACTTATTATCTTACGTGGACCCACTAGCTAGTGTCTATCAAAGACCATCATCCTATGGTGGCACATAGTTTATGGGACTTGGGGACTCGCCACTCGTCCACTCGGTGCGAAGCATAATTCCCACAGATTCATCATAGTTCATTTATTATAGGTATACATGGGTCATCGCCTCTTGTCTACGTTAGGGAACATGGGTGATCGCCTCTTGTCCCTTCATTAGAATAGCTCCTTAAGAACATGGTTATTCACGCCTCGTCTATATTCAGGAACATGGGTGGTCGCCTCTTGTCCCATTCAAAAATCATGGTGTGAGCATTACGTGAGAAACCCTTTCACAACTCAACAACAACATCATCATGCCATAACTTTGGTACTTCACTCTCAAAGCACCCTTAACACATTATTAACTTCATATGAGACATGCATAAGTTCATTAGCTTCTTCTTTACTTAGCTTATCACTCTCATAATTCATCGTTCATAGAGTTCGTATGGGTTCATGCAAGTTCAACTCATATCATGCAATTCAATGCAAGATCATGCTTAGAAAGTCATAATTAAGACAATTTACCCATATTTGAAGGAACTCACTTAATAGAGGAAAGTCATGATTTTGACTTGAGCATGCTAAATTCATAAGATCATCCTCAATTTATTCATAATTCATGCATAATTTCGTAGAGATTTCATAAACTTCATCAATTCATAGATCAACCCAACAATCAAGCATAGATTATCAAATTGGGGAGAATCATCTTGGGATCACAGGAGTTCATGCAATCTTTACATCAAATCATGTAATTTACTCTAATTCGTAGTCTAAATTACTTTATCACGCTAGACCGTGCACTACAAATCATAAAATCGATAATTGAAGAACCCACAATGACTGATCAAAACCCTAATTCAATTAGGTTAGAGTAAACCTTCGAGAATCCTGAAGAAGAGGAAGGACCCATTGGAGGAAATGACTCCTAATGGTGAACACTATCATAACTGAATGAAATCCACAAGAAATTGAAGAAAATTTATGGTCTTCAATGGAGGATCCTAGCTTTCTTCTTCCTTGAAGCTTGTGAGAATTCTTCTTAAAGAGAGAAATATTTGAGAGAGGAGAATTTAGGAATGAGTTAGAATGAATAGAATTAGGCTTAGGAACTATTTATAGGGTCTTGGTTAAGGGTATAACAGACTTAGATTAATAGTTAATCAATTAGGGAAAAGACCAAAAACCCCTTAATTAATAACTATCGGGGGTAATCGACGATGAGGACCTACGGTCTGTACGTCAAATGACGGACCGTATTGTACTTCCGTCAATAGGTTCAGAGAGTATGAATCTTGGGTCCTGCAACGACGACTCCAATGTACGGCTCGTTGGTCCATCGACGGACCGTACATTGAAGTCGTAGGTCAGACTTCTGAGTCAAAAATTAAAACTAAGTCTGGGACACCTACGAGACCTAGCTATGGATCGTCAATTGCACGACGACTCGTCCTGTTGCTCCTTAGGTCATGGTTCAGAGACTTGGAAATCCTGAAGTACACAGTGACATCGACGGTTCCCTACCTATGGCCCATCAATCCTCCTACGGTCCGTAGGTTGCCTCCGTAGGTCACTGGTAACAGTTCAGCATTCTGCACTTTCCTTTCTTAGAAAAACTTGGGGTGTTACATTATCTCCCCCTTAGGAACATTCGTCCTCGAATGAGAGTCAAGAAATCATAAGGAGGGTAATAGACACGGACTAACAACCCAACCTAGCATGCAATCACAGAAATGCATATATCTGAGGAGGAAACATCAATTCCAAGCTAAAGCATGTTCAACGCATAATTTTCATGAAAACTATATGCAACTTATAGTCAATGCACATAATCATATATAAATCAATGATACTAAGTCATGTTTTCGAAAAATAAAATTTTCATGAATCATGAATGCATGAGGAGACATCAGAATGACCAAGACTCATGAATCTTAAAGAGAGAACCATGCGAGTTAAGGAACCTAGGATCTTTCTAAAACCTTGTGCTCTGAATACCAAGTTTCTTAGGACCCAAGGTACCCCCTAGTTCTGACATGGCGTACAAGACCCCGAGAGGCCTCATACAAGCCACGTAGCATACATTACATACGAGATAATAGAGAATAAAAGTTCAAAAAGAGGTTTAATATCAAATCTTTTAAAAGAAACAGCGGAAGTTTACATCTCATGTCTCAAAGCCAATCTAATACAAAAAAAAAGGTTTGGGACGTAACCCAATACAATCGAAAAACTGAAAAGAAATTCATGAAAAAGAAATAAGAACTAGGCTATGTCCTCGGATGGATGAAGACTTACCAAGTCTTCTATCAACTCTCTAATCAAACTCTAACCACGAGTGGAAGGTGAATTGCCACGTCCTACACAAAAGAAGTTAATGTAGGCAAGAGTATGCGTTAGTACAATCAAGTACCAAGTATGATAGAAGTGCACATAAACACGTAAATCATTCTAGAGCGAAATATAATCATGACATGCAATAGCTAAACTTAAAACATGAAAAACATGAGAAACATGAAACATAAAGCATATATCAAAGCCAAAGCAAGCTAAATCATCTTTCTTTCTTTTCTTTACTTCATCATGAGAACACTCGATCATTCACTTGTGGGGAAAAGCCTTAACCGACATATAAGATCATGTGAGCTATCAACATGGAATGCGGTGTTTGCCCTACACCAAAAGAGGGTTGCCCTACTTGCCAAGGTAGGACCATAACTTATTATCTTACGTGGACCCACTAGCTAGTGTCTATCAAAGACCATCATCCTATGGTGGCACATAGTTTATGGGACTTGGGGACTCGCCACTCGTCCACTCGGTGCGAAGCATAATTCCCACAGATTCATCATAGTTCATTTATTATAGGTATACATGGGTCATCGCCTCTTGTCTACGTTAGGGAACATGGGTGATCGCCTCTTGTCCCTTCATTAGAATAGCTCCTTAAGAACATGGGTATTCACGCCTCGTCTATATTCAGGAACATGGGTGGTCGCCTCTTGTCCCATTAAAAAATCATGGTGTGAGCGTTACGTGAGAAACCCTTTCACAACTCAACAACAACATCATCATGCCATAACTTTGGTACTTCACTCTCAAAGCACCCTTAACACATTATTAACTTCATATGAGACATGCATAAGTTCATTAGCTTCTTCTTTACTTAGCTTATCATTCTCATAATTCATCGTTCATAGAGTTCGTATGGGTTCATGCAAGTTCAACTCATATCATGCAATTCAATGCAAGATCATGCTTAGAAAGTCATAATTAAGACAATTTACCCATATTTGAAGGAACTCACTTAATAGAGGAAAGTCATGATTTTGACTTGAGCATGCAAAATTCATAAGATCATCCTCAATTTATTCATAATTCATGCATAATTTCGTAGAGATTTCATAAACTTCATCAATTCATAGCTCAACCCAACAATCAAGCATAGATTATCAAATTGGGGAGAATCGTCTTGGGATCACAGGAGTTCATGCATTCTTTACATCAAATCATGTAATTTACTCTAATTCGTAGTCTAAATTACTTTATCACGCTAGACCGTGCACTACAAATCATAAAATCGATAATTGAAGAACCCACAATGACTGATCAAAACCCTAATTCAATTAGGTTGGAGTAAACCTTCGAGAATCCTGAAGAAGAGGAAGGACCCATTGGAGGAAATGACTCCTAATGGTGAACACTATTATACCTCAATGAAATCCACAAGAAATTGGAGAAAATTGATGGTCTTCAATGGAGGATCCTAGCTTTCTTCTTCCTTGAAGCTTGAGAGAATTCTTCTAAGAGAGAGAAATATTTGAGAGAGGAGAATTTAGGAATGAGTTAAAATGAATAGAATTAGGCTTAGGAACTATTTATAGGGTCTTGGTTAAGGGTATAACCGACTTAGATTAATAGTTAATCAATTAGGGAAAAGACCAAAAACCCCTTAATTAATAACTGTCGGGGGTAATCGACGATGAGGACCTACGGTGTGTAAGTCAAATGACGGACCGTATTGTACTTCCGTCAATAGGTTCAGAGAGTATGAATCTTGGGTCCTGCAACGATGACTCCAATGTACGGCTCGTTGGTCCATCGACGGACCGTACATTGAAGTCGTAGGTCAGACTTCTGAGTCAAAAATTAAAACTAAGTCAGGGACACCTACGAGACCTAGCTATGGACCGTCAATTGCACGACGACTCGTCCTGTTGCTCCTTAGGACAGGGTTCAGAGACTTGGAAATCCTGAAGTACACAGTGACATCGACGGTTCCCTACCTATGGCCCATCAATCCTCCTACGGTCCGTAGGTTGCCTCCGTAGGTCACTGGTAACAGTTCAGCATTCTGCACTTTCCTTTCTTAGAAAAACTTGGGGTGTTACATTATTTCCCCCTTAGGAACATTCGTCCTCGAATGAGAATCAAGAAATCATAAGGAGGGTAATAGACACGGACTAACAACCCAACCTAGCATGCAATCACAGAAATGCATATATCTGAGGAGGAAACATCAATTCCAAGCTAAGGATGTTCAACGCATAATTTTCATGAAAACTATATGCAACTTATACTCAATGCACATAATCATAGATAAATCAATGATACTAAGTCATGTCTTCGAAAAATAAAATTTTCATGAATCATGAATGCATGAGGAGACATCAGAATGACCAAGACACATGAATCTTAAAGAGAGAACCATGCGAGTTAAGGAATCCTAGGATCTTTCTAAAACCTTGTGCTCTGAATACCAAGTTTCTTAGGACCCAAGGTACCCCCTAGTTATGACATGGCGTACAAGACCCCGAGAGGCCTCATACAAGCCACGTAGCATACATTACATACGAGATAATAGAGAATAAAAGTTCAAAAAAGAGGTTTAGTATCAAATCTTTTAAAAGAAACAGCGGAAGTTTACATCTCATGTCTCAAAGCCAATCTAATACAAAAAACAAGGTCTGGGACGTAACCCAATACAATCCAAAAACTGAAAAGAAATTCATGAAAAAGAAATAAGAACTAGGCTATGTCCTCGGATGGATGAGGACTTACCAAGTCTTCTATCAACTATCTAATCAAACTCTAACCACGAGTGGAAGGTGAATTGCCACGTCCTACACAAAAGAAGTTAATGTAGGCAAGAGTATGCGTTAGTACAATCAAGTACCAAGTATGATAGAAGTGCACATAAACACGTAAATCATGCTAGAGCGAAATATAATCATGACATGCAATAGCTAAGCTTAAAACATGAAAAACATGAGAAACATGAAACATAAAGAATATATCAAAGCCAAAGCAAGCTAAATCATCTTTCTTTCTTTTCTTTACTTCATCATGAGAACACTTGATCATTAACTTGTGGGAAAAAGCCTTAACCGACATATAAAACCGTATGAGCTATCAACATGGAATCCAGTGTCTGCCCTACACCGAAAGAGGGTTGCCCTTCTTACAAAGGTAGGACCATAACTTCTTAGCTTACGTGGATCCACTAGTTAGTGTCTATCAAAGACCATCATCGTATGGTGGCACATAGTTTATGGGACATGGGGACTCGCCACTTGTCCACTCGGTGCGAAGCATAATTCCCACAGATTCATCATAGTTCATTTATTATAGGTATACATGGGTTATCGCCTCTTGTCTACGTTAGGGAACATGGGTGATCGCCTCTTGTCCCTTCATTAGAATAGCTCCTTAAGAACATGGGTATTCACGCCTCGTCTATATTCAGGAACATGGGTGGTCGCCTCTTGTCCCATTAAAAAATCATGGTGTGAGCGTTACGTGAGAAACCCTTTCACAACTCAACAACAACATCATCATGCCATAACTTTGGTACTTCACTCTCAAAGCACCCTTAACACATTATTAACTTCATATGAGACATGCATAAGTTCATTAGCTTCTTCTTTACTTAGCTTATCACTCTCATAATTCGTCGTTCATAGAGTTCGTATGGGTTCATGCAAGTTCAACTCATATCATGCAATTCAATGCAAGATCATGCTTAGAAAGTCATAATTAAGACAATTTACCCATATTTGAAGGAACTCACTTAATAGAGGAAAGTCATGATTTTGACTTGAGCATGCTAAATTCGTAAGATCATCCTCAATTTATTCATAATTCATGGATAATTTCGTAGAGATTTCATAAACTTCATCAATTCATAGCTCAACCCAACAATCAAGCATAGATTATCAAATTGGGGAGAATCATCTTGGGATCACAGGAGTTCATGCAATCTTTACATCAAATCATGTAATTTACTCTAATTCGTAGTCTAAATTACTTTATCACGCTAGACCGTGCACTACAAATCATAAAATCGATAATTGAAGAACCCACAATGACTGATCAAAACCCTAATTCAATTAGGTTAGAGTAAACCTTCGAGAATCCTGAAGAAGAGGAAGGACCCATTGGAGGAAATGACTCCTAATGGTGAACACTATCATAACTGAATGAAATCCACAAGAAATTGAAGAAAATATATGGTCTTCAATGGAGGATCCTAGCTTTCTTCTTCCTTGAAGCTTGTGAGAATTCTTCTTAAAGAGAGAAATATTTGAGAGAGGAGAATTTAGGAATGAGTTAGAATGAATAGAATTAGGCTTAGGAACTATTTATAGGGTCTGGGTTAAGGGTATAACCGACTTAGATTAATAGTTAATCAATTAGGAAAAAGACCAAAAAGCCCTTAATTAATAATTGTCGGGGGTAATCGACGATGAGGACCTACGGTCTGTAAGTCAACTGACGGACCGTATTGTCCTTCCGTCAATAGGTTCAGAGAGTATCAATCTTGGGTCCTGCAACGACGATTCCAATGTACGGCTCGTAGGTCCATCGACGGACCGTACATTGAAGTCGTAGGTCAAACTTCTGAGTCAAAAATTAAAACTAAGTCTGGGACACCTACGAGACCTAGCTATGGACCGTCAATTGCATGACGACTCGTCCTGTTGCTCCTTAGGTCAGGGTTCAGAGACTTGGAAATCCTGAAGTACACAGTTACATCGACGGTTCCCTACCTATGGCCCATCAATCCTCCTACGGTCCGTAGGTTGCCTCCGTAGGTCACTGGTAACAGTTCAGCATTCTGCACTTTCCTTTCTTAGAAAAACTTGGGGTGTTACATTATCTCCCCCTTAGGAACATTCGTCCTCGAATGAGAATCAAGAAATCATTAGGAGGGTAATAGACACGGACTAACAACCCAACCTAGCATGCAATCACAGAAATGCATATATCTGAGGAGGAAACATCAATTCCAAGCTAAAGCATGTTCAACACATAATTTTCATGAAAACTATATGCAACTTATACTCAATGCACATAATCATGGATAAATCAATGATTCTAAGTCATGTCTTCGAAAAATAAAATTTTCATGAATCATGAATGCATGAGGAGACATCAGAATGACCAAGACACGTGAATCTTAAAGAGAGAACCATACGAGTTAAGGAATCCTAGGATCTTTCTAAAACCTTGTGCTCTGAATACCAAGTTTCATAGGACCCAAGGTACCCCCTAGTTATGACATGGCGTACAAGACCCCGAGAGGCCTCATACAAGCCACGTAGCATACATTACATACGAGATAATAGAGAATAAAAGTTCAAAAAGATGTTTAATATCAAATCTTTTAAAAGAAATAGCGGAAGTTTACATCTCATGTCTCAAAGCCAATCTAATACAAAAAACAAGGTTTGGGACGTAACCCAATACAATCCAAAAACTGAAAAGCAATTCATGAAAAAGAAATAAGAACTAGGCTATGTCCTCGGATGGATGAGGACTTACCAAGTCTTCTATCAACTATCTAATTAAACTCTAACCACGAGTGGAAGGTGAATTGCCACGTCCTACACAAAAGAAGTTAATGTAGGCAAGAGTATGCGTTGGTACAATCAAGTACCAAGTATGATAGAAGTGCACATAAACACGTAAATCATGCTAGAGCGAAATATAATCATGACATGCAATAGCTAAACTTAAAACATGAAAAACATGAGAAACATGAAACATAAAGCATATATCAAAGCCAAAGCAAGCTAAATCATCTTTCTTTCTTTTCTTTCCTTCATCATGAGAACACTTGATCATTAACTTGTGGGGAAAAGCCTTAACCGACATATAAAACCATATGAGCTATCAATATGGAATCCAGTGTCTGCCCTACACCGAAAGAGGGTTGCCCTTCTTACAAAGGTAGGACCATAACTTCTTAGCTTACGTGGATCCACTAGTTAGTGTCTATCAAAGACCATCATCGTATGGTGGCACATAGTTTATGGGACATGGGGACTCGCCACTTGTCCACTCGGTGCGAAGCATAATTCCCACAGATTCATCATAGTTCATTTATTATAGGTATACATGGGTCATCGCCTCTTGTCTACGTTAGGGAACATGGGTGATCGCCTCTTGTCCCTTCATTAGAATAGCTCCTTAAGAACATGGTTATTCACGCCTCGTCTATATTCAGGAACATGGGTGGTCGCCTCTTGTCCCATTCAAAAATCATGGTGTGAGCATTACGTGAGAAACCCTTTCACAACTCAACAACAACATCATCATGCCATAACTTTGGTACTTCACTCTCAAAGCACCCTTAACACATTATTAACTTCATATGAGACATGCATAAGTTCATTAGCTTCTTCTTTACTTAGCTTATCACTCTCATAATTCATCGTTCATAGAGTTCGTATGGGTTCATGCAAGTTCAACTCATATCATGCAATTCAATGCAAGATCATGCTTAGAAAGTCATAATTAAGACAATTTACCCATATTTGAAGGAACTCACTTAATAGAGGAAAGTCATGATTTTGACTTGAGCATGCTAAATTCGTAAGATCATCCTCAATTTATTCATAATTCATGCATAATTTCGTAGAGATTTCATAAACTTCATCAATTCATAGCTCAACCCAACAATCAAGCATAGATTATCAAATTGGGGAGAATCATCTTGGGATCACAGGAGTTCATGCAATCTTTACATCAAATCATGTAATTTACTCTAATTCGTAGTCTAAATTACTTTATCACGCTAGACCGTGCACTACAAATCATAAAACCGATAATTGAAGAACCCACAATGACTGATCAAAGACCTAATTCAATTAGGTTAGAGTAAACCTTCGAGAATCCTGAAGAAGAGGAAGGACCCATTGGAGGAAATGACTCCTAATGGTGAACACTATCATAACTGAATGAAATCCACAAGAAATTGAAGAAAATTTATGGTCTTCAATGGAGGATCCTAGCTTTCTTCTTCCTTGAAGCTTGTGAGAATTCTTCTTAAAGAGAGAAATATTTGAGAGAGGAGAATTTAGGAATGAGTTAGAATAAATAGAATTAGTCTTAGGAACTATTTATAGGGTCTGGGTTAAGGGTATAACCGACTTAGATTAATAGTTAATCAATTAGGAAAAAGACCAAAAAGCCCTTAATTAATAACTGTCGGGGGTAATCGACGATGAGGACCTACGGTCTGTAAGTCAACTGACGGACCGTATTGTCCTTCCGTCAATAGGTTCAGAGAGTATCAATCTTGGGTCCTGCAACGACGATTCCAATATACGGCTCGTAGGTCCATCGACGGACCGTACATTGAAGTCGTAGGTCAGACTTCTGAGTCAAAAATTAAAACTAAGTCTGGGACACCTACGAGACCTAGCTGTGGACCGTCAATTGCACGACGACTCGTCCTGTTGCTCCTTAGGTCAGGGTTTAGAGACTTGGAAATCCTGAAGTACACAGTAACGTCGACGGTTCCCTACCTATGGCCCATCAATCCTCCTACGGTCCGTAGGTTGCCTCCGTAGGTCACTGGTAACAGTTCAGCATTCTGCACTTTCCTTTCTTAGAAAAACTTGGGGTGTTACATTATCTCCCCCTTAGGAACATTCGTCCTCGAATGAGAATCAAGAAATCATAAGGAGGGTAATAGACACGGACTAACAACCCAACCTAGCATGCAATCACAGAAATGCATATATCTGAGGAGGAAACATCAATTCCAAGCTAAAGCATGTTCAACACATAATTTTCATGAAAACTATATGCAACTTATACTCAATGCACATAATCATAGATAAATCAATGATACTAAGTCATGTCTTCGAAAAATAAAATTTTCATGAATCATGAATGCATGAGGAGACATCAGAATGACCAAGACACATGAATCTTAAAGAGAGAACCATGCGAGTTAAGGAATCCTAGGATCTTTCTAAAACCTTGTGCTCTGAATACCAAGTTTCTTAGGACCCAAGGTACCCCCTAGTTATGACATGGCGTACAAGACCCCGAGAGGCCTCATACAAGCCACGTAGCATACATTACATACGAGATAATAGAGAATAAAAGTTCAAAAAGAGGTTTAATATCAAATCTTTTAAAAGAAACAGCGGAAGTTTACATCTCATGTCTCAAAGACAATCCAATACAAAAAACAAGGTTTGGGACGTAACCCAATACAATCCAAAAACTGAAAAGAAATTCATGAAAAAGAAATAAGAACTAGGCTATGTCCTCGGATGGATGAGGACTTACCAAGTCTTCTATCAACTATCTAATCAAACTCTAACCACGAGTGGAAGGTGAATTGCCACGTCCTACACAAAAGAAGTTAATGTAGGCAAGAGTATGTGTTAGTACAATCAAGTACCAAGTATGATAGAAGTGCACATAAACACGTAAATCATGCTAGAGCGAAATATAATCATGACATGCAATAGCTAAACTTAAAACATGAAAAACATGAGAAACATGAAACATAAAGCATATATCAAAGCCAAAGCAAGCTAAATCATCTTTCTTTCTTTTCTTTACTTCATCATGAGAACACTTGATCATTAACTTGTGGGGAAAAGCCTTAACCGACATATAAAACCATATGAGCTATCAACATGGAATCCAGTGTCTGCCCTACACCGAAAGAGGGTTGCCCTTCTTACAAAGGTAGGACCATAACTTCTTAGCTTACGTGGATCCACTAGTTAGTGTCTATCAAAGACCATCATCGTATGGTGGCACATAGTTTATGGGACATGGGGACTCGCCACTTGTCCACTCGGTGAGAAGCATAATTCCCACAGATTCATCATAGTTCATTTATTATAGGTATACATGGGTCATCGCCTCTTGTCTACGTTAGGGAACATGGGTGATCGCCTCTTGTCCCATCATTAGAATAGCTCCTTAAGAACATGGTTATTCACGCCTCGTCTATATTCTGGAACATGGGTGGTCGCCTCTTGTCCCATTCAAAAATCATGGTGTGAGCATTACGTGAGAAACCCTTTCACAACTCAACAACAACATCATCATGCCATAACTTTGGTACTTCACTCTCAAAGCACCCTTAACACATTATTAACTTCATATGAGACATGCATAAGTTCATTAGCTTCTTCTTTACTTAGCTTATCACTCTCATAATTCATCGTTCATAGAGTTCGTATGGGTTCATGCAAGTTCAACTCATATCGTGCAATTCAATGCAAGATCATGCTTAGAAAGTCATAATTAAGACAATTTACCCATATTTGAAGGAACTCACTTAATAGAGGAAAGTCATGATTTTGACTTGAGCATGCTAAATTCATAAGATCATCCTCAATTTATTCATAATTCATGCATAATTTCGTAGAGATTTCATAAACTTCATCAATTCATAGCTCAACCCAACAATCAAGCATAGATTATCAAATTGGGGAGAATCGTCTTGGGATCACAGGAGTTCATGCATTCTTTACATCAAATCATGTAATTTACTCTAATTCGTAGTCTAAATTACTTTATCACGCTAGACCGTGCACTACAAATCATAAAATCGATAATTGAAGAACCCACAATGACTGATCAAAACCCTAATTCAATTAGGTTAGAGTAAACCTTCGAGAATCCTGAAGAAGAGGAAGGACCCATTGGAGGAAATGACTCCTAATGGTGAACACTATCATAACTGAATGAAATCCACAAGAAATTGAAGAAAATTTATGGTCTTCAATGGAGGATCCTAGCTTTCTTCTTCCTTGAAGCTTGTGAGAATTCTTCTTAAAGAGAGAAATATTTGAGAGAAGAGAATTTAGGAATGAGTTAGAATGAATAGAATTAGGCTTAGGAACTATTTATAGGGTCTGGGTTAAGGGTATAACCGACTTAGATTAATAGTTAATCAATTAGGAAAAAGACCAAAAATCCCTTAATTAATAACTGTCAGGGGTAATTGACAATGAGGACCTACGGTCTGTAAGTCAACTGACGGACCGTATTGTCCTTCCGTCAATAGGTTCAGAGAGTATCAATCTTGGGTCCTGCAACGACGACTCCAATGTACGGCTCGTTGGTCCATCGACGGACCGTACATTGAAGTCGTAGGTCAGACTTCTGAGTCAAAAATTAAAACTAAGTTTTGGACACCTACGAGACCTAGCTATGGACCGTCAATTGGACGATGACTTGTCCTGTTGCTCCGTAGGTCAGGGTTCAGAGACTTGGAAATCCTGAAGTACACAGTGTCATCGACGGTTCCCTACCTATGGCCCATCAATCCTCCTACGATCCGTAGGTTGCCTCCGTAGGTCACTGGTAATAGTTCAGCATTCTGCACTTTCCTTTCTAAGAAAAACTTGGGGTGTTACAACTTCTACCCTTACACCCATTCCCTGTTGCTATGGGTTCTGGGTTGGCTTACCTACTAGTGGGTTATTGTAGGTGCCCTCATGACTTTAGAAATCAGGTCGTTCTACCTCGGTACGTGTTGCGCAGGACTTACCCAAGCTCTATCCGCAATCAGGTATACCATACCAATATCCAACCATTTAATGATTCTTTATTCATGACCTCTTTGCGTATGTATATTTAAATGCCTATGATGTTCAATTGAAGGCACATAATCCTCTAGGAGTTGAATTGTATGGGTATATAAGCCTGACATAATTGTGATGATATGACAATAGTCCAACCAATTGCCTTCACATATCTTTTCAAACAGATGTTAAAGCCTTTATTTGTCCTTCTTTTATTTTCGAAGCAACATTAATCGGTAGAGTGTCATTAGGCCCAAGAAATACATATCTCAAATGAGAAGGAAGTGTCTTAAGCTCAAAGCTAGGAGGCTCGATAATGGAAGGCTTCGAAGGAGGGATGCCCGACTCTTTAAGTCAAGATCAAACTTCTTCGGAGCATGAGAGTAAGAACACAAACCCATCAAAGTGGAAACCACATTATCATACCTGTTGACTTCTTCACCTTCAAAACCAGATAAGACCGCAGCTAAAGGATCTCCAATAATTGAAGTCTCCACTCGATATTCCAGTACGTTATAAATAAAATCCATCATTGATATTACATGCAAATCATTTTGTTGTTTCATGGACTTGCATACATTAAATGTTACCTCTTCATTGTTCATGTGAAATTTCAATTCACTACTCTCCCCATCCACTAAAGCATGGCAATGGCCAAAAATAGTCTTTCAAAAATGATTGGGACTTTAATATCAACTTCAAATTCAAGAACTACAAAGTCCACGGGAAAGATAAATTTGTTCACTTTTACCAAAACATCCTATGAAATGTCTACCAGGCGTTTAATGGAAGGGTCCGCCATCAATATTCTCATGATGGTGGGCTTTGGAGCTCAAATCCCCATCATATTGAAGATTGCAAGAAGCATTAAACTAATACTCGCATCTAATTCACACAAGGCTTTGGCAAAATCGGTAGCAACTAATGGTGCAAGGTATTGTGAAAGAACTGGGACCTTCTTTCTTCAATGAAATATTTCTTTTTATCAAATTTTTCATGAATTTGGCGTATCCAGACATTTGGAGCAAAGCATCAACCAAAAGAATATTTACGAAAATTGTTTGAATATGGAAAGAAATTTTGTGAATTTTGCATCTTTCTTCCTTTTCTTTAACCTATTTGGAAAGGGGAAGGACACTTAGGAATAGGCAATAATACCTTTGGAGCTACTTCGTTGTCCTCTTCTTAGTCATTAACTACTTCTTGTTGAGTTTTATCTTAACTAAAAACATCGGTTTCACCATATCTTCAACACACTTCCTCTTTTCCTTTGTTTTGTCCATAACATCTTTTTCCTTATTCTCCAAATCAGCCTTATTTTCCGCTCTCTCTCATTTCACATAAGCTTTGGCATAAGATTTATAACCATTACGAGCAACTTTATCAGCCTTTTTTTGCATGGTCAAGGACTTTCCCACTCATAGTGACAATTGCCTTATTATGATAATTATCATTCTTGAAAATTCGGCACCATGTCACTAGAAATAGTCTCTTTTTATCTAGGATTAAGTGCAGCATAGATTTGACTCATTTGATCCTCAATATACTTGATAAAAGTAGAATGATACACTACAATTTGGCCCATGGAATCCAAGTCATTCCTTGTTTCTTTGATGTCTTGATCCATAGTCTTAAATTTCTTCAAAACCTTAGAAAACATTTCCACCACTTTGGACATGGCGGGGTCATTCAACGAGTCTTCAAAAGTCCCCTTGGGTCAATACTTTGGTGGTACATACCATTTATGATATTTCCAACCATTTTCCTTATAACGATCTCTCCACTCCTGATCTCTTTCTCGCCAATTTACATATTTATTTCTATAACCACCTTAACACTTCTTGTTTGAATCTTTTTTCCATTTATTTGCCTCCAGGACCCTTGGTTTTCACTTTGATTACTTGGTTAGGAACCAATCATTTGATTAAACACAAATTGAGCTTCTCCATCATAATATGGCCTACACTCTTCTTCCTCTTTACTTCCACCTATACTAGCACCCACGACATTCATATGTTTTGTACCCAGTCCCTTAATATGTTTAGTTAGAAAATCCATTTGCATCATGAGCTTTTCCATAGCCTCATCACTTTCTTAATCCTTCTTCCTTAACTCACTAGAGATAGTGACAGAGGGACAACACATTTCAACCTCATCATCTCTGTTATGCCAAGCCCAGTTGGTCTTCATCATTCTATCTAACAACCCATACGAAACCATAAATGAATTATCCATAATAGAGCCATTAGTAGATTGTTGGCAACCGACTTGTTGACTGAATCAAGGGACCGATAAAAGTTTTTCAATAAAACTTTATTGGGTAGACCATGTGTAGGGAATTGTTGAATCTTCTTTTTAAACCTTAGCCACACTTCATGAAGGCGATCAATTGGCAATTGGAAGAAAATTGTTAATCTTGTCTCAAGGTTGGATCATCTGAGAGGGCGGGAAAAACCTATCAAAAAAACCTTCGGTAACCTCAACCCATTGTGTAATAGAGTCTTCCAATAAATCCTCCAACCAAGTAGTAGCCTCGCCCATTATAGAACATAAAAAAAGTCTTAAGAGAATAGACTCTTGAGTTATGTTGTGGATGTTGAGCGGTTGTCACACTTTGGTGAAATTATTTAGATGTTTATTGGCTTCCTCATAAGGAAGACCACCAAAAAGAACCTTAATACCTAAAAGATGCAAGATTGGGCTAGTTACATGGAATACCACGCTATCCAAAGTTGGGGGTAACCGTATGGCACTAGTCATTCCTAAAAAAGCCAGGTCTTTATCACCCATAAGTTGATCATGGCTAGCGCCATCCCTAGCATTGTCGGTCATGTTGTCACCTATTAAGCCCAAAAACAAAAAAATAACATAAATTGAAAAAGCTTGCAATCCAACTAGTGACTTACAACACTAAAAAGGGAAATCAAACAACTTATTCTCCGGCAACAACACTATTTTTTGTAGCGCTCAAGTATAACTCAAGTAATTGAAGTACAAGCGATCGTTTGCAATATTATTATCCCAACTTAGGAGTCGAAGTCGAACCCATGTGAATAAACATGACTTCTATATTTAATTTTATGTGTAATTAATTACTTGTTTGCAAGTTATGGGAATTTAAATGGGAGGAATTGACAACTAAAAGTATCAACAATTCAATGGAATTCTATTTGAACTTTGATTTATCAATAAATAAAGAAAACGTAGGGATGTGCTAGTTGGGTTCAATGATATGCAATCATGTTATACAATTTGCTTAACATATTAAATTTTCATAGGCAGTATTGATTCAAGCTAAATAGGTTATTTATCAACCCACAAACACACTTAACTTTTGATTTTCTCAAACGCCAAAAAGTATCAAATCGAACAATCAATTTATCTCAAGTAAATTACTCTATTTCTAGAAGCAATCATTAAATAGGTATAAACCCAAGTCCTTGTTAGTGAGTTGTACTCACAATTCTTATTCTCAAGCATGATAAAAATATATATATTAATAGAGTTTGCAACCTCTAAATCGTAATAAAACATGAAGAACTCATTAAACTCGAAATCAATATTCATTAATTAAAGAAAATTCAAGTTACTCAACTACAAAATGTTACCCAACACCACACAGCCCCTAGATTGGGGATTTTAGCTACTCATGCTAAAGGAAATAGAAGCTATACAAAAATTATCTTCAATATCAGCCATAATCAATCGTTAGATATCTTCAAAATCAATCACACAGAAATTCCAAGCTTCAATAATAGAGTTGTTTTTCTTCCCATGGAATCTAAAAATGGGACATAATGTTTTTTCTTTGAGTTGTGACAACCTTTTCATCCTAAAAATCCCTATATTTGATTCCCAAAAAAGTCCAAGATATCTAGAAAAATTTATCCCCACGCTGAAAAGTGCTACTCTCACTTGGCTTTAAAAATCTCTCAGCTTACTATTTGAAAGTACAAATCGCACTTGACCAAGTGCCATTTCACTTGGGCTGGCACTTGCCTTCAAATTCTTTCAGCGTGTGCGATTCGTTTCTTCATAGTGTGTTCAGCACTTGACCATGTGCTATTCGCACTTTGAAGGTCCCTTTGCTAATTTTTGCTCCTAGCCTTCTATTTCATAGTGCTATTAAATTTTTGTCGAAGTGCTTTTAGCACATGGGCAAGTGACTTTAGCACTTGAGGATTTTTTTCTTCATTATTGTTTGATCAAATTCTTGAACCATTTCCTTGGCCTCTTTTGTCCAAAACATAATTACCTTCTTAAGTTTAGAATACATGTGTTCATCAGCATCTAAACATGAAAATCAATCAAAAATAGTGTGGATCAAGGCCATATTCAAAACTTAGAGATTAATTAAGCTAGTAAACTACCAACGCCTTACTAGACTAGGTCATGAGTGTTGTCTTCTTTTGTAGGATGCTACTTGTAAAGTTATCAATTGTCATTCATATGGGTATTAATATATAAATGCTCATTATTTTAAGGGTTTTTAAATGAGCTTCTGCATTACTTTGTAGGGTAGTAATGGTTCTCCTATCTAGTTATGAATAGATTAGTTGCCAGCATGCTCCCTAACCTAATTTTGATCTTGATAGTTGGCATCAGAGCCCCAGATTACCACTCTCATATGTACAAGAGCAATGTTAAGTTAAGTCTTGTAAATTGGTCTGTAGACGTCTACATTAAATCTTCAAGGTGCTACAAGGCATCTTTGAGTCCTTTCCTTTCTTATTTCCTATTGTGCTATATCAGGGTTGTAACATACCTGGGTTGAGTTCAATTGGTATCCCCAATTGATATCTTTACAACCACAATTGGAATCTATTTAATTCTACTGGTAGCTCGATGAGTTTTATTTTGGAAATTTGTTGATTTCAAATGCTATCTACTAATGGGAGTCTGGCCACATGTGTAATTTAAGGTGGAAGTTGTTTGGCTAAGTGTGTATTGTAGTAGGTCTAGAATGAGAATGATGTTGATCAAACTTTTAATTATATGTGGTATTAGCATAATTTTCTCTTTGGACTAGTGGTTCAACACTGCTTAGCTTGAGGAGTTATATCCTTCATGATCGAAGATGAACCAACAAAACTGTGTTTGAATTGTTGTGTCACATTAAGGGGGAAGAGACCAAAAATCCTCCCATCTATTTGTTAGGGCCGATGCAGTGGAAGGGCTACTGCTGCAGTGAGACCGCAATAGTTTTCTCAGCCTGTCATAGAGGGGCAACACCTACAAGATAAAACTATTGTAGCAAACAACCTAGTCTCCACATCCAGAGCGATGTAGCAGGTGGGGGAATGCTTCAACGGTCATAGGTAGTTGGCTTCCCAACACTGTTTTAAAAAAATTGAACCTCTACCACCTCAGTTTCGAAGAAATATACAAGTACCTAATGCAATGTTATAAAGGTACGTGCATACAAAGAAGGCCATTGTTCCAAGATGCAACCAACGACACAAAAAATACCAAAAAACTTTCATAAATATCTGATGTGGTGAAAATAAAAGATGCCTAACAAGTGCTCACGTAGGGGAAAAACCATCACAAAGGTATGAATTACTAGGGTGAAGAAAGATGGGGAGTACCACATCATGGACTAATTGTTCTCTTCACTTTTGAAGTTCGATGCATCAGATCCCTCCTCATCTAGACCTCTCAAAATGGAGAAATGCAGGGGATCAGAAGTCCACACCTTGGAGAGCTTATCCTCCAGATTTAGGCACCAAAGGATTGTCTTCATGGCCTTCCACATGCGGATCAACAAAGGTCCCGTGAGCGCTGCTTGTTCTTCTCCTTATTCAAGTCTTTCCAAATCTCTACGTAGGTCAGACAAAGGAAGTATAGGATTTTTGAAGGTCTGATGGGCCCAAAGAACTAGAAGGGGCAGACTCTAGAGTAGGGATGGATATCTACGGAAAGAAGTTTTTCACCGTGGTTATATCCGACTTCATTGACCCGAACAGCCATGTTTGTCGTGAGGAAACAATCCAAGACTCTCCACCTCATTGATTCCCGCTGCTCTTCCCCTTGGTAGCCATCTTTCTCTTCTTCATGATCCTTCCATGAGAAATCCTTAACCCTCAATGGGTTGAAGGAATGGTCGCACATGATATTGAAGTCGTTATCCTCTATCGACACCCCTACTCTCTCACACAGCTTTGTCATCAAGGAATGCAGGAAAAAGGTCCTTTATCTAATTGAGGAAGGCCCTCCACTCCACCGTGATCTTCTCCACTATGTTCAGGTCTGCAATATCCAGCAAACAAGCGACATCCCGGGCCCTTCGGGTATGGCACGTCTGCCTTATTTCTAAATGGGTGGATTTGTTAAGAGACTAAGACAAACCATCATCGAGCATCAGGGTTGAATTTGGTGCTCTTGATTGCCGCTGTAGATTCCACCCAAGGAGAAGCCTTATATTACCTCCCCCACTTGTACCCTTGTCAACCATATGATGTCACTCTCACGCTCCTTAACCAAAAAGAAGTCATTCAGGCCACTTGGCACCCCCTAGAGTCTGATTTATAACCCATGTGCTAATTGGAATATCCATGCCCTATATGCAAATTGTGGGGTTATGGATGTTCCATGATGTTGTGGGAAGCTTGGTGTAGAACTACATCAGCCAGTAGTTATTGCACTCTCTAGTCGGCGGAACCAATGTCTCCCTACCCAACTCTTGTTGTAATTCAGAGAATTATGGGGCCTGCTAAGCCAACCTGTCTATCACAAAACCACGCTCCCGTGTGAGCCCCCTGATATGATAATCGAAGTATTGCTTATAAGAGGCGTTGCTAGGAAGCTTTTTGTAGGAAAAAAATATATTATCTCCAGAAGCTATGAATAAGTTTTTGATACTCAGAAAATTACTATGAATGGATTAAATGTAAAATTAAAGAATCGGTAAAAGAAATTTATTGGAAATTTCTAGTTTTCTTAGGCAGGCTCACTACCTAGGACTAATGTAGTAGTAACCTGAAGGTTGTGGCAGTGGTATCATAGTGAGAGGTTTCCACTATAGAGGCATCGCTACAATGGGCTAGGGCTCGTTAGAGTGGTGCTTTCATCCTCGACAAGGCTCGTAAGCCTAAAATCCTTCGTTTCAAAAATTTCTTCATTTTCCTGTCCTTTCGACATAGATCAGGCATAGGGAGGGGGTATATGAATGTTATGCTTTCGTTATTCGAGTGATTGATACCTCAAATCAACCCTTAATGGCTTAGAAACTTCTGAAAGATAACCTTTCATGTACCCATTCTCTTTTCGAGTCTGATAGCCCCCATAAAATCAGTAAATCTTACACCTTGAGCCCTATATGAGCATTAAAAATGTAATCGATACTAGAATTTTATGAATACTAATTCCTAAAAGATGAGAAAATTGAACCTTTCACAAACTCCCTCATTTCTTGTCAAAACAAAGATATATTAATAAGAGTATATAATTTTAAGTTTCGAAGAAAGGTAATAAAGCCAGAATAACAAGGGTTACCTTAGAAAATTATATCATGAGAGGGTAGAGGAGAGAGAGAGTGTAGCTTGTAGAGAGAGGTGAGAAATTGGAAAAAGTTGGGATTGAATCCTACTTTTCCCGTTTTGAATCATCTAAGGACCGATGTAGTTGCCTATGGTTTGCTATAGAGGGTGACGTTGTATGGAACAAATGGCCGTTGTAATGGCTACTGTACTTATTTTCCTGTGCAGTGTTGTGAAATTGTTTATTGAATATTTCCCCTCCCTTTATATTGAGGGTCGAGCATAATAATGTTCCGCTTGTTAGGATCTCTGAAAGGCCTTGATAGGAGGGCCAACATTTTGACCCAAAAAGGCTTCTTCTTTGAAAGGCAACTCTACCTTTTACATTGTTATCTCCCCGCAGTCCAATCAAGGATGAACGGTTAGTAAATTTGTATTGAATCTTATTACCTATTCCATCATTATTAAAATTGTATGCGATATGATACCATAGTTAGATATTTTATATATCAAGTTAAGTTCAAGTTGGGATCAGCCCTGGCCTTGGTAGAAATATTTTTTGGAACAGGAAAAATAGGCAAGGGCCACTGCTTAGGACATTTGTAGTGGACTACGGGCCATTATCGTGATGCTAGGAAGTAACCACAATAGGTTTAAAATGCCTTATTCCCCAACCAAGGTCCTAAATTGGTTGACTCAACTTAAAACCTCCCCAAGGCTATTCGTAAACAAAACAATATCGATAATGGAAGACAAGTTTCTCAAGGAATTCATCTCAAATTTATCCCAAAAAAACTCTTCATTGATCTCTCTTGAACAGAACCCAAGGAACAAGGATTCATGTGTGTTGTAGTAGCACCTTGGCACATAGGTTGGTTATGGTATATGAGCAATAGACTGTGGTTAGAAAGCATGTTTATAATATAGATTTGAATGGAATCATGATAAGGCGTGAAAGCATGACATTTGATGAATTAAACATGGTACTTATGTAAAGAGATCCAATTGTGTTTTAATATCCTAACAACATATATCCCGTGATGGGTGCTTTGTGTTGGTATGAATTACTTGAAGAATTATAAGGTTAAAATGTGGAGATAGGTAACGATTGAGGAATTATATTGTCATTCCCCAACTTGAGGGGTAAAACTAGCACATAATGCAGAAACTTAGGTTTGAGCCAACCTTGTTGAACCATTTTCTAATGGCACATAGCAGCAACATACAATCAAGAAAACAAACAAGTATATCTCGTCTTAAAAATAAGCGCTCAGCCAGAAAGGTCCTTGTCAACAGTTCTACAAAGAAAATAGCTACTCCCAAAAGTTCATATAAAGTAATAACTAACGCACAAGTCCTATTTGGGCTAATGAAGCCACCATGGTGTCTAGGAAAGCATAAACATTAGATGGGCCGTCAAAGCCTCCATGATCTCTATACAAAAGCTGAAAATAAGTATATATCTATATAATACGTCAAATAGTTGTCAAACTTTAGCAAACTAACAATCAAAGCCATCATGGACGGGACAAGGCTTCGACTTACCCAACATCTATAAATAATGAAACAGCGAAACCTCTGGGACTCTAGCACCCCTAGAAGAAAGGAGTCAACCACTCAGCTGCATAGGGGAATAAGCTACATGGAAGGTCTATCTAATCATCGCTCAGGACCTGCAGCCATGAATAAATTGCAACCAAGAAAGGGGTGTCCAAATTAATGTACCAAGCTTATAAGAAAAATTGAAATTTGAAAAAAAATTATAAGGACTAAATGAAAAAAGCGGAAGTAAAATAGAATTACAATACCTTATCTCCCTGCAATAAGAAAAAAGGGCGTATTAAAATAGAATTACAATACCTTATCTTCCTGGAATAAGAAACCATATAAACACGTATCAAACAATAATTTGACCTTGCCCCCATAAGCCTTGCAGGTAGAAACATCACACAATCATTAGAGTCCTAACAAAAAATAAACAATTGCTAAATACCTACACTGGTCGTCTTACCTGGATCGTAGTGATAATCTGATTTGAACGGTATGAAAGTACATGTGCCGCAAATCAACACAACTCTTTAAGCTTTGTGGTACAATAAAAGTGTTGACCCATAGATATAGCTTGCTTCGCCTGTAGGCACGACGTATCAATCAGCGGTGGGCTGAAGAATCTTGCAGTGTCAGTGTCTGCTAAGGCAAAAACAAGCTAATAGGTAGCAACCACATGATAAAAACAAGCCTAAGATCACAGGTGAATAAACACAATCATAACATGTTTTTCTAGGCCGTAATGTTAGGAATAGATTCCTACTATAAACATTATATCATGATGTGGTAGACACCTCACTAGGATAAGGCTATAAGTCATATAACGACAATACACAGGCCATAGAAAGCTTAGTCCATAAGGATCATAAAAAAAGAGGAATTATAGCCATAACATACACCTTTTAATCAAACCCTCAATGATGTCTTTATAAAGTTTGACCAATTAAAGCTAATGCAACAAATGCGAAAATCAACAAGACTACAAAAATGAGCAATAACTAATCCATAAGGCATTAAGGTTGTTAATACGACTAGCCAACCTTAACCAAAAAAACAACATTAGAATCTCTAAACCACTAGCAGCTAATAACAAGAACAAGAAGATACCAATATCTCATACGAGTTGCAATCTCCTGAGGTAATATAACAAGGTGCACTTCACGTTGTTTCAAAAGATAACCTCCATACACCACACCTAAAAGTGGAACACCAATCTCCCATCACTCCATAACCTTAATACCATAAATATACGCATAAAAAAAACTCACAACAATACAACAACTAGGCTGTCTGGAACCACGGCACTCCAACACTGCCTCGTGGTTCAAAAATATACAAATAACAACAACAACGTACCCAGTGATATTCCACAAAGTGGTGGATCTGGAAAGGGTAGAGTGTACGCAGACCTTACCACTACTCATAAAGGTAGAGAGGTTGTTTTCGAGAGATCCTCAGCTCAAGTGTATCAAATTCAAGTAAAAGAAGAAGAAAACAATAGATAAAGCATAGCGGCTAAAAAGAAAAGCAATGAAAAGTACAAAAGAAAAACACTAACAACAACAAAATAATGTGATAGTCTAAAAGAAATAACAACACAACTATAGTGGCAAGACTACTCTATGAAAGGCCCTAAACCATCACAAGGCAAGACAATACTCTACAGCTACTAGCATTCTACCCTGATACGCGACCTCCACTCCTTCCTATGTAAAGTCATGTCCTCGGTAATATGAAGCTGCACCCTTTCCTATCTAATCACCTCTCCCCAATACTTTTTTGACCTACCCCTGCCTCGCCGTGTACCCCCTAAATGAAACCTCTCATGCTTCCTCAATAAGTCTCGGTGCACCTCCTCTACACATGCCCAAACTATCTCAGCCTAACTTCCCTTATAATATCTATCATAGAGGCCACTCCCACCTTCTCTCGAATAACCTCATTCTTAATCTTGTCACTCCTTGTATGCACATACATCTAACTCAACATCCTCATGTCCGTAACATGCCTTTTCTGAACATCTGAATTATTTATTGACCAGTACTCCATCCCATACAACAAGGATGGTCTAACCACCACTTTGTAGAATTTACATTTAGCTTTAGGTGGTACCTTGTTATCACACAATACTCTAGGCAATCCTCCATTTCATTCATGCTACCCCAATATGATGTGTGACATTATCATCAAAGTCCCCGCTACTATGGATGACAGACCCATGATCGTTAAAGCTTTCTCTTGTTGGAATAGGTTGAGTAGAAAGCCTCACTTTAACGCTCGCTTCATCCAACACAACACTAAATTTGCACTCCAAATATTCTATTTTGGTCCTGCTCAATTTGAACCCTTCGGACTCCAACGTTTGTCTCCAAACCTCAATCCTATCTTTAACTCTGTCCCGTGTCTCATCAATCAGTACTAATTCATCCTCAAATAACATACACTATGGAACCTCTTCCTAAATAGACCGCGTCATCTCTTCCATAACCAAGGTAAATACAAAAAGGCTCAGCATTGATCCTTGATATAGCCCTATCTCAATCGTAAAATGCTTTGAGTCTCCTTCCAGTGTTCTAACCCGAGTTTTAGCTTCCTCATACATGTCCATTATTGCCCTAATATACATAATTGGGACACCTTTAGCCTCAAAACATCTCCAGAGGACATCCCTCAGAACTTTGTCATGAGCCTTCTCAAGATCAATGAACATCATATGAAGGTCCGTTTTTCTTTCCTTATATTTCTCCACCAGTCTCTCTGTATAAGATTGATTGCTTCAATAGTCTATCACCCGGCATGAATCTGGATTGATTCTCTGAAATGGACACCTCTGTCCTTATCTATATCTCCACCACTCTCTCTCATACGTTCATCCTATGGCGTAGCAAATTGATACCCTTGTAATTGTTACAGTTTTTTATATCACCCTTGTTCTTTTACAATGAAACCATTTTACTCAACCTCCATTCATCAAGCATCGTAGTTGACTTAAGAATAGCACTAAACAACCTAGTCAACCACCATACCTTCCTTGTCAATGCTCTTCCAAAGTTTGGTTGGAATCTCAGTGGATCCGGTCACTCATCCACTGCTAATCTTAGTAATAGCATGTCCAACCTATTAAACCCTAAAACACCTATAGTACCCAATATCTCAAAGACTTTCAGAGTGTGCCAAATCACTCAGAGTAATATCTATGTCCTGTTTTTTATTTAAGAGTTAGTGGAAGTATGCTTGCCACATTTGCTTAATAAAGGTCTTGTCAACCAACACCTCGCCTTCCTCATTCTTGATGCACTTCACTTGATCCAAGTCACGAGCCTTTCTCTTTGTCACATTCGCGATCCTATATAATCTGTTATCCCCATCTTTTCCCCCTTAGTTCGACATATAAGCGTTCAAAAGTTGTCGTCTTAGCATTCATGACCACCAACTTCACTTCTATCCTCATTGTCTTATAGATATCCTTAAGCATCCTCTTCTCATCCTCATACACACACTCCAACCACTTCATATAGGCAACCTTCTTTGCTTCCACTTTGCCTTGAGCATTCCATTCCACCACCAATCTTTTAAATGGACACCAAAGATCCCCACAATACCCCTAGTACCTCTGTAGCTGCTTTCCTAATGCAACTAGCTGTCATATCCCACATTGTTCACATCCCGCTACTACTCCAAGCCCCCAATCAACTTTTCCCCCATCTTCCAACAAAGGGATGAAGTCAAGACACCCCATCTAATCCTCGATCGGTCATAAAGAGTCTTATTCCTCTTATCACTCTTAATCTTCATGTCCATCACCAAAAGACTGTTGGATAGAAATAATTTAACTCAGAATAACCTTGCAATCCTTACAAAGGCCTTTATCACACTTTTGAAGGAGTAGGTAATCTATCTGAGTCTTAACTACCAAGCTATGAAAATTAACCAAGTGATTTTACCTCTTCGTAAAACAATAGTAAGCAATTACAAGCTCAAAGGCATTAGCAAAATCTAGAAGTAACGCCCCACCTCCGTTTCTCTCCCCAAAACCAAAGCCTCCATGAACATAATCAAAACCACTAGAAGTTGCACTGATATGACAATTAAAACTCCACCAATGAAAATCTTTTCAGTTTTCAGAATACCTCTCAATACCTCACCCATATCCTCCCAAAAGAGCTTTTTAACCTGCTCACCCATGCCACTTAAAGCGCATAAGCACTAATAATATTCACAATAAGCCCACCAACAACTAGCTTAATCGTCATCGTCATATCATTGATCCTCCTAGCATCCACCACATGCTCCCTATGGTCCATGTCTACTAGAATACATATTCCATTTCTATCCTTTGATCTCCTGAGCAACAAAATTTAAATCCATCTACACCCTATGCCTTGGTACCTACCCGTCTGGTCTCTTAAATATAAGCTATATTAATCTTCCCCCTCTTCAGACTCTTCACTAGCTCTATGAACTTCCATGTTAGTGACCCTATGTTCCACGAACCTACTATCAACTTAAGAGAACCCGTCCTACTCATACCACTACAACCCCTCGTCCTTGGCCCCAAACGAAGACATGACCCTAGTCCACCATGAGTCCCTAAAGACACTAAATAATATATGAATTACAAAGAGATATACTGAGAACAAATAAATCGAGTGAAAATAGTAAATGAAGATGATGCAAGTACTCGAAATCAACAACTCAACGAGATAACAATAGATGAACAATAAATATAGAGTAATAGTATGCAAAAATGCACAATAACAAATAAGCAAGAAAAACAAGAACAATAGGAGTAAGCAAAAAATTAAGAACAATAACAGTAAGCAAAAAAATCAAGAAAAATAATAGTAATCAAAATTTAGAACACTAACAGTAAGCGAAAAATCAAGAACAACAGGCAGCCACAGTCAACTCAAATTGTTTATAGGCTGATCAACAAATAATATAAAAAAGAAGTTAGTTAAGGAAAGATAAAGCCTAAGGCTACAGATAGATCGTAATGTCGCCGGAGAACCACCAGATCTAGTTGTACCTTAAAGGAAACGAATGTGGAGATGGTGATAGCCACCGAAAAGACGTTGGCGTAAGCAATGGCGGGCGGTGGCATAAGAGGGAGGCGTAACTGGCACTCGATACCATATTTAAGGGGGAAATCTAGAAAGTAGGGGTGGACCTAGAGGTAGTCGAGGGGGTTCACCTGAACTCCCTCGGCAAAAAATTACACTGTATATAAGTCACGCCCCAAAATAGTGAGGTGTAACTGGTCTTTGATACCGTATTCGGTCAAGTTAGCCACTGAAATATACTAGTTACTAAATAGTGGGACAAAAAGATCGAGCAGCACAACATATGAAATGCAAGGCCTAGACCATTAAGATCATGACTTGATTAACAACAAACCATATAATCAATAGTAGACAAGCCAAAAATAAAGATGTACTAGCTAGCCGACGAGGCCACAACTGAAGATATACATACTTACACACATATATATATACATGCCAAGCCTATGGACTGAAGATTGGAATCTACAAAAGAAACCCAGAATATTATGTCCACAATAGGCTCTACGAGTGACATAAGAATTGTCGGGACAAGGCCCCAACTATACCCAAATTGTACAACAAAAGTAAACATCCTCTGATAGTCCCAGGAAAAGATGGACCTTACCAACTCACAGCTGAACATGAATCCGAATCCCTCCACAAACCTTTGGTTATACCCTGCCAAGCCTATAAAGCTACGAACCTCCATTGGATTCAAGGGCCTTGGCCAAGTCATCACTGCTTCAATCTTTTGTCCATCAACCTTGATACCATCACTTGTAATAACATGACCAAGAAAAGCTACTGAAGTTAGCCAAAAATCACATTTAGAGAATTTAGCATATAACCGGTAATCTTGGAGAGTCTGCAATATAGCTCCCAAGCGGTCTGCCTGCTCGGCTTTCGATCGTGAATGAATCAGGATATCGTCAATAAACACAATCACAAATTCATTCAAGAATGGTTTGAAGACCCGATTCATAAGATCCATAAGGCTTCTGGGGAATTTGTAAGCCCGAAAGACATGACAAGGAATTCAAAATGGCCATACCTTGTCCTAAATGGGGTTTTTGGGATATCAACTTCCCTAACTCGCAGCTGATGGTAACCAGTTCGCAAGTCGATCTTGGAAAAGCATTTGGCACCTTGTAACTGGTTAAACAAGTCATCAAGCCTTGGAAGAGGATATTTAATCTTAATAGTGACTTTAATTAGTTGTCTATAGTCAATACACATCCGTAAGTATCTATCTTTCATTCGAACAAAGAGCACTAGAGCACCCGATGGGGATGTGCTTGGCCTGATAAAGCCTTTATCGAGCAAGTCCTTCAGTTGTTCCTTCAATTCCCTTAGCTCTACAGGTGCCATTCTATAAGGAGGAATCGATATAGGCTGCGTATCAGGAAGCAAGTCTATGGCGAAATCAAATTCCTTTTCTGGGGGAATTCTAGGAAGATTATCGGGGAATACCATTGAAAATTCATTCATAATAGGAATTGACCGAAGAGTCGTTGGCTCCTTATCAGTATCCTTTACATGAACCATGTGGTATATACCACCTTTAGAAATCAACTTTCGAGCCTTAGGTATGAAATAAACTTACCCTTGGGCATTGCTACATTACCTTTCCACTCAAGGACTGGCTCACCTAGTAAATAAAATCTGACCATCTTTGCACGATAATAAATATTAGCATAAAAGCTGCCAACCAATTCATACCCATAATGACACCGAAATCTAGCATAATCAATTCAACTAAATAAGCGAAGGTTGGACGATCATTAATTAACACCGTAAAACCTCGATAGAAACGACTAGCTACAATAGAGTCACCAACCAGCTTAGACACCTCAATAGGATGTGGCAACAACTCAGATTTCATGTCAAGCTTACTAGTAATAAGTGGAGTAATATATGAAAATGTAGAGCCAGGATCTATTAATGCATAAGCAACTTGAGAAGATATCGTCAATATAGCTATGACAACATCTAGGGATGCCTCTGAATCCTGTCGGCCTGTGAGTGCATAAAAACGGTTCTGGCCACCACTAGAACCTGATGTGTATTCTCCACATCTCCCTTACCACGACCCTGAGTAAATTGTATTGCTAGTCGTGGGGCACAGACTGAGGGTGAAGAGGCTATTGTGGATCCTGAAAGCTGAGCTGGCTCACCTCTGCTCAATCTCCGGCACCGACTAATAAAATGTCATGTCTACCCACAATGATAACATGCACCTGAACCCTATCTACACAGCCTAGTGTGTGGCTTACCGCACTACATACATGGAGGAGTGGGATGTCTTATCTGTATGGAACGCTCCTGTCGACGGCCCTCAGGTTAGCCTAAGCTCTGACCTGGTCCAAACTGACTATAGCAATCAAATCGTTGTCCCTACATCTGAGGTGAAACACTACCTATTGGATGAGGTGGATATCGATGGAGCGGGGGCCTAAAATCACCCTGTGGCTCCCTATAGGACCCCATAGTACGGGCCCTCTTACTCTTCTCCCTATCCCTACGGGTATCAAGAATCCGTCGAGAAAGGTCCTCTATAGTCTGAGCAGAAGCCTATATGCAGGAATATGTACATCATCTGATAGGGATGCTACCCTGCAATATTTGAATAGATGATCTGCCAAACCATCCACATAATGATGAATTCTTGCTCTCGAGGTACTTACAATTTCTTGTGCATATCTCGCCAAAGAATTAAACATGTGGCTATAATCCCTTACACTCATATTCCCTTACTTCAAACTAATGAACTGGTCAAGATGGGCCTCTCGAACCTCCCGTGTCAATAGTGGGCTAGCAAGGCCTCAAAGAATTCCTCCCACTCTATTGGCGGAGCATCAGGTCCTCTAGATCTCTCCCACGCCTCATACCATAGGATGACTACATCACGTAGCAAAAAAGAAGCCAACTCCACAGCCTCGGTGACGGAGGCATGCACCACCCTCAATACTCTGTATATATGGTCTATAAAGTCCTGGGGATCCTCAGTAGAACTAGATCCCGTAAATAATGGAGGGGCTTAGTGAAGAAATTCTCATACCTTCGAGCTTTCTGACCGGTCTCTCTGAGCATCTCCTCCTGACTCTATATGTCTCTCAAGAATAGAAACCATCCAAGTCAGCAACTGAACTACCTCCCTCATCCCCTGCTCCATGATCTCTGGTGGAGGAACGACAGGTACTGGAGGTTCTGTGTCCCTAGCTTCCTAAGGTACCAATGGAACTGGTGTGGCTGTACTGCATCTCCCCGTGCTTCAACAGGTGTCGGGGAAGCCTGTACTAGGGGTACTGGAGATTCACTCTGTGCCTCCAAGGGAAATCTATCTCTTTGACCCTGTGGGGAACGGCTAGTACCTTCCCCTGGATCCATACCTATCTCTCGTTGTGCCATCTCCGGAGTGTGTGTAGCCTATTAGATAAGAAACACAAAGCACGATTTAGATTTCATATGTTCTTACAATTTTTCACTGTACCACGATCTATCAATTGAAGGAAATATAACTATTCCTAAATGCCCTATAGCCCCTTGATTATAAGTGTGGTGCACAACACACCCATAAAAAAGACTCTACTAGACATGGCTTGTGGACCCCAAGACACGACCTGCTCTGATACCAAGTTTGTCACGCCCCAAAATTGGGAGGCATAATTGGCACTCTATACCGTATTTGATCGAGTTAGCCGCTGAAATATACTAACTACTAAACTGTGGGATAAAATGATTGGGAAGCACAACATCTAAAATGCAAGGTGTAACACCCAGTTTTTGAAAAGAAAGAAAATGGAGTTTTAAAATTTTTTCTGGTGCCAGTGACGACGGAGGCCATCTACGGACCGTAGGTGGAGTGACGGGCCGTAGATGGTAACTGTCGATAGCCCTGCCAGCTTTATGATTTTTGAGTTTCTGAACCTTGACCTGCGGAATAACAGGACGGTTTGTAGTTTAGTTGACGGGTCGTAGATGGGTTCCGTAGATGCCTTCCAGACTTAGCCAAATTTTCAGTCCAAAACAAACATTCTGAATCAATTGACGGAAGAGCAGGACGGTCCGTCAGTTGATGTACGGATCGTAGGTCCTAATCGTCGATTGGCCCTGACAATTTATTTAAGGGCATTTTGGACTTTTTCCCTAAGTGTTTATTCCTCATAATAGACTATTTTACCCCTTAGCCTTGGCCCTATTTATATTTTCTAAACCCTAATCCCTTCATTTTCCAACTCTCATCTTCCAAATATTCCTCTCTCTAGAAGAACAAGAAGGAGAATAAGAGAGCTAGGGTTCTCATCAAGGTCACCAATCCCCTTTTATTTCAAGGCATTGGCTTTAAGGTATGATAGTATTTACCATTTGGAGTCTTTCCTCCAATGGGTCCTCTTTTCCTTAAGGTTTTCATGGTATAGTCTTGCCCAAGAGAGTTAGGGTTTGACAAATTCTTATGGGTTCTTCATTATGCTTTTCATTGTTGATGCTATGGTTGATAGTGCACGATCTAGCGTGGTAAAGTAAGCTAGTGCACGATTTAGCGTGGTTTACATGCAACTTGATGAATCCCATGAGCTTATGCTAAGTATCCCCCAATTTATGATTATGTTTATGATTGTGGGTTGATTGAGAAAAGATGAATTGCATGAACTCTTTGAGAATTGATTTAAGGATTATGATTATCAAGCTATGAATTTAATAAAAGATTATGAATGATGAAAAGAGGATATTTTATGAAAAGATGCATGGTGAATCAAAATCTATGATTTACTTCTATTATGTGGGTTCCCTAAATTATGACTAAATTGCCTTGATTTATGGCTTTCTAAGTATTAGCTCGCATTGAATTGCATGTTTTGAGGAGAAGCTTATGAACCCATGATTTATGAGTTAAGAGCATGATGAGCTATGTAGATATGAGGCTTGTGAACTCATGCATGTTTTATGAAGTTTATGCTATGTTAGTGCATTTGTTGAGTTGTGAAATGGTTTCTCATGTAATGCTCAACCTATGAGTGTGAAAGGTTTTCTCACACGAATGATTCATAACTTGTTGAAAGGTTTGCTCAACTAAGCTTGAATCCATGATTTATGAACTATTATATGAAGGGAAAAGAGGCGATTACCCATGTTCCCTAATGTAGACAAGAGGAGATTACCCATGTCTACTAAAAATGAAATCATGATTAATAGAAGAACAAGTGGCGATTACCCATGTTCTTAAGGAGCTATTCTATGAAGGGACAAGAGGCGGTTACCCATGTTCCCTAATGTAGACAAGAGGCGATTACCCATGTCTACCTAAGATAAAATGAACTATGATAATTCCATGGGAAATATGCTAAGTACCGAGTGGACAAGTGGTGATTACCCATGTCCCATAACCTATGTGCCACCATAGGGTGATGGTCTATGATAGACACGATCTGAGCAGTTCATGGTCTTACCTTGGCAAGTAGGACACCCCTTATCGGTGTGGGGCAGACACCGTATTCCCTGTTGATAGCTCACATGGTCTTACATGTCGGTTAAGGCTATTTCCCCACAAGTTAATGAACAATTGTTCTCATGATGATGGTTTAAAGTAAAGTAAAGGAAAGATGAATAGCTTGTCTTGGCCATGTTTTATGCTTCCTGTTTCTTATGTTCTATCATGTTTTAGCTTGGCCATTACATGTCATGATTATATGTCATTCTAGAATGGTTTATATGCCCTTTTATGCATTGTTATCATATTTGGTACTTGATTGTACTAACGCATACTTTTGCCTACATTGATTCTATTGATGTAGGACTTGGCGGTTCTTCTCATCCCACTCGTGGCTAGTCAGTTCCAGTGATAGTGAAGACTTGGTGAGGCATCCTATGTCCGAGGACCTAACCTTGTTACATTTTCATGATTTCCGTTATGCTTTTGGATATTGTACTAGGCTGCGTCCCAAACCTTCATCTCTATTCTTTTATGTTAGATGGCTTGAGACATAAGTTGTAGACTTCCGCTGTTTTGTTATATTATGCTCTTTTTAATTCTTTTCTCTATTATCTTGTATGTTATGTATGCTAAGGGCTTGCGTGAGGTCTTTTGGGGTCTTGTACACCATGTTACATCTAGGGGCTACCCTGGGTCGTGACAAACTTGGTATTCAGAGCAGAAGGTTTTAGAAAGGTTCTAGGATGTCTCATAAGCCACGTCGAGTAGAGTCTTGTTCATGAGTGTGAAGCGCGCCACATTTATGTATGAGAGGCTACAAGATGATTAGGAATACTCCACTTCTTCATTATCCTTAAGTCCTGCATAGAGTGTTACTCTATATGCCCCTCTCTCCTAATCCCTATCCTACGCATTTCAGGATATGGCGTCTCGAAGAGCTTATACTCGAAGGATTGCGAGAGAAAGTGAAGGGCAAGAAACTCCTCCTCAAGCTCCTCAAGTTTCGGTCGATCCTTTGGCCGAGCAAGTAACCAATGCGGAGTTCAGAGCTGCTTTTCAGGTGTTGACTCAAGCCGTGATGGCTCAAGCAAATAGGGAGGTTGTGGCGCCTGTAAACCCATATGTGGGTACGGTTCACCCAGATGAACCCTCCAGAGTTTCACAGTTCAAAAGTGGAGGAAGATCCTCAAGAGTTTATTGATGAGGTTTATAAAGTGTTGATGATCATGGGAGTGTCATCGACGAAAAAGGCGGAGCTGGCCGTTTACCAACTCAAAGGTGTCACTCAAATTTGGTATAACCAATGGAAGAGTGAGATGGCGGTTGATAAAGGTCTTCTCGAGTGGGAGAAATTCAAGGATGCTTTCCTCGATAGATTCTTTCCCCTTGAGATGAGGGAGGCTAACGTACTCGAGTTCATCAACCTTTGTCAAGGGAGTATGGGTGTGAAAGAGTATGCTTTGAAGTTCACACAGTTGTCTCGATATGCTCCTTCTATGGTGGCCGATCCTAGGGCAAGAATGAGCAAATTTGTTTCGGGAGTGTTCGAAATGGTGGTAAAGGAGTGTTGTACCGCCATGCTTATTAGTGATATGGATATTTCTAGCCTCATGATTCATGCACAACAAATAGAGGAGGAGAAGCTCAAGGAAAGGTCTAGGAACTTCAAGAGGGCTAAGACCGGTGATGGTGGGTTCTCTCAGTCAAGGTCCGATGGACATGGTCGTTTTAAGCCTAGACAAAGGTTCTCTAATCAAGGGCCTTCCAGTTCCCCTCCTAAGTCAAACCAAGAGAGGGTGTCTAACCCTAAACCTCAAGGAGGAAATGGTAGTGGCTCCTCATTGCCTACTTGTGCCAAGTGTGGGAGGAAACACAAGGGTACTTGTCTAGCCTGTTCGAATGCATGTTTTGGATGTGGTAGGATGGGTCATAAAGTAAGGGATTGTCCCTTCGCTGCTAAGAAGGGAGGAGAAAATCATCGAAAGGCTCAACCCCAAAATCCGGCAAGTTCTAGTGGGAATCAAAAGCAAAATCGGTTCTATGCACTTCAGGCCCATCATGAGAAAGAGGGTTTTCCATCTGTGGTTACCGGTATGTTGAAAATCTTGCACTTTGATGTTTATGCTTTGCTTGATCCAGGTGCTACGTTGCCTTTTGTGACGCCTTATGTAGCTATGAAGTTTGATGCTTTTTCGGATGTGTTGTTAGATCCATTATGTGTCTCTACTCCTATTGGTGAATCTATTGTGGCTAAGAGAGTCTATAGAAATTGTTCCGTCTCTTTATTTCATAGAGTCACTCATGTGGATCTTGTAGAGCTTGATATGCTAGACTTTGATGTTATCCTCGGGATGGATTGGTTGCATTCTTGTTATGCCTCTATTGATTGTAGAACCCGAATGGTCAAGTTCCAATTTCCAAATGAGCCTATCCTAGAGTGCAAAGGGGGAAATTCTTCGCTTAAGGGTCAATTTGTTTCTTATCTGCAAACTAGAAAGATGATTTCTAAGGATTGCATGTACTATCTTGTTAGGGTGCCCCTACTCTTAAGTCAGTCCCCATTGTTAATGAATTTCTGGAAGTGTTCTCCGATGATTTACCCGGTGTTCCTCCAGAGAGGGAAATAGACATCGGTATTGACCTTCTCCCTGATATGCAACCTATCTTTGTTCCTCCTTATAGAATTGCTCCGACAGAGCTTAAGGAACTAAAAGAGCAATTGAAAGATTTGTTGGATAAGAGCTTCATCCGACCAAGTATTTCTCCATGGGGTTCTCCAGTCTTGTTTGTTAGAAAGAAAGATGGGTCACTCCGTATGTGCATTGACTACCGCCAACTGAATAAGGTTACTATCAAAAATAAGTATCCTCTCCCGAGAATTGATGATTTGTTTGACCAACTCCAAGGGGCTAGTTATTTCTCTAAGATTGATATTCATTCAGGCTATCACCAATTGAAGGTAAGGGATGATGACATTCCGAAAATAGCTTTCCGGACAAGATATGGGCACTATGAGTTTCTAGTGATGTCTTTCGGGTTGACTAATGCTCCAGCCGCATTTATGGATTTGATGAATCAGGTGTTTAGACAATACCTTGATATGTTTGTCATTGTGTTTATGATGACATCTTGATTTACTCAAGGAGTGATAGTGAACATGCTGATCATTTGAGGATTGTGTTGCAAGTTCTCAAGGACCGATGAATCTTTGCTAAGTTCGAGAAATGTGAGTTTTGGTTAAGATTTGTAGCCTTCCTTTGTCACATTGTTTCTGGTAAAGGTGTCGAGGTAGATCCTAAGAAGACGGATGAGGTTAAGAATTGGCAGAGACCTCTATCACCTTTGGATATTCGTAGTTTCTTGGGTTTAGCCGGTTACTATCAGAGGTTTGTTGAAGGGTTTTCTTCAATTGCTTCACCATTAACGGCTCTAACTCAAAAGAAGGCTAAGTTTGCTTGGTCCGAAAGGTGTGAAGCGAGTTTTCAAGAGTTCAAAGATAGACTTACCTCGGCTGCGGTGTTGACCCTACCGAAAGGGTCCGATGGGTTTGTGGTCTATTGTGATGCTTCCAGAATTGGGTTAGGGTGTGTACTTATGCAAAATGATAAATTCATTGCTTATGCTTCAAGGCAACTAAAGGTGCATTAGGACCAACAACTCTTTGCAACGTTTAGTAAATGTGAGTTTTGGCTAAGGTCAGTGACTTTCCTTGGCCACATTGTCTCCGATAAAGGTATCGAGGTAGATCCTAAGAAGATGGATGCGGTTAAGAATTTTCCTAGACCTCTGTCACATTCGGATATACGTAGTTTCTTAGGTTTAACCGGTTATTGTAGGAGATTTGTTGAAGGGTTCTCTTCTATTGCTTCTGCATTGATGGCTTCGACTCAAAAGAAGGCTAAGTTCACGTGGTCCAAAGCGTGTGAAAAGAGCTTTCAAGAGTTGAAAGATAGACTTACTTCGGCTCTGATGTTGACCTTACCGGAAGTATCTCATGGGTTTGTGGTTTATTTTGACGCCTTGAGAATTGAGCTAGGATGTGTTCTTATGCAAAATGGCAAGGTCATTGCTTATGCTTCAAGGCAACTTAAAGTTCATGAAAAGAACTATACTACCAATGACTTAGAGCTAGCGGCGATTGTATTTGCACTAAAGATATGGAGGCATTATTTGTATCGTGTGCATGTTGATGTCTTCACCTACCACAAGAGTTTGCAATATGTGTTCAAGCAAAAGGATTTAAATCTCTCCAAAGAAGGTGGCTTGAAATGTTGAAGGACTACGACATGAGTGTCCTCTATCACCCCGGTAAGGCGAACGTGGTGGCGGATGCTCTTAGTCGGTTGTCTATGGGTAGTGTTGCTCATGTTGAGGATGGTAAGAAAGAATTGGCTCGTGATGTTCATAGATTGGCCCATTTGGGTGTTCGGTTTGTTGATTCCACGAAAGGTGGTGTTATGGTTCATAATGGTTCTGAATCGTCTTTGGTGCATGACGTGAAGGCTAAGCAAGATCTTGATCCTAATTTGATTGAATTAAAGGAAGTGGTGCTAAAGAAGTCCGTTGAGGATTTCTCCCAAAAGGGACATGGAGTGCTTAGATATCAAGGTCATTTGTGTGTTCCTAAGGTAGATGACTTGAGCGGGAAAATTTTATCGGAAACCCATAGTTCTCGATATTCCATTCACCCGGGAGCTACCAAGATGTATTTTGATTTGTGGGAAGTCTATTGATCGAATGGGATGAAGAAGGATATTGCAGAATTTGTGGCTAAGTGTCCTAATTGTCAACAAGTGAAAGTTGAGCATCAAAAGCTGGGAGGTTTTTCCCAAGATATTAGTATTCCTACTTGGAAGTGGGAAGATGTGAATATGGACTTTGTGGTTAGTTTAACACGCACCTGGTGACTACATGATTTGATTTGGGTTATTGTGGATCGTATGACGAAATCAGTGTATTTCATTCCCGTCAAGGTTTCTTATTTGGCGGAGGATTATGCTAAGTTGTATTTAAGAGAAATGGTTAGGTTGCATGGAGTGTCATTATCCATTATCTCCGATCGTGGTACCTAATTCACTTCCCAATTTTTGAAATCTTTCCAAAAAGGCCTTGGTACTCGTGTTAAGCTTAGTACGGCCTTTCATCCTCAAACCGATGAGCAAGCAGAGCATACTATCCAAACTTTGGAAGATATGTTGAGAGCTTGTGTGATAGACTTCAAGGGCAATTTAGATGATCACTTGCCTTTGATTGAGTTTGCTTACAATAATAGCTACCATTCGAGTATTAGTATGGCTCCATTTGAGGCTCTCTATGGTAGAAGGAGTAGATCTCATATAGGTTGGTTTGAAGTTGGAGAAGTTGCTTTGATAGGTACCGAGTTGGTACATGAGGCTATGGAGAAATTTTAGCTTATTAGAGAAAGGTTGAAAACGACACAAAGTCCACAAAAGTCCTATGCCGATGTTAGAAGAAGAGATCTAGAATTTGATGTTAATGATTGGGTCTACTTGAAAATTTCACCCATGGAGGGTGTAATGAGGTTTGGAAAGAAAGAGAAGCTTAGTCCCCGTTATGTGGGCCCATATCAAATTTTGAGACGTGTTGGTAAGGTTGCTCATGAACTTGACCTGCCTAATGATTTGGCATCGGTGCATCCAATTTTCCATGTCTCATTATTGAAGAAATGTGTTGGTGATCCGACATCTATAGTGCCATTGTAGAGTCTTGGCATAAAGGATAGCCTTTCCTATGAAGAAGTTCTGGTTGAGATTTTAGACTGGCAAGTCTGAAAATTAAGGAATAAAGAGATTGCTTCCGTAAAGGTTCTTTGGAGGAATCATTTAGTTGAGGGTGCTACTTGGGAGGCCGAGGTCGATATGATGTCCCGATATCCTCATCTCTTTCCCTCCACTCCTACTTTAGCTTGAAGTATTTAATTCCTCATGCTTCATTCTTTGGGTCTCATGTGTGTCTGAGATATTCCCTTGATTCCTCATTTATGCATGTTCATGAAAAGCTTAAATTTTGAGAAAATGAGTTAACTTGATTGATTTCTTCATGTCTATGTTCATTTGAGTATATGTTGCATATATGCCTTATGAAATGATGTTTTGAACACTCTTTAGCTTGGAGTTAATGCTTCCACCTCAGATATGTGCATTTATATGATTGCATTCATGTTGGGTTGTTAGGCTTAGTTCCTACCCTCCTTATGATGTCTTGAATTCAAATCGAGGACGAATGTTCCCAAGGGGAGATAATGTAACACCTCAGATTTTAAGAGAAAGAAATGTAGCCTTTCAAAAGTTTTCTTGTGCCAGTGACGACAGAGGCCACCCACGGACCGTAGGTGGGAACCGTAGTTGGCCCACTGAATGTCTTTAAAATGTCAAGCCTCAGAACTCTTTTTATGACTTAGCAAGATGGTTCGTCGTTGCTTCCACGGACCGTAGGTAAGTCTCGTAGACCTATTTCAGACTTAGTGAAATTTGGAGGGTCAAAGTTGGGATCAACGATTGGTATGTACCATCCGTAAGTGGACTAACGGACCGTACATGGCAACCGTCGTTGGAGGTCCAAAACTTAAGGTTTTTTATTTTTTCTACGAAAGTCCAGGACGTTCCAAAACTTAAGCTTCTTTTCCCTAAATGTTTAGTGCCTAATCTAACTCGGTTTGGCCCTTAACCTAGACCCTATATAAACCCTTTAAGCCTAATTCTACCCATTCCTAATCATTCCCAAAATTCTCCTCTCCCAAATAATTCTCCCTCTAGAAAAGCTTGAAGAAAAAGGAAAAGCTAGGGTTTTCAAGTCAAGTTCCCCAATCCTCCATTGACTTCAAGCTTGTGACATCAAGGTATGATAGCTTTCACCTATGAAGTTCTTTCCTCCTTAGGGTTCCCAAATTTCCTAATTTTCAAAGTAAGAAATTCCTAATTGAAGTTAGGGTTTTTCTTCTATCTTGTGAGTTCTTTCAATTATGATCAAATTACTTTCAATTATGGTTTTCAAAGCAAGAAGTGAGTTGAATTTCATGAATAAAGATGAATCCCCATGAACCCATCTGATTTCCCCAATTTCGAAATTTGGCTTTGTTGATGGGTTGAATTGTGAAGAAGATGAATTTTGTGAAATCTATATGAACCCATGCATGTTTTATTGATTCCTACAACTATGATTTCATGATGAATTATGAATGATCAAAAGATGGGTTTTATGAATATATATGCATGCATAAATTATGAAATTTATGATGATTTAAGACTTGCTTTGATATTGAAGCATAAATGATGTGGTTGTTGAGTTGTGAAAGGGTTTCTCACATAATACTCAAGCAATGAATGTGAATGGATTTTCTCACATAAAGGATTCATAACATGTTGAAAGGTTTTTCTGAACTAAACTTGAATCAATGACTAAGGAGCTATTCTAATAAAGGGACAAGTGGTGATTACCCATGTTCCCTAATGTAGACAAGAGGCGATTACCCATGTCTACTAATAATGAATTATGACTAATCCGTGGAAATTATGCTTAGCACCTAGTGGACAAGTGGCGATTACCCATGTCCCATAAACTATGTGCCACCATAGGATGATTGTCTAGATAGACATTAGCTAGTGGATCCACGTAAGCTAGAAGGTCATGGTCTTACCTTGGCAAGAAGGACACCTCTTTTCGGTGTGGGGTAGACACCGAATTCCATGTTGATAGCTCATATGGTCTTACATGTCGGTTGAAGGTAATTACCCACAATAATGAACTAACGTGACTTTTAAGATATTTTTCAAGGTAAAGTAAAGATGTTTAGCTTGCATTGATTATGATTTATGCTTTATAATTTCTAACCCTTTTCTCATGGTTTAGCTTGATCATTGCATGATATGAAAATTTCCCTCTTTGCATGATCAAGTGTTTTTATGCATGGTGATCATACTTGGTACATATTTGTACTAACGCATACTCTTGCCTATATTTTCTATAAGTGTACGACCCGGCTCATCCCTATCTTCTCGTGGCTGGTTCGTGATATTAGAGATCTTGTAGAATTTGGTGAGTCCTCATATGTTCGAGGACGTAGCCACTTTTACTTTTACGTCATTTTACTTTCTTATAAAAACTTTGTATGGGTTACGTCCCAAATGTTCTTCCTATTCTTATGAATTTTAGATGGCTTTGAGACTATATGTTTAGACTTCCGCTAGTATTGTAAACTCTCTTGATATGAAATTGTCTTTTGAATCTTAAATTGCTATTATCTTGTATGATGAAAGCTAAGTGGCTTGTATGAGGTCTTTCGGGGTCTTGTACGCCATGTCACGTCTAAGGGGTACTTTAGGTCGTGTCAACAATAGTACATCCCTATAATGAGACTGTTCTAGTAGACAATGGACAACTATAGTGGGATGCTAATAGATAAAAATAGAAAATGAATGGTTAATTCCTCACTTACACATTGAACTTCCATTTGCATTTGAATTTTCTCTGAAACTCTCCCTTTTTCATCGAATACTAAGATAAACATCCCTTCCCAACCAAGGTACTCACTGATGTTGAACCCTCTTGGTTGACTAATACAAAAAAGTGAATTTCCCTTTAAAGTTTTGGATGGGAGTGGTGCATTTCATGTTGTTTCCCATGAGGGATGACAATACACTATCAGATGATAAGGTGGTGTTGGTGGTGAGTTTGATATTTCATTTCCCATAGGATTTTGGGAGAATCATAGCTGAGGAGATACACCATAGAATGTCATGACCCAAGACTATCCCCTAGATGTAACTTGGTGCCTAGAGCAACAAGTGACCCCAAGCTAACCATATGGCATAGCATGACACTAAGATAGCATAGATAAATAGAATAATCGGACAAGTAGAATCAAGTCTCAAAGAGCTATCATATCATAAAAGAGAATCTGATACAAAGATATAAATAGAAGTCTAAACTTATTGTCTGAAATCCTCTAATCATAATGTGTTCCTAGGACAAGACCCTCGCTAGCTCTCAATTGTCTAAAAGCTGAAGAAAAGTACTAAAGAAATTCATAAAGGCATGTCCCTTAAACATGAGGATTCACCAAAAACCGTGTAAGTTGAGAGGATCTTGTACTAACCACAAGCCAAATAGGGTACCTTAGATCCTATATTATCAAAAAATTTAGGGTGAAAAGTATGCGGTCATTACTTAGAATGTATTGAGTTTGAGGAAAATGCATAAAACATGACATGAGAATGTAATAAGTCTGTAAAACATGTTGATGCAATGACCAAGTAAACATAACATGAAAACTGATGTTCTAATTTGAAAACATAGGATAAGGTCATGCAATATCTGAAAATTATAACATAATGTGGGAGATATCGTTTACTGACATAAATCATGTGAGCTACAATATGGAGTTCAGTGGACTGCTTCCACACCGGAAAGAGAGTGTCCTAGTATCCAAGGTAAGGACCATGAAATATGAGATAAGGTGGATCCACTAGCTAATGTCTATCTGAGACAAATCCTTTGGTGGCATATAGTTTTGGACAAAGGGATTGCTACTAAAGGTCTCATGTCTCTACTAGCTGGTGAACCTTCATTCGTAGGTCAACTCGATGCTAAGTAAACTCTGAATGAAAACATGCATAAATCTAGAAACAGTTATAGTCTGATAATAATGAATCATTCGTAAAAAATTTGATAATCTGAGTAGCTCCTTAAATCATGATAATATAGCATAACCTGAAAGATATTTTATCTGAAAACATCTATATCATGATAATCATACATACTGAATGATACTTCATTTGAAATAACATAAAGATTATGATAACATAAAGCTTGTATATGAAAATAGCATAAGTTTGATCATGAAAATATTTGCATGTCATGGGCTCATTAAAATATTATTGAAAACCTTAAATTATGTATAATCAATTCTTCCATAATAATATCAATCATGAAGGAGAAATTGAAACTCAACAAGAACCCATAAGAAAATCATAAAACCCTAGTTTTGGGGAAATCATAAATTGAGAAAATTGAGGTTTCCTTGGGGCTCAATGGGTGAAGAAGAACCCATTGATGAAATTCCCACATACCTTGAATGAAACTGTAGCTTGAATTGAGAAGAGGAGACTTGAAGCTTGGAACCCTTGATCTTCCTTGGGAGAAAACTTGATAGAGAAGAAACTTGTCTTTGGGACAATGAGAGTGAATGGGGAGGTTAGGGTATTTAGGAATCAGTTATACCCACTTAAAAAAGGCCAAAACAACGTAGTATAGGAATTAAAAGAGTGGAAAAAGATTAAAAATTCCTTGATTAAAAATTGTCGAACAAGCTCTACGAAGGTATCTACGGACCGTAGTTCTTTTTACGGACCCTTAGAAAGATGGTCCGTAGAAACTAACTGAAATTCCTGAGTTTTAGAACTTTGAACCACAAACACCTTTCATGACTTGTAACATCTGTCACGACCCATACTAGTCACTCATAAAATTCAACTACGAAAATTAGACATCTTTGAAGTCTGACCCACGAGACCCAAACCATGACTTGTAATACCTTTTACGAGCCATAAAAGCTCATTCGTCATGTTCATGTTCAACTTTCAAACTTTCAGAAATACCGTCACAAGAGGTGTCTACAACCCATAGAACCTAGTACGGCCCGTAAACCCATCATACTCACTGACTAAATTTTCCTGAAATCTTAAGTTTTAACTACAGATGGTTCCTTTGAGCCGTGATCCTTTATATGTCTCATAGATCTCTTTCATGAACAACAAAAATTATGCAAATATTTGATTTTCCTGCTGAAATTTCCTTGATACATACTAAGGGACTTCTGAAGTGTAACAATATGTCCCCCTTGGGGACATTCTTTCTCGAATGGTGTCCAACAAGGCTTGAAAAGAGAGGGTAAAGATCTACAACCAAATACTAAAGTCTAAAAACATAAGACTTAAGGAGTCACAGACTCCAAACTAAAACATGAAGTTTAAAACTGATTTCATAATCATATATTCGTAGGGAAACATGAGAATTGCTGAAATTCATGAATCTGAAAGAGAACATTGGAGGAACTAATGCCTCACGCTAGAACTGAACTAGAAGGAAAAAGGTGGTGGTACTTGGACATTGTATCAACCTCGGCTTCCCAAGAAGCACCCTTAACCAACTAATTCCTCTAAAGGACTTTCACTAAATCAATTTCTTTATTTCTCAACTTCCGAACCTAATAGTCAAGAATCTCAACTAGGACATCTTCATAAGAGAGACTTTCCTTCTCACTGACACTCTTTAAAGGCACAATTGAAGTCGGACCACCAATGCATTTCTTCAACAAGGACATATGAAAAACTAGATACACTAATGCACATTCTGAAGATAAATCCAACTCATAAACAATATTACCAAAATGCCTCAAAATCTGATATGGGCCTACATAGTGGGGACTGAGCTTCCCTTTCTTACCAAACCAAATCATCCCCTTCATAGGAAAAATTTTCAAATAAACCCAATCATCAATAGCAAATCAGGCTCTCTCTCTCCTCCTCACATTCGCATGAGATTTATGTCGACTCTCGATCGTTCTCAACCTATTCCTGATAAGTCAAACCTTCTCCATAACTTTATGAAGTAACTCGGGCCCTATGAAAGCCAACTTACAAGCTTCAAACGAACCAATAAAAGATCTACATCTCCTACCGTAGAGAGCCTCAAACAAAGCCACTTGAATACTAGAATGATAACTATTGTTATAAACAAACTCAATCAAAGGTAACTAATCATCCCAATTAGCTTTAAAATTGATCACAAAATCTCTCAACATATCCTCCAAAGTCTAAATAGTTTGTTTAGCCTGACCATCTGTCTGAGCGTGAAAATCGGTGCTAAGCTTAACCTAAGTACCAAGACCTTTCTAAAACAATCTACAAAATAGAGAGGTGAACTAAGTACCCCTATCATAAATAATGTATAAAGGAATATCATGCAGCTTAACCATCTCCCGAATGTAAAGTCTAGCATAATCCTTGATTTAATAGGAAGTCTTAATTGGAAGGAAATGTGCCGACTTAGCCATTCGATCTACAACCACCCAAATAGAGTCATGTTGATGATGCATACGAGGCAAATCTGTGATGCAGTCCATATTCAAATCTTCCCACTTCCAAGTAGGAATATGAATATCCTGAGTCATACCGTTTTGTTTCTGATGCTTAACTTTTAGTTATTGGCAATTTGGACACTTAGCCATGAATTCCACCACATCCCTCTTCATCTAATTCTACCAATACACTACCCGTAGATCATAGTACATCTAAATGTCTCTCGGGTGAATAGAATATTGAGAACTATGAGCTTCAGATAGTATCTATTATCTCAGCACATCAACATCTGGGAAACATAACTTACCTTCATAACAAAGCACACCATATCCCCTTTGGGCAAAAGCCTCAATAGCCTTTTCGAGTACCTCTTTCTTCAATTCAACCAAAGTCGAATCATTATATTTTTTTGCCTTCGCATCTGATACAAAGGATAATTCTAACCCATTCTGAAAAATAACCCCACTATCCTCTAAATCAACCAAACGAACTCTTAAATGAGCAAGCCTGTGAACATCACGAACTAACTCCGTTGTTTCATCCTCAATATGAGCAACACTATTCATGAACAATCGACTAAGAGCATCTGCAACCACATTTGCCTTACCTAGATGGTAATGGACACTCATGTCATAATCCTTCAACAACTCGAGCCACCTCCTTTGGCAAAGATTCAAATACTTTTATTTTAACACGTACTAAAGACTATTATTATCGGTGAACAAATCCAAATGAACACTATAGAGAGAGTACCTCCATATCTTTAAGGTAAAAACTACCCTCGCCAACACCAAATCATGAGTAGGATAATTATTTTCATGAACCTTGAGTTATCTAGAAGAATATGCTATAACCTTATCATGTTGCATCAATACACAACCTAGGACAATTCTTGAGGCATCACAATACACAACAAAACCATCTGAACCTTCCAATAAAGTGAAAACAAAGCATGAAGTAAGTCGAGTCTTCAACTCCTAGAAAATCTTCTCACAAGCTTTGGACTACTGAAATTTCACTTTCTTTTGATTCAAACTAGTCAAAGCAGAGGCAATAGAAGAAAACCCTTCAATAAATCATGTATAGTAACAAGCTAAACCCAAGAAACTCTAAATATCTAAGGGAGAAAGTGGTATAAGCAAGTTCTTAACTGCTTTGGTCTTCTTAGGATCCAATTGAATACCTTTTCTTGAGACCATATACCCAAGAAATGCTATAGACCTCAACTAAAATTCATACTTGCTGAACTTAGCAAACAACTAATGTTCCTTGAGAAATTTCAAGACAATCCTCAAATGATCACCATGCTAATCCTCACTCCTAGAATAGATAAAAATGTAATCGATAAACACAATGACGAACATATCAAAATACTGTTTGAACACCCTATTCATCAAATCAATGAAAGCTAAGGAGCATTCGTTAGCCCAAAAGATATAACAAAAACTTCAAAATGACCATACCGAGTCTTGAAGGCTTTCTTTGGAATGTCATGTTCTTTAACTCTGAGCTAATGATAGCCTGATGTGAGGTCTATCTTTGAAAAGAAACTCTTACCCTGAAGTTGATCGAACAAGTCATGAATCCTTGAGATAGGATATTTATTCCTGATTGTGACCTTTTTCAATTGTGATAATCAATACACATTTAGAGAGAACCATCTTTGTTACGAATAAAGAGAACTGGAGTACCCCATAGAGAAATACTTAGTCTGATGAAACCCTTATCCAAAAGGTTTTTTAACTGATCTTTCAACTCCTTAAACTCAGTTGGAGCCATTCAATGAAAAGGAATGGAGATAGGCTGGGTATCTGAAAGAAGATTGATTTCAAAGTCTATTTCCCTTTGGAGAGGAACTCTAGAAAGGTTATCAAAAATGACTTCTAGGAATTCATCCAATATAAGAACTGACTGAAGAGTTGGGGTTTTTGAATTGGTATCCCTAACTCAAACTAGATGATAGATACAACCCTTAGAAATCATCTTTCTAGCCTTAAGGCATGAGATAAACTGATCCATAGGCGCAGAGGTACTACCCTTCCATTCGATGACTAGTTCATTCAAAAATTGAAATTTTACGACTCTAGTTCTACAGTCGACTGTCATAACAAGCATGAAGCCAATCAATACTTAGAATAACACCCAAATCAAAGATGTCTAACTATAGTAGGTCAACTGAGGTGATTTTCTGAAAAACTAAAATCGAGCAATTTTTGTATACCCATTTAGCTAAATTTTACTCACCAACAGAAGTAGAGACAGAGAAGGATTCTGATATGATTTTGGGACTGACATCGAATTTTGTAGCAACATAAGGAGTCACAAAGGAAAATGTGACTTCTAGATCTAACAAGGAATAAACATCAAACTAAATAACTCGTAACATACCAATGCCCACATAAGGGGAATCCTCCTGGTCATGTCAATTCTAAGGAACATAAAACCTATTCTAGCATTGTCTGCCACAAGAGCTAGATAAGGTACCCTGTTAAGTCGGATTACCTAAAGAAACAGTAGGTTAAGTTTGTTGACAAACATCTCTACCATTGCTATTAGTGGATGGACAATCCCTCAATCTATGTCCAGAATTACCACATCCATAGCAGCCACTAGTACTAGCCACGTACTCTCCTAGATAGTTCTTGCCACACTTCTGACAAGTGGGGAAAGAACATCCACTAGAAACACTTCCCTTAGACTTAGAGCCTAGCACCCTATCCTTGGTGAATTTAGGCTCTGGAACACTAGCAGAAAATAGAGTTGGGCCTGAATACCTCTGACAAAACTAAGAATGGCCACCACCAACATATCTCAGATGAGATTAGTTACCACTATCGATATGCGCCCTTTAATTCTCTCTAGCACTCTCCTTAAGCTTCTCTTCCTCAATTTTTTGAGCATGGGTCATCAGCCTAGAGAAATCCATTTATTTGATAAACATAGTGATCCTACATTCTTTCACAGCCATCTCAGAAATATCAAAAATGAACTTGCTCATGAGAGTCCTAGAATCGACCAACATAGCTAGAGCATACTTGGATAGTTCAGTGAATTTAAAAGTATACTCTTTCACACTCATATTACCTTACCTCAAATTATTAAACTCTTATACTTTAGCCTCTCTCATCTCAAGAGGGAAGGAACTTGTCTAGAAAATCACCCTTGAACTTGTCCTAATCCAATGGACCTGCATCAACTACCCTTTCATCTCTCCACTATTTGAACCTAATTGGAGCAACTCCATTCAACTAATAAGCAGCCAAATTTCCACTCTAAATCGGGATGATACCCATAATCTCTCTGATCTTCTAAATACCTTCAATAAACTCTTATGGATCCTCTTTCACCTTAGAACCATGAAATTCTAGAGGATTCCACAGAGTGTACTCCCAAACTCTAATAGTAGTTGTTCCCATATTTGGGTTCACGAGGGACATAACCTCACGATTGACCTGAGTAATCATGGCTTAGGGTAGCACTTGAAAAGGAGCCTTGAACTCAACATGAGTGACTTGTTCAGCCAAAGGGTCAACAAGAGTTGGAGGTGCTTGTTGCTCCTCATTCTGATTCCTTCTAACGTAAGCTTTTCTTAGAGGCATGATTTTGTGAACTTATAGAGCATGAGTTAGAAGGAAACTTTATAGAGTTGAACTCTATCACATGACTGAGAGTTTGAAAGAAGTGAAGTACATCATAAATGTTTCATAACTGCTTATTCATTAATGTATTGTGCTTCACACCCATGTACAAGACTATACTCAATGCGCCTTTCAAAAACCATAAGACATTTGAACCTGATGCTCTGAATACCAAGTTTATCATGACCCAAGACTACCCCTAGAAGTGACATGGTGCCTATATTCATGAGTGACCCCAACCTAACCACATGGAATAGCATGACACTAAGATAGCACACATAAACAAAATAAACTGACAAGCGAATCAACTCTCAAATACCTATTGTATCAAAAAAGAGAATTTGATACAAAGAGATAAGCAGAAATCTAAACTAACTGTCTGAAAGCCTCTAATAATAATGAGTTGCTAGGACAAGTCCCTAGCTAGCTCTTATTGTCTAAAGAAGAAAGTCATAAAGGCATGTCCCCGAAACATGAGAACTCACTAACAATCGTGTAAGCTGAGAGGATCCTAAACTAACCACGAGCCTGATAGGATACATCAAAACCTATATTTTCAAATAATATACACAAAATAGTATGCACTTAGAACTTGGAATATATTGAGTATGACTAAAATTTATAAAACACGACATGAGAACATGATAAGTTTGTAAAATATTTTGATACAATCACCAAGTAAACATAGCATGAAAACTGATGATCTGATATGATAAAATAGGACAAGGTCATGCAATATCTGAAAATCATAACATAATGTGGGAGATATCATTAATCGACATAAATCATGTGAGATACAACATGGAGTTCAGTTTCCTACTCCCACACTGAAAAGAATGTATCCTACTTACCAAGGTAAGGACCATAAAATCTAAGCTAAGGTGGATCCACTAGCTAATAGTATTTGTCATAAATCCTATGGCGGCACGTAGTTCTAGGAAAAAGGAATTTCTACTAAAGGTCTCATGCCTCTACTAAAAGGTGAGTCTTCATCCCTAGGTTCACTAGATGTTAAGTGAACTCCTAATGGAAACATACATAAATCTAGAAACATTAATAATCTTATAATACTAAATCATTCATGAAATATGAAAAATCTGATGATCCGAGTAGCTCCTTAAATCATGATACCATAAAAAACCTGAAAGATACTTTATCTGGAAACTTCTAAATCATGATAATCATACATACTGAATGATACTTTATCTGAAAGCATCCTTATTCATAAAGAATCTGATAACATAAAACTTGCATGTGAAAATAGCATAAGTTTGATCATGAAAATATTTGCATATCATGGATTAGATGAAAATATTTGCATATCATGGATTAGATGAATATATCAGTGAAAACCTTGAATTATATTTAATTCATGCATAATAAGATTAATCATGACGGAGAAACCAAAATTCAACAAGAATCCATCAAAAAATCATGAAACCCTAGCTTTGGGTAAATCATAAATTGAAAATTTTGGGGTTTCCTTGGGACTCAATGGGTAAAGAAGAACCCGTTGATGAAGTTCCCACATACCTTGAATGAAACCCTAACTTAAATTCGAAAGAGGAGACTTGAAGCTCGGAACCCTTGATCTTCCTTAGGAGAAAACTTGAGAGAGAAGAAACTTGTCTTTGGGAGAATGAAAGTGAATGAGGAGGTTAGGATATTTAGGAATAAGTTATACCCACTTAGAATAGGCCAAACCGATGTAGTAGAGAAATTAAAAGAGTGGGAAAATACTAAAAAGTTCCATATTAAAAACTGTCGAACAGGCTCTACGAAGGTATCTATGGACTATAGTCCTTTTTACGGACCGTAGAAGACTATCTATAAAAACTAACTGAAATTCATGTGTTACAGAACTTTAAACCACAAACACCTTTGACAACCCATAACATCTTTCACGATCCATACTAGTCACTCGTAAAAGTCAAGTACTAAAATGACACATCTCTAAAGTCTGATCCATAAGACAAAAACCATGACTCATAGTACCTTTTATGAGCCGTAAAATCTCATTCGTCATGTTCAAGTAAAACTTTCCAACTTTTAGAATTTCCTTCATGAGAGGGGTCTACGACCCGTAAAACCTAGTACAGCCCATAAACTCACTCGTAATCACTAAGTCAATTTTCCTAAAATATTAAGTCTCAACCACAAATTGTTTCTACGAGCCGTGAAAATTTCTATGTCCCGTAGACCTCATTCGAGAACACAAAAAAATTTGCAGATCTCAGATTTTCCTGCTAGAATTTCCTTGATCCATACTAAGGGACTTATGAGGTGTGACATAGAGTATCCAAATCGACAACTACACTACAATTTTCATGCATTCTAACAAAGTTATGCAAAGAGGCACACGTTCCCATTCGAGCAGGAGTTGATGAGGAGATGGTGGCCAATAAAAATCTTGATATTGATAAAATGAGGGAAATTCAAAACATGAGATGTGGGTCCACAAAATAGTGACGCAAGTATTTGGCTCAACTACCAAGGCAAGAGCAGAGATTTGAGAGCATTCTATGACCTCGACTGGCACCACTAGACTGACTCTCACACCATCTATATTGTAGGCAATAGGGGCATAAGGTTTTAATTCCACGGAGACTACATCAATGTTGCTACACTCTCCTTTTATTCTTTTATACCAGCAAACGTCATACGATTTGTAAAGAGGGCAGATAGGCATGATAAGTAGATGAGGTTATTTGTTAAGTAGTTTGGGTTGTTTGTTGATATGGCCACATAAGAGGCACTGGTGTCATACATAGAGTTGCATGCCGGATGAATGACATTGAAGCCTGGGTGAATGATCATTTGAGATAGTCAACAGTTCTAAATTTGGTGAGTTTTGTAGCTGAGCTTGCACAAGCTAAAGCTGACATTTTGTAGTTGCAAGAGAGGACGATAGAACTGTTCCTATTTCTAAATATTGAGCAGTCAAAAGGGGAGGAGCCATTTATTGACCTATTGAGTACATTCTCGAAAGCCTCGGGCAAATTCCCTCTTGAGAAAGAGGAAGAGATCAATGAAGAGAAGGCATGTGAAGAGAGACCGTGAGAAAGAGAACATTGAGGGAGAATTAAAGAGGTCACGACTAGAGGAGGATTTGAGACTACTGAGTTGAGGGATCATAGGGATGAGGCTTCGTTCATTTCATTGCCAGCTAAGATGGACCCGACTAGTGGAGTTGACATTGCAATGGAGTCTCAAACTCCTAGTACTCCACTACCATCTATTGCAATTTCTGCTGATGCACCATTGAGTGTATCGGTCACCACCGGTAAAACTATTGATGTTACTAAGGCTACTAATTCCTCTACATTATTTCTAGACTCTGAAGTCTAGGGCTCCATCGGTATACCCTACTTGTAGTGCTTTATGTATTTTTGATGTATTGGGGTAAATGCATGTATTTGTTTTGGGGGTGCGGCAAATAGGAGTCCTCCACACCACCTGAGGGTTTTTGTTTTTATGTTTCATGTCTCTCGGGTGAAATAATTAGACTAACCGGGATGTTTAGGATAGTTGTGGTGTTGCTTGTGTAAATATGTTTTGTTGAATAGTGTCTGTAAAAAGAGAAGAACGAAGAATATTTGTTGCAGTTAATAGTGAAAGTTTTTTTATATTGTGTATGGCATCAAGTGTATCTTTTATTATAATTACTGTTGAGTATCTCTGTATGAAATTGGAGGAATATGAATAAGACAACTGTGCTTAAACTATATGTAAAAAACTTGATAGTCAAGAATTTGTAGTGCAATCTATGCCATGTGGATGTGAGCATTTTGTATCATTCATGCTTTGTGTATGTGTCTAGAACTTTCCTAGTTAATCTTGTGTTGGTTGGAAGACAATGAATTAGGAAAGGATCATAGGCCATTTTTGATTCATCTCACATAGCCGGTAAGACCATCTACGATGAGTGATTAATCCTCAATTCCTGATTTTGACCCTAAATGAAAACATTTTATTTATTAGCATGTTCACCTTCCCTATTTAACTTGATCATGTTACTTTAGTCATGTTTCCTCCTTGGACATCGTGTACCTCAATTTGTGTAAAATGACTAAGTTGAGGGTGGATACTGTAAGTGTTGGGGAAAGTAAGATGGGCTATGAAAAGATTGGCTAGAAAAGAAATTAAAATAGAAGCGATGTGAAGGTGGTGTCAAGGAGAGCATAGTCACTATTCCATGAAATATCCTATATGTCCCCGATCCTACGTTACAAGCCAAGAAAGCTCTATAGTGAACCTAGTCTAACTATCTGAAAAATGATGTAGTGATAATAAGGACAACCTAATGGGTTGTGTATGCATGGTTTGAATTTCATTTTGATAGTGAGTGTTTTTGCATTGTCCCTCATAATCTAATATTGATCTTTGAGCGATAGGGACTTCTTTTTAGTGAATGCATAAGGAGTGCACTATTTATTTCTAATTGTTATGAAATTGCTAATGGTGTACACCAAGTTGTTTATTAATATCCTGATGTGATCCTCGAATCCATTTGGGTTAATGTGTTAACTAATAGACATGTGCATGTACATGAGTTCTTGCATTTACAAAAAAAGTGTCTTTTGTTGCTTGAGGACATGTAATTGTTATATGTTGAGAGTGTTGATGTGTTGGCATTAGATAGCACATTTCACGCTTTTAACTACAAATAAATGCTAGTCATTAAGAAACGGTTATGTTGGTTGATGCTTTTTCTATTTTTTGAATTGGAAATAAAACCAAAATGTAAAGGAAGCAAAATTTGAGCTAAGTATAGCTGAGAGTCACACGTGACAAGAGCATTGATAAGTCGTCACCTGTTTGATGAATAGACAGCCCTACTGTCGCGTTCAAATAGAAGTACTAGACTCATTAGCTAAAACGATGCCCAACTTGATATACCGTCACACTTTTGACGGGCCATCAAACCTACCATCGCTAAAGGCCAATCAAAGCCTAGCTACTGCCCACGAGTGATGAACAAGGCAACGGACCGTCAGCTGAGGTGTCAACTACATATCGGCATACCATCTTTCCTATTTTGAATTTTGAATTTTGAATTTCCTTAGACTATAATTAGTATCTTTTAGAGTTTATTTTACCATTATTGTTTTTAGTGAATAATGCATTGACAGTGTATGCTACTATCGAAGTTATTCTGAGATTAGCATGGGTTTCTGAAATCAAAACCTTGGTTGATAGTCTTCAATTTTGTAAGTTAATTCTTGTTTAATTTGCAACTGCTTGGCTTATTTCAATTCCCATGTGTTATTAAACTCAACAACTAATGGGTGTGAGATTCATGATGATTTGATAATAATAATGGTGATTTCAGATAGAAAATCCTGTAGTGTAAATGTATGCATTGTTAGTTCTTTCATTTGAATCAATTTCTAATGGTTGCAAATATTAGAATATGTCCTAGGTTTAACTCATTTGAGTAAAATGGTATAGAAATTTGGAAAAGAATGAACAATGAGAATTCGGGACTCTGATACCTCGTCTAATGTTTGATGTTATAGCAACATGAACAAACTCAGAGTGATTGTCAATTTTCCTAAGGTCAACTCTTTTAGTTCAAGAGAATAAAAGTGATACTCATTTAATAAGGTTGAAAACGATTAATAAATCATAAGGTTTGACAAACTTGCTTACCTAGCACTAAAATATTGAATTTTTTGACTGCCCACAAGTAGTCATAAAATCATGGTGAACACAATCCTAGTTAATCTCCTACTTATTTTCTCCTTTTCAAATAAATATTGTTGAGGTTAATTCTTACAAGCTGACATTAAAAGATAATCAATTCCCCCAAACATTCCCCTTTTCTAGAAATAACTGACTAATAGTTTAATAGTCATATACGAATTAGTGTTCCCCTTATTCGATGTGGAATTTGATTTCTACCTTGTTGGGTTCTATATTTGACAATGACCGCATTATACTTCTTAACCAGAGGTGAAGTTTTGACGTATCAAAGGGCTAAAGCGAGAAATAGTCTATGCCCACTCAAGCAAATGTTTGGTGCTTTATACGGTATGGTTTTAGGGTTTGGAACAATCCAAAACAAACACATTCATTGGGCCAAAAAACTTTGAATGTAGTTTAATACAAATGCTATCCATGTGGTAATTTATTCTAAGATCATTACTCAATACCTATCAAATCGACACCCCATCGAATGTACACCTTTAGTCTCTCCACATCTTGTTGAATCTACAATTGTGTTACGTTTTGTCCTTGAAATATGAAGTAGTTTTCTTGTTACAAACAAATTCCTCCATTTATATTTATTATTGTTACAATGTGCTTGTTTGTGTAAGTTGACAAACAAATTTTAGTAAATATTTTCACCAATACTTGTGGATTCGACTCTGACTCCAAAATGGATATTACTTTACGTACGATCGCCTACATTTCAAACAGGAGGTATAGTTGAGCATTATAACCATCCAGAGAATAGAGTGCACGAGATATATCTAGCTAGAAAAACTCGAACTATAATGAAGAGAAGAGCTTGTTCATTATTGGAGTGCTCCCCTCAAAATTAAATGGAGTTTACTATTGTCCTCATGTTTATGACATTAAATATGAACAATAACAATATTATCCGTGGACATGGAAGTTCTAATGAAACTTATAGATTTTTCTAATGGAGAGTAATTATAATACCTAGATACAAATATAAGTGAATGGTGTTAGAAAATCAACGTAAGCGAATGGTGTCAGACTATGTCACGATCCGATTTCTCAAGTCATGATTGCATCTATTATACGCCAACAGTAGGTAAGTCTAACCCTTAGCCCAGAGCCATAAGCAACGAACTACCAAGCAGAAGTCAACCATAAGATCATAAAGCTTATAATGAAAAGAAGGAAGGGTAATCAATAGAAATGCAACACAAGGAACTATCCCAAGACTTGTCATCAATCAATAATCGAGCATCTAATCAAAATAAGAGTAAAAGGCTTTTACAAATACTATATATGTACATGTTGTCTCTGAATACATTATAAAGACTAAGCAAAGCCAAAAATAGATGGAAATTGACAACTCTGAGTGCTAGGAGTTCACCCTAGTCTCCGAGACTCCAAGCTGATCTGCATGACTTCAAATTAACGGTGATAACTCAAACTCGGATTTATAGGGAGCAGAAGTGTAGTATGAGTACCAAAGATAGTACTCAATAGGCATCGGCCGACTAAGATCAAAAGATAACACAAGCATAAACAACAAGTAATAAGGAAAGCATAGCGCAAGTAACCAAATAAAGATACTAAAGTAGACAGACAATAAAAAATTGAAATGGGATACAAGGGATACGAACTCGAGTCAAGAACATACTAGGAACGCAAGCCAACAACCTATTCGCAAACAACTAAGCTACCAAGTCAACTCCCCAGGCCAGGAGGACCCACAGCCACAATTCTAAAGACAATGCCTATCAGCTAACAAGAAAACAATAATAGAGAATAGAATATAGTCAAACAATAACCTAACCGAACCCCATATGCCCGAAAGGTACAAACATCAAACATAACCCAATCGTCTCCCATAAACTGGAGGGTGCAATGAACAAACAAGTATACTGGTGATAAGCGATGCATATGAATGTAGGATGAGCAGCATGACCATTAGTGACAATCTGAAACCTCTAACCTCAAGAATTGAGTAATGGGGCCACCCAGCCAGCCAAAAAACTCCCAGGGGCGTCAGTCGGCTAGCTAGAAAGAGTTAATCCAGGGGCATCAATAGAACCAAAGAGGGGCCGCCCTTCCAGCCAAAACAATCCCAGAGACGTCAGCCACCCAGCTAGCAAGAGTAAACCCAGAAGCATCATACCATAGCAGAAAGCATGAAAGAGAGGGCATCGACGCGCCGGCTAGTCATGTAAAAATTGAGCACATCCCAAATGCCTCCAATATCTCAAGTAGAAAAGGAGCACATCCTTGATGCCTCGTAATCTAAAGAATCAGTAAGTCAAGTGATCTAGGTGGTACGACTCCCATTAAAACCAATTCAAAATAAAAGCAGAGTAAAATAGTATCTCATCATGAATAATAAATATGCCAATGCATCAGGCGGGATGGTACCAACAAGACCGTGAGAATGAACAAACAATGCAATGCATGCCATCACTAGCATTCAAACAAGGCACTTAAAGTCAAATAAATATATTGCCATCCAAATAACGATACCAAAGCGGAGAGTACTAACTTGGGATCCAAATGATCCTTGCACACGGCCTCGGGCCCAATGATATAATCAAGCTCAATAAGAGTATAACAGGCCTACTGCTAAACAACAAGCGAAGGGATCAAAGAAGATCTTCCAAATCAATAAAGTGGGAACTAACTAAAGGGACGACACCCTTTCCTAATCATATCGCTCTAGTCCATTACTGAACATAGCTTGGAGCAGCCCACAACTATGACAAGCTACCAAAGCCACAAGCACCAACACAAGGAGAACAACCCCATACAAGCCCTATAGGGAGCCAATCATAACTACAAGAGCGATAAAACACAACCTAAAACATCTAAGGTCCAACCTAGTGTAAGGCCACAACATATAAATCCTAAAAAGGGCAAGCAAGATCATCTAAACCACAAGCAAAGCTACAAGCCTAAACTAGGGATCCCTACACACAAAATAAGCGTAAGGCTCCTACGGAGTCAAAAAAGATGGAATGAACAAAAGTAGGGTTAATACCTGGAAAATACAATTCAAAACCATATGTAATTTATACTAAGAATTATTTAAGAAGCCTAATCAAGAAAGTAGATTGAAGCTTACCTCAAAGCCGATCATGAGCATCCAAATCCACCACACAAGAACTATCCTCTTCTGAAATGCCTCCAAATACCCCCATGCTATCAAATTATCGATCACAACATCATAATAGATATTTAGACACAAAATTCACAATAATCAGTAGTTGACCCAAAATTGAGTCAAAATGGAAATATGGGTCCCACACTGGAATCCCAAAATTGACTCTATCAAAAGGTTCTAATCAAATAACCAAGCTTGTTCCCTGAAATGAAGCTTAATTCCATACCCGAAATATCCCAAACACGTGTATTCAATTAAAAACACCATTAAAGACGCAAACAAGAGCTAGGCAGCCCCTTTGGAGAAGAAATTACCTTAAATGGAGAGTCCACGAGACTTTCTAAACACTCTAGCGTGTAGCCATGATCAATACAAACCTCCAACACTTGAAATCGCTCAATTTGGAGCTGCCTAAGCTCCCAAAATTACATTTTAAAAATAAGGGTTGAAGCAAAAAACTCGCTATATAAGTAGCAAAAATCTGGTCGCTAAAAAGGTATTTCTGGTACCTAAAAGACTAATTTCTGGTCGTTAGTAGTCTGCACCAGATATTAGCACTTCAGCTGGTTTGCTAAAACTTTGAATTCTTCGTTGGGGTGCCCGTGATTAAATCTGAACCACGTGCTTGAAAATGAAATATGCTACCTCATTGAATTCAGTATTTTTGACTCAATGGAACCGTCGAAACTTCTATCTAAGGTCCTCTCAATGAAAAGTGGGTCCCACACCCACGTTTTGTTTTTAGTCAAATTCTACAAGAAGGCTTGAAATGAGACCAGAATCCTCAGGTACCGCGTTAAAGGTCATTCTAGACCAACTCGACATTCTGGAGCGTACTGTGCTGACAGAATTATCATCTGAGCATGTCTACCAAGAATGTTCCCCAAAGTCAAACTTTGGCTTAAGCTTCCAAGTTAAAACATCTAACGACACAAACTCACATCGAAAGTCTCGTGGCCCAAACCAACCATGCCCTTAGACTAAAATGGCCCTTATGAAGCTGATGGAACCATCAGAATTGCATTCTGAAGTCGTCTTCTGTACTTTTGACAGAAGTCAACAGTTAAAGTTTCAAAGGCTCCAAAACTTGGAAGCTTCCACAAAACCCAAACGAATGATCCGATGACCAAATTGTCAGTCCAGTATGTCATAAATGACAAAGGCTCACTACAGGAAAGCTCTAAATGCTGAAAAGATTAGAAAATGAAGAAAATGACTTGGAGGGTCATTACAACATCCACTACTAAAAGGACTTTCGTCCGTGAAAGTAGAAGGATAGTTACAGCTTAAAGGCATGAAAATATGAGGATATCAGGTTCGCATTTTTCACCAGATCCTTAGACACCCTTCCGTATCGAACAATGCCAACACAAAACTCAGGCTAAGAGGAAAATCCTCAATTTCACTTCAAAATCCCAAAAATTCCTTTAAATCCATTTTGGGCTCCAACTCTCTCCCTACCAAATTGAACTTGCCATAAAGAACCAAATTCATTTGAGGAAACCAACACCACATTCAAACAATCGAATTAAGAACCATAGGGCAATGACAGATGCAACCCAGTTCCCAAATTGAAATACATACCTTTTGCTCCACACCTAACATCTTCTAGCCATCAAGAGCGGCATGTCATCCAGCGCCATCTGAAACCTGCCTACAAGGCCATACAATACAAACCTTGGAAGAAACAACATGCTCCACCTAAACATTGAAAGATGACAACTGCCAAACAAAGGAACTTAGCCCGAAGCAAAGCCAAAGTCCACTCCTGAATCTCAAAGACCAACAAATCCTGCAGCAACACAACCTCCTGAAGATAACCACACTAATTTGAAGGATGACCATCCTGCAAATAAGTCGTCTGCATTGAGCCCAGCTCCAAGGATCTCTTCCAAGCGAAGGAACTTCTGAAGAACCGCCACCATGAGTCAAAAGGCTACTCTGCCACCGCAAATCTGAACCAATCATCCCATTCTAAGGGAAACAAAGCTGACAGGTGGCATATCGACATAGTTAACTGGCCAGTAGTGGCCAAAGTGTACCCACTCCCATCAATGAACTCTACAAGCTATCGAGTATGACAAAAGTGTACCACGCATCCTGAACTAGAATCAAGTCTTAGATTCCACTAATTACTTTTACCCCAGCTTGAAGATGAACCTTCTTAGAAAATTTCCATTTTCCAATAGAAGCTTGGGTCTGAAACCGTCAATAAGAATCGCCACTCTGACTCTAATTTACACACTAGCCTCGAGAGCTACCAACACATCAGCAAGGAACCAACAACAACTACTACAATGCATAACAGGGTATGACACCTCCACATCCTGGCTAGCCATAACCAAATTCGAAGACCATAGGAAGAGAATGAATCCAAAAAGACCAAATGAGCAAAAATACAACTCCGCTATCGAGAAAAGACTAAGGCAAAAGTAAAAAGAAACCCTAAAGGACTACCACAATAAAGAAGGAAAACTACCCAAACACACAACTCCAAAAATTAGCAATCTCCCAACTACTACTCAAAAGGGATGACATATAATGAATCGAACCTCCCAAGCCAACTAAGCCCATCAACACATAAAACTGAAACTGGGAAAAGCTGTTCCAGCCACCTATCAAACAAGGATCGGCTTCACAGCGAAGACATACAATAAGGATGGCAAAAAAGAGAAATCAGCAATCCCAAGGCCACAACCACAACAGGCTTATCGAGGCATAACATAGAGACTTACTCAACCACTACTCCTAAATGAGGTAACACAGCCTAGTCGATCCACTACTAATAGAAATCAACTACAGGAGGAAAAACACATACACAATACTCAATTCAAGCATCCATAACAGGCAAGCGATAGATGACAAGACAAAATAAACCCGAATGGGCAGGAAAACCCTCAATCACACAAAAATAAGAACAAAAGGGTAAAGCAACCCCCACCTTGGGCACTCTCTAGACTAGTGGTCAAACCCTCCACAATAATAACAACCTCTTTAGTCTAAAGCCTGGTGTGAAGAATGTGATGAGCTACCCTAGCTACCTCTACCATACACAGATTCACCCCTAGCTAACAGCACCAGGGCCATGCAACAATCTCTAACATAGTGGCCTACGTCGCAACGCTCATAACTCCCATTACCAAGAGCAACCTATTGTGAAGACCCAACTGGGGTAACATGAGAACCAACACCTGGAGGTCCAAAATGACCACCAAAAGAAGTGTAGCCTAAACTCTATCTGTCATAGGCCCCATGACCTACCTCAAAACCCCCTGGAACTTGAGATGCTACCGACATAGGCCTGATAGGTCGAGATGGAAGATGACTCTCACTGAACAAATACCCATCTCGATGTGGAATGTTGTCACTGATGTACTGATGGCGAGACCTCTTACACTATCTATGTAAGTACCTAGACACGCCTGCTCCACAGCCTTCACATGACTCACAGCCTGGGAAGAGGCAGACCCTACTCTTATCGGATACTTGGATACCAACCGGAGTGGAAGGGCCAACCCTTTAATGAACCTCTGACTCAACTCTGATCTGAAGAAAACAATGTGGTGCTAAGCTCGGCCTACTCAAGAAATACCAACACATAGTTAGAAATGGATGATGAACCCTATTAAGGACCAGTCAACCCAAATCTTCTCTTAGAAGCACCCGCTGCACCAAGAACCGCACCTGCCCGTGGTGCACCATCGAAGAAGCTCAACCTCATAGCAATGCAAATCGAGGAACCGAGGTAGTCAAATGATCCTGTCGAAGCTTGGGCTACCTTTAGACTCTCAGAATGCTGAAGAATGCTTCCGACCTCAAGGCCCATCCTGACTAAGGCCCTCTAATCTGACCATTTGTTGAAACTCTAGTAGGATGTGCTGATACTCCATCCACGTCCACCGAATACTTTGTGCTATCCATCTAAGAGAGACTAGATTCCAAAGAAGCAAGTTTAGAGGTTAATTGAAGCGAAAGCACATGATAAAAAGTAAAGAATAGAATTTCCTAAGAATGCCATGTAGCCCCCCGAAGATAGGATACACATGTCTCCACACTGATCTGCAAAACTCTGCTAGGCATCTACCCTCATACCTATGATGTCGGTCAACCTAGAGCTTTGATACCAAACTGTCACGACCAAATTTCTCAAGTTATGATGGCACCTACTATACCCCACAAATAGGTAAGTCTAACCCTTAGCCCAGAGCCATAAGCAATGGACTACCAAGCAGAAGTCAACAATAAGATCATAAAGCTTATAATGAAAAGAAGGAAGGGTAATCAATAGAAATGCAACACGAGGAACTATCCCAAGACTTGTCATCAATCAATAATCGAGCATCTAATCAAAATAAGAGTAAAAGGCTTTTACAAATACTATATATGTACATGTTGTCTCTGAATACATTATAAAGACTAAGCAAAGCCAAAAATAGATGGAAATTGACAACTCCGAATGCTAGGAGTTCACCCTAGTCTCTTAGACTACAAGCTGCTCACATGAATCCAAATCAATGGTGATAACTTAAACAAGGATCTGTAGGGAGCAGAAGAGTAATATGAGAACCAAACACTGTACTCAATAAGCATCGGCCGACTGAGCTCAAAAGATAATACAATCATAAACAACAAGTAATAAGGAAAGCATGGCACATGTGACTAACAGGAAATAGTAAAGTAGAAAGGCAATAAAGAATATAAATAGGATGCAAGGGGTAAGAAGTCGAGTCAAGAACGTACCTAGAACACAAGATAACAACCTATTCACAAGCAATTAAGAAACCAAGTAAACTACCCAGGGTCAGAAGGACCCACAGCCATAATTCTGAAGTCAAAGCCTATCAATTAACATGAAAAAATAACAAAAAAATGAATATAGTCAAACAATAACCTAAATGTACCCTTTAAGTCCGGAAGGTACAAACAGTAAACATAACCCAACCAGCACCCATAAATCGGAGGGTGACATCAACAAATAAGTATACAGGTGGTAGGCGATGCATATAAAGGCAGAGTGAGTAGCTAGACCATTAATGACTATTCGAAACCTCTAACCTCAAGTACCCAATAATGGGGCCACCTAGCCAGCCAGTATACTCCCAAGAGGCGTCAGCTGGCTATCTCGAAAGAGTAAACTCAAGGGCGTCAATCGAAACAAAGAGGGACAGCCCTGACAGCCAGTAAACTCCTAGGGGCGTCAGTGACGCAGCTAGCAAAAGTAAACCTAAGTGCATCAGACGATAGCCAAAAGCATGCAATAAAGGGAGATGACATACCGGCTAGTCAAGTAAAAATTGAGCACATCCCAGAAGCCTCTAATATCTTAAGTAGAAAAGGAGCACATCCCTGACACCTCGTAATCTCAAACACCATTAACTCAAGTGATCTAGGAGGTATGACTCTAGTTAAAACAAGTTTAGAATAAAAGCTGAGTAAAATAGTTCTCATCATAAACGATAAATATACCAATGCATGAGCCGAGATCGACCACAAAGTCCATGAGAATGAACAAACAATCCAATGCATGTCATTACCATATTTTAAACAAGGCACTCAAAATCAAATAAATATACAGCCATCTAAACCACGCTACAAAAGAAGAGAGTACTAACCTGGGATCCAACTGGTCCTCGCACACGGCCTCAAGCCCAATGATATAATCAAGCTCAATAAGAGTATAACATGTTTACCGCTCAACAACAAGAGAAGGGATCAACGAAGAGATTTCAAATCAATAAAGAGGGAATCAACTCAAGGGATGGTGCCCTACCCCAATCATACCACTCCCGTCCATGACTAAACATAGCTAGGACCAACCCACGGCTACGAAGAGCCACCAAGGTCACAAGCACCAACACAAGGAGATAAACCTAATAAAATCCTTATATGGAGCAATCATAACTACAAGGACGATAAAACACAACCTAAATCATATAAGGTCTAACCTAGTTTAAGACAACAATGTATCAATCCTAACAAGGATAAGCAAGATCATCTATACCACAAGTGAAGTTACAAGCCTAATCTAATGATCCCAATAGCCGCAATAAGCCCAAGGCTCCTACAGAGTTAAGAAAAGATGGAATGAACAAAAGGAGGGCTAATACCTTACAAATACAATCAAAATTCACAGGCGATCTATACTAAGCATTATCTAAGAAGCCCAATCAAGAAAGTAGACTGAAGCCTACCTCAAAGCCAATCAAGAGTGCTCCGTCCACTGGAAAAGAGCTATCTTCTTCAAAAACACCTTCAAACACCACCATTCTATCAAATTATCAGTCATTACGGATTCTTAGACACAAAATTTGCAATAATCAAAAATGGACCCAAGATTGAGTCAAAATGAAAATTTGGGCCCCAAACTAGAAATCTCCAATTTCACTCTTTCAAAAGGTCCTAATCGACTAACTGAGCATGTGCCCCAAAATGGGGCTCCATTCCCAGCTCGAAAAAACCCAATCACACATGTGCAATTAAAAACACCATTAAAGCACACAAACAAGAGCTCGGAAGACCATTCAGGGTAGAAACTACCTCAAACGGAGAGTCCTCGAGACTTCCTAAATACCCCAACGCCAGCCACAATCAATACAAACCTCCAACACTTCGAATCTCTCATTTTGGAGCTCCCTAACTCACAAAATTGCATTTTTAAAATAAGGGAGGAAACTTAAAATTCATTATATAAATAGCAGAAATCTACTCACTAAAAGAGTATTTCTGGTCACTAAAAGACTAATTTCTGGCCATTAAAAGCTAGGACTAGATATATGCAGTCAGTTAGTTTGCTCAAACTCCAAATTCTTTGATGGGTTGCTCGAAATTCATTCGAAATCCTGTGCATGCAAATAATTATGCTAGCCCATCGAATTCAACATTCTGGACTCAATGAAACCATCAAAACTTCCATTTGAGGACATTTCAATAAAAAGTAGGTCCCACACCCAAGTTTTGTTTTTAGACAAATTCCACAAAAAGGCTCGAAATGAGCTGAAAGCCTAGAGAACGACACAAAAGGTCTTTCTAGACTAAACTCAACATTCCAGAGCTAACCGCACTGAAAAAATTCTCATCCGAGTATTTTTACCAAGAATATTGACCAAAGTCTAACTTTGACTTAAGCTTCCAAGTGATAATGCCCAATGGGATAATCTCTCACTGGAAGTCTCGGGGCACGAACCAACCATGTCCCTAGCCTAAAATGGTCCTTCCAGAGCTGATGGAATCATCAGAATTGTATTTTGAAGTCGTCTTCCTAGACCTTTGACCAAAATCAACTGTTCAAGTTTTAAAAGCTCCAAAACATGAAAACTTCTATAAAACCCAAACGAACGACCCAGTGACAAAAATGTCCATCCTAGCAAGTCATAAATGACCTGGGATCACTTTAGGAAAGTTCTAAATGCTGAAAATATTGGAAAACAAAGAAAATGAAAGGAAAGTTCTAAATGCTGAAAATATTGGAAAACAAAAAAAATGACTCGGAGGGTCATTAAAGAATACCAATGCAAGCCATTTTTTGGTTCAAAAATATTAATTCAAGCTATTGGTGTCAAAATACTAATGCAAGTTATCGATATAAAAATAACAGAACTACCAAAAGAAATCATCTTCAAACTAGTGCGCTTAGTGCATCACAAGGAGTTCCACCCCCCCCCCCCACTCGTTCCTTATTTCTTTTTGATGCATTGAGAAACTACATAATTTTAAGTTAGGGGTGGGATAGTAGGTAGTAGAGTAGATATCATCTTTTATTTTGAATTTCTAAATAATATACAAGGTTTTTGTCCCATATTTTTTAAAAATAAATAGATAACGCTCCTTATTTATGTAATAATCCTCCAGGTTATTTTCTTCATTTTCTTATCTTTTCAGCATTTAGAGCTTTCTTATAGCGATCATAAGTCATTTATGATTTGCTGGGACTGACAGTTTGGTCGCCGAATCGTACTTTTCTATTTTTTGTAAGTATTCATATTTTGGAGCCTTCGAAACTTGAACAGTTGACTTTAGTCAAAAGTTTAGGAAGAAGATCTTAGAACGCAACTATAACGGTTTCATCAGCCTTGAAAAAACCGCCTCTATATATACTCTTAAGAGGCGAGAAACGGGCCTCGAGACTTCTGGTGTGAGTTTGTGTCGTTAGACATTTTAACGTTGAATCTTAAGCCAAGGGTTGACATTGGTCAATATTCTTGGTAAATGTGCTCGGATGAGAATTCCATCAGCCCGGTTAGCTACGAAATGTCGATTTTGGTCTTAAACGACCTTTCGTGCGGTTCCCCACGCTTTTGGTCTCATTTTGAGCCTTCTTGTAGTTTTTAGCTTAAAATGTAACTTGGGTGTGGGACTTAGTTTTCATTGAAATGACCTTAGATGAAAGTTTTGATTGTTCCATTAAGTCCAGAATGCCGAATTCGATGGGGTAGCATAATTTGTTTGTGCGCTTAGGGTTTTGAATGAATCTCGGGCACCCCATCGGAAAATTCGTAGTTGTAGCAACCATCTAAAGTGCTAATATCTGGTGCAAGCTTTTTGCGGCCAGAATTTAGTACTTTTCGCGACTAGAATCAGCTTTTAGCGACTAGTTTCGGGTATTTATACCTTGAAATAATCAGCTTTCAACCTTCATTTTCAATAGGCAATTTCTCACTCACCCGAGCTCCGATTTGAGTGATTCGAAGTCTTGTGTGATCGTTGGGAGCATTGATACTTGGTTTTTTTATTAGAAGTTGTAGAGGAACCTTGGTTTGAGGTTAATTTGAGCTCAAAGTTGTTCCCTTTGCTTGTTTTCTTGATAAATTTTGCATGTTGTTGTGGTGGCTATTTTTGAGTCTCGTATTGTGTTCAATTTTGGAACACAAGTTTGAGGGGTAGTTTAGGATATTTTGATGGAGTCAATTTCGGGATTCCCCACGCAAGTCCTACATTCCCATTTTAACTCAATTTTGGGTCTATTTCCAATTATTGCATTTTAGTGTCAAAACTTCCGTAATGACATTGTGATTGATAATTTGATAGTTTGGTGGTGTTCGGAGGCATTTCAGATGCGGATAGCTCATGTGTGGTAGATTTTGGGCTCTCGTGTTTGGCTTTGAGGTAGGCTTCAGTCTACTTTCTTGATTGAGCTTCCTAGATAATGCCTAGTAAAGATTTCAAGTATTTTTCTATGGTATTTGCAGGGTATTTAGCTTTCCTCTTGTTATTCCATCCTTTCTTGATTTCATAGGAGCCTTGGGCATATTGTGGGTGTTGGGATCCTTAGTTTAGGCTGTGGCTGCACTTGTGGTGTAGATGATCTTGCTTATCCTTGTTAGGGCTGATTCGTGGTGACCTTAGACTAGGCTGGATATTAGATGCTTTAGATTGTGTTTTATCGCCCCGTAGATATAATTTGCTCCCTTTAGGCCTTATTTTGGGCCGTTTTTTATTCTTGTGACCTTGGTGGCTTGCGTAGCAGTGGGTTGGTTCTAGTTGTGCTCAGTCTAGACTGGAGTGGTGTGATATGGGTAGGGCATCGTTCCTTGAGTTTGCTCCCCCTTTATTGATTCGAAATCTCTTCTTGATCCCTTCACTTGTTGATTAGCAGTGAGCATGTTGTATCCTTATTGAGATTATGGCTATATTGATGAGCTTGAGGCCGTGTACGAGGACCAGTTGGATCCCAGGTTAGAACTCTCTTCCTTGGTAGTATGGTTTCATTGGCTGTATAATTATTTTATTTTTAGTGTCTTGTTTGAATGTTGGTGATGACATGCATTGCATAGTTTGCTCATTCTCATTGATTTTGTAGTACGATCCCAACCCATGCATTGGCATATTTATCGTTCATGTTGAAACACTATTTTACTCGATTTTTATTCTAAACGGGTTTTAATGAGAGTCGTACCACCTAGATCACTTGACTTACTAATTTTTTAGATTAAGAGGCATCAGAAATGTGCTCCTTTTTCTACTTGAGATGTGAGAGGCATCTGGGATGTGCACAGTTTTACTTGACTAGTCGGCGCATCGACGCCCTATTTGCATGCTTTTTGTCTTGTTGGCGCCCCTGGGAGTTTACTAGCTGTGTAGGTGACTGCATTATTGGTTACTCATGATTCATGGTCGTTACTTCTGGTTCAAGGCCAATGCTCGTAGTTCGAGGCTGCTATCTTCATTCTGAGGCTGATGTTGACGGTCCGAGGCTGATATTCCCAGTTTGAGGCTGATGCTTTATAGTTTGAGGTCGTTACCTCTAGTTAGAGGTTTAGATGGTTACTGATGGTTTTGATACTCACCCTGCATTCATATGCATTGCCTATCACCACTATACTTGTTTGTTGTTTGTACCCTCTGATTTATGGGGGCCGGTTAGGTTATGTTCGTTGTTTGTACCTTTCAGGCTTATGGGGTCCAGTTAGGTTATTGTTTGACTATATTCTATTCTCTACTGCTTTTTTATTGTTACATAGTAGGTTTTGACTTTAGAATTGTAGTTTTGGGTCTTCGAGTAGTTCACTTGGTATCTAATTTGTTTGTAATTAGGTTGTTGGCTTGCGATCCAGGTACGTTCTTGACTCAACTTCTTACCCCTTTTTTCATGTTTCTATTCTTTATTTCATGTCTACTTTAGTATCTCCTATTTAGTTACTTGTGTTATACTTTCCTTATTACTTGTTATTTGTGCTTGTGTTATCTTTTGAGCTCAGTCGGTCGTTGCCTACTAAGTACCATTTTTGGTATTCATACTACACTTCTGCCCCCTGCAGATTGCAATTGAGTTATCACCATTGATTTGGAGTCGTACGGAGCAGCTTGGGATTTCAGATATTAGGGTGAGCTCCTGGTGTCTGGAGCTATCGGTTTCTGTCTGTTTTTGCTAGGCTTAGTCTTTATATTGTATTCAGAGACAACCTATACTTGTCTTGTATTTGTGAAATCCTTGTACTCCTATTTTTTATTAGATGATCAACTATTAACTGATGATAGGTCTTGGGATGGTTCCTTTATTGTTTTTGTTGATTATCCTTTCTCTACTTTTTTCTAAGCTCTTACATCTTGTTTTTGTCTTCCACTTGGTAGTCCATTGCTTATGGCTCCGGGATAACGGTTAGGCTTACCTACTGGTGGGGTGTAGTAGGTAGCATCATGACCAGAGAAATCGGTTCTTGACAGTTTCGTATCAGAGCTCTAGATTGACCGGCATCGTTGGTACGAGAGAAAATGCCTAGTAGAGTCCTACGGATCGGTGCGGAGACGTATGTATCCTATCTTTGGGAGGCTATAAGCAATTCTTAATAATAAAAAAAATTTGACTCTTATCATGTGTTTTCACTTCGTGTAACCTCTAAAACTACTTCGTGGGAATGTATTCTCTCCTTGATGGATAGCACGAAGCATTCGATGGACATGGGCAGAGCATCAGTACATTCTACTAGAGTTACAGCACGTGATTGGGCTAAGAGGCCTCAGTCAGGCATGGACCTTGAGGTCGGAGGCATTCCTTAGCTTTCAGAGAGTCGGGGGTAGCCTAGGCTTTGGCAGGGAGGGCTACCTTGGTTTCTCGGTATTCAGTCTTAGGAGGTCTGAGCTCCTCCGAGGGTACACCTTAAATAGGTGTGGTTCTTGGTGCTGTGGGTGCTCCTCAGAGCAGAGTTGAGTTGATTGGTCCCAGCAGGGTTTGTCGTCCATTTCTTACTATGTGTTGGGATTTCTAGAGTGGGCTGGGCATAACCCCACATTGTTTCCTTTAGATCAGAAGTTGAGTCAGGAGTTGATCGGAGGGTTGGATTTTCCACTCTGGTTAGTAGAAGAACATCTAATATCGACAGAGTCTACCTTTTCCCTGGTTGCGAGTCATGTGAGGGCTATGGAGCATGCATGCCTTAATACTTACAGTGATAGTGGTAAGAGGATTTGCCATCAGTACAATGTGACAAAAATCCACTTTGAGGTGAGAATCAATTCAGTGAGGGACATCTTTCTTTTTGACCTATAAGTCCTATGGAGGTAGAATCTCAGGTTCTAGGGATTCTGAGGTAGGTAGAGTTTAGGCCAGACTTCTCATGTTGATCATTCTTGACCTTCGGATGTTGGGTCTCATGTTACTCCAGTTGGGTCTTTGTAGGCAATTGCTCTCGGTAATGGTTGCTATGGGTATGGCATGATAGGCCACTATGTGAGAGATTATCGCAAGGCCCGGTACAGTTTGCTAGGGGTAGTTCTGAGTCTGGAAGAGGTAGACAGAGCAGATCACCGCATTTTTTGCACCGAGCTTTATGCGATAGAGGTTTCTATGATTGTTAAAAGTTGGGCCACTAGTCTAGAGAGTGCCCCAGGTGGGAGTTATTTTTCCCAGTATTGCAGACATCTGATAGTCCCTAGGCTAGGGTGGTCAGACTTAGTTGTACCTGTGGGGAGCTTATTCATCAGCCTACAACTTTTTCGCCGCATTGGATCATGATGAGAGGTATTAATCTAGATCAGTCTTATGGGTTATCGGCTCCTTCGATTTGAGGTGGTGCCTTGAGTGTTGCCATTACTACATTAAGTGTTCAGGTTGAGGTAAGACACGGTCTATTCTATACTTCTGTAGGCTGATCAGAGGCCGAGACTTCATGTATCTCTTCTTTGGATGAGATTTTATGGTTTATCTCTTTGGTTCTTATTTTGTGTGATTTGGGGTTTTAATATTTGGCTTATTACATATCGATGGTTTGTTGCGGCAGTTTGATTTGAGGATTGTGTATGAGTTTTGCCCCTATAGTTAATTTCTTTTAGAAGTTGATCGACTAGGGTGTGTTGCTTTGATTTCGATTAGTGGATGGGTAGCCCCTCCCCCATGTGCCTTTACCTTGATAGTCTTGTTGTAGTTGTGGCCTTGGGATTGCTGGTTTCCCTTTTTTGCTACCTTTGTTGTGTGCTTTTGTCGTTATGCCGATCTTTGTTTGATAGGTGGCTAGACCAGCTTTGCCCGATTTGAGTTTTGTATGTTGTAGGGCCTAGTTGGCTTAGTTGTGAGTCGTCCCTTTTGAGTAGTAGTCGGGAAATTGCTAGTTCTCAGAGTTATGTGTTGGGTAGTTAGCCTTATTTAGTTGTGGTAGATCTTTTGGTTTCTTTCTCCCATTTCTTTAGTGTTTTCTCGAATATTGAGTTGTATTTTTTCTCGATCAATCTTTGGATTCTCCACTTCTTGTGGTCTTGGAGGTTGGTTATGGCTAGGTGGAAGTTGGAGGTGTGATCCCTTGTTGTGCCTGGACTAGCTGTTGTGTTGGTTCTTTGTTGGTGTGTTGATAGCCCTCGAGGTCGGTGTATGATTGAGAGGAGAAAAGGTGGTGTTCATTGGTGATGTCAGGCCTTAGCCATGTTGGGAAATGGAAACTTGCTAAGAAGATTCATCTACGGGATAGGGTCATGGTAATTCGTGGGATTTTGTGTTTGTTCTAGTTTAGGATGCGTGGTTTGCTTTTGTCACGCTTAGTAGCTTGCGTGTTTCGTGATAGAGTCGGTTCCCTTTGGGCCACTATCGGCTAGTTGACTATGTTGATACGCTACCTGTCAGCTTGGTGTCCCTTAGGATGGGGTGTTTGGCTCAAATTTGTGGTGGCAGACCAGTTTGTGGGCTCATAGTGTCAGCGTTTCAGAAGTTCCTTTGGTTTAAGTAGGCCGCTGGAGTGGGGCTCAGTGCTACCTTATCGTTCTCAGGATGGTCGTCCTTTGGATTAGTGTGGTTAAATTTAGAAAGTTGTGTTTCAGATGGGTTTGTTGGTTTTGAGGGTTAGAAATGATTTTGGGGTTTTACCCTGGGCTGAGTTCCTTGTCTGGGCGGTTGTCATTCCTCGATGTTCAGGAGAAGCCTGTTGTTCTTCCGAGGTTGATTTTGTGTGGCCTTGTAGGAAAGTTTCAATTGGTACTGGAGATGTTCAGTATAGCTAAGGACCACTAGAATGCTCTTGGTGGTTTGAAGATAGTATATGTGAAGCATAAGGTTAGCTTTTCAATTTGGGAGTTGGGTTGCATCTGCCATGGTGCTGCGGTTGCTCTATTTTGTGGTTTTGGTGTGGTGATGGTCCATTCAGATAAATATGGTGCTTTCAAGCAAGTTCGGTTCAGTCGGGTGAGAGTTGGAGACAAAAATTGATTTGGAGAAGTTTTGAAGTGAATTTGATGATTTTCCTCTTAGCCTGAGTTCTGTGATGGCATTGTTCTATCCGAGAGGTTGTCTGAGGGTCTAGAAGAGCATGCGGACTCAATTTCCTCATCTTTTTTTTCCTTCAGGTTGTGCATGTCCTACTTTTGCCGATAAAGTGCTTTTAGTAGTGGATGTTGTAGTGACCCTCCAGGTCATTTTATTCATTTTCTGATCTTTTCAACATTTAGAGCTTTCTTGTAGCGACCATAATTCATTTATGACTTGCTGGGACAAACACTTCGGTCGCCAGTTCGTTCGTTTGGATTTTGTGTAAGTTTCCGTATTTTGGAACCTTTGAAACTTGAACGGTTGACTTCAGAAAAAATTTTAGGAAGATGGCCTCAGAACGCAATTATGACGGTTTCATCAGCTCTGGGAGGGCCATTTTAGGCTAGGGCATGGTTGGTTCGGGCCACGAGACTTTTGGTGTGAGTTTTTGTCATAAGGCGTTATAACTTTGAAGCTTAAATCAAGGGTTGACATTGGTCAATATTCTGGGTAAACGTTCTTGGGTGAGAATTCCATCAGTACGGTTAACTCTTGAATGTTTATTTTGGTCTAGAATGACCATTCGCGGTAAGGCTTCCGGTCTCATTTTGAGCTTTCTTCTGGTTTTTAGCTTAAAATGGAACTTGGGTGTGGGATCCATTTTTTGACAAAATGACCTCGAATGGATGTTTTGATTGTTCCATTCAATCTGGAATGTCGAATTCAATGGGGTAGCATATTTCATTTGCACGCACAGGGTTCCGAATGAATCTCGGGCACCCCATCAGAGAATTTGGAGTTGTAGCAACCAATTGAAGTGCTGATATCTAGTGCAGGCTTTTCGCGACCAGAATTTAGTACTTTTAGCAACTAGAATCTGCTTATAGCGATCAGTTTCAGCTATTTATACCTTGAAATTTTAGTTTTCAGCCCTCATTTTCAAAAGGCGATTTCTCCCTCATCCGAGCTCCAATTTGAGTGATTCGAAGTCGTGTGTGATCGTTGGGAGTGCTGCTACTTGGTTACATTAGAATTTGTTAAGGAACCTTAGTTTGAGTTGAAGTTGAGTTCGAAGCTGCCTTCGCTTGTTTTCTTGTTAAATTTTGTGTAACACCCCATAACTTTTCCTTTAGAATCCGAATCTTTTGTCGTAAATATCTAAGCTTGAACCGAGTGGTATCCTACTTGTACTTATATGTTAAAGTTCATTACTATGAGTGCGAGGTGTATTGGAAGTTATTTAGAGTCATAAGAGGCCTCTAGCACTAAGTTGAGTTCAAAACCTTTCTACCGGTTAAGTTTTTCGTATTATTTCATGAAAGGGTCCACTTCAAATGAACATATCTCCTAGAATATAAGTATTTAGGTGGCCCATGTTCTATCATAAAGATCTTTGAGTTTTTGGTCCAACGCCACTAAGTTTGCATCAATACGAGTTGGGAGTAGAAAGTTATGGCTATTTTACTGAAGCATGTCGGGGCTGGGAAATTCGGCGAGCTGATGGTCAATTCGGTGACTCACCAAATGGGTTTGGCACATCGCCGATTGAGCTCGCCGAATGGACCCAAAAACCTCCAAAAACTGTTATTTTAGGCGATCTGAAGCTCCCACTCAGTGGTTCACCGAATAGGTTGGCGATAAGACCTCTAGGTCATCAATTTGGACAACGAGACTCATTAAAAGGTCATTTTACAGCTCCATGAACACAGCCCCAAGCCCGTGAATGCGGAGAACAAGAACATCCCAAACACACAGAACTCCGTGAATGCGGCCCCAGGCCCACGAACGCGGAGAACAAGGCACCCCACACGCCCCAACCTTCGCGAACGCGGCCTCTGGCCCACGAACGTAGAGTAGACTCCCTCTCTTCTCTGCGAATGTAGAGCCCATCCCGCGAACGCAGAGAGATGGGATGTTTGCACTAAACGATAGCTGCAACAGCTGAGTTTTGGCAACTCCAAAACTCCAACGGGGTGCCCAGAATTCGTTCAGAACCCCGTGCACGCAAACGAAATATGCTACCCCTTCAAATTCAACGTTCTGGACTCAATGGCGCAGTCAATATTTCCACACGAGGTCATTTCGACAAAAAGTGGGTTCCACACCCATTGGGCCATTTTAGCCAATTTCTACCAGAGGCCTCGAATTTTGATCGGAAGCTCCCGGAAGTTCTCGAAGGGTCATTGTAGACAAAACTCAACATTTCAGAACTAACCAAACTGTCAGAATTTTCATCAGAGTGCGTTTACCAAGAATGATGACCGAAATCAACCTTTAGCCAAATTTCGAAGGCTAAAAAGCTAACTGGCCCCAAAATTACATCGGGAACCCCAGGACTCAGGCAAACCATTCTTCTAGCCTAATTTGGCTGCTCCGGAGCTGATGGAATTGTCAAAATTCCCATCTGAGGTCGTTTACCTTAAGTTATGATCGAAATCAACTTTTCAAGGTTAAAAAGCTCCAAAATAGGAAAACAGGCATAAAACTCAAACGAACGACCAGGCAACTGAACAATCAGTGCCAGCAAGTCATAGATGACTTGGAGTTGCTACAGGAACACTCTAAATGAAAGAAAGAAGGCATCAACACAGAAAAGACCTGGAGGTTCATTACAGTGGGTTCCTTCAATTATGGTCAAATTGCCTTGTTTATGGTTTTCTAAGCATGAGTTTGCATTGAATTGCATGATTTAAGAGGAATTCTCATAAATCTATGTGAACCCTATAATTTGTAAGTTATGAGCATGATGAACTATGTAAAGATGAACTTATGTATGTCTCTTATTGTCACGACCCAAGGTACCCCCTAGGCGTGACATGGCATACAAGACCCCGAAAGGCCTCATACAAGCCACTTAGGATACATTCATACAAGATAGTAGAAATTAAAGAGTTCAAAAGATAAAATCACAACAGAGTTGAAGAAAATCAGCGAAAGTCTACATCTCATGTATCAAGCCATCTAACATAATAGAATAGAAATGAAGGTTTGGGACGCAGCCCAGTACAATATCCAAAAGTATAACGGAAAGCAAGAAAAAGTAGCAAGGTTAGGTCATCGGACATAGGAGGCCTCACCAAGTCTTCACTATCACTGGAACTGACTAGCCACAAGTGGGATGAGAAGAACCGCCAAGCCCTACATCAATAGAATCAATGTAGGCAAAAGTATGCGTTAGTACAATCAAGTAACAAGTATGATAGCAATGCACAAAGGGGCATATAAACCATGCTAGAATGACATATAATCATGACATGCAATGGCCAAGCTAAAAACATGATAAACATGAGAAACATGAAGCATAAAGCATATCTCAAGGCCAAAGCAAACTAAATCATCTTTCTATCTTTTCTTTACTTCATCATGAGAACACTTGTTCATTAGTTGTGGGAAAATAGCCTTAACCGACATATAAGACCATGTGAGCTATGAACATGGAATCCGGTGTCTGCCCCACACCGAAAAGGGGTATCCTACTTGCCAAGGTAAGACCATGAACTGCTTAGTTTGTGTCTATCATAGACCATCACCCTATGGTGGAACATAAGTTATGGGACATGGGTAAACGCCACTTGTCCACTCGGTACTAAGCATACTTCCCATGGAATTATCATAGTTCATTTTATCTTAGGTAGACATGGGTAATCACCTCTTTTCTACGTAGTCATAAACTCATTATTAGTAGACTTGGGTAATCGCCGCTTTGTCTATAATAGGGTACATGGGTAATCGCCTCTTGTCCCCTCATTCATTAGAATAGCTCCTTAAGAACATGGGTTATCGCCTCTTGTTCTTCTATTAGTCATGATTTCATTATTAGTAGACATGCGTAATCGCCTCTTGTCTACATTAGGGAACATGGGTAATCGCCTCTTGTTCCTTCATAGAATAGTTCCTTAATCATGGATTCAAGCTTAGTTGAGCAGACGTTTCAACAAGTTATGAATCGTTACGTGTGAGAAAACCTTTCACATTCATAGGTTGAGCATTACATGAGAAACCCTTTCACAACTCAATATTTGCACTAACATATCATAATTTCATACAAAACATGCTTGATTCTATAAACCTCTTTCTTCATGATTCTATCATGTTTTTTCTTCATAAACATACATGAGTTCATAAGTTTCATATTTACATAGCTCATCATGCTCTTAACTCATAAATCATGGGCTCATACGCTTCACCTCAAAACATGCAATTCAATGCAAGCTAATACTTAGAAAGCCATAAATCAAGGCAATTTAGTCATAATTGAGGGAACCCACATAATAGAGGAAAATCATAGATTTTGGTTATCATAGATTTGGTTTATCATTCATCATTTCATAAAATATCCTCTTTTCATCATTCATAGTCTTACATGGAATTCATAGTTTGATATTCATAATCCTTAACTCAATTCACAAAGAGTTCATGCAATTCATCTTTTCTCAATCAACCCACAATCATAAGCATAATCATAAAATTGGGGGATACTTCGCATAAGCTCATGGGATTCATCAAGTAGCATGTAAACCACACTATATCGTGCACAAGCTTACTTTGCCACACTAGATCGTGCACTATCAACCATAACATCAACAATGGAAAGCATAAATAAGAACCCATAAGAATTTGGCAAACCCTAGCTCTCTTGGGCAAGACTATACCTTTGAAAACCTTAAGGAAAAGAGGACCCATTGGAGGAAAGACTCCAAATGGTAAATACTATCATACCTCAATGCCAATGCCTTGAAATAAAAGGGGGATTGATGACCTTGATGAGAACCCTAGCTCTCTTCTTCTCCTTCTTGTTCTTCTAGAGAGAGGAATATTTTGGGAGATGAGAGTTGGAAAATGAAGGGATTAGGGCTTAGAAAATATAAATAGGGCCAATTCTAAGGGACAAAATCATCTAGAATAAGGAATAAACATTTAGGGAAAAAGTCCAAAAAGCCCTTAAATAAAACTGTCGGGGCCAATCGACGGACAGGACCTACAGTCCGTACATCCACTGACGGACCGTCCTGCTCTTGCGTCAATCGATTCAGAAAGTTCGTTTGGACTGAAAATTTGGCTAAGTCTGGAAGGCATTTACGGAACTCATCTACGGCCCGTCAACTGAACTACGAACCGTCCTGCTATTCCGTAGGTCAAGGTTCAGAAACTCAAAATTTCATAAAGTTGGCAGGGCCATCGACGGTTCCCATCTATGGCCTGTCACTCCACCTACGATCCGTAGATGGCCTCCGTCGTCACTGGCACTAGAAAAATTTTAAAACTGAATTTTTCTTTCTTTTAAAAAACTGGAGTGTTACAATATCTCCCCCTTGGAGACATTTTTCCTCGAATGAGAACCTTGATATCCTGAGAAGGGCGATAGACTCGGACTAACAACCCAACCTAGCACGCAAATGCACATATCCGAGGAGGAAACATCAACTCCAAGTTAAAGCATGCTCAATACAAAATTCATGAAGACTTTATTCAACTCATACTCAATGCACATATATCATACTAGACTCTTCATGAACATGCATAAAAAATCAATGAATCATGGAAATCAACTATGACACATGAGAGCAAAAGAATAAACCATGAGGAACTAGGTACCTCAAGCTAGAGGAGGATCAGAAGGAAAGAGATGAGGATAGCGGGACATCATATCGGCCTCGGCCTCCCAAGTAGCTCCCTCAACTAATTGATTCCTCCATAGAACTTTCACGAAAGAAACTTCTTTATTCCTTAACTTCTGGACTTGTCGGTCTAAGATCTTAACCGGAACCTCTTCATAAGAAAGGCTATCCTTAATGCCAAGAGTCTCTATTGGCACTACAGAGGTCTGACCACCAACACACTTTCTCAACAATGAGACATGGAAAATCGGATGCACTGATACCAACTCATTAGGCAATTCAAACTCATAGGCAACCTTACCAACACGCCTCAAAATCTGATATAGGCCTACATAACGGGGACTAAGCTTCTCTTTCTTCCCAAATCTCATTAAACCCTTCATAGGTGAAATCTTCAAGTAAACCCAATCATCAACATCAAATTCTAATTCTCTTCTTCTGACATCGGCATAAAACTTTTGTCGACTTTGTGCCATTTTCAGCCTTTCTCTAATAAGACAAACTTTCTCCATAGCTTCATGCACTAACTCGGGGCCTATCAAAGCAACTTCCCCAATTTCAAACCATCCTATGGGAGATCTATACCTCCTACCATAGAGAGCTTCAAATGGAGCCATACCAATACTAGAATGGTAGCTGTTATTACAAGCAAACTCAATCAAAGGCAAATGAACATCCCAATTACCCTTGAAGTCAATTGCACAAGCTCTCAACATATCTTCCAAAGTTTGGATGGTGTGCTCCGCTTGCCCATCGGTTTGGGGATGAAAGGTCGTGCTAAGCTTAACACGAGTATCGAGGCCCTTTTGGAAAGATCTCCAAAATTGAGAAGTAAACTGTGTACCACGATTGGAGATAATGGATAAAGGCACTCCATGCAACCTAACCATCTCCCTCAAGTACAACCTAGCATAATCTTCCACCGAGTAAGAGACCTTGACGAGAATGAAATGGGTTGATTTCGTCATACGATCTACAACCACCCAAATCGAATCATACAGGCACTGAGTGCACGGCAAGCCAACAATAAAGTCCATGTTCACATCTTCCCACTTCCAAGTAGGAATGTCAATATCTTGCGATAGACCTCCAGGTCTTTGGTGTTCAACATTCACTTGTTGGCTATTATGACATCTAGCCACAAATCCCTCAATATCCTTCTTCATCTCATTCTACGAATAGATCTCCCGCAAGTCACGGTACATCTTGGAAGCTCCCGGGTTAATGGAATAACGAGAACCATGGGCCTCAATCAAGATTTTTCCTCTTAGGTCATCTACATTAGGGACACATAAACGACTATGATATTTGAGCACTCTATCTCCCCCTTGGGAGAAAGCCTCAACGGACTTCTTTAGCACCGCTTCTTTCAATTCGACTAGGTTCGGATCAAGATCTTGCTTAGCTTTCACATCCTGCACATAGGAAGATTCTGAACCATTGTGGACCATAACACCACCATGGGTGGAACCAACTAATCGCACACCCAAACGGGCCAATCTATGAACATCACAAACTAGTTCCTTTTTACCATCCTCAATATGGGCAACACTACCCATTGACATCCAACTAAGAGCACCTTCCACCACGTTAGTCTGTCCAGGGTGATAGAGGACATTCATGTCATAGTCCTTTAATAGCTCAAGCCACCTTCGTTGGCAAAGATTTAGATCCTTTTGCTTAAATACATATTGTAAACTCTTATGGTCGATGAAGACGTCAACATGGACACCATACAAGTAATGCAGCCATAACTTTAGAGCAAACACAACTGCCGCCAGCTCCAAATCATGAGTAGGGTAATTCTTTTCATGCACCTTTAGTTTCCTTGAAGCATAAGCAATGACTTTCCCATTTTGCATAAGTACACATCCCAACCCAATTCTAGAAGCATCACAATAGACTTAGCCGAGGTAAGTCTATCTTTCAACTCTTGAAAACTCGCTTCACACCTTTCGTACCAAGTAAACTTAGCCTTCTTTTGAGTTAGAGCCGTCAAGGGCGAAGCAATTGAAGAAAACCCTTCAACAAACCTTCGATAGTAACCAGCTAAACCTAAGAAACTACGAATATCCGAAGGTGATAGAGGTCTAGGCCAATTCTTAACTGCATCCGTCTTCTTAGGATCTACCTCGACACCTTTACCGAAAACAATGTGACCAAAGAAGGCTACGGATCTTAACCAAAACTCACATTTCTTGAACTTAGCAAAGAGTTGTTGGTCCTTGGGAACTTGCAACACAATCCTCAAATGATCAGCATGCTCTCTATCACTCCTTGAGTAAATCAAGATATCATCTATAAACACAATGACGAGCATATCAAGTTATTGTCTAAACACCCGATTCATCAAATCCATGAAAGCGGCCGGAGCATTAGTCAACCCAAATGACATCACTAGAAACTCATAGTGCACATATCCTGTCCGGAAAACTATTTTTGGAATGTCATCATCCCTTACCTTCAATTGGTGATAGCCCGAACGAAGATCAATCTTAGAGAAATAACTAGCCCCTTAGAGTTGGTCAAACAAATCATCAATTCTCGGGAGAGGATACTTATTCTTGATAGTAACCTTATTCAATTGGCGGTAGTCAATACACATACGGAGTGACCCATCTTTCTTTCTAACAAACAAGACCGGAGCACCCCAAGGCGAAATACTTGGTCGGATGAAACCCTTATACAACAAATCTTTTAACTGCTCTTTTAGTTCCTTAAGTTCTGCCGGAGCCATTCTATAAGGAGGAACAGAGATAGGTTGCATATCAGGGAGAAGGTCAATATCGAAATCTATCTCCCTCTCTGGAGGAACACCGGGTAAATCATCGGGAAACACTTCCTGAAATTCATTAACAACGGGGACTAACTCAAGAGTAGGGGTTTCAGAATTCACATCCCTCACCCTAACAAGATGGTACATGCAACCCTTAAAAATCATCTTTCTAGCTTATAGATAAGAAACAAATTGACCCTTAAGTGTAGAATTTCCCCCTTTCCACTCCAGGATAGGCTCATCTGGAAATTGGAACTTGACCATTTGGGTCCTACAATCAATAGAGGCATAACAAGAATGCAACCAATCCATCCCGAGGATAACATCGAAGTCTAGCATATCAAGCTCTACAAGATCCACATGAGTGACTCTATGGAATAAAGAGACAGAACAATTTCTATAGACTCTCATAGCCACAACAGATTCACCAATAGGAGTAGTGACACGGAATGGATCTAACAACACATCCGGAACAACATCAAACTTCATAGCTACATAAACCATCACAAAAGACAACGTAGCACCGGGATCAAGCAAACCATAAACATCAAAGTGGAAGATTTTCAACATACCGATAACCACATCTGGAGAACCCTCTTGCTCATGACGAGCATGAAGTGCATAGAACCGGTTTTGCTTTTGATTTCCACTAGAACTTGCCGGATTTTGGGGTTGAGCCCTTCGATGATTCTCTCCTCCCTTCATAGCAGCCAGGGGACAATCTCTTACTTTATGACCCGTCTTACCACATCCAAAGCATGCATTCGATTCGGCTAGACAAGTACCCTCGTGTTTCCTCCCACAGTTGGCACAAGTAGGCAATGAGGAGCCACTACCATTTCCTCCTTGAAGCTTAGGGTTAAACACCCTTTCTTTGTTGAACTTAGGAGGGGCATTGGAAGGCCCTTGATTAGAGAACCTTTGCCTAGGCTTAAAACGACCATGTCCATCGTACCTTGAATGAGAGAACCCACCATCACCGGTCTTAGCCCTCTTGAAGTTCCTAGACCTTTCCTTGAGCTTCTCCTCCTCTATTTGTTGTGCATGAACCATGAGGCGAGAAATATCCATATCACTAATAAGCATGGCGGTACGACACTCCTTGACCACCATTTCGGATACTCCCGAAACAAATTTGCTCATTCTTGCCCTAGGATCGGCCACCATAGAAGGAGCATATCTAGCCAACTGTGTGAACTTCAAAGCATACTCTTTCACACCCATACTCCCTCGATGAAGGTTGATGAACTCGAGCACCTTAGCCTCCCTCATCTCAAGGGGAAAGAATCTATCGAGGAAAGCACCCTTGAATTTCTCCCACTCCAGAGGACCTTCATCAGCCACCATCTCACTCTTCCACTGGTTGTACCAAATTTGAGCGACACCCTTTAGTTGGTAGGCGGTCAATTTCGCCTTTTCTGTCGGTTACACTCCCATGATCATCAACACTTTATAAACCTCGTCAATAAACTCTTGAGAATCTTCCTCCACTTTAGAACCGTGAAACTCTGGAGGGTTCTTCCGGGTGAAGTCCCTCACTTTTGACGCCGCCATACCCACATTTGGGTTCATGGGAGCCACAACCTCCCTATTGGCTTGAGCCACCACGGCTTGGGCCAACACCTGAAAAGCGGCCCTGAACTCCTCATTGGTTACTTGCTCGGTCAAAGGATCAGCCGAAACTTGAGGAGCTTGAGGAGGGGTTTCTTGCTCTTCACTCTCTCTCGCATTCCTTCGAGTATAAGATCTTCGATATGCCATATCAAGAAACGCGTAGGATAGGGATTAGGAGAGAGGGGCATATAGAGTAACACTCTATGCACGACTTAAGGATAATGAAGAAGTGGAGTTTCCTAATCATCTTGTGGCCTCTAATTCATAAAAGTGGCCCGCTTCACACTCATTAACAAGACTCTACTCGACGTCGCTTATGAGACATCCTATAATCTTTCTAAAACCTTGTGCTCTGAATACCAAGTTTGTCACGACCCAAGGTACCCCCTAGATGTGACATGACATACAAGACCCCGAAAGGCCTCATACAAGCCACTTATCATACATTCATACAAGATAGTAGAAATTAAAGAGTTCAAAAGATAAAATCACAACAGAGTTGAAGAACATCAGCGGAAGTCTATATCTCATGTATCAAGCCATCTAACACAATAGAATAGAAATGAAGGTTTGAGACGCAGCCCAGTACAATAACCAAAAGTATAACGGAAAGCATGAAAAAGTAACAAGGTTAGGTCCTCGGACATAGGAGGCCTCACCAAGTCTTCACTATCACCGGAACTGACTAGCCACGAGTGGGATGAGAAGAACCGCCAAGCCCTACATCAATAGAATCAATGTAGGCAAAAGTATGCGTTAGTACAATCAAGTAACAAGTATGATAGCAATGCACAAAGGGGCATATAAACCATACTAGAATGACATATAATCATGACATGCAATGGCCAAGCTAAAAACATGATAAACATGAGAAACATGAAGCATAAAGCATATCTCAAGGCCAAAGCAAGCAAAATCATCTTTCTATCTTTTCTTTACTTCATCATGAGAACACTTGTTCATTAGTTGTGGGGAAATAGCCTTAACCGACATATAAGACCATGTGAGCTATGAACATGAAATCCGGTGTCTGCCCCACACCGAAAAGGGGTATCCTACTTGCCAAGGTAAGACCATGAACTGCTTAGTTTGTGTCTGTCATAGACCATCAACCTATGGTGGAACATAAGTTATGGGACATGGGTAAACGCCACTTGTCCACTCGGTACTAAGCATACTTCCCACGGAATTATCATAGTTCATTTTATCTTAGGTAGACATGGGTAATCGCCTCTTGTCTACGTAGTCATAAACTCATTATTAGTAGACTTGGGTAATCGCCGCTTTGTCTATAATAGGGTACATGGGTAATCGCCTCTTGTCCCTTCATTCATTAGAATAGCTCCTTAAGAACATGGGTTATTGCCTCTTGTTCTTCTATTAGTCATGATTTCACATTCATAGGTTGAGCATTACATGAGAAATCCTTTCATAACTCAAGATTTGCACTAACATATCATAATTTCATACAAAACATGCTTGATTCTATAAACCTCTCTCTTCATGATTCTATCATGTTTTTCTTCATAAACATACATGAGTTCATAAGTTTCATATTTACATAGCTCATCATGCTCTTAACTCATAAATCATGGGCTCGTAAGCTTCACCTCAAAACATGCAATTTAATGCAAGCTAATACTTAGAAAGCCATAAATTAAGGCAATTTAGTCATAATTGAGGGAACCCACATAATAGAGGAAAATCATAGATTTTGATTTATCATGCATCTTTTCATAAATATCCTCTTTTCATCATTCATAGTCTTACATTGAATTCATAGCTTGATAATCATAATCCTTAACTCAATTCACAAAGAGTTCATGCAATTCATCTTTTCTCAATCAACCCACAATCATAAGCATAATCATAAAATTGGGGGATACTTAGCATAAGCTCATGGGATTCATCAAGTAGCATGTAAACCACGCTATATCGTGCACAAGCTTACTTTGCCACGCTAGATCGTGCACTATCAACCATAACATCAACAATGGAAAGCATAAATAAGAACCCATAAGAATTTGTCAAACCCTAGCTCTCTTGGGCAAGACTATACCTTTGAAAACCTTAAGGAAAAGAGGACCCATTAGAGGAAAGACTCCAAATGGTAAATACTATCATACCTCAATGCCAATGCCTTGAAATAAAAGGGGGATTGATGACCTTGATGAGAACCCTAGCTCTCTTCTTCTCCTTCTTGTTCTTCTAGAGAGAGGAATATTTTGGGAGATGAGAGTTGGAAAATGAAGGGATTAGGGCTTAGAAAATATAAATAGGGCCAATTCTAAGGGGCAAAATCGTCTAGAATAAGGAATAAACATTTAGGAAAAAAGTCCAAAAAGCCCTTAAATAAAACTGTCGGGGCCAATCGACGGACAGGACCTACAGTCCGTACATCCACTGACGGACCGTCCTGCTCTTCAGTCAATCGATTCAGAAAGTTCGTTTGGACTGAAAATTTGGCTAAGTCTGGAAGGCATCTACGGAACCCATCTACGGCCCGTCAACTGAACTACGAACCGTCCTGCTATTTCGTAGGTCAAGGTTCAGAAACTCAAAATTTCATAAAGTTGGCCGGGCCATCGACGGTTCCCATCTACAGCTCATCACTCCACCTACGGTCCGTAGATGGCCTCCGTCGTCACTGGCAGCAGAAAAATTTTAAAACTGAATTTTTCTTTCTTTTCAAAAACTGGGGAGTTACACTTATGAAGTTAATGATGAATTAAGGGTACTTTGAGAGTGAAGCATCATAGTTTATTTTATGTTAATGTTGTTGTTGAGTTGTGAAAGGAAGTTCTCATATATTACTCAACCCATGAATATGAAAGGTTTTCTCACATGTAATAATTCATAACTTGTTGAAAGGCTTGCTCAACTAACCTTGAATTGATGATTAAGGAGCTATTCTAATGAAGGGACAAGAGGAGATCACCCATGTTCCCTATTGTAGACAAAAGGTGACTACCCATGTCTACTTATGATAATTGAACTATCTAATCTATGGGAATTATGCTTAGCACCGAGTGGACAACTGGTGATTACCCATCTCACATAAATTATGTGCCACCATAGGATGATGTTCTATGATAGACACTAGCTAATGGATCCACGTAAGCTATATGTTAAGTAAAGGGTCCTACCTTGGCAAGTAGGATGGACCTATCGGTGTGGGGTTATACACCGGATTCCATGTTGATAGCTCACATGGTCTTATATGTCAGTTAAGGCTACTTCCCACAAACAATGAACTAAAGAGTTGTTAAGATATTTCTCAAGTAAAGTAAAGCAAAGTAAAGATGTTTAGCTTGCTTTGACCTTGGTTTATGCTCTATGTTTTCTATACCTTATCATGTTTAGCTTTGTCATTGCATGCATGTCATGAAAATGTCCCGTTTTAGCATGTTTTAAATGAGTTTTTGCATGGCTATCATACTTGGTACGTGATTGTACTAATGCATACTCTTGCCTACATTGACTTGTTAGTGTAGGGGTTGGTGATTCTCCATCCACTCGTGGCTAGAGCTTAGTAGAAGAATTATTGAAGACTTGGTGAGTCCTCATCCATTTGAGGACGTAGCCTAGTTGTTCTTACTTTTATGATTCTTTCATTTTGGCATTGTATTGGGTTACGTCCCAAACCTTATTTCCCATTCTTATGTTAGATTGGCTTTGAGACATGAGATGTAGACTTTTCTATGTTCTTAACAGCTTTGATATGACATTGTCTTTTGAACTTTTAATCTCTATGATCTTGTATGTATGTATATTAAGTGGCTTGTGTGAGGCCTTTCGGGGTCTTGTACGCCATGTCAAATCTATGGGGTACCTTGGGTCGTGATAGGTATGGCTTCATTTGAGAATCTTTATGGTAGAAGGTGTAGATATCCTATTAGTTCATTTGAAGTTTGTGAGGTTGCTTTGATAGGGCCCAAGTTGGTCCATAAGGCTATGGAAAAAGTTCGACTCATTAGAGAATGGTTGAAAATAGCTCAAAGTCGACAAAAGTCCTATGCCGATGTTAGAAGAAGAGATGTAGAGTTTGATGTTGATGATTGGGTTTACTTGAAGATTTCACCTATGAAGGATGTCATGAGGTTTGGTAAGAAAGGATAGCTTAGTTCCCGTTATGGTGGTCCTTATCAAGTGTTGAGGCGTATTAGCAAGGTTGCTTATGAACTTGAGTTGCCTAATGATTTGGCATCGGTACATCTACTATTCCATGTCTCTTTTTTGAAGAAGTGTGTTAGAGATCTGACATCTATTGTACCATTAGAGAATCTTGGTATAAAGGAAAGCCTTTCGTATGAAGAAGTTCCGGTTGAGATTTTGGACTGGCAAGTTCTAAAGTTGAGGAACAAGGAAGTTGCTTTAGTAAAAGTGTTGTGAAGGAATCAAATGGTTGAGGGTGCTACTTGGAGGCCAAGGCCGATATTATTTCCCAATCTCCTCATCTATTTCCCTCCGATCCTATCTTAGCTTGAGGTATTTAGCTCCTCGTGGTTCTTTCTTTTGGATTCATGTGTCCTACTCATTCTCTTGTTTCCAAATGCATGCATGTATGGTTTATGAAATGATGTTTTAAGTATGTTTAGCTTGGAGTCAATTTTCCTCCTTGGTTATGTACATTTGATGAAAATTTACATTCATGTTGGGTTGTTAGTTACTCTCCTACTCTCTTCATGCTAGCTTGAGTCCCATTCGAGGACGAATGTTCCCAATGGGGAGATATTATAACACCCAAGAATTTGGTGGGATTGGTTTTGAAGGTTCAAGGCAGGTTAAGGGACATGTCTAGCCCAACCGTGAACCCTCCACGATTGCCTAAACGGCTCGAGAAGAGGTTCACGGCCCATGGAGAGGGATAGGGTGGCCGTTTAACGCCTTCAAATTTTTCCCTCACCTTCACGACCCCCTTTCACGGACCGTGAAGGGCTAAACGGTCTGTGAAGGCCCCTCTCCCTTCAGTTTTTTAAGTCAAGGCTATTTTTGTCATTTCCTATGTGTCTAATACCTAAGCTATGTCGTTTAACCTCTATTCTAAGCCCTATGTAAGTATTTTAAGTCCTAAAACTACCCATTCTAAAACCATTCTCCCAAATTCCAAATTCTTCCCCTAAATTTCTCTCTCTAGCTAAGGAAGAAGAAGCTAGGGTTTTAAGATCAAGTCTCAATTTCACTATAACGTTTGTACTTTCAACCTCAAGGTATGCTAGTATTCACCTATGGAGTTCTTTCCTCCATAAGGTTCCCAAGATCTTCCAATTTTACAAGTTAAATTCTCAATTCAAAGTTAGGGTTTTATTAAATCTTCATGGGATCTTTTCAATTATGGTTCAATTACATATTTTCTATCTTCTAATGCATGAATTGAAGTATTTACACAATTTTGAGATGAATTTATATGAACCCGTGCATGATCCAATATTTTTACTATGAACACATGATGAAGCTTATGAACTATGATCTATGAATTTATAAAGTTATACATGCTTTTATGAAATTGATTTAAATAATTTGAGGATGCTTTGAGATGAAAGTATCCATGTGATTGTGAAAGTTTTTCTCACATATTAATATGATCATGATTGTGAAAGCATTTCTCACATAAGGACTCATAAGGTTGAAAGGTTTTCTCACCTAGGTTGAATTAAATTTTAGGAGCTATTCTAAAAAACTTTAGCTTGGATTGGTTGCTTAATTGTGCCTTTCCATGGATGATGAAATGAATATGATTAATGACTATTCCATGGGATATTACTTAGCACCGAGAGGATATTGATATGGAGGCCCTCCCGTTAGTAGAGGTCAGGTCTCTAGTAGCAATTTTCTTGTCCCTAACTACATGCCCCCATAGGATGTATAGCTAGTTGATCCATATATGCTAGAAGTTTAAGGTTGTTTACTTGGCAAGCAATGACTTCTCTTTTCTGTGTGGGATAGACACCGAATTCCATGTTTTAGCTCACATGGTCTATGTCGGTTAATGATAAACATCCCACAATAATGAACTAAGGTTACTTTCAAAGTATCTCACCAAGTGTTTTAAATATGTTAAGCTCGCATTGACCATGATTTATGACTTCTGTTTTCTAACCTTTTATCTTATGATTTAGCTTGGTCATTGCATGTCATGTAAAGTCCTTTTAGCATGATTTCATAAGTGTTATGCATTGCTATCATACTTAGTACATTTCATGTACAAATGCATACTTGTGCCTACATTGTTTCACTGATGTAGGGTCCGACACTCCTACCTCGCATACTTGTAGCTAGTTGATCTCATTGATGATTTGAAGATCAAAAGTTGGTGAGTCCTAATGTTCCGAGAACCATGACACTTTTATAGCTTTTATTTACTTTAGTTTTCAGAAATTTGTACGTGATGTATGGGTTATGTCCCAACCACTTCTTTTGATGTATTAGATGGCTTGTTGAGACTATGTTAGACTTCCACTTAGTCAAACTCTTTACAATATAAGATTGCTATTGTTGAAATCTTTATTTCTATTTTCTTGTATGATGTATGCTAAGTGGCTTGCGTAGGGCCTTTTGGGGTTCTTATACGTCGTGTTATGCCTAGGGTATACTTTGGGTGTGACATTTGGAAATCGACCTTGACACCCAAATCTAAACACGTCCCCGATGAGTAATTTGGGATCTAACCCTAACACCCGAACAAGGACCTAACCCCAACTCCCGACCCAGGATTACATTTGTTGTGGAACTTGACCCTGACCTAGAAATTCAAATAGGGACACACCTCGATGACAAATCTAGGATTCAACCTTGAGACTCGACCCTAGACGTGACTGTGAATTGATCCAAAACATGACATCTTAAATAGAACTTGATCCCCACCCCGACTCCGGATGTGGACCTGATATTAGAACTTGATCGTCATCCGAACCTAGACCTGGCTACTGAATTGGGACCTGACCCTGACACTTGACTCGGGACCCGACCTTGACTCATGACCGGGACCTAACTTCCTAATTGGGATATGACCCCGACTTCCGACCAGGGACCCAACTATCGAATTGGGACCCAACCCAGAAACCTAATTGAGGACCTGACTTTGAAACAAGAATCTGAACCCGAATATCAATCTGCGACCCAAACTTGAAACTTGATCTTAGACTCGACCTCGACTCTAGACTTGAAACCTAAAAATGACATCCGATTCAGAATCCCAACCTGATACCTGACTCGGGACCCGATCCCTATACCCTTTCTTAACAGTCAATCTAGGTTCTGACCTTGAATCCTGAACTGGGACCTGACACCTAAACCAAGATCTAACCCTAATCAGACTCGATACCTTAGACCCGAGAATTTTTTCTCAAATCGAGATAGGAAGTCAGGGGCCAAATCGAGAATCAAGGGTCAAATACCAAGATTTGTATTGAAAATTGGTACCCAAGACTTCTATTGATGGATCATCATTCCATTTGAGGTGTGCTTTACTTGTAAACTTGAAATGAAATTGATTACATTCATCATTATCACGATCCAAATCTACCTAATCAGCGCCCAATACACTACCTAACTCAAGATAACTAAACCCACATAATTCAACCTTACCATATGGATGAAACCCTAAAAGTTGTGGAAGCCTTTTGAAATCATGTATGCTTTTAAATAAAGTAACAAAGTGATTCATATCCAAAATCATACATGAAGGATTTTATTTAACTAATAGACTTAAAATAAATTAATAATTCTTTCATCTTTTTCATGTACACTCTCATTATTACAACCTGACATAGCCTATCTACTGAACCTCTAGACTAAAGAACAAAACAAAATAATTGGAACAGTTCCCAACATAAATAAATAAGAAATAACATGTTAGATACAACAAAATAAAATTTGTGTCTTAACATATACATTGGAAAGAGAATCCTAATCCTACCGATTTATCACGTGCCACATATCATCCTAAAACATGAAAAATAAAGGGGACCAAAATAAGGTTGAGTTCATATTACTCAATAAGTATCATTTCCTCTCTATAACTAAAGGTTAGGACAATACTTCATCATTACTCGATATAAAATAGAAAAAGTTTACATCAAATCACAATTTCAACATTTGACAAGAAAAATCAAGTGTGAATCTATTTCTAATCAACTTAAGCTTGGAAATTTTCAACAATAAATGTTATGTTTATACTCAAAATGATATAAATAAAAGATTAACTTTCAAAAATAACTATAGTTTAGGCTTAATTAGAGATCTATAGATAAAGTTTGCTTAATTATGATTCGTAGCTACATGTTAAAGGGGAAGAGAGGCGAGAAGGCGAGGGGACAAAAAGTAGGGGTGATCAAAACTAAACCGTAATCGATAAGCCAACCATAAAATTAGCTTATTGACTTATTGGTTTTGTGTTATCAGATAAACAAATTAAAATGTTCTAATTAAAAGTTTATTGGTGCGAGGGTGGATTACTCAATTTACTTATTGGGTAAACCATTAACCCCGTTAAGAGTTACCATACTTATACTTTTATCTTATATATATAAACTAATAAAGAACATATAATACTAACCCAAAAGGTAAAGCCTCATTTAATAATTTGCCATAATATATAATTATATATTGTTAGTCCTAAATTGAAATCTAAAAAGCACATCTAATTTATGTTGTATATATTATTATGATACTATTATAACTATTAATCCTACTAGTAATACTAACCGTCGACTCTTCTGGCTCAGCTTTGGTCTGTGTTTTGGGCTACTCAAGTCTCAAGCTTGATTGCTAATCCGATACATCCCTCGATAACCGTACAATAATTTCTAGTCCCTTACCAAGTTAATTATTATCTTATCGGTTGGATAGTTGATTAGTACATTTAGAAACTGATAGGCCAAATCATTAAGCAAAACTATCCGCCCGATAAGCATCCCTAGCAAAGAGAGGAGAGAGCAAATAGTATTTATATATCTTTTTAATAACTATATATATTTAACTAATATGTATATGTATAAATAAATATAATTTCATTAACAAATACAATTTATCTCAATGAATACAATTGTATCAGCAAATACAATTGTATCAACGTTGTATCAAGTTCAAGTGTATTAATAAAATACAATTTGTATCAATAAATATAATTGTATCAATGTTGTATTTCGTAACAAATTGCATTTGTATTTATGTGTATTTGTATGCATCTATTGGCATGTGTATTTCTATTTGTATTTATTGACTTGTATGTTTGTATTTTGTATCACCGAAAGAGAGCATTTAGTTGTTACCATGTTGTATTCATTTGTTGCCATTTGTATTTGTTTTCACCTATTGCCATGTGAATTTGTATTTATATTCCCCTATTGTCATGTGTATTTGTATTTGTATTCATTTGTTGCTATGTGATTTGTATTTGTATTTGTTGTCATGTGTATTTGTATTTGTATTTATTACTTTCTGTGTATTTGTATTCATCTGTTAGCATGAGTATTTATATTACGTATCAGGGCAACTCCAACCCTACTCTCTATTTTTCTCTCCAAATATAGAGTTCTCTGTTTTTGTAGACAACTAACTCCAATCCAATTCTCTATTTTACTCTCAAAAAAGGAATTTTCTCATCTCTCCTCAATATTATATTATTATTTTAATTTCATTTTTATTTTCTTATTTCATAATATAAATCATTTATTTTTATTACACATAATCACCATATATAATCTTCATGAAATTTAAAATTTTATTCTTTTCAAATTCTTTATTTTATATAAAATTATATTTTATTCTAAATTTTTAAATAACATAAATTGCAAGAAAATATTATATAATATACATATTTATGGACAAGTCAAATAAAAGTGAAATCATTGATGAAATATAATTACATAAACTTTATATAAATACTCAACTTTCAATATTATTATGTTGCTCCCATCAATGTTCTATTAATGCATTACAAAATTCAAAATGAGCAGTTTTTTCTTAATTTTTATATGTCTAGCTAAAAATTGTACAAACCAAAAATTTTCATTTAAATTATATGCATTATTCGCAGTGAAAATCATAATAATTTTAAATTATATCACTTAAAGTGACTGTGTCTGACTATTAATTAAGGTTTCACGAGCTCTCCCATCATGCTACGATGATATTGCCTACCGAGTAGGAGACGGTTCATTGCTTTTTTCGAGCTGCAGATTGAGACCGAGTCCATGGTTTCAGTGGGCAGTTCCATCTTTGATTTAATTGACCATGCATGTACTATGGAGCAGCTCCATCGTGAGGCCCATGGGGGCAACGACAAGAGGGTCAGCATCAAGGCAGCTACAACGGGTCCCATTCTAGGCCTAGGGGCTCCTATGACAGGCCTCGCCAGTGGTTTCAGTAGGGTCAGTCTAGGCGGCCTTTTCATGCCTCACTTCATGCTTCAAAAGGTGACCAGTACAATCAGGGTGATGCTAGCATGGGTAAGAGTTCAAGGGGTTCGCAGTCAGGTTCTTCAGGCCGTGGTGGCCACTATTTTGTGGGCCAGCCTTCACAGGGTCGCTATGACTATGGGGAGCATGATCATTGGTCCAAGGACTATCCCTGGCGTAAGATAATTGCACCTGCTCCACATCCAGTGAGACCAGTTGCAGCGGTAGCACCTCCAGCTAGAGACGGTACCTAAGGTCAAGATCGTAGAGGTTGTTATCAGGGAGCTCGGGGTGGACCCTAGGGAGGAAGGTCTGGCGGTAGGACTGACGCTCAAGGTAGAGGCTGATAGGCTCATTTGTATGCAAAAGAGAAGATTCAAAAACAAATCGTATCAACTAAAAGGATCTCATGATTGTAGATCTATTAATGAAAGCTTGCAACATAAGAAATTGAAGGAATACGTACATATAATTATGAGTCTTGATTATACTTTTGACTGTTACGCTTATGATGTTTTGATACCTTGAATTTAATTATGTACTTCTGATATACATTCTTGTATTCCTATATTTCTCATAAAATTGTGTTCACAATATTGTTTTGATATATTGTAGGATAAGTCTCAACGAGATATTATTGTGGACCATAATGTTAAATATTTTTTAAAACTTACGAACATGGTAGGATAAGTTGCTTCTGTTGTATATACGAAAGGGGATTTTTAGCACGAAATAATGTTTAACCAACGTAACTCGCATACGTGATTTATCTTCATATTATGGTATGTATGATGGACTACATCTAAGAAATTTGATTTTTGAGAAACCAATAAATATGTCCTTAAACATTGGTGTTATGCACTCATTGGGCCAAGGAGAAAATGTTATACTAGTTTATGTGTAACCCAATTAATACAAAGCCCATAAGTAATTTTTTAATGAAAAATAAATCTCATATGTTAGATCAGTTACTTGATGGACGTACCAGATTAATCCTAAACATCTATAAATTGATCCTCCATCCATTAGGGTTACCACACATTCTCTACACTTTTTCATCACTGACGACGGCTAGGGCAAGGAGATAACCAATTTTCCAACCAATCTTTGGCTAAATTAATCTCATCGGGTATGCTTTCTATCAAAAATTTTATGTGAGATTATTATGTTCAGAATCTTGATTTGTATATCGAATATATGTGATAGTATAAACTTTGTGCTTGAAGTTTATGTTTACAAAAAAAGTTTATGGAATTAAAGAAAGGTCAAATAAAATCTTTATGACATCTTTATGGATAAAAACTCTGATGAAATATTTTCTTACATTGTTAAGGCTATTCACTAAGAAAAGGTATTACTAATCAAATAAATCTCTATAAGACCTCTTAAAAAGAAAATTACATTTCTCTAATGAATTTATTAAAGGTGCACTATCAATCAATCTAATCATGCTCTCTAAATTTATCATATCATGCAAAATAAAAAAAATAGCTAACCGTCAAGATCATCCTCCAACATAATTAATTAATGACATACAATCTAATTCATTTTCTTACTTAGCCTATTATTAAATGAGTTGTATTTTTCTAATTGTACTTAACCATTTTAACTTTACCCCATTCAGTTTTAAAACAACTTATTTTAACAATTTAATTTTGTTTCAATATATTTGATATTAAACGAATAACACAAATCATTATTTTTTTCCCTTCAAACATTGACGATCGCAATGCTAAATAAGCAAGATGTATAAGAAAAGATAAATAATAATATATTTAAGTAGTTACATTTATGATTAAAGATATTGAATGTTATTCTTAAAACATGTACAAAAATGTTACTAACGAAAATCAAAATCAAATTTAACTCACTTTCTTCATTTATGTTGTCAATAATAAAGGTGAAACTATGTCAGAGGAGTTTGATCGAAATCAGAAGATAACCTCATTGATTGGAGAAAAATATTCATTGTTGATGAAAGTTGAAATGTTAGAAACACCTCACAGAGTTGAACTAGAAGACAAGGAGAGAGAAATTTGGAGCTTAAAGCAGAAGCTTGATGAACTAGAAGGCACTGTGCAATTTTACAGTGGTGTATTAGGAGGAAAGGAAAGGGAAATGAGGGACATAAAGAAAAAGCTTGAGGAACAAGATGACAGTAGCTGGAAAAGGAAACAAGGTTTGCTTTACACAATAAAGTATGAGTTGATGAAGATGCAGATTAATAACTTGCAAACTAAAATCTCTGAATTGGAAAACAAATTGGGGATGCAAGACAATGCAGTTTCTCAAAGGTTTATTGATGAGAACAAAGAAGTTGGCGAGCCATCTGGTGTAAACATAAATTGATGTGCGTTTGTATTTTATTATTGCTCCGGTAGAAGTTTTGCTGAATTATTGTTTTCCTTAAGAGAACATTTTATTGAACAAGACCATTTAATAAATACGTAATTGCATTTTTATTGAATTTAAATTAGTAGCAAAAAAAAAGAAGCTATTAAGTTAAAAATACAAGTTAAATTATTGAAATACACCCATTACACGTCTAAATTATTGAAATCCATCAATTACACGTCTTATAATTCCTTTTTTATATATTTGAATGAGTAAACTTTTGGCATTTGTCCATTACAATTTTTTGTTGAAATGTTTAAAAGTTTTTCCAAAAACATATTTGTTTATGTTTTTTTCTTTACAGGGAGTGTTTTCAAGAAATTATGAGAATCTTTTTATAATAATAAAAGTTATTTATTTATACATAATCTACCTTACTCCTTCAAATATTATACATATTTCTACACGTATTTAAGCCATGCAAATCTTATTTTCTTATATTTTTCACACTCATAAAATGACAGTTTTGTGTACTAAATCTCCTCCCATGTGAGGGATCAAAGGAAGGATCAAACCACAAGGATCTATTGTACATAATCTTACCATGCATCAATCATATTATATACTAAAAAATTCTCATTAGATTGTACATCTATTTTGAGATATTTGAAACATAAAATAATTTTATCTACTAGGTTAAGGGAGGGCTATATATTATGCGGATATACTCAAACATTTTCAAATAAAAAGCTATATCAAACTAAACTAGTGTTTGACCATAGATTTTGAGAGTGGATTTTAAATTTATTTTGTAATATCTATTTGGTAATAAAATTTGATTAGATTTTGAAAATCTAATCTTCAAAAATTTTCAACTTTCCAAAAAACTACCTCATACTAATTTATGACGTTTGGAGATATCCACTCAAAAAATTCTAAATTATTTTAGTAACGTACAGTACACGTCCAAACATGACTATAAATTTCTAAAATCACAACTTCAAAAACTCAAATTTTCAATTTCAAAATATATGGTCAAATGGGAGTTAAATATAATTATTTATTTCTTTTTTTAATTTAAAAAGTTCTTAAATAGGGGGGGAGGAAGCCTTAAGTAGAACGCCCTAGCTAACATGCTCCTCGACACATTTTCAGGTCCTCTTATCACGGTGTCACGCATAGAAAAAGCCTAGTCTTCGCCCCTATGCACTACATAAAAAAAAACATTTAGTGGCAATAGATTTTCCTTTTAGCGATAATAATTTTTACCACAAAAATATAGTGACAATTGAGTTAATTTTGTTGCATCCAAAGAAGCTAAATATAGAGTGATGATTATAAATACCTATATTTATTATTGCCGCTAATTATAATATAGCGACAATTATATTATTAACCGCTAAATAATTCCTGCAAAATCATTTATTTGATGTAGTGGGAGCAGAATAGGTGAGTAGAGATACTACAGAGAACTATCATACACATTCATCTCGGAAGTATTATTTCGCTCCAATGTGAAACAATCTAAAAGTTTAACCCTCATGTTGTGACCTATGATAAAATCATTTTTGGAATATGGTCATTAACTACTGTACGTGAAATTTACCTGGAGCTATGTACCCAATAGATCCTTTAAAAGTTGTAGAGCTTGTCTAAATTCTACAAGTGGTTTTATCAGTCAGATGTAAGAATCTTGCCAATCAAAAATCCCCAACATGGGAAACCAATTCATTGTCAAGGAGAATGTTGTTTGGGTTGAGATCACAATGAACTATTGATATTTGACAATAATTCTGAAAATAATGAATTGCACTAGCAACATCAATAGCAATATTGAGCCTTTGTAGGAATCCCAACCTTCTTGACTGAACATGTCATGACCCGATTCTTCTAGTCACGATGGCACCTACTATAACCCACCAGTAGTTAAGTCAACTCGTAACCTAGAACAATAAATAATGAGTATAAGGGTAGACGTAAGCGGAAGCACAACCTAAACAACAAACTGAGATAAGAGCAGAACAAGCCAAAACTATATACATAAAAGATCCCTCCCAGAACCTTGAAGTCACAAGTATAGAGTTGTGCTAACAAAAGAGTACAAGTCCCAAATGTGGACCAAAAATAAAGCTTGTCTCAAAATACAAAAGACTAGCTATACAATTTACAGAAGGAGATAGGCAAGTCTAGGACACCAAGTGCTCACCCTCGCCTCCGATCCAAAAGCTATTGCTAGTAGCTGGTACAAGGACCTACATCACGAAAAAGATACAAAGTGTAGCATGAGTACCAAACAAAGGTACCAAATAGGCATCACGGGCCGACTAAGCAACATAGGTAAAAACAATTTGAAAAGATAGAATCTAGACACACAAAGAGGTCAAAGCGGATAAGAAAGAAAGCATACGAGCATACTGAAAGTAAATCTAAGTATAGATAAACTAAACCAAACAGGACCCCATAAGCCCAGAAGGTACACTCGTGCGCAAGTTTTTAAAAAAGCCAAATGGACCCCCATAAGCCCGATAGGTACACAAAATAGATAAGTCTACTAAGACAATAGCACCATGAACCAAAACCTGGGCTCCCAGCCCAAGTAACCCTCATATCTAGTTGACTCCCAGCCCAGATAGCATGAATGACAATCAATCTAGGCCACCCAGCTAGCCAGTCCACTCCCAGTCCAGCTAGCAAGAGTGAACCAGGGGCGTGTCGACTCCCAAGAGGATCTCACATATCAAGGCCGCCCAGCCAGCTAGTCCACTCACAAGGGAGTAAGCCACCCAGCTAGCAAGAGCAACCCAGGGGCATGTCAACTCATAAGAGTATCTCAAGTAGGCTCTAAGCCACCATGGATCGACGTCCACTCACAAGAATCACCAAAGGATCCAATCCTGAAACACTTCAATTACAAGAAAGCACATAACCTCCGGTATCGCATCAGAGCCGAAGAGATAGGGAGAGAAGAAAGAAAGTCTATAAATCCACAAAAATGCCTCGACTAAGGCTCATACTATTAGACCCAAGCCTACTATTTCAGTTTACATGGATCTAGTCCGTTCAAATGACGTCGGAGATGAAACAAGGCTACAAGGCTCGCGAGTCTAATGCAATATTAGTCTATCCTAGAATAAGGCTGAACATGCTCCAAGTATCGATCAACAACGCAATTAAATCACAACTGCATGCCACAACACACATAACACCAAAGCTAGCATGGTACTTATCTCAGAATAAGTGCGGTCAGCCCTAAAACATGGTATCTAAGAAGAGAAGTATGAATAACTAGGTACACACCCCCAATTCACTCCAATCATCATGAGTTTACGCATTCAAGCTCAATCTAAATAGAAAGGAAGTCGTAGCCTACCTGTAGGCCGACAGCGCGCTCTCCAATCAAAAGACCAGAGCTTTTCCATTCCGAACAGCCTCTGAATGCTGCCACACTATAAAAAAATAGGATCACAACATTAGTACGGTTGTTTAGACACCAAAAACACATAAAATGGAAATGGACCAATTTTAGAGTCAAACAGAAATTATGGGACCCACACTGGAATTTCTAGAATTGTCTCCATCAAGAGGTTCTAAACTATGCCCAAACTTGTGTTCCAAAATTGAATACAATTCGAGGCTCGAAATCGGAAAAACAAGCAATCATGCAAACAAGACAATAACTAAGCTAAGGCATCCTAAATACATGCAAATTCACCTCGAACAGAGGTTCTTCAACAGCTTCCAATCCAAAACCCAAGCAGCCACGCTCCCAACGATCACCCAAGACTTTGAATCACTCAAATCGGAGCTCTAACAAAGGAGAAATCGCCCAATCAAAACTCAATAAAAGATGAAATCACAACCAACTCTAATATAAGACACTGCCCGACCTTCGCTTAAGAGGCCATAAATGTCGCTTAAACGACAGGACTCAAAAAGGCGGGCCTCGCTTTTGCGAGCTCCTGGCCGCAAAAGCGAGCCTCCAAGGCTTAAGCGAACCGAGATCACAAAAGTAAAGTCCGCAAAAGCGGACACAGGGTCGCTTTAGCGACAGTCGCCTGACTGGCTAGCCTCGCTTAAGCAGAGACATGTCGCATAAGCGGCATTCGCTTAAGAGAACCCAGGGGCGCAAAAACGGCTACACCAGAACTCAGGCACCAGAAATTTTCAACAAAGTCCTCTAGCTCCGCACGAGGGCTTGGGATTAGTTCGAAACCCCGTACATGCAAATGAAATATGCCAACCACTCTAATTCAACATTCCAAACTCAACGAAGCAGTCACAACTTCTATACGGGGTCATCTTGATGGAATATGGGTCCCACACCCAAATCTAATTTAAGCCAAAATCCATAAGGGGGCTCGAAATTAGCCCAGGAGCCTTAGGATCCAAACGAAGGGTCGTTCTAGGCCAAACTCAACATTATGGAGCTAACCGCACATGTTGACTAAAGTCAAACTTAGGCCTTAACTTAAAAGTTAAAATGGTTATTCGTATAAACTCGCACTGAAAGTCTTGAGAGTCCTGTTGACTATGCTACTACCTTAAAATGACCCTTCTAAAGCTGATGGAATCGTCAGAATTCGATTATAAGGTTATCTTCTTGAACTTTTTATCAAAAATGATCTTTCAAGGTTCAAAAGCTCCAAAACACAAAAACTTGCACAAACACTAAATGAACGACCAGGTGACCAAACGATCAGTCTTCGCAAGCTATAAAGGACTTGGGGTCGTTATAGGAACACTCTAAATGACGAACATGAGGCATAAGTACAGACTGATCTGGAGGTCATTAATACATCCATTACTAAAAATGGCTTTCATCTCTGAAAGTAAGAGTCAAAAGTACCTGAAGGCTCAAACAAGCCAAGAAGCTGCTCCCACATATCATGCTCGATCTCCCAGGTAGCCTCCTCAATTGGACGATGCCTCCAACGGAACTTAACCATAGGAATGGATCTCGAACACAACCGCCACACATCTCTGGCTAGAATGGAAACTATCTTCTCCATGAAAGTCAAACGGCCATCCAACTCTACGAAATCATACTGGACCACATGAGACTCATTAGGAACATATCGGTGCAACATCGAAACATGGAAAACTAGGTGGATAGTTGAGAACACTGGAGGTAAAGGTAGCTCATATGCAACCTCTCCAATAGTCAGGAGGATCTCAAAAGACCCAATATAACTGGGGCTAAGCTTTCCCCGCCTCCCAAATCTCGTCACGCCCTTCATGGGTGACACCCAGGGGAATACGCTATCATCAACTGAAAACCTCAAAGGCCTCTACCTACGATCAGCATTGCTCATGTGCCTACTCTGAGCTTTCCGAAGTCTGTCCTAAATCACCCTCACTTGGTCAAAAGCCTCCTGAATTAAGTTTGTACCCCGCAGTCTAGGCTCAATGGACTCAAACCAACCAACTAGAGAGCGACAATGCCTACCATATAATGCCTCGAACGGGGCCATCTAAATGCTATAGTGGTAGTTGTTGTTGTACGGAAACTCCGCCAAAGGCAATAACTGGTCCCAATAACCTCCAAACTCCAAAACACATGCCAACAACATATCCTCAAGGAACTGAATGGTATCCTCTAATTGACCATCAGTCCGCGTGTGAAAGCTTGTGCTAAGGTCAACGCAAGTGTCCAACTCCTCCTAAAAGGTCTTCCAAAAGCTAGAACTGAACTGAGCACCCCAATCTGATATATAATAGAGATGGCACACCATGAAGACGGACCACCTGTCGAATCTAGATATGGGCCAACCTCTCGGTGCTGAATAAAGACTGAATAGGGAGGAAGTGTGCTGACTTGGTCAATCAATCAACGATGACCCATATGTTGTCAACACCTCCAGAAGTCTGAGGTAAACCTGCCAAAAAGTCCATAGTGATGTGATCTCGCTTCCACTCTGGATTGGATAATCTCTGAAACTCACCACTAGGTCTCATATGATCGGCCCTCACCTGTTGAGAACTCAGGCAATGGGACATATAGTCTACAATAGCTCTCCTCTTTCCGCTCCACCAATAATGCTGCCTCAAATCATGATACATCTTTGTGGTGCCCGGATGGATAGAGTATCTAGAATCATGGGCCTCCCGAAGTATCACCTAGATGAAATCCCTAACTCTCGAAATACAAATACGGCCTGCAAACCTCAAAACCCCATCTAAATCCAAGGTAACCTGGCCAGACGTGATGGCACTTGTCTTATCCCACCAAAAAAAGTCAGCCTAAAACCCAACTAATATAATAAAGTGTGGAAATAAACTATAAATAAAAGTCTTATACTTTAATATAATGCAGAAATTCGTAATCGACTTAAATATACCCCCAAAACATAGTTGTCACATGTATACCCTCTAATGTATTACAATGGATTTGAAAGAAAAACACAAGTCACAAATGATGTTGTCACTAAAGTAGAACAAGATCATAAATAGGAAGCCTGACAAACAGCCACCTCACAAATCTACACAGGAAGCCTCGGAAAAGAAGAGAATAAAAAGTATCACGAAAATCCGGGCTCGTAACCTACAAAAAATCTAGGAGCAAAGGGTGAGTACCAAACCACACGGTACTCAACAAGCAAACTCCTAAACACAAGCTAAGGGTATGGAATACGGGTACTCCTTATACCCCAACCGAACCTCCACAACTACAACCTGCATAAAAACCAGCCCAACCTAATAGTTCACAGTTTACATATCACATAGTTCAACCATATCACTTCAACAATTACAGATCAGCAACACACAACATTAAGTTTACCAATGATAAAGATGCACAATGCCATGAAATGCAATGTCAAGTATAGTGATGCATGTCTGACCTAACGATACACAGCCGCTGTCTCTCAGTCCGGGACCCATGGGGGACATATCTGTCCATCCATCCATTGCGGTGTGTGACACGACCCTCGATAATAAAATCTATAGCGGCGTGCTACACATCCCTTGATAATAAAATTCATCGCAGTGTGCGACACGTCCCTCGAATCATAATATATGTCGCGGCACGCGACACGTCCCTCGAAATGGTACATCCTCTTTAATTTCTTATTCTTTCTCAATTCACATAACACTTGTCAAAACGATATCTCAGAACCAATGCAAATAACATGTTCACAAAAATAATGAGGAGATGCCCATTTTCATAATAATGCACACTTCACAACAAGACAATCTTGATACAACATTAACAATGAATCAATAAGCCTTTCAAACCATTCTCAATATATCACACACCAATAATTAATCACATTGCCTTTTATTGTCCCTTTTTCATCATTAAAATTATTCAATATGGACAAGTCAACCCATCACCAAGTCCCATTACTCCCCAACACATACCACAAGGAAATACATGAATTCTATACACTTAACAAGGGTTGAGAAATCCACTTGCCTCAAACGATCGAACAATTACTTTGGGACTTGAGCCTTCCCCTTTCGTTTGGCTTCCAAGTCAATGCAATCTATTCATATTAATAATGCCAATAAGATTTTGTAACTAACAACACCCACATTACCATATGTCTAGCCTAGACCCAAGAACTCACCCAAACCTAAAATCAAGTTCCTAAATCTTGATGCCAATTAACATATCAACTCTTTCAATTTTCTCCAAATTTCAAGCCTAGGGTTAAGTTTCAATTCATTCAAGTATCATAAATCTAATGGTATTCATATAATACAATACACCTAATATTAACTTACATATGTCAATAGGTTAAAATAGGAACCATAATGTGACAACCATGAACAATTCCGACTGGAAAAATTAATACATGAAAGAAAAATCCAGTAACCTCTAGTAATGAAATTATATTTTAATCCATTATCACATTCATTCTCCTAAACTTCTTAATGATTACTATCATTGTCAACTAAAGCCTAGACCCATATTTTCTCCAATTTTAATCCATGAAACGTTATACAGTAATCCAATTTCCAAATCTTCTTGATTCAAACCCACTTCCTTGTTTCTTTTTTTTCTTTTTACAATCAAGTATAATAATAATAAAATAATGATAATATGACATCTATGCATATACATCAACACATTGATTAAGGCATATTAATGCTTACCTGCTGCAGTTCATTGGCCATCTGATTGTGCCAAGGTTATGTCGCCTCCTTCGGAGATTATTATTTTTTTAATAAAAAATGATCTAAAATAATATAGGGTATTAACTTTAAATTATATTATATATGGACCTAGCCCATTAACCATAAACTAAATTAATTATTTAAAATTACCCATTAATTAAATATATGTAGTTAAAAGAGTAATTCAAAATTAACATTTAAAATTTACGAAAAGAGTCTTTTATGAAATAGAGAGGACTAATTTTCAAAATAACTTAACGGGTCATTACATTATCCACCACTAAAAACCATGTTCGTCCTCGAACATAAAGAAGGAAGTAAGAATAACTAAATTTACCAAAAGTCTGGGTTATGATCTTCCTGAATTGGTGTTCATCTCACCAAGTAAGCTCCTCCTTAAAACAATTCCATCAAGATCAACTACTAAGAACTTGATTTTCGAATCAAACTTTGGTAGATCTACAAATCAGGAGTGATTAATAAGTCACAAACTAACTCATGAACCCAATCTGAACTGAAACCCTCTAGACCATAACACAACCGTTAGGACGAATCTTTCTCACATAATCACGATAAAATTCGAAATCAATATTGGCTACCACTAGAAGTGAACCTGAACCAACCACCACACACATAATGCACAAATCATCACAGATCTTATCAAGATTCCTTTCTCACAACATAATCTTTCACGAGCTTAAGCTATAACAATCTAACCTTTAGACATCGGGTACTCATCAAGGGAGAATCAAATTTATCTAACCCAAAGAAGGAAATGATCTCGTAACCACCCAGCAAGCGATACACCCAAACATACAGAACCTCTAACAACGCTGTCAGAATGTTAGATCAGTACCCTTAGAACGGTAAAACTAGACCATATGCTCCACACATTCAATCACACATATTCAGAACGTGACCTCGATGACGAGATGAATATTAAGACTGTCAGACAATTACAAATATCCATGATAGCTCTCCTATAAATTCTCATAAACAAGGTGGCATGTGTGGAACTACTAGAAAACTTCAACTACCTCAAGGCAATACAAAATCTGCCATATCTGAAATGACCAAGTCTGCACAAACATCCTACCCTACCAAGAGGACATTGCAGGATCGGTACACCCGATCCACCAGTAGGGATCCACCCACAAAAAGTGAAAATACGCATGGGCATAGGTAGTGAATCATACTCCAAATCATGTTCAGAACAAAATAGGTGGTCATATAAGAATGTATGGAACCAAGATCAAATACCACAAGATACTCCTTCCATAATGACCATATAAAACATTTTCATTCATCTGAATCTATCTCTTTATTTTTTTTAGCTACCCACAATCAACCAGTCTGGTCCCCATTACAATCGTACACATACTCGATTTATCAAACCCCACATACTCCTCACAGTATTCCACTGAAGCTAATACTCTTAATACTAACAGAACATTATATCCACACTGGTCATTTACCTTGCCCTCAAACCGTCACTAGTATCAAAGTCTTCTTAGCAATCAAATTGTCGCCTCCAAAAATTTCAAACTATGGCTCCCTCTCTTTCCATGCAAGCATTCTATGACAATTATGGGTCCCACCCAAGGCTGATAGCACTAATTCCAAGTCTGATAATACTTTCTCATCGATATAAAGCTATTGAATCACACCCAATGTCAACTCCACACAATCTTTCACATTCCAAGCTTCAACTATAATTCAAACCATCATATAACCCATACCAACACTTAGAGAAATTCTTGGCCACCCCAATAATTCTATATACTATGAGCACATAACCTCTATTTACTATCAAGTGTTAATGTAACAACACATCACATCAGTTTGTGTAGTCCCATTTAAAAGAGTAGTTTCAGTCCCCTCGAAATCCTCAATAACCATGTATAATTGTAGGTTCATACTGTTGCGCATCCATAAGTCACCGACCATATTTTGAACAATTTAGTCCCTCATAACAACACATAATCTTACACACATCATTGTTTTTCACCCAAATCAAAACCCAATATTCATAAAAGTTGCTGATAAATTCCTAGTAAGTCTGTGTCGAACCATTTAACATCTCATAGTCATATCTAAATTCAAAGGAAAATTTATACAACCTTCAACTCCGAACCAAAGGTCTATACGAGAGGTCTTATTCCTTCACCTTTCTTAAATTCTTTCCATAACACAATTTCAAATTCCTTAAACTCTTCAATATACTAGACTCTTGTTCCTTTCATTGACTCGCTTACCAATCTTATCCTTTGACCAACAACCTATAACATTTTATCTCATACTTTAAACCTAAAACTTTAAGTGAAACCCTTCCTTAGGTCATTTAACAATCAAAAGTGACAAACTTTAAAACCCAAACCCTGCACAAGTACTTCAAAATGCTCATACCGATGTGATTAATCATTTCTTACCTTACTAATTCATACCCTAACTAAAAATGCTACCATGAACATATGCTTACAATGAAAAACTTTAATTCTGAATCCAATCGTGTAACCCAATACTCTTAACTATCAACATTATTTCATACCTTGAAGATTTTTATAAATTCACGTATCTTAGCTTATCATTGATTGCCTTTCCATCGATCTTATCATATTCTTTGCTAAAATATCAATTGTACACTTTACCAAACTCAAAACCACAAAAAAAGCTTATGACCACACAGGAATCAAACATCTATAGACTCCTTTCTCGGATCTTATCCAACAGTTTTTAACCAATATGATGAACCCAAGAAACTATTACCATACCCAGAACAAGATAGATGAAACCACACATCTCTGAACCCAATTCTTAACCTTATAAAGATACATCTTTGGCCCTTACAATTAGATCATTGCTCTCACCTCCTTTCAAAGGCTACACTACATCCTACTAATTCTTTCCATTTATGACTCTAGCTTCTTTCAATTCTATTCAAGCGGTGTTTCAACACATCCTACAACTTTCCATACGACCAGGCTACTCACCAAATAGTAGCAAATCACAACCTTAAATACTCACAAGTCGTCATTACCATAAAAAATTCGTTTAACCAACAATCCTTATCATATAGTTGCATCTCAATCACAATTCATCACAAACTCTTATTACCATCATGCTCGGTTAGAACTTGCCATCACCACGAAGTCAATCTTGTCATCGACATGACACCTCAAATCCAGTTATACCAACTAAATCCAAAGGACTCACTCAATTTTATATGCCCTTTCTTAGTAAACTCCTTAATTGCTTTCACACAAGTATACTCGTTGGAAACTTTCTTTACACATAAGCTTTTTATTTCGATATCGATCCACTCCCTTAGAGCTTACGATGAAATCACTAATCCTCATTTAGAATCATCGGGATACACTTCACAACCTAATGCATTAATTCCATACCAAAGATCTACCACTAAAATCTTCCTTATAAACACTTTTTAAGTGAAGCATCCATAGTAATAAGCTGGTTAGTTTCTCAAATGTGAATGCAATATCATATCTCATTATATGAACATATGACACAATTGATAAATCCCTAAGTAGTTAGTATTCACACTTGACAATCGACGTATCCATTTCCATATATCACTAGTACCACACCGTGAAAGTCCGTTAGATCCACCACTAGAACACATCATACCTACCGCGAAGATCGTACCCAAATAGCCCACACATTTCTACCTATTGAATAACTGTAAAAGATTATCAAATCCATTTCGTGTCTAGCCCAATCGATATGTATTCTTTCTTAGATCAGGTTGATAGCAGAAGCAACGTACTCCATAACTCTAACCAACTAAGTCTCGATACTATTGTAGTAGTCGTATCATGACCCTCTTTGATATACACTCAATCTATGAAATCGTAGTTGAGTTTCTGATCTCAATAGGTGCAACATCATTCTCATAATTCGCTAAGCAATCCATACATGTTATCATAACTTTACTAACTGTATTTTTTGAAGTCACAGTGTTCTTTATCTAGCCATCCCTTTATTCATTCCACTTTCAATTGTCGAACTACTCTAGATATCATCTATACCACACAAGTATTGTTACGCTGCTGGGGAACCTAACCTGAAAAATATAACATGCTCAAGAAGTATCTCAAACCATTGTCCAACCTCATCATTAAAATATCCTCAAAATGCATCATCGAGGCATCACCTTACTCAACCCTTTCAAATCATTAAACATTCCGAATTTGACCAAGCATCCTTTCCATAAGCCTATCACACCCACCTTAGTGCCAGATCTATCATCTAATCCATACACAACATACCAACTACCCATATGAAGGACCACGCATGAGTCATCACTATAAGTGAGAAAGAATGGAATTAAGCGATAAAAATCAGACAGGACCAAGGACGCACGATAGAGATTCCAAAAGTGAAGATTTTTCCTAAAAGTCACCATAGCCTCTCGAAGATAAGCAACAGACGTCTCCGCCCCAATCCTCGAGACTCTACTAGACTTGGCTTGTACACACGTGAGACCTATGAACCTGGGGCTCTAATACCATTTTGTCACAACACAAAAATAGACGTGATGGCACTTGTCTTATCCCACCAAGACAAGTCAGCCTAAAACCCAACTAATATAATAAAGTACAGAAATAAACCATAAATAAAAGTCTTATACTTTAATATAATGCGGAAATTCATAATCGACGTAAATATACCCCAAAAACCTGGTTGTCACGTGTACAGGGCTCTAATGTATTGCAATGGATTTGAAAGAAAAACACAAGTCACAAATGATATTCTCACTAAAGTGAAACAAGATCATAAATAGGAATAAGTAGGTCCACCGAGATGACAAACAGCTACCTCACAAATCTCCACATGAAGCCTCGGAAAAGAAGAGAATAGAAAGTATCACGAAGATCCGGACTCGTAACCTACAAAAAAATGTAGGAGCAAGGGGTGAGTACCAAACCACACGATACACAGCAAGCAAACTCCTAAACATAAGCTAAGGGTATGGAATACGGGTACTCCTTATATCCCAACCGAACCTCTACAACTACAACCTGCATAAAAACCATGCCAACCTAATAGTTCACAATTTACATATCACATAGTTCAACCATATCACTTCAACAATTACAGATCAGCAACACACAACATTAAGTTCACCAATCACAAGTTCCAAAGAAAAGTACTCATAAGTTCACAAATGATAAAGATGCACAATACTATGAAATGCAATGTCAGGTATAGTGATGCATGTCTGACCTAACGATACACACCCGTTGTCTCTCATTCTGGGACCCATGAGGGACATATATGTCCATGCATCCATCGGGCGTGTGACACGACACTCGATAGTAAAATCCGTCATGGCGTGCGACACGTCCCTCAATAATATACCCCAAAAACCTGGTTGTCACGTGTACAGGGCTCTAATGTATTGCAATGGATTTGAAAGAAAAACACAAGTCACAAATGATATTCTCACTAAAGTGAAACAAGATCATAAATAGGAATAAGTAGGTCCACCGAGATGACAAACAGCTACCTCACAAATATCCACATGAAGCCTCGGAAAAGAAGAGAATAGAAAGTATCACGAAGATCCGGGCTCGTAACCTACAAAAAAATGTAGGAGCAAGGGGTGAGTACCAAACCACACGATACACAGCAAGCAAACTCCTAAACATAAGCTAAGGGTATGGAATACGGGTACTCCTTATACCCCAACCGAACCTCTACAACTACAACCTGCATAAAAACCATGCCAACCTAATAGTTCACAATTTACATATCACATAGTTCAACCATATCACTTCAACAATTACAGATCAGCAACACACAACATTAAGTTCACCAATCACAAGTTCCACAGAAAAGTACTCATAAGTTCACAAATGATAAAGATGCACAATGCTATGAAATGCAATGTCAGGTATAGTGATGCATGTCTGACCTAACTATACACACCCGTTGTCTCTCATTCTGGGACCCATGAGGGACATATATGTCCATGCATCCATCGCGGCGTGTGACACGACACTCGATAGTAAAATCCGTCATGGCGTGCGACACGTCCCTCAATAATAGAATCCATCGCGGTGTGCGACACGTCCCTCGAATCATAATATATGTCGCAACGCGCGACATATCCCTCAAAATGGTACATCCTCTTTAATTTCTTATTCGTTCTCAATTCACATAACACTTGTCACAACCATGTCTCAGAACCAATGCAAATAACATGTTCACACAAATAATGAGGAGATGACCATTTTCATAACAATGCACACTTCACAACAACACAATCGTGATACAACAACAACAATGAATCAATAAGCCTTTCAAACCATTCTCAATTCATCACACACCAATAATTAATCACATTGCCTTTTATTACCTCTTTTTCATCATTAAAATTATTCAATATGGACAAGTCAACCCATCACCAAGTCTCATTACTCCCCAACACATACCACAAGGAAATACATGAATTCTATACACTTAACAAGGGTTGAGAAATCCACTTGCCTCAAACGATCGAACAATTACTCCGGGACTTGAGCCTTCCCCTTTCGTTTGGCTTCCAAGTCAATGCAATCTATTCATATTAATAATGCCAATAAGATTTTGTAACTAACAACACCCACATTACCATATGTCTAGCCTAGACCCAAGAACTCACCCAAACCTAAAATCAAGTTCCTATCTTGATGCCAATTAACTTATCAACTCTTTCAATTTTCTCCAAATTTCAAGCCTAGGGTTAAGTTTCAATTCATTCAAGTATCATAAATCTAATGGTATTCATATAATACAATGCACCTAATATTAACTTACATATGTCAATAGGTTAAAACAAGAACCATAATGTGACAACCATGAACAATTTCGACTGGAAAAATTAATACAAGAAAGAAAAATCCAGTAACCTCTAGTAATGGAATTATATTTTAATCCATTATCACATTCATCCTCCTAAGCTTCTTAATGATTACTATCATTGTCAAACTAAAGCCTAGACCCATATTTTCTCCGATTTTAATCCATGAAACGCTATACAGTAATCCAATTTCCAATTCTTCTTGATTCAAACCTACTTCCTTGTTTCTTTTTTTTTCTTTTACAATCAAGTATAATAATAATAAAATAATGATAATATGACATCTATGCATATACATCAATACATTGATTAAGGCATATTAATGCTTACCTGGTTCAGTTCCTTGGCCATCTGATTGTGCCAAGGTTATGTCGCCTCCTTCGGAGATTATTATTTTTTTAATAAAAGAATGACCTAAAATAATATAGGGTATTAACTTTAAATTATATTATATATGGACTTGGCCCATTAACCATAAACTAAATTAATTATTTAAAATTACCCATTAATTAAATATCTATAGTTAAAAGAGTAATTCGAAATTAACATTTAAAATTTATGAAAAGAGTCTTTTATGAAATAGAGAGGACTAATTCTCAAAATGACCTAACGGGTCATTACACATCACCTGCTTACACCTGATCTCGAAGTGCCACCAAGGCCTAGTCCTCAAACTGATGGCTATGGATCTGATCAAGCAAAGAGGACTGAACTCCCACATAAGCTATAACATGCCTAGAATCTAAAACATCCAATCAAATCATTTGATTAGCTAAGGATTGAATGTCCAAAGCTAAAGGTCACTCCATAGAAGATAGGAAGTCTAGACTACCCATACTCACTGCCTTTCGGCTCAAGGCGTCCGCTACCACATTTACCTTACCCAGATGATAGAGAGTAGAGAAGTCATAGTCCTTGAGAAGCTCAATCCAGTTACGTGCCTCGAATTAAGGTCCCTTTGGCTCGTGATGTACCAAAGACTCATGTGATCAGTGTAGATCTCACAATGAACTCCATACAAGTAGTGCCTCTAGATCTTAAGCTCAAAAACTACTGCTGCCTACTCTAAGTCATGGGTGGGGTAGTTGCACTCATATATCCTAAGTTGCCTCAACGCATAAGAAATAACCCAGCCCTATTGCATGAACACACAACCCTAACCAATGCCCAATAGACCACAATAGATCGTAAAGCCCTCGCCTTCAACTAGAAAAGTCAATATGGGAGCAGTAGTCAACAACTTTTTGAGCTTCCGAAAGCTCAACTCACACTCCTCAAACCACTCAAAGGGTAATTATCAAGAAGAGTCAACCGAGTCATAGGTGCTGCAATAGTGGAGAAGCCCTCCACAAACTACATGTAGTAGCCTACTAACCCGACGAAGCTCTGAACCTCAGTAACTGAAGTGGAACTAGCCCAATCAGGAATAGCCTCAATCTTCACCGAATCTGCCATGATGCCATCCATGGACACAATGTACCCCAAGAATGCCACAAACTCAATCCAAAACTCACACTTTGAGAACATGGCATAAAGTTGTTGATCTCTAAAAGTTTGGAGCGCAATCCTCAAATGCTACTCATGATCACTCCTGCTCCGCGAGTATACCAGTATGTCATCTATGAACACAATGATGAACAAAACAAGATACGGCCTAAACACCCACGACATCAAGTCCATGAAGGCAGCAGGGGCATTAATCAACCCAAAAGACATCACTAGGAACTAGTAGTGGCCATATCGAGTCCTAAATGCGGTCTTAGGGATGTCCGCTTCCCTAATCCCTAGTTGATGGTAATTGGACCTCATATCAATGTTCGAGTACACTACGACACCCTAAAGCTTGTCAAACAGATCATCAATACTAGGCATGGGGTAACGGTTCTTCACCGTCACCTTATTCAGCTGCCTATAATTAATACACATGTGCATTGTACCATCCTTCTTCTTCACAAAGAAAATAGGAGAGACCTAAGGTGATACACTACGCCTGATGAATCCCTTACCCAAGAGATCATGAACCTGAATATTGTGCTCCTCACGCTCTACAGGAGCCATCCGATATGGCGGAATAGAAATAGGCCGAGTACATGGCTCAAGCTCAATAGGGAAGTAAATAGCACGCTCTAGGGGTAGGTTAGTAGGAAACACGTCTACAAAATCACGGTCCACTTGAACTGATTCAACTGGAGGGACCTCCCTACTCACATCACGTATACAGGCTAGATAAGAAAAGAACCCACTAGCCACTAGCCTCTGAGCCCGAACAAAAGAGATAACTCCAACCGGTGTGCTACTATAGAAGCCCTGCCACACGACTGGGGGGAATACCAGGCATGGCTAAGGTAACGGTCTTAGAAAAACAATCTAAGACTGCAGAGTAGGGGGAAAACCAGTCCATGCCCAGAATCACCTCGAAATCAAGCATATCAAGAAATAAGGTCATCCTGGGTGTCACACCCCTAGATAGTAACTAAGCAAGATCAAAACGCCTGATCCACTACTAAAGCCTAACCCACGGGGGTCGACACACGCAAATGCGCTGCCATAGGCTCAGAACTCATACCCATACAAGAAGCATAATACACAGACACATATGAATAAGTAGAGCTCGGATCAAATAAAGTCGAGGTGAGCTAATGGAAAAAAAGAATCATACATGTGATCACGTCGTCCGATGCCTCAGCCTCCGCCCTTGTTGGAGCTGCATAGAAATGGCCCTATCCGTCTTTGCCCTGGCCATCTATCCTACCGCCTGACCTGCCTCCCCAAGGACCACCCCGAATACTCTGTTTTCCACTGTGATGGTCCACAACCTGACCTCGACCCCTAGCTGGGGTGCTACTAGTGGAGCTGGTAGAGCTGCCTATGTAGCGGGAGCAATCCGCCTATGTAAGGGCAATCCCTGGACCAGTGATCTAACTCACCACAATCAAAGAAATCTGGAGATAATCTGCTCCAAAAAGAATGGCCGCCATGTCCTGAAGCACAAGACTAGGACCATGACTCTGACTAGAGCCAACCTCACTCCAGCTATACCGTTCACTCTATGAAATCTTTAATGAGGTCTGAATAGGCCAACTAAGCTGACCCTGCTGAAAGCGCTACCGAGTCCTATCAAGTATATCTTTGGACCTGGAACAAGACCCGTTGTAGCTACCCCCATATCTAGATCTCTTATCGCTACCTCCTTGGGCCTCACGATGGAGCTACTCAATAGTGCAGTTGTGGTCAACGACTTTCGTAAAAGAACAACTCGTGAAGACCATGGACTGAGTTTCAATCCGTAGCTCAAGTCTCAAACCACTGATAAAACATCAAACTCTCTCCTCCTCTATAAATAGAATCATGGTAGCAAGGTGGGAGAGCTCGTGGAACCTTGTCTATTACTCAGACACGGTCATAGAACCCTACTCCAACCGTGAGAATCGATCCCTGAAATGATCTCTAACGCTGTGAGGGCTGAACATAGCTAAGAAGGCCTTAGAAAATTTGGTCTAGGTGACCGGAGGATACCCAGCTGGCCAAGTCTCAATGAAGGCACGCCATCATTGCCTGGCTAGCCCATCTGGTTGATACGCAATGAAGTCAGCTCCTCTCGCCACCACTAAGTCCAAAGAATGAAGCCGCTCCCAGCAAGTAATCAAAAACTCATGGGCATCCTCACCCATAGCCCCAGAAAACCTCAGAAGTGAAAGCCTCAGAAACACTCTGAGCATCTTCTACTCCTCTAGCGGCATAGCTCCGACCGCAGTCATGGGTTGGGCACCCCTAGGTAGTACCTGGGCCTGAGGTGCCTCTGCTACAAGCTGATCCCACTGACCTAGTGCTGGCACTGGTGCTGGGGCAACAGCTGGGGCTGCAGCATGCCCCTAAATATTGTCAAAAGTTGAGAAATGACTACCAGAAGATCTGGAGCGATAGTCGTTCCGGGTTGTGGCTGAGCTGATCCCGGCCCCACCAACTACTCTATAACACAATCTGCTGGAGGATCCACTATGAGCTTCGAACCCCGCTCTCTATCTGGGGGTAGGGTTAAACCCCTATCAAGAAGGGGAAGTCGACCCCTACTCTGAACTACCACGCAGCGTGTACGAGTCATCATATGAAAAGAGTGAAACAAGTGAGATTTCAAGAAATCAATTACACACACGCTGCACAAAAGCGATACAAAAGAGAAGAATTCCTAAAGACACCCTGTAGCCTCCCAAAGGTAGGATACAGACATCTCTGCATCAATCTGTAGGACTCTACTAGGAATTAGCTCTGATACCAACTTTTCACGAGCCGATTCTTTGAGTCACAATGGCACCTACTATAACTACTAGAAGGTAAGTCAACAAGTAGCCTAGAAGGACAAGTAATGAGTGCAAGGGTTGGATTAAATAGGAGTAACACTAGCAATAATAAAGAGACAAAAATGAAAGCAAACCGCAACTATATATAATAGAAACCCTCCCAGAACCTGGAAGTCACAAGTATAGAGCTACCTAATATGAACAAATACAAGTCCCAAAAGACTAGCAAAAATATATACATAAAGAGACAGGCTGATCCAAGACGCCAAGTGCTCACCCTTGTCTCCGATATCCCAAAGCTATAAAGGATGGCACGAACGATCACCGCTGGTAGTTGGTACTAGGACCTGCATCATGAAAAAGATGCAGAGTGTAGCATGAGTACCAAAACAAAGGTACTTAGTAGGCATCAAAGGCTAACTGAGCAAGAAAGGTAAAACAATCAGAAAAGATGATATCTAGACACAATAGAGATCAAAGCGGATATGAAAGAAAGCACGTGAGCATACCAAAAATAAATCTAAGTACAACTAAACTAAACCTAACTAGACCCCCATAGGCCCAGTAGGTACACTCGTGCTTAAGTTAAATAAAACCCCAAATGGACCCCATAAGCCTGACCAGTACACAAAATAGCTAAGACTACAAGAATGAAGGGTAACCCAAATCTAGGACCAAGAACAATAGTCGGGCGCCCAACCCAGGTAACCACGTAACCAAGAAACCATTCAACTCCCACCCCAGCTAGCAAGAGTGGCAATCAATCTAGGCCGCCCACTCAGACAGTCTACTCCCAGGGGTGTAGGCCACCCAGCTAGCAAGAATGACCCGGGGGCATGTCTACTCCAAAGTGGATCTTAGATATCAAGGCTGCCCAGCCAGCCAGTCCACTCCCAGGGGTATAAGCCACCCAGCTAGCAAGAGTGGCCCGGAGGTGTGTCGACTCTGTAGAGGATCTCAAGTAGGCTCCAAGCCACCGTGGATCGACATCCACTCACAAATGTTCACAAAAGGCTCCAAGCCTGAAACATTCCCAATCCCGAGAAGCACCCAATCTCCGGTAATAAATCGGAGCCGTAAAAATAGGGAGGGAAGGCAGAAAGTCTACAAGCGGTGATAGCACCAAGTCTATCAGACCCAAGTCTACTATTCTAGTCTAAAGGGATCTAATCCATCCAAGCGACAACAGAGACAAACACATGATACAAGGCTCGAGAGTCTAAGGCAACGCTAGTCTATCCTGGACTAAGGCCGAACATGCTTCAAATAACAAGTAAAACTACAAGTAACTCACAACAACATGCAACAAGACACATAAAACCCCAGCTAGCATGATGCTACCCTCGAAACAACACCGATCAACCCTAGTACCTGGTTTCTAAGAAGAAAAGAAGGAACAACTATGTACCTACCCCTAATTCACACTAATCATCATGGATTCACATATTCAAGCTCAATCTAATTAGAAAGGAAGTCATAGCCTACCTATAGGTCGATCGATTGTGCCTAAAATAACAAGGCTAGAGTTTTTCCTTTCCGAACGGCCATCGAATGTTGTCATGCTATAACAATAGGATCACAACATTATTATGGTCATTTAGACACCAAAATCATATAAAATGAAAATGGACCATAGTTGGAGTCAAACGGGAATTGTGGAACCCACGCTGAAATTTTTGGAATTCACTCTATCAAGAGGTCCTAAACTATGCCCCAAACTTGTGTTCCAAAATTGAACACAATCTGAGGCCCAAAACAGCCAACACAACAAACATGCAATTTTAACAAGAAAACCAAGCCAAGGCAGCCCAAACACACCCCAAATTCACCTCAAACAGAGGTTGTTCAAAAGCTCCCGATCACCAATCCACGTAGCCATACTCACAACGATCACATAGGACTTTGAATCACTTAAATCGAAGCTCAGAAGAGGGAGAAATTGCAAAAACAATTCTCGAAATTAAGGCTGGCTCGCATCCAAGACTTATTTAAAAGACTGGACGTGACTCTTCATCCCGAATGCAGCAAGCCTCTATGAACGCGAGCCTCACAAATGCAGCGAGGGCCCCACGAATGCGGCCAGAGGCTAACCAGATTCCCGTGATCGCGACGAGCCTCCACAGATGCAACCTCTGCAAATTGCGGCTACGGCTCCACGAACTCGACCCTCAGGCCACCAGACCTCCACTATCGTGGACAAGACTCCATGAACGCAAAGACCAAAAGTGGTCTGCACCAGCCGGTTTGGCAAGTTCCAAAATCTCCGATGGGGCGTTCTGAATTTGTTCGGATCCTATGCACGCAAATGAGATGTGCAACCCCACTAAATTCAATATTCCAGACTCAATGGAGCAGTCAAAATTCCTATATGAGGTATTCTCGATAAAAAGTGGGTCCTATCTCCAAACTTCCTTTCAAGCCAAAATCCACATAGGTGCTCGAAATTAGCCTGGAAGCCTCGGGATCCAAACAAAGGGCCGTTCTAAACCAAACTCAACATTTCGGAGCTAACTTCACTGACAGAATTCTCATCAGAGCTCGTTTACTCATAATATTGACTAAAGTCAAACTTAGGCCTTAACTCGAAGTTAAAACGTCTAATCGCACAGACTCACACTAAAAGCCTCGGGAGTCATGCCGACTATGCTACTAGACTAAAATGACCATTCTAGAGCTGATGGAATCGTCAAAGTTGGATTCTGAGGTCATCTTCTTAAACTTTTGATCGAAATTGACCGTTCAAGATTCAAAACCTCCAAAACACTAAAACTTGCACAAAATCCAAATGAATGATCAGGTGACCGAATTGTCAATCCCAGCAAGTCATAAATGAATTGGGATCACTATAGGAATACTCTAAATGAATGAACAAAAGGCATAAACATAGAAATGACGTGGAGGTCATTAAATGATTAACCTCTAAAATTGCTTCTTTAGAATCCACTCTTTCTTAGATGGATAGCACGAGGTCTTTTTTTGATGTGGACAGAGCATCAGCACATTCTACCAAAGTTTTAACACTTGGTTAGGCTGGAGAGCCCCATTCAGCCATAGACCTTGAGGGCAGATATGTACTTCAGCAGACAGAAAGTCTTGTGGCAGCCTAGGCTCCAACAGGGTCATTGACTACCTTTGCTCCTCGAATTTCATTGCTAGAAGGCCTGAGACTCTTTGAGGATACACCATATATGAGTGTGGTTTTCGGTACAGCGGGTGCTTCTCAAGAAAGAGTTGAGTTGATTGCTCTCCAGTGGGGTTTGTCATCCATTTCTGAGAATGTATTGGGATTTCTTGAGTGGGTTGGACATAACCCTATATTATTCTCTACGGATCAGGATTTGAGTCATGAGTTCATCAGCAGGTTTTTTTTTACCACTCCGATTGTCGTTGGAGAACTTGATAGCACTTGGGTCGACCTTTTCCAGGTCGTTAGTCATGTGAGGGTCATGGAGAAGGCATGCCTTGAGACTTAAGGGGATAGTGACAAGAGGCCTCACTATCAATACAACGGTGACAGCATTCCACTTTGAGATGGGTATCAATTAAGTGAGGTTCATCTTCCATCTCGACCTATCATGCCTACGCAGGTAGCATCTCAGGTTCTAGGGGGTTATGAGATGGGTCATGGTGCCTACGATAGGCAGAGTTCAGGTCAGACTTTTCACGGTGAGCATTTTAGGCCTTCAAGTGTTAGTTATTATCTTACTTGAGTTGGGTCTTCACAGCAAATTGCTCTAGTTGGTGATTACTACGAGTGTGGTGAGGTAGGCCACTTTGTTAGAGTATAGGGCCCCAGTTCAGATGAATAGGAGTGGTCTTGAGTCTGGTAGAGGTGGGCACCATATCTCATCACATTCTTCACTTCCAGCTTTAGTCCTTAGAGGTATCTATGATTGTGGAGGGTTTGACCACTAGTCCAGGGAATTTTCCTAGGCGATAGTTGATCTTTGAAGCATTGCTTTCTTTATTTATTCCCTAGGCTAGAGTGGTTGGACCTTGTCCTATATGTAAAGAGCTTGGCCATCAATCTAGAGCATGTCCCCAATGTGAGACCAGGATGGGTTATGTTCAGTTGGGTCAGTCTCATGGGTTGATGGCACCATCGATCAGAGGTGGTGACCTAAGTGATGCTAGTGGTGCTTCAATTTTTTAGGTCGAGGTCAGACATCATCCGTTCTATTCTCCTACAGGTCAGTCGGAGGTCGAGGCTCCATGTATCCCTTCATTGGATGTGATTTCATTGTTTTATCCTATTTCTTATTTTGTGTGGTTTTGGGGTATTCATACCCATTCGTGCCTATTCGACTTGATATCCATATCTTGATAGTTGTGACAGCTTTATTAGGGATTGTGTATGTGTTTTATCTTTTGTAGTTGATTTCTTTTAGTAGTGGATTGACGAGGTCATGTTCCTATGATTGAGAATAGTGGTTGAATAACTCCCCGTGCCTTTACCTTTGTGGTTTTGTTATGATAGTGATCTGGTTTCCTTTTTGCAACCCTTGTTGTATATTTTTGTTGTAATGTTGATCCTTGTTAGATAGGTGGCTAGACCAACTTTACCGATTTGACTGTGTTATGTTGTTGGACCTAGTCGGCTTAGGAGGTTGCATTAGTTGCGTTCCATTCTTTTGTAGTAATAGTTGGGAGATTGCTAGCTTTCGGAGTTGTGTGGTGGGTAGTATGGCCTTCTGTGGTGTTGCGTTAGTCCTAGTTGGCCGCTTTCTTCCTTTGCCTTAGTCTTATTCTCGACTGTGAAGTTTTGATTCACTTGTTCGGTCTCTTTGGATTAGTTTCTTTCTGGTGGTCTTAGTGTTTTGTTATGGCTAGCCAAGATTTATAGGTGTGATCTCTTGTTGCACCTTGTTATTGTTGTGGGTGGTTCTCTACGGTTGTGTTGGTAGCTCTCAAGAGTTTTTTTGTGATTTAGAGTCAGAGTGGTAGTGTTCCTTGGTGGCTCTAGACTTTAGCTTTTGTTGGAGAATGGAAATTTATTTAGAAGGTTCATGTACAAGATGGGGTCAAAGTAATTCATGAAACCCATGGCTTTGTATTTGTTCAGGATGTGAGGTTTGCTTTTATCATACTAGGTAGATTGCAATATTCGTTGATAAGAGTTAGTACCCTTAAATGATTATCGATTGGTTGACTATGTTTATGCACTGCCTACCGGCTTGGTTTCCCTTGGATTTGAGGGTGGTTGGCTCAGATTTGCGGTGGCAGAGTGGTTTGTAGGCGTATTAGTTTTCCAGAAGCTCCCTTGGTAGAAGTGTGTCACTAGAGCTGGGCTTCGTGCATCCTAGGCGTTTGTGGGATGATCGTCCTTTAGAGTAGAGTGCTCAGTTTCAAAAGGTTGGATTTTCAGTTGGGATTGTTTGTTTTAGAAGTTGGAATTGGATTTTGGGCTTTTCCCTGGCTAAGTTCCTTATTTTTGTGGTTGTCATTCCTCGATGTTCACTGCGGCATCTCACCCTCCTGAGGTTTGTGTTGTGTGGGTCTTGTATACGGGATTCAGATGGTGCTAGAGATGTTCAGGATAGCTAAGGACCAACCGAACGCTCCTGATGACTAGAAGATGTTAGAGTTGGAGCATAAGGTAGGTATTTCGATTGGTGAGTTGGGTTGCATCTGCCATTGTTCTATGTTTTCTCAATTTGGTGGTTTCAGTGGTGTTGGTTATCCTCAGATGGATCAAGTACTTTCGGTTAAGTTTGGTTTAATTGGGCGCGAGTTGGACCCTAAAAAGAAATTTTAAGAGTTTTTGTAGTGTTGAAGTGGACTTGAGGATTTTCCTCCTAACCGAAGTTATGTGCTGGCATTGTTTTCTCTTAAGGAATGTCTGAGGGTCTGGCGGAGCATGCATGCGTGGTACCCTCATCTTTTCGTTTCTTAAGGGTGTAACTGTCCTTCTACTTTCATGGATGAAAATCCTTTTTAGCAGTGAATATTGTAATGACCGTCCAGTTAATTTCCTCAATTTCTGATCTTTTTAGTGTTTATGGATTTTTTGTAGCAACCCCAAGTCATTTATGAATTGTTGATACTGACAGTTAGGTCACCAGGTCGTTCATTTGAACTTTGTGCAAGTTATCGTGTTTTGGAGCCTATTAGCCCCAAAACATTGAGTTTTGTCTAGAGAGATCCTTCATGTGGGTCCCGAGGCTTCCAGTCTCAGTTAGAGCTCCCTCGTGGAATTTTGCTAAAATTGAAGCTTAGGTGTGGAACCCACTTTTTATCAAGACAACCTCAGATGGAAGTTTCGATTGTTCCATTAATTTCGGGATGTCGAATTTAGTGGGGTAGCATATCTTGTTTATTTGTATTGGGTCTCGAACGAATCCCGAGGTCTGTTCGAAGACTTTAAAAAATAGCAAAATCTGATTTTGCTGGTGCAGATTTTTAGCAACAGATATTAGGCTTTTAGTGACCAGAAACAACTTTTAGAGATGAGATTGCTGATATTTTGGTGCCCTCATTTATGTACTTGGTTATCATAAAATCATTAATAAAACAAATTCCATCATTGCATATGTATGTTTTTCGGAGCTGGATGCCATCTAATTGAGAAATATATAAGGGTATGAGTAGGAGCGGCGAAGTCCCTACACTGTCCTTGGGCAAACAGCGTTGAAATTAGGTTGTTGTCTCTATAATAAGTTTGGAGTTTGGTAGTTGTTGTTCTTCTTCCACTTATGTTCTTAGTTTTATTCATTAAAGTTGGGGTAACCGGTTAATCGCAATTTAGACATTGGCAAGCCCGTACTTTTCTGTTGGATTAGCTCATACTGTGTGTGTCGTAGAGCCAGACCAGGAGGGTGTTCCCGTTGCCAAGCCTAGAGGAATAAAATCAAACAAGGTTAGTGAAAAAGTAATTGTAATTACTACACAATGAATTTGTCACGACCCAATTTCTCAAGTCATGATGGCGCCTACCAACCCACCAGTAGGCCAGCCAAAACCCTATCCCGGAACTAAACAGTAACGGGACTAAGGGTGGAAACTAATCCATAACCAAGCGGAAGCATACAATAAGAGCAATCACGAAAGCTGGAATGAACCAGACTAAATATATACAACACCTCCCAAAACCTGGAAGTGACAAGTAAAGAACTACTAAAAAAAGTACAAGTCCCGAAAGTGGACCACTGAAACAATTGTCTAGAAAAAAAAAAAGACAAGCCAAAATATATAAACAGAAGGAAACTGGTGATCCCAAAATGTCAAATGCTCACCCTAGTCTCCCGAACTGACAACTCCCGGTGCGATCTCAATGCTGATAACTGGTGCTCGGACCTGCATTACGAAAATAAATGCAGAGTAGTATGAGTACCAAAACAATAGGTACCCAGTAGGTATCATAGGCCGACTGAGCAAGAAGGGTAAAAACAGGCAGACAAGATAGATTTAGCACAAACAGAGGTCAACAGAACAGGAAACAGAAAAGCTGAAAGGAAACACAAAGAAATAACTAAAATAAACCCACCTGAGCCCCCCATATGACCCGCTGGGCACACTCGTGCGCAAGTTTAAATAAAACCTGAACGGACCCCCATAAGTTCGACAGTTACACAGAAGAGCTATTCTACATAAACGAAGGAATAACCAACTCCAGAACAATACCAGGGCCCCGCCCAATTATTACCATCAGAGCCCCGCTCAGTCATAAACATCATAGCCCAGCTCAGTCATAAATATCAAAGCCCAACTCAGTCATAAATATCAGAATCCAGCTCACTCATAAATATCAGAGCCCAGCTCAGTCATAGATATCAGAGCCCAGCTCAGTCATAAATATCAAAGCCCAGCTCAGTCATAAATATCAAAGCCCAGCATAGTCATAAATATCAGAGCCCAGTTCAGTCATCAGTCACAAGCTGGAAATGCCGGACTCTAACCGGGCAACCTCAGTCTCGAACTGGCACAAACAGACCACACTCGACAGTCTAACGCTGGAAATACTGGTTCCACCAGATACGTCGGTCGCGTAGCTGGGACTAGTAGCCTATGCTCCATGGACTCGCACTGGAAATAACGGGCTGCAATCGTGTAACGTCAGCTGCGGACCGGAGAGGGTAGCCTACCCCCGTTAGCCTAGCGCTGGAAATCATGAGTGATAATCGAGTAATGTCAGCCGCGTACTGGAGCCAGCCGTCACGAACCGGATAAGCCACAACAACAATGCACCAAGAGACTAAACATCACAGGCCGCCGCCCTCACATATATACCAACCGAAGGCTCCCAGCCTAACACAATCCAGCCGACAATCGGCACAACAATGGCATCTTCCGGCAGCATACCAAGAAACGCAGCGATAAGGGGCAAAGAATCAGAAGGTCCGAAAGCCACGAAAACGCCTATACTAAGGCTCATAATCTGACGCAAGTCTGTTATATCATTCTACAAGGATCTAGTCCATCTGAAACGACGTCAGATACATACTCAAGTCAACCAGGTACATGGGACAATGTTAATAATATCACAGCCTATTCTAAGGCAGAATCACAAAAATCAGTCAATCATCAAACAGATTCACCCAGACCCACTCATGCAACATCAGATAACCACCAACAGATACCCCACAGCATGCATATCAGCAAATCAAATCAACAGCCCAACCTATAGCATGATACTAGCTCATAACAACCCAACAGTCTACTCTAAAATGAGGAAATCGGGGAACAAAGGAAACAATACTAACTAATCACCCCAGATTCACAAATATCAACCAGCATTTACACAATCAGGCTCAGTCTAGAAAGAAGGAAAGTCGTAACCTACCAAAAAGCCGATCACACGCGCTCCAAGTCACTCAATTGGAGATTTCCCCTTCCGAACGGCCTCAGACTGTTGTGACGCTACCAAAAATAGAATCACAACGTCAATACGGTCGTTTAGATACCAAAATCAACAAATTCGGAGACAGATCAATTTTGGGTCGAAATCGGGCAAAGTGGGACCCGCTCTGGATTTTTCAGAATTAACTCCGTCAAAAGGTCCCAAATATTTCCCCGAACACTAATCCTAAATTAGATCGCCCAATAGGGGTCAGATCCGCTCCTAACAACCAACAACAACAATTTACAAAACTTAACAAAAAATAGGCCAAATAGAGACTTACCCTCGATTTCATGCAAAACGAGGAGCACCCAACAACCCCCAACCTAAAACCCACAAAGACAACGAAAATTTGAACACGTGGGACTTCGAATCACCCAAAAAGGAGCTCTAGAACTCGAGATATCTAAGTTTAAAACGAAGAAGAAATCATAATTTGATGGCAGCAGCTTCGAGCTGAATTTCACCTCAAACGAGGGTTCACCAACACAATCCGATCACTCCACCACGTAGCCACAATCTCCACGATTATACAGGACTTCGAATCACTCAAATCGGAGCTCGGATGAGGGAGAAGTCGCCATTTAAAATTGAGGGCTGAAAGTTGAAATTTTCTTGGTTATAAAACCCGAAACTGGTCGCTAAAAACCATTTCTGGTCGCTAAAAGTCTAAGTTCTAGTCGCTAAAAGTCTAAGTTCTGGTCGCTAAAGGTCTGCACCAGCAACCAGATTTTTTCCTATTTTTCAAAGTCTCCAAACGGACCCTCGGAATCGTTCGGGACCCGATAAAAATAAACCAGATATGCTACCCCACTAAATTCGACATTCCGGACTCAATGGCGTAGTCGGAATTTCCATACGAGGTCGTTTTGATAAAAAAGTGGGTCCCACACCCATTATGCCATTTTTGTTAATTTCTACCGAAGGCCTCAAAATTAGATCGGAAGCTCCCGGAGATTCTGGAAAGGTCGTTCTAGACCAAACTTGGCATTCCAAAACTAATCGAGCTGTCAGAATTTTCATCTAAGCACGTTTACCAAGAATGTTGACCGAAGTCAACCTTAAACCAAATTTCGAAGACTAAATAGCTATCTGGCCCCAAAATCACACTGGAAACCCCGGGACTCGGGCAAACCATGCTTTTAGCCTAATTTGACCGCTCCGGAGCTGATGGAACTGTCAAAATTGTCATCTGGGGTCATTTACCTGAAGTTATGACCGAAATCAACTTTTCAAGGTTCAATAGCTCCAAAACAGGCATAAAACCCAAACGAACGACCAAGCGACCGAACAGTCAGTGCCAGCAAGTCATAAATGACTTGGGTAGCTACAGGAACGCTCTAAACGACAGAAAGAAAGCATTAACACAAAAATGACCTGGAGGGTCATTACATAATTTATTATTAAGAAGTAACTTTTAAAGTAGACATATAGCCCAAGGATAGTGTTCTTCTCTCCGCTAGATACTCCATCCATTTAACAATAAATTCTCCTACACATCAAAATATTATAAACAGTATTAATATCTCTGTCACCTCTAATAAAATAGCAAAAATTAAAAGTGATCTACAAAATTGGAATATTCCAAAAGAACACTTTAAAATGTTTTATAAAATAGAACACTTCGATTTTATTAAAAATTATAATATTAAGACTTCTGAGTCTATTGTTGCCATTAATAAAATATTGACACTATTAAATTATTAGCAGCTAACGATATTAACAATTATAAGAAAAATTATAAATTTCTTCATAAAGGACTTGTCCAAGTAGCAGTCAAACCACTACATAGATTGGGTTTAGATGTACCCATATGTCTTCTCTTTAGAGACAATGGGTTATTAAATTTTGATGATTCATTATTAGCAGTATTACAAAGTAACCTTGCCAATGGCCCGGTATACTTTAATTGTTATCCCAATTACTCTATAGGCATAAATGATCAAAACGTAATAGACACATTAACATTAAATGTTAGAACTAAAAATATGAATAGTAAGCCTAATACAAGAGAAATAGCCATAATATATAGAGTATATTATAGATTAATGAAAAATACCTTAGCCCCTAAGGCTAAAATGATAAGAAATAAAGGAGTTAAATAGGTTTTAGCGACAAAATCGCTGAGTTGAATATCTATTAGAACCCATTTCGTATTTTTGACTTTTTGGGAGCTAGAAAGGTCCATTTGAGGTGATTTTTGATGTGTTGTTCTCTCATAATCATTAGGTACGTATTTCTAGCCTTATTTTACTTGTTTCCCAATAATATCTCTTTCATATTTCATAATTTTCATCCAAAAAATGGAGATTTTAAACCCCAAAGTAGAGAAATCAAAAATTATTGATTTGAAGGTCAATTTGGAATGTGTTTTCATTGATTTTTGGGATTTAAGGTCCTTGTATTATGGGTAAAGTGTTTGACAAAGATTTTCCAAAATTTCTCATTTTTAACCGTATTTGAAATGATGGTTTTGGGGTTTTTACTTGTAGAATATGTTTTTCAAATAAATATCTGATTTTACCCTTCCTGATTCCACAGACATTTTTGGACTATTTTAATCTCGATTCCTAACCTTAGCTATAAGGGTATCATTGGAACCCTATTGATGAATTATTTCCATTCTTGATAGTTAGGGATCATTGTGAAGATTGTTTAGTAGAAGAAAAGTTTCGGTAGAGTGGTTCGGGTGAAGTTTTGGCCTTCGAGGTAGGTTTGGATTATCTTTCTTCTAGACTGGGTTGGGTAATTAATCTTTCTTATGAACTAGAGAACGGGATGGGATCGTAGCATGAGATTGAGATGATGAAAATTGTACACTTTATTGTTTCGCCCGTATGGGGGATTTTTTGTAATGCTTAGCCAATGTAGGGGCCTTGTGCGATACTATTAATTGCTTTGAGAACATGTGATACATGCGATTTTCCCGAAAGAGGGGTTGAGTTGTTTATTTTAGCATTTTTTTTGGCTTGAAATGCCTGAGTTAAGGGCTTAAACTGGTTTTTGATCACATCTTAAAATTAAAGGAATGTTTTCAAATGGAAAAGGCTTATTTTAAATGAATTCTTCCATTATTTTTCCATGTGAGGGTGTATATCATGATTTATTGAGTTTGGGGACTTTGGACTCTTTCATACCTATGTTGAATTGATTATGTCTCAGTATAGTATGTGTTACGATGCATTCATCCTCATTCATCATACCATTGATCATGGAAATATGAGAAACTGGAGAAGTACTATTTTGAGAAAGAAAATGAGACACCTTACTTTCATACTTGACAACGAGTTAGGTGGCAAGTTGATGAGATATTGAGATTATGAGATTGGTATATGGATTGTGAGGCCCCCATGGGTACTTGTTTGGAAGCTAAAGATCGGCAAGGTGTATACGACAGGTTGTACGACAACCTTGGTTCCATCACACCATTTCATCATTGCATTGCGTTAACCAACTTTGTGTGTTGTGTAATTTGCCTGCTGATATGACAAATTGTGTGTAACCTTACGTGTTTACTTTACTCGCATCATTCTTATATAAATTGGCAGCACCGATACCAAAATGGGACTTTTCTATATGCAGGTGGAAGCATTTCGTAGTTTATTTCGTAAGTTTGATTAATTACTTTATACTCAATCAGCCAAGCCTATTGAGTACATATGGATTGTACTCACCCCTACTTCTGCAACCTTTTGTTGCAGCCCTTAGTATGAGTGGTAATTGAGATGGCTGAATTGATCGTGCAATGTTTGAGCTTCGAAGTTATGGTGAGATCCTCGTTCGGGTCATCATTCGAGCTTCATCTTTCATTTATGTCTTTATGTATATTTCAAAGACAAGAGTTAAATTTTAAATTCAAATATTTTATTAGAATGCTTTTTAATTCTTATGATACCAGGTTTTGGGGATTCTTTGTTGTATCTCAATTTTTCTTCTTTTATGGCCTAACTTTATTCTAGAAGTCTTATAAGTCTATTTACCTTCTTTTTCACAATATTTAAGATAATTCTTGAGTTAGATTCTTTGTCTTACACACCGGGTTGGGTTTAGGGTGTGTGTCATCATGACCTTTGTTCTTGGGTCATGGTATCAGAGCACTAGGTTTACCGATTTCATAAGTTAAAGAGTAGGGAATCTAGGAGAGTCTTACGGATCGGTACATAGATGTCCGTACCTATCTTCGAGAGGCTATGATATGCTTATTAGGGAAATTTCTTTCATTGATTCCTTATCGTGCGAGTTAATTATATCAAGTATTGTAAACCTCTAATGTATTCTTTCCATGTTAGACGTGAAGGCTGGGTTTGAAAGGGTAGCTTCTACTCGAGGATGATTTAGGGAGGCCCCACTCGAGCCCAATTATGAGTATGAGGATGTGGAGCATCAGATGGAAAAGCAAGGAATTTGTTAGTTAGACTTCAAGTGATGAATTTTAGATTTTGGGTATCTATTCAGCCTTGCTTGTCATTTCTCCGAGATTTATGGCTCTACCTATTGTTCTAACTGTTGCTATGTCAAATTCAGAGCAAAAGAGTTTTGATAGATTCATCAAAATACTGCCTCCTGATGTTGATGGTGTGATTGGTGAGGAGGCTTATGACTTTTTGACCGAGTGTCAGGATAGATTGTTCAACCTAGGCATTTTGTTGGCACATGGAGAGTCTTACACCTCATATCCATTTGCGGGAGTGGACAAGAAGTGGTGGAGATCGGTTCTTGCTAGTAGGCCCGTATGTTCTCCTATGATGGGTGGGGAGCAGTTTATTGAGGTAATTCTCGAGAGGTTTGTGCCATATATCCTCTGTGATCAGTGCAGGGATGAGTTCAGTAGATTAGAGCAAGGTTCCTATCAGTTTCTGAGTATGAGGTTCATTTTCATGAGTTGTCTCATTATGCCATGTTGAGTATTCCTACCGAGTTTGAGTGGATCCATAAGCCTCTCTTGTGTTATCAAGTGGTACATTTTAGAGTATTATTGACCATGCCATGATGATTGGGAGTATTCAACATGCTAGACAAGGTGGTGGCACCAAGAGATTTTGTCTCTAGGTTAGTTAGTGGTCATTCATTTCGAGGTCGAAAATCTTTGGGTCAGGGCACCCATGGTTGTCAGAGTCGACCAGTGCATGCAGTGATTCAGGGCGCTAATGTTAGAGCTTCAGACTTTCAGAGTGCTAGTGGACATAGGTCCATCCAGATCGCTCATAGTTCACATAATGGTTCCTCGAGTCAGGGAGAACGTTCAAATGATTTTGATTGTTCTCAACGAGATTCGGGTTCTCGAGGTTGCTATGTTCGTAATAAGTTAAGCATAAGGCTAGAGATCTCCCCAAACATGCTCTTTCTACTATATAGCTAGGGTTACAAGTTTTGAGTGCTTCACCAGTTTCAGCTACTAGAGGTAGTTCTTAGAGTGCTAGAAAGGGTACCAAGGGTGGAGCTTAGGGAGCTCGAGGCAGTGCTTGTGGTGGTTCTCAAGCTAGTGGTGATCGTAGACTATGATATGTTATAATGGGTAGATCCGAGGTAGAAGCCTCAAATGCAGTGATCACATGTATCGTCTCAGTTTGCCATCATTCTGCTACCATATTATTTGACCCATAGTCTACCTACTCTTATGTGTTTACTTATTTTTTTGTGGGCATTGATTTTGTGTATGAGTCCCTTTCGGTACCTATTAGTGTCTCTACCTCGATAAGTGATTCTTTAGTGGTGGATCGAGTGTATCGGGGGGTGCAGTGACACTTTTAGGTAGTGAGACTTGGCAGACTTGATTTTATTAGATATGTTTGATTTTGATGTGATATTGGGTATGGACCTCTTATCTCCCTATCATGTGATTCTAGATTGTTTTGCTAAGACCTTGACATTAGCTTATCCCGGTTTACCTTGATTAGAGTGGAAGGGTACTCTAAGTCTGTGTCAGAAGGGAGTGATATCTTTTATCCATGATCATTCCATGATGGAAAAGGGTTTCTTATCATATTTGGCTCATGTATGTGATCTTACCAAGGGTCCATCTTCTTCAGAGACTATGAGAATTGTAAGAGAGTTCGTAGATGTGCTTCCTATAGATTTATCACGTGTTCCTCCCAATCATGATACTGACTTTGTGATTGAATTGGAGCTAGGCACCAAGCCCATTTCCATTTTTTCTTATCAAATGGATCCGACGGAGTTGAAGGAATTGAAAGAATAATTGGAAGACTTATTGCAAAAAGGATTTATTTGGCCTAGTATTTCACCGTGGGGTGCAACGATCTTATTTGTGAAGAAGAAAGATGGTACTATGAGGATGTGTATCGACTATCGGCAGTTGAACAAGGCTACAATCAAGAATAAGTATCCTCTTCCTCGTATTGATGATTTATTTGATCAGCTCAAGGTGCCTTAGTTTTCTCCAAGATTGACTTGAGTTCAGGTTACCATCAGTTGTGAGTTTGGGATTATGATATCTCGAAGACTTCTTTTAGGACTCGTTATGGCCATTATGAGTTTGTGGTCATGTCCTATGGATTGACTAATGCCCTGGCCGCTTTTATAGAGTTAATGAATCGGGTGTTTTGGCCTTATTTGGATTCCTTCGTGATAGTGTTTATTGATGACATTTTGGTTTATTCCAAGAATGAGACCGATCATGTTTGTCACTTGAGGACCGTGCTTCAGATATTGAGAAAGGAGAAGTTGTACGCAAAGTTCTCCAAGTGCAATTTTTGGCTTGAGTACGTGAATTTCTTGGGTCGTGTGGTGACCAAGGAAAGGCTTATGGTTGATCCGGCCAAGGTTGTGGTAGTTTGTGATTGGGCGAGACCTACTTATCCTATCGAGATTCAGAGTTTCATCGGGTTAGCCGACTATTATCGTCGATTCATTTAGAGTTTCTCTTCTATCACAACTCCATTGACTAAGTTGACTCAGAAGACTGTGGTGCTTTAGTGAGCGATGAGTGTGAGGAGAGCTTTCAAGAGATTAAAGAGTTATTGTTCTCAGCATCTATTTTAGCATTACTTGAGGATAGTGCGGCATTTGTTGTATTTTATGATGCTCGGGTGTTGGTTTGGGTGGAGTGTTGATGCAAATGGAGAAAGATGTATCATGACTTGAAGCAACACTATTGGTGGTGTGTTATGAAGAGAGACATTGTGGACTATGTAGCCAAGTGTTTGAACTATCAGCAAGTGAAGTATGAGCATCAAAGATCGGGTGGTACGATGCAGAGAATGCACATTACCGAGTGAAAGTGGGAGTGCATTACTATGGACTTTTGATTGGATTACCCTTGACTTTGGGTAAGCATGATTTTGTTTGGGTGATTGTGGACCAATTGACCAAGTCGGCTCATTTCATTCCGATGAAGACTTGTTATAATGCGGAGCAATTGGTCAAGATCTACATCCACGAGATTGTTCGATTGCAAAGAGTGCCTATTTCTATTGTGTTTGATGGAGGTACTCAGTTCACCTCACATTTTTAGAGTTCTATGCAGGAGCAGATGGGTACCAAGCTTGAGTTGAGTACCGCTTTCCTCCTTAGACAGATGGTCAGTCCAAGTGTACTATTCAGGTGCTTGAGGATATACTTTGGGCTTGTGTCATGGACTTTGGTTGTCATTGGGACCAATCTCTACCCCTTGCGGAGTTTGCTTATAATAACAGTTACTATTTCAGCATTCAGATGGCACCGTGTGAGGCTTTGTATGGGAGGAGTTGTAGATCTCCCGTTGATGGTTTGATTAATTTATGGTGCAGATTTGTTGAGAGACTTCATGGATAGAGTGAGATTGATTCAGCAGCGCCTTGTGACCGCCCAGAGTAGGAAAAAAGCTATGAGGATAGGCATGTTCGTGGTGTGTCCTTTGCCATTAGTAAGCAGGTTTTGCATAAAATGTTGCCCACTAAGAGTGTGATGAGGTTTGAAAAGAAAGAAAAGCTTAGTCCGAGGCTTATTGGCCCTTTTGAGATTTTGGAGAAGTATGAAGATATAGCCTATAGGTTGGCTTTACCTCTGGACCTTTCAGCGGTTCATCCCGTGTTTCATGTTTTGATGCTTAAGCAATACCGTCATGATAATTTCCATGTGATCCAATAGGACTCGGTTGCTTTGGATCAGGATTTGTCCTTTGAGGAAGAGCTTGTTGCTATCTTGGATAGGCAGCCTAGACAGTTGAGATCCAAGCATTTTGATACACTGAAAGTTCAAAGGAGACACCGGCCTGTTGAGGAGGCTACGTGAGAGGTCGAGTCTTATATGCATTGTAGATACCCTCAGCTTTTCACCTTTTTAGGTTTTTAATTTGTTTTTTTTCATTCAAGGACGAACGGGTCTTTTAGTGGTGGATAGTGTAATGTCTCATTTCGTGAGAAATTTCTTTTAAGTGTGAAATGACCATTTTTGCCTTCCCCTTAGTGTTATAATGCTTATTATGTGTTTCGGGGATGATTGAAATGACTCTTGATGCGATCGAATGTGATTTTAGTGGTTTTGAGCTTTTAAGTTGAGTTATATTGAAAGGTTGACTTTGGTCAACATTTCGTGGTCCGAGTGTCAGATGGTGATTCTGTTTGTTCCATTAATTCTGGAACATCGAGTTTGGTCTACTAGGGTGGTCGGTTAGAGTCCTGAGACCTTAGGTTGTGAATTGGATATTTAAGTAAAATGTTAAATTTTTGGCCTAAATGGGTTTCAAAGGGGTATTTCTATCATAAAAATATTTTTCTTGAAATCCGATGATTCCATTTGTTTCGAAACATATTTTATGATGAATTTGCACTATTGATTCGTGTTTATAGGGTTTCGGATGAGTTTTGAGATCAAAAAGATGTTTTAAAGATTGGTGGTGCACACCTTTAGCGACGGAAAATGGGTTTTAGCGACGAAATCGCTGAGTTAAATATCTATTCGAACCCATTTCGTATTTTTGACTTTTTGGGAGCTAGAAAGATCCGTTTGAGGTGATTTTTGATGCGTTTTTCTCTCATAATCATTGCGTACATAGCCTTATTTTACTTGTTTCCCAAGAATATTTCTTTCATATTTCATGATTTCTATCCACAAAGTGGAGATTTTAAACCCCAAAGTAGAGAAATCAAAAATTATTTATTTGAAGGTCGATTTGGAATGGATTTTCATTGATTTTCAGGATTTAAGGTCCTTGTATTGTGGATAAACTGATTTTGACAAAGGTTTTCCAAAATTTCTCATTTTTAACCGTATTTCAAATGTGGGTTTTGGGGGTTTTCCCCCAAATTGGAAAAATTTTGTAATTTCTTGATTTGGAACTCGTTTCTTGCTCAATCTTAATGAATTTTTCAACCATGAACTCTTTTTTATTTGTAGAACATGTTTTTCAAATCAAATTATGATTTTACTCTTCTTGATTTTGAAGAGATTTTTGGACTATTTTGATCCCGGTTCCTAACCTTTGCTATATGGGTATCTTTGGGACCTTTTTGATGAATCCTTTCCATTCTTGATAGTTGGGGATCATTTTGAAGATTATTTAGTTGAAGAAACGCTTCGGTAGAGTTGTTCAGGTGAAGTTTCAACCTTCGAGGTAGGTTTGGCTTATCCTTCTTCTAGACTGGGTTGGGTAATTAAACTTTCTTATGAACTAGAATATGGGATAGAATTGTAACACGAGATTAAGATGTTGAAAATTGTAGACTTTATTATTTCACCCGTGTGGGGGCTTATATTTAATGCTTAGCCAGTGTGGGGGCCTTACGTGATACTATTAATTGCTTTGAGAGCATGTGATACATGAGAATTTCCCGAGAGAGGGGTTGAGTTGTCTATTCTAGAATTTTTTTTCTTGAAATGCCCAAGTTAGGGACTTGAACTTGTTTTTTATCACATCTTAAAATGAAAGGAATGTTTTCAAATGGTAAAGGCTTATTTGAAATGAATTCGTCCACTATTTTGCCATGTGAGGGTGAAGATCATGATTTATTGAGTTTGGGGACTTTGAACTCTTTCGATCTATGTTGAATTGATCATGCCTCTGTCTTGTATGTGTTGTGATGCATTCATCCTCATTCATCTTACCATTGATCATGGGAATATGAGAAATTGGAGAAGTACTATTTTGAGAAAGAAAATGAGATACCTTACTTTTATCCTTAATCACGAGCTAGGTTGCAAGTTGATGAGATATTGAGATTATGAGATTGGTATATGGACTGCGAGTCCCCCATGAGTCCTTTTCTAGAAACTAAAGTTCGGCAAGGTATATATGACCGGTTATGCGACAACTTTGGTTCCATCACATCATTTCATCATTGCATTGCATTGCATTAACCACCTTTCTTTGTTGTGTAATTTTCCTGCTAATATGAGAAATTGTTTGTAACCTTATGTGTTTACTTTACTCGCACCGTTCTTATATAAATTGGCGGCACCAATGCCGAAATGGGCTTTTCTGCATGCTGGTGGAAGCGTTTCGTAGTTTATTTTGTAAGTTTGATTAATTATTTTATACTCAGTCGGTCAAGCCTACTGAGTACATGTTGATTATACTCACCCCTACTTCTGTAACCTTTTGTTGCAGCCCTTAGTATGAGTGGTAATTGATACGGCTGAATTGATCATGCAATGTTTGAGCTTCAAAGTTGTGGTGAGATCCTCGTTCGGGTAATCATTCAAGTTTCATCTTTCATTTATGTCTATATGTATTTCAAAGACAAGTGTTGATTTTTAAATTCAGATATTGTATTAGAATGCTCTTTGATTCTTATGATACCAGGTTTTGGGGATTCTTTGTTGTATCTCAGTTTTTCTTCTTTTATGGTCTGACTTCATTCTAGAAATCTCATAACTATGTTTACCTTCTTTTCTGCAACATTTAAGATAATTCTTGAGTTAGATTCTTCGGCTTACACACCGGATTGGGTTTGGGGTGTGTGCCATCGTGACCTTGATTTTTGGGTCACGACAAATCTCCTCTTTTTCCATTCTTTTCTTCCAAATTTCATCATTTTTTATCAAACTCCTTCTGAGCAACAAATACCTGAAACAAACACAAATCAATAGATAATTAGCCTCTTTCTCTACTTAAGTGACTCAAAAGCATAAGAAAAAGATATAAATGAGTCGGAAATCCCCGGATCATCAAGGTACAACTTAGGAAAAGGTTCACTAACAAGATTTGGTGCTACCAACCACCATATAATTATAACTTTAGCTCGAGAGAGGATAATTTACTTGAGACTTTTGACGGATGAACAAATTAATTCGACACCCAAATGCCTGAGAAGGACTTAGAAGGGTGATATTATCTTAATTGAGCCAAGAGGCTTTAGGAGAATTATAGATTCGTCAGTTTGGCACAATGAACACACCTGAATGAAATGATAGTAAAGTATTTGTTTGAATTCTGATATCTAAGACTTGTAACCCTAGTTCATCTTTCTTATTAATAAAAATCCAAGTAGTTAAAGAAGTTAGTTGATTAAAATATAAACTCTTTTTCCAAAAATAGTTACTGCTTTGAATCTTAACATCAAATTATAAAAGAACTCTAGTACACTCTCCGTGGGATTCAACCTCAACCTAATTGGGTCACTATATTTTGCATCGACCGTTTTAATTTCGTAAAAAAAAAAGGTGTAGTTGGGAAACATCAAGCACTTGAAACTTAGAGAGAAAATTATTGGTTTATTAGTGAGTTGGCATGTTATGCGGCTAAAATGATTGAGATTAGCGGAGAAAGGACGAGGTAGTAATTTTATGACGTTGGAGACATATATAGATTGATAATATAACGAACGATAATGTTAAACTTTTTTCAATAGTAAAAGACAAATATAATCCTTTTCCCTACCAAAATGATTTTTGTTGTATTAGACACTTGATAGGTTGAACTTTTTATAGTTATTTTTCACGCTAATCCCAAGTAAGATAAAGTATGAGGAAAAAAATATATATAATAGCACAGCAAGAAGATTTACAAATGCAAAGAATTTGATAGTGCATACCATCCAACGAAACATGCATCTTGTGCTCGACTTAGAGAAGAGTAACAATTCACTTTCTCTAGTCTCCTTGCAACTTAATACATATCTTTTCTAAGCCTAAGTTTTTATTGTTATTTAGAACAAATAATTGAAATGTGTTTAGTCTACACTCTGAAATCACCCTGCTTCTCTCCATTTTGCTTTTCAATGCTTCTTTCTTCAAATTTAATGTACTTGTACCACTTTGCACAAATGAAATAGACCAAAAAATCAGCTGATGTCAAAGCTGCTAACAGGAAATAGAATCTGTCTAAATGACCCTTGTTGAGATTTCCAGGTATCCATCCAGGCATATTATCAGTAGTTGAAATTTTCATGACAACAGAAACCAACAAGCTGCTGACATAGTTTCCTAGTGAAATTGAAGTCATACACAATGCACTTCCAAAGCTTTTCAATCCATCAGGTGCTTGTCCATTAAAGAACTCCAATTGTCCAACATACATAAACACCTCCGATGCTCCGATTAGTACATATTGAGGTACTTGCCAGAAAATGCTTAATGAACTTGAATTCGAGCAGTCATGTGAACAATCTTTGTCTGCCGATTTTAACCTGAAATGCTCAACTATTCCTGCAGCAACCATTGCCATTATAGCAATTATGAGGCCAACTCCCATCCTTTGAAGCTCTGTCAATCCTCTAGGAGAAGATTTCTTTAATCTGGCAATGAGGGGATCAAGAACTCGCCTGTAGATGAAAATAAATGATGCAACACTGAGGATGTCGAAACTAGACATGCTTGCTGGAGGAATATGGAATCCTGAAAGAGTTGTTTTCATTGCAGCCCCTTGCTCCACAAATAAAGAGGCCATTTGAGTAAACACAACTGAATAAAGTATTGTGCAAAGCCAAATTGGAAGTAGTCTCAATATGCATTTCACTTCTTCTACTTGAGACACTGCACAAAGGCGCCACGGGTTGTTTACTACTACTATTCCTCCTCCATCCTTTGATGTTATTATAGCTGCTCTATCCAAGAATCTGAAAAAACAATATAGCGAGCGTTACATATATATAGACAAAGTAATTTCAATTAAAGGTTGGTTAAAATAACATACTTGAATCCTTGTGTGTGGAGAATTTTTCTATTTCCATTGAGAGGAAGGTCTTGTTCATCACCTTCATATAGTTCATCTCCCCTTGAAGGTTGTTCAACATTCCATTTTTTAGTTGCAGCAACAACCACTTGACAAAATCTTGATAGAGGGTTGCCTGTAGGTTTGAAGTGTCTATATCTAGGTGTTCCAATAAGAAACAAGACAAGTGCCAAAATGGCAGAGCCAGCTGATGCCCAAAAGCCTATTGTCCACATTCCTTGATCTTCAAAATATCCTAAGATGGTATTTGAAAACAAAGATCCAAGATTTAATGCAAGGTAAAAGTAGCTAAAAAAAGCCACTTTTGAGTGACTCTCTTGAGGGTGATCTTCATCAAATTGGTCTGCTCCAAATGTTGCAATAGTAGGTTGATACCCTCCATTTCCAAGGGCAATTAAGTAAATTGACACGTAGAAGAGGGCGACGCTGATAGTTGAGTGGGACATACAAGGGGTATCTTCATCTCCACAGTCATTAGGCTTGATTAAGAAAATGTATGAAGTCAATGAAAGTGAAACCAGTCCCTGTGTAAGTGAAATCAGAACAGAACAACAATTAATATAAGAAATTTCAAAGATATATTTATATATATATATATATATATATTGATTTGTTGATTAATGAGATATATGGACTTACCGCTACAAAAATGGCTTGGAAAATAGCACAAGTCTTGTATCTTCCCCAGTAGGAATCACTTAGGAAAGCTCCCAAAAGGGAAAAGATATAAACTGTCCCTGTCCATTTGCTCACACTGTTGGCTGCTTCAGCATTGTCTTGACCCATAACTCTAGTTAAAAATAGTACTAAATTCACTCCAACCCCAAAAAATGCTAGTGTAGCTAGACCTTGATTCACTGAAATTGTTTAATATAATTAAATAAATTAACAGGAGAAAAATGTTAATTACAAAATAAATCTAATTAAGTAGACTTACCAAGTAAGAGAACACCAGCAAACCACCTTCCACTCTTAGCACGCACGGCAGGTTCACCATGCTTATCCACACTTCCATCAAAAGTATATTCGTCTTTTTCAATCTCCGTCTGACACTGTAAAATACATAACCGGACAACATTTGTTAGTCGTTACTTGTTACCACAATACTCCTTCTGTCTCAGTTTATATGTCACTGGATTGTAAGTAAATTTTTTATATGGATAATTTTTCAACTTGTATGAAATAATAACATATATGAAAATCACAAGAAAAGTATTATAAGTTGGTAATTTGAAATAGCTAAAGGTGTTGGTAATTTTTTGTGAGTAGTAATAATTTTATATAAAAATGAGTAACTTAATTTTTACCAAGGCGTTGAACACGTAGCATGTTTTGCAATGGATTTATTTTCTTATAACATCAGAAAACCACACTACTAAAGTATCAAACATAGAAACGGAAGATTAAATTAAGAATTCTTCTTACCACTAGCTAAAACGTATAACTTTGTGTTCAATTTTATTTATCCTAAAAAAATCTCAGCTGTATACATGGGATGGCGTAGTGTGTGATCTTTCTACACGTTAAAAGTAACATAGTAATTATTGTTGAGAAAATCTTTTTTTGTATTGTATTACTTTACGTGTTTGAGTTTTCCTCTATACGTATTTAACTACTCTACATGATATGATCATGAGCTTACTAACATAGTTGCAGACTTTCGATGAACTACGTATCATTTCTAGTAAAAGCAGTTAATTTTTTATTGGTATTTCAAAGAAGTAGAAAGAATTTGGAAATGAAAGAAAACAAACTCATACAACACTTAATCTCTTTATTTTTCTTTGATACCTTTGTACACATGTAGAAAAACATTACGTGACTAGCTAATTCAATACATTGCAATTTAGTGTTTCAATCATCTTATTAGAAATATAAAACATGGCAATGATCATCTCATTAAAAGGAAAAATAGAATAAACATGAAAGATTGCGCACAGAAATGGAAAGGATAGGAAAATGTACAAACCATTTTGTCAATGTTTAAGCAAGCCATTTGGTTCTTTGTACCAGATAGAAAAGGTCAAGCTTTGTGTGAGAAAATTTAATTAATTTTAGAGGAGAAGATGTTTTTTTGAAGCTATGGAAGATATGTTTTTGAAGAGAAATGGTCGATGAGGTATTTATAGAGTGCTAATGTTAATTACTTGAAAAAAAGATTTTAATTTTAAAAAAAAAGGTCCATTATATTATATTAAAGAAAAGGACAGAATATGGTGACAAAGCAAACAATAACTTTTTTTGGGGATGAATTGAAGGAGCAAAAGAAGCGTGATTTGGTTGGATACATAAAAATGGTACTCTCTCTCACGACATCAAACACTCAAGTTTAAGCTGTCTTTTATTCTCATTAAGCTGTATTGATGCTGACACTTTTTTTAATTCATCAAAATGTGGTAACTTTTGCAAGTGTGCAACTAGATAAATTATATTTCCTTTCCATTTCAATTTGTTTATATGATTTTGACTTATGATAAGATTTTTGAAAGTTATGATTTTTAACTAAAGATACGTAGAATGTACCAAAACATCCTTAATCTAAAGATTTTAAACAAGTCATGTGAAAAGTTAAAAATAAAAAGAAGAAAGAATATTCTATTTTAAAACTAACTAAAAAGAAAAATAGAACAAATAAAATGAAACAGCAGCGAAAATATTTACTTTTTCTATCTGCTCCAACCTTTATATTCTTTCAATTTCATTTTATGTTATTCTCTTTTCTTTTTATATTAGAAATTTAATAAAATTGAACATTTTTAACTGAAAACATTTTTACTGTAGACTTTCAATTTCATTTTATGTTATTCTCTTTTCTTTTTAGATTAGAAATTTAATAAAATGAAACATTTTTATACTGAAAACATTTTCACTATAGACTTCTCAGTTTTATTTTTGATAAGATTATTTATAGTCATATAAATATTTATAATTTTTATTTAACTCATACATTTCATTAGTTTTTCCCCCTTAAAAGTAATGTCCAATCAACTATATTATATCAAATAAAATGGAAGAAAGGGATTATATATCTGTTTACCACTTATGATTTATTTGAGCTAAATTAAGTCAAATCAGGATAGCTAAACTATTATTTTTCCACAAAATCATCCTCATAAACCATAGTGGGGCATCTTGCTAAATATGAGGAGGTTCCTAGGTTAGGTGGCGTTTTTCTTATGTAATCATTTAAGATGTTACCTAGCCATAAATTAAATTTGCTAATATTATAAGACACTAGGAAAACAAAGAATGTCAGGTGATTAGTTCTTTCCATAATTTGCGAGTGAAAAAAGGTAATAGATATTTGATGAAAAAATAAAAGTGTAAATACGTGTGTGGTTTTTTTTTTTTCTTTTGGTTTAAAAATCAAAAAGATTCGTATCAAAATAACATGTCAACAAGAACTTTAAACACGTAATAAAAGTTATGATGATGAGAATATTTTTGAATAATAATTAGATAATTTCAGTAGGGTGTTTTGGTAAGTAAAGTTTTTGATATTGTTGGAATGTTTGGTGTAATAAAGGTAGGGCATGATACACTTTGGATTCCAACATTCTATAGTGGGCTGAGACTATCTCAGAGTATTATTCGTTTTTATTAAAATGAATTAATTTATCAGGTGCGTTAAGAGATCTGGATATTAATTAATTAATATATAGAATCAAAAGAGAGGAGAGAGAGATGAATAAATATTTGGTATATATATATATATGGTGATTGTACGATATTGTTATGTAGATCTATAGATCCGATTGAAATGGCATTGAATCTGGCAATTGCAAGCCATTTTGTGTCTTAATTAAAGTGGGCTTATTATTAATGTGAGACAACTAAAAGTGGAGTTCATTAATTTTTCATGTTAATTATTTATATGCAGGTAATAAATAATTGATGAAGCAATTTGTAATTTGGAAATTGGAGAAACACGTGATCACTTACGTAGCCGTCTTATTCGGCACTTCAAATGTTTTAAGGCTGCTCTATGTCAATGTCACAACACAATTTCCTCTTTATATTATCATTCTCATTAACTTCGCTTTTCGACACAAATTCAAATCACTAAATTCATATGTTTATAATGCAAAGTTGATAACAATAATTTTCTCATCATTTTATTATACTAGCTAAAAGTTAATTACTTTAATATGATAAAAAGAAATTTTGTAATTATAGTATTAGTAGTATTATATATATAGTGAATAAAGTTTAATAATTGTAAGAAGAAAAAAAATCCCATGGTAAAAGGGAAGGTGGAATAGTGGTGCGTATTAGTTGGTTCGATCCAATTTTATTTATTATCCATTCAATTTATTAGTTTTTGGTCCTTTAACAGTTTATTTTTTATTTAATCGATGATAAATGTTCATATAATCATATATACACATTCTTCATAAAATAGAAATAGTAGCAAGAATAGAAGTGCATAAGAAGTTAATTAAATCTAAAATTGAAAAGAGAGAAGGTAATATAAGTTTGTGTTAAGATCGAAGAGAGAAGGTGTTGCAATAGAGAGGCACAGAGACTAGTTTGTTTTGCTATAATAAAAAAGTAATACCTCCTCCGTTCCATTTTATATGATCTAGTTTGACTTGATACAGAATTTAAGAAAGAAATAAAAAAAATTGAAATTCGTGATCTAAAATGGGTGATAGATGTTTGTGTAGTTATAAATCATTTCATTAAAAGTAAAATGAATATTTTAAAGTTAAATTGTTAATAAATATAGAAATGAGTCATTCTTTTTGTAAACAGACTAAAAAGAAAAATGAGTCATATAAATTGGTAGAGAGGGAGTACTAAAATTTAAAAAATAAGGTTGATAAAATGTTAAAGTCATTGTTATATAATTAGTAGTAAAATAATAATTTTAATATAATTAAATTAGATTACCGATTTAACCATTAACCAAAATCATAAAACCAAAAATCAAACCGATAACCTAATAATGTTTTTTTATAAAACTGTTAAAAAACTATTAACCCATATTGATAAACCGATAGTTTTAAAAGAATTTGGATTCCAATAATTAAATCGATTCTTGCACATTAAGCAGAGGAGTACAAAGAAGGAAAAATTACTTTGGTGAGTACTTTTTAATAAATAATTACTGCTTTTAGCCATATTTTTTATTTATTATCGTATTAGATATACATGACAATGTATCTGTTATGTATTAAAAGTGAATTATGAATACAATATAAATGTATTATAAGTGTTTTAAAATATATTATGCTTGTTTGGTAAGAATTTGACACAATATATTATAAGTATATTAAAGTGTGTGACAAATGTATTATCCATGAATAAAATTTGTATTATATGTGTTTTATAAATCATTCTCTATAATATGTATTAAAATTATATTATAAATATATTATAAGTGTCTACTAGACAAAAAAAAAGTTATTGCTATAAATGATAAATATTTTCTCAATATAATATATCTATGTAAGTTTTTTTAAAAAAAAATGAAAGTTAGTGATGTTAAATATGTGTAGTAAAAAGCATGAATTTAAAAAAAAATAAGAGGACGGCTGGCTCCAGTTATTACCCAGTTAGGTTATGGGAAGAAAGGGTACTGGAGAAAGCAAAAGCTAAAGAAGCAACAAAGAAGATTGATTGTCCTTCACACTTGGGATTCTCTGCATTTTCAATTTAGGAACAATACATAAATACGCATTTTAACTTGGTTTCGACTTATATTTTTGTCTTCTAACTTTGGATGTACACAATAAACACTTAAACTTATGTAAAGTTGGACAAATAGATACACGCATCCTACGTGATGATTTGAGCGTCCTATATGGCGTCCTACGTGTATTATGACACGTAGGACTCATGTGTCTACTTATTTAACTTTATACAAGTTTAAGTATTTACTTGTGCACACTCAAAATTGAAAGGCATAAATGTGAAATGAGATCAAGTTAAAAGGCATATTTATGTATTATGCCTTCAATTTATTCCTCACCTACTAAACACACCAACATCAAGGAAGGTCTAGTCTAGAGAAAAACAAATAAAATACTCTTTATCTTTATATATTCATATTTAACTTGGTACACCCTTTCAAAAGTAAGTAAATAGAAGAGTAATTTTATTAATTACTCTTTAAATATAATAATTCAATATTTTAAAAATACGTTGAGGAAATGATTATGAACTAAATAATAAATTATCCCTTGATTTTTGTAAAATGAACAAAATAAAAAGTGAATTTCCTCACTAATACAAAGTGAATTAATATCACTTATACAGAGTAAATTCCAAAATTATTGTATAGTTAAAAAATTATCGAAATATTTTTAAACTGTGGCTATGTTTAATAAATACAATGTATAAATTTGTCTCTTGACGCTGCATTTCCGTTTAGTTCCCGACCAATTTGAAGGCAGCTATCTGACAGCTTGCTCCAAATGCACCTCCTAGGAAAAGCCATATTAGTTTTCAAATTTTGTCATTCTCACCACCATACTGAGCTTAGTATTCGACTGGTGTAGGCGTTTGATTTCTGAGGGAGATCTAAATAATTGAAGTATAGGATCTCAAAAGGACAATTCATTAGTAGAGTGTGCATTTGGAATATTCACTCTTCTCTATTAATTCTCCTAATCAAACACCAACCTTAATCAAACAATATATTTGAGTTGGGCCGATCATTTAATACCAAATTATCATAACATTTCTCAATCACATGGTTTGTCTACCTAAATTCAAATACTACATTAATTTGTTGAATACAAAAAACAACAAGTAACCTTATAAAATGAACATTTAAAATAAATTAAGATATCTCATGCAAAAGTGTGAAATAAATCTGAATATAAATAATGTTAATAATAATAAAAGATGTTTAAAACTTCTTAATACTCAAGACTGAACTGACTCACTTTGTCTATCGATGAAGTCTCTACTAACTGAAGATAGACATCGGAACAAGACACATAATTACTTGACTATTCTACTAACAATGACTGAAAAATTAAATAAACTGAACTGCTAAACTGGAGCCCTCCAAAAGTGAGGAGGTCTCACCGACTGCTTGATGGAGAGAGATCTTACTAAACGTCTGCTATCGAGAGTATCTGAAACTACATCATAAAACGATGCAGCGCCAAATGACGCCAGTACATGGAATGTATGGTATGTAAGAAAGCTGAGTGAAAAAAATAGCTGAACTGAAAAGAAACTGAAGTAACCTGCCTGAAAATGGAGCCTCAACGTGAAGTAAAATCATTTAAGCTTTGCAATAAAAGATGCAATATATATATATCATCGTCTTCATTTGGGTCTTGAGCGAATTGATCCATTGTAGGATCATATCCCGTACTTCAGGTATAAAAAGTAATGAAACCATTAAAAATAGACTTAGAAGAATATGCTGGATTAGAATGAAATTTAGAAAATTTTAGCAAGTAGGAAATATTAAGACCCAATGATCATTTGATGTACACAAATAATAAAGGACAAATTTCTATAAGATTTACAGACTATGCATAAGCAGATCAAAAAGAAATAGATGAAGAGGTTGAAAATACTGAATTAATGAATATAGAAATAGAATCAGAAGATGATGTTATGGTAGAAGAAGTAATACTAAAAGTAGAAAAAATGTACGAAAAAGATAATAGCCAAAAATTCAAATGCAAAGGTTGTAAACAAGGAGGTTTAAACTTTAATAATGTGAAAGAGCATTTTAGAAAATGTGAATTAAGAAATGATAATCTTGGATATAGACAAAATGTCGAAAGAAGAATACAAGAAGATAGCGAAGAAGAATCAGTTGTTAGTATAGATGAAACTATGATTAGTATAAAAGAATTAATGGAAAGTGTCTCTAGTAGTTCAAGCCCTTTCCAGAAAATAACTTCAATGCAAAACTTGCCAAGACATAGAGTATAAAGACTAAATCCGGATATACAGACAGAAAACATTAAACCTTAAGGACATATTAGACTACAAGAGGGGGAAAACAAAGGAGAAATTCTAAATATAGCAGCACATGACCCTCAATTATGGAATTAAGTAATAGACATATGGAAAGGAATAGTAGTAGATCACTATATACAAACTAATCAAGAAACAGACGCAGAAACAATGTACAGATATATGGAAACTTTTTTAGGAGAATCTACAAAGGGATTATGGGAAGCCTATAAATCAGAGTTTCCCGAGGAATTCCATGGATTAGTAAATATGGGCGCTAACCCATATAATTTTACAAATAAAATACATAGCCTAATAACTGGTGAAGATCCAAACAGTGGATTAGTGACATTACAAAAGAACACTTTAATAAAATTAGAACAATTAAGTATAAGTAGCTGGTTTAGCATAAAAGAATTTCTAAATGAATATTTTTATTATTGTAGCATTAGCGGAAACGCTTTTGACATAGACTTAGGAAAAAAGATGTTTAATAAGTTACCAGGCACTCTAGGAAGAGAGATAGAATAAAAATTGTATAAAAGAGAGGGAGTAGTATAGAATCCACAAGGAAGATGGTCAATAGGACAAAAAATACAACATATCATGGAAGTACTGCAAGAAAAATACACAAATATACAAATATAAAAACAACTAAAACAAAACAAGACAAATTTCTGTAAGAGTATATATACTACACAAAATTATGATCAAGAATACAAACAGAAACGAAATTACAAAAAACATAAAAAGAGATATCAGTTTGAGCCAAATTATCATATGAGGAAAAAGTATTATCTAAGAAAATCATCTGCAAGGAAGCCATATTTAAACAAATATAGACATGTGAGGAAATACAATAATAATACAAATTATTAAAATAGACTTGAATGTTTCACATGTGGAAGCATAGAACATTCGGTGAATACTTGCCCAAAAAGAAACGTAGACAAATTAATAGAACAACTTAAAAGAATAGAGGTAACTCGTCAAAAAGAAAAATTAATTATTACGAAAAAGAAACAACCATGGACCTTTTTTCAGGTAGGTCTAGAACAGTCACAGAAAAACCAAGAACAAGTTTCTCCCAAGACAGCTTAAGAAATAATATGCTAACAAAAATACTTAACACATCCACCGCAACCACAAGCCAACAACTAGAAGAAGTAATAAATATAGACAGAGATATACAAATATTCCAACAAAATAAACTTAAATTGTTAAATCCCAAAGTATTGTATAACACAGGGATTTTCTCAAGTCAGGCCCAACTATATAGACATTACAGGGAAGAACAAATGTGTGTCATAGGAAAAGATAGTAATAGTATAAATTTAATAAGTCAAGAATCGTTAGAAGAAATAAAAAATTTAAATATGAACCTAATGCATATGGGTCTAATAGTAATAGAATTGAAAGGACTAACAAGAAAACACCTAGGGACAAAAGTATTAATAACTATATATGACGACAGATGGACGAACCTAAAGAAATCCATAATAGGTCTAACAGAAGTAGACATGACCAATAATGGAGGAATTTTTTACTGCAGTCCTGACTTCATGTTAAACTCCTCTGAATTTGGAAAACACATAAAGATTGGTATTCAGACTAAAGGATATGAAGAAATGGTAAGTGGTAATAATTTATTGATATGTGTAGGCTTTATAGGAAAAATCGCGACAAATAGTAACACTTAATTTAAACTCATATATATATATATATAGGTCTAACAGAAGTAGACATGACCAATAATGGAGGAATTTTTTACTGTAGTCCTGACTTCATGTTAAACTCCTCTGAATTTGGAAAACACATAAAGATTGGTATTCATACTAAAGGATATGAAAAAATGGTAAGTGGTAATAATTTATTGATATGTGTAGGCTTTATAGGAAAAATCGCAACAAATAGTTACACTAAATTTTAACTCATATATATATATACACACACACACACTTTACTAGGGAGTTTCTCTAGTCGACAACCATCACTATGGGCCTCGTGATGATACAACGTCCTGCCCACGTTGCTAAAGCCATCCTATACATTGCCGGGATATAGGACAATAACTTTAACTTATGGATCCATCTAACAGACCTTTTCCAAGGGAGCAAGGAGTCATCCGAAAGTAGGTACGATCCTATCATACATTGGCTACGTAGTTTATGGGGGGTGAGTTATTTGAACTCTCACCCAAATCGGTGTTCAATACTATGCCCAAAAATATAACTGAATGCTCATATAAAATACTCACTGCGTTGAGTTAATTACTCAAAACCTCTCTTTAAGAGGTAACTGAATCTGTTTGAAAAACTCTTTATGTTTTTTCTGAAAATAGTACTCTCTTTCTCAATGTAAAATAATACATTTGAGAATCATTAAAGTTCCCTTAAAACTCTTCTTAAATGATGCTTTAAAGTTACTCTTGAACTCTCTTTAAATTTCAAAATCAATGCATGAAATAATTGGACAAAGACTTTAACAATAATCTCAAATAACGAGGGTTCATGTGATAATATAAACATGAACAAGAACTTAAGAATTCAAATACATAAAGTAGCATAATCAAATACTCAAGAATCAGGACTCGGAATAAGAACACAAACCCAATTTGAAAAATCATGGATCTTTGGGAAAAACCCTAGATTAACTTTTTACTGACTGGCTTTAGATGTAGAGCACGGGGACGAACTTAGTCCAACACTATGAATAGTCTTACATACCTAATTATGAAGCTATTAGACTGAAAATTTTGGTGAAGACTTGATTTTTCTTGAGCTCGTTGATTTTTCTTGAGCCCGAGTAAGAATACTACCTTTCTTGGATGAAATATTTGGTCTTGGAATCTTGGTTCTTGATCTTGATAAAAGAAATTTTTTTATGGAGTTTCTAGAGTGGAAGAACTTGGGAAAGCCTTGGGTGGAAGGCTTCTCTTTGTATCTTGAATTTTTAACTTGAAGGTTTTAGGGTTCTTGATGGAGAAGAGGAATCCTAGGTGAGTTTTGAGAGAATTTCTAGATACTTGAATGTTTAGATTGATGATTTTGAGAGAAAAACTAATTAGTTGAATGATATACTTAGTTAAAACACTCAAAAACGACTTTGAATAGGGTTAAAAAGTTTGGGAAAGGACCAAAATAACCCTGAAACACGTGCAGGAAGTTTCTGAAAAAAATCGCAGCAAGCCTTTACGAAAGGCTCTACCGTTCGTGGAACATTCTACCATCCGTAGAACATCGACTATCTGAATAGTGTTTATGCGTGTATTGTTGATCTCTTTATTTTGATTTCTTTTTAACGGTGGCCAACGTTAGAACACGCATTATTCCTACTTGCCCGACCAAGGAAGTAACGAATGGGAAAAGAGATTAAACAATGGAGATTTGGCGTGATAATCCGCCATCTAATAGCCTAAACTCGGAGTGTGAGGGATAATCTGGGGTCAAGGGTAAGGATTAGTAAAGCATACACCCGTAGACCGACCAAGTTGAGTGATGAAATTCCCTATTTTGACAACCAGTCACTTAGGAGATACCTAACTTACCGACTTTGCATGTTAAACACTAGATAAGGGTTACTATTATAAGGTTTACTGCGTTAAGAACTTGTGGGGAATACATACACCCTAGTTTCATCTTTTATTGATTCAACAAAACATTAAATACTATTACTTGGTAACTTGCTATTCAATTGAATCAATATTACTTTTATGTTACAAACTCCCCCCCCCCTTTTTACGGAAGTAATCTGACTAAGAGTACAATCAACTGTAAATTAGCCTAAGTCTAGACCTCATTCCTTGTGGGATCAACCCAAAACCTCTGTTAGATTCTTTATTTGATAACGACCGCTTATACTTCTTTAAGGAGGTGTAATTTGGGCATATCAAAGACTCATATCATATATGGACTGCAAGAAAAAGGGATCAAGAAGGATTAGAAGGGATGTTTGCAACACCCAAATTCATCCTTCTAGGAATGAAAGGCTGACGACAATAAGAACTAGCCTCAACTGTGTGGTCTAACTCAAAAAACAACTACCTAGTTTCATTCGGAACCACGATGGGGGCAACAACTTTTCTAATCTTTCTCTTGAGAGGTGTTTCATTTTCAGAAATCTCTTTTGGAATCGTAACCTCCTAGTCATTTTCCACTAGAGTCCCCAAATAAAATAATGGCATCATCCGCCCTCAATATAAGAACGTCTGACATACCTCCACGAGTAACTAGAGGTGATTCTTCACCTTTTCTTCTCTTGATAAGATGGGACTTAGACCCTGCCACAACCTCAATTTCAATGGTGGCTACTTTAGAAGAAAAACCTACATAAGAACAATTTACACATTGATAATTTTGGTGGTAGCCACAATAATCATGGTGTTCTTTAAAAATATGAGCTTTTCATAATACTTGCTCAAGAAGAAAACATAGAGGGTAGATGAGGTAAGTTCCATAACAAATCAAAGTGTGAATGGAAGTGGAAGATATTTATAATTCTTTTTTTCCATCCCCAATTTCACTCCAAGTTCGGACATCATCCATAATGGTGTTCAATATCTTTTGAACCCATCCACAAATAAGGAAGTTGACGTTAGGGTGCCAAAAAGGTATTGAACAATATACTTTTGTATAAGACAACATCAGAAAATTAGGATAAGGTTGATATAGAAGTAAACAAATGAAGATACAGGAAATTATGAAATAAATTCTATAACTCTAGGAGCAGGGAGATGGAAAGATCAGCAGTGGCTATGGCAACAAACTAATTGGACCAGCCTTGACCATGAGCATCCTTGAGACTTGTAATGATGAAAATTTTCCTCTGCCCACCTTCTTTCACAATGTCGTTGTGAACAATTTGAGGAGAATATAGAAGCAACATATGGGTCAACATAAAAGACTGGTTGATCTCAAGAGCCAAGGCCTAGAAGTATGCCATATCTCTCCGAACTCCTGCCTCAAGTTTGACCAAACATAACTCGAAGGTTCAGGATAATAAGAGGATTACCTAGTGGATTGTAGGGTTGTCGAAGACCATGAAAAATGGGTAAGTATAGATGAATGAAAATCCAAGTTTTCAAAAATTAATACTCTTGAAATGCTTGTGAGCAACTACTCCAAATTTGTTTTTGCCCACCTACAATCTATCTGAATGGTAGGGATAGTAAAAGACAATTTCTTTTACCAAAGAAGCATAGTCTCTGACAGCCTTATCTCTCATCTCGATATGATTGCATGGTATAATTTTGAAATAGTCTTGAAAGCAATATGTTTCAGGAATAATTTTATTGATACCTAGTTTGGGAGCGTCTTTGTCACTTCTTTTATCTTTCTTCCTAGGGTCTCTCTTGGGGAGAAAAGATTTAATGGATCTAGAGGAATATGAAGACTCAATGAAGATACGAAAGGAAAAGAAATAATGTGTGTAAATTTAGAAGATGAGTAAAAATTCAGAAAATTTGGGGATCAGAGAAAGGACGTAGAAATATGGAAAGGAGTTTGAAGAAATTGTGAAAGGTTGAAATGAACTTGAAGTTCCAAATTTATTGACCCAAGGAATGAAATATCTTACTTTCTGGGGCGATGAGCTATATTCAGACCAACAATCATGATACATGTGGCAAGTTCATTTAAGATAGTGGAATCAATGTATATTTACAAGAACTAGTGTATTGCTAGGTTGGAGTCATCATCAAAATTTATAAAGGCTTATTTCACTTCCCAATCATGTACAAAATCATGCCGGGAAAGCGGAGGGACAATCCATATTGGGTAAAACATGGCTGCATGATTGAAGAACACATGGTGATTAATGAAAGCGTCTAGAGAAATAAGAAAAAGTCGGTAAAGTTAGACATTCGAAGACTTATTGTTGATAATGCGAGGATGCATCAAGGGGAATGAGTCAAGAACATGTAAATAACAGAGAAGGACTTGTGTCCCAATGATGTGGATAGTGAGAATAAAAAGGACAGATACGCCAGATAATATCGTACCTAATATCGTACAAGGGGCGAGAGTGCGATAGAGGAATATTAGTTGGCATCACTAACAACATTTCCACGTGGTTAGCATTCATTGGGTGTAGTACTATAGGGTTCGAGTGAAACTTTTTTATCGATTGATGTCTCATCTTTGTAACCTATAAATAGTTTAATTCATATATTTGTAAGCGCATTTTGATTTCAAGAAATAGAATGTCAATACATTTATATTTTTGTGCTACAAGCGTTCCTTATTCATTAAGTTTGTGTCTTTCATCATTTACTTCATTGGATCGTTCTCGGACCTTAGACTAATGATCTCAGATTCAGCCCTTGAACTCATTATCGAACTCAAAAGCTTTAAACCATACTTTTTCTTACTTGCTTTATTTATATCTTTACTTATTAACATCATGATATTCAACTGCTATTAAATCGAAACTAATAAGTTGAACAAAGACGCGTGTCCTTAACGTCATATAAGTTTAGTTATACCATTTTTTCCGTAAACCTATGTATGGATAGGGTCACATGGACCAAAAAATCAGTACACTTATTTAATTAAAGTCTCACATGTGTCATTTAATAATTCCATTAAAATGAGTGACATTTTTAAGTGTAAAGGGAATTGAGGTCCAATTAGTAGGAGAAGAGTGATATTTTTAACCCAAAAATTAACGCTTCAAGCGATTACGATTCAATACATAGAAGGAAGGTAAATTTAAGCTATTTCCAATACATCAGGGTCATTATGACCTTTTTTTTTGGTAGTATATATAAAGGAAAACTTTAAGTATAGTGGCATGAATCAAATCCTAAGTGGAGGGTTTTTTTTTTTAATCTTCTTATTCTTTATTAGAATTCTGGTTCCATGGACAATAGCTACTTCATTCGTTTTTTTTATGTGACTCTTGTTGATTTTGACATTTGTTAATCAAATTATTTATTAGGAATTTATTTTATTAAATTACCATTATTAATTATGCTTTTAAAATATAAGTTTAACAACTATTATTTTATATAATTATTTAATGATAAGGAAAATATTGAGAAAAAAATATTTTTTTTTCTTAATTTGTTAAAATGGACAAATAAAAAATATATTTTATATATAAGAACCTAATAAAAGGAAAGGAAGAGAACACATATTGTTGTTAAAAGAAATGATATAGTAGTGAGAATATAAACGACATAGAAGTCAATTATTTACTTGTTAATTACTCATAAGAGGCTTAAGATAAGGAGATCATCATATTAGATAATGTTTGAACATCAATTCTTGACTCACTAATACGTCAGAAAATAAATTAGTAAATCATTTCATCTAGGCTTGAGAGTTTCTCACAATTCAAGATTTGACTAATGATAGTGATTTTCTTTTGGGAAATTAATTTGTTTGATTGTGGCTGCTGAACACAACTTGTATAAGACATGTAGTTTATTACACAAGTTAAAAGCCCACAAGTAGAAAAAACATTTAATATAAACTTGCAAGTTGTGTCATCATTCATTTTATTTTATAATTAATGATAAAATGTTTAGTACACACTCCTATATTGACCAGATCTTGAAATATTTCTTTTTTTACTTACGTAATTACAAGTTACAGCTACTCTTACATGTCATATATTAATACTTTTTACCTATTCTCTTGTGTTAATATTATGTCGTGCTAGATAACAGTTTGAATTGAAGAAAAAGAAGTGTTAGTTTTCTATACATTAGATGGAAATTTCACACTTGGGTACAGTTCAATGATATTTATGTGAAGGAATAACTAATAGGAGTAATAGTTAATTTCCTCCGTGGTTATTCATTGTCTACTAAAATTATTTTTATTTTGTTAGGACTAAAAAGTCACTCAACTTCACTATTGTCCTCAAAATATATTACACACATATATGCCTAATGGGACTTATGTGAAGCAGAAATTCATAGTTTATTGAATTAGCTAAATGAATTCGACATTCATCATTTTAAGCATTGATAGTATATACCTAAATAGTTTAATTCTCTTAACTCAGCTAGTAATTCTTTTCCTTTTCTTGGACGGACTGTATTAATAGGGTATCTTTTTTCATTTTACGACGATTTTACTATTTATTATGACATTTCAATAATTCTTTTTCTAGTATATTTTTCAATAACTTTAAACACGTTAAATTCTAATAATTTATAGTGCTTTCTACCAACTTTTCAAAGCATATAACTTTAGCTCAAGAGGTATAAGTAAATGTTTGAATTTAGAATGAAAATTAGAAACTGAGTTTCAAACAGTGAAAACAAAAATAAATTTTCAATATTTTTGTTCTTTTTTCATAAAGTAAGAGGAATATATCAATCATATCCAATCCAAAATCTATATGTTTTAAAAATAAAATTTGAAGTCCGATTCATAATGCAAAATTCAAATCAAATATCGAAAAAGTTTGTATTTCAATTTGAATTGTGGATTGATCCAAACTATGCCATCCCTATTTTACTACGATAAAAGAGACATTTAGTGACGATAAATTTTATCTTTATTGTCAATATTTATTGACGTAAAAATATTTAATGATAATTAAATTAATGTTATTGCATTCAGAGTCGCTAAAATCTTTAGCAATATTTATAAAGAATATTGATTATAAATACTCATATTTATTATTATAAATACCACAAAATCCTTTATTTGTTGAAGTGACTACATCCTTCCCTCAATGGAAGCTTCATATTAATCGACTTTTTATGAAACTTCCACGTTGATTATTTTTTTTGTATTAAATTTTCTTTTCTTTTAGAATTATTTGTTTTGATATATAACCTTATTTTGTATAATTTAATATATATAACCTTATTTTGTATAATTAATTATAGGGTTATTGTTGTAGTACTATTCTGCTACTATATGTTATTTTTATTATTTTTTATTTGTAATTTTATTGTCTTTTTTAAAATTATTTTTGTCTTGAACCGATCATTTATCGAAAAATAACCTATGTACCTCACATCTGAGATAGAAATAAAATACTTAGTGTAGATTCTCTCCTCCTCATATTTTACTTTGTAAAGATACATTGAATATTTATTATCGATATATATACCACCCTCGATAAAATAAACAAAAATGATAAGTAATCATTTAAAAAAAAACAAACAAACAAAAAAGCTCAATTTCTCATATAAAGTTACAAAAAGGACTAGGTCATAACTACATTAATTTAGTCTGGTTAATTGCTTTCACAAAACATCATGATAGATATTATTAATTATATAATTCAAAAATCAAAATCGACAGATATTATGTAATACAAAAATCAGGATCGACGAGACGTAGATATGATAGGAAAGATTGTTTCCACTAACTATTATAAGTGGGCTGCAATTCATTATTTTACTAAAATAAATTTTAAAAAAAAGGTGAGCTGCAATACATTATAGTTTATGGGTACCTTTTATTAAAAAAAAAAAATAAATAAATAAATAAATATATATATATATATAGTTTATGGGTCCGGTAGCCAGTGTGCTTATAGCTAGCCAAAGAGAGAAACAAAAAAAAAAGAGGCTATGTCAAGTGAACCTCTAACTTATTCCCTTATCCTACCCCACAATACACCAACTCCTGCCTGTCAAAAGCTTATACTAAATTACTTTTTAAAAAATAATTATAAATAAACAAGCCGGCTTGATGCTATTAAATATATGGCATGTGTCTTAGGTTTGATTTTAAATTTTTATTAAAAATAATTTATATGTTAATTTTTTTATTGAAAAAAACAATTATTCATATTTTAAAAATTATATTATTTTATTCTCTTTAACTCCATTTAAATAGAAAGAAATCAAAAAAAAATATTATTTTATCTTTTTACATTCTTTCCGCTAATATTTATATTATTTTATTCTTTTTAACTCCTTTTTCTTCAAAATTTTACTAAGTTAGAGTAATACTCTATCAAAAATATAAATTAATAGTCAAAAAGTGTTGAACAAAGTGAATTGAAAATTATTTCTTTATATTTTCTTAAATTTACAAGCATTACAATAAACATATATATTAAAGTCTGGATCGAGTTATCAACTTCTCGAATCAAATTTTATGGTGCTAACTCTTATCTTTATTTAAAATTTGTCAACTTATTATTTATAGAATTATCTTAAGAATTCATCTAATGATTATCTTAGTGAAAGGATGTTTTCCAACTTTGAATGGATAAAATCATACCTAAATCTAATAGTTGGAAAAAATAAATCTAATAGTTGGAAAAAAATTTCCGAAGAAATCATTTATATAAAAAATTATTAAGTAATAATTTGCATAAAAATGTGTAGGGAAAATAGATTTTAAATAATTACATATAAAATTTGATTAGATTTTAAGCTTCTAATTAATAAAATAATGCCTTAAGCCAACACGTATGTTGAGCCACCCTTGCAAATAAATAGTCCTAAAAGATTAATAATAACATATACTTAGTAAGTTATACACTACAACAAATTTAAGTGCACCGATTAATGTTAAAAAATAAATATATTATATGTGTATAAGTTAAACTTAGGCTTCTTCCCATAGAAAAAGAAGAAGAAAAATCTGAGTTTTGAACTTTTTAATGGGAAAAACTTTATTTTATTCGAAAGGACTTAAATAACAAGATGAAGTCAATAGGGGTTACTCAAATGATAAATATTCATTATATTCAATCTTAAAATTATGAATTTAAGTCGTCAGTGAAACAACAAAAGGCGAGAGCTAAAGATAGATGAGGAGGAAAAAAGGCAAGTTGCTAAAAGAAATGGATTTATACTTCCTCCGTTCTAATTTATGTAATGTAACTTGACTTGGTACAAAATTAAAAAAATATGAGAAGATTTTATAATGTTTCAAAATCACCTTTAAAAAAGAGTACTCTTTTGTGATTTTTGCCAAATAGTGAGATTTAATATTATTAAAATTTTATAAGAAAATATATTATTTTTTTAAAATCTGACTGAAAAAAAAATGTGTCATAAAAATTGATACGTGACAGTAAGGTGTTAAATTATAAGTTTGTTTTAGAAACAAAAGTGGAGGTGTGCATAATCATTGGCTATAGGAAATATGGCACAAGAAAGAGAAATGATGAAAATCGGAAAAGATAAGAAGGTGCAAGTTGAAGCTGTCACTTTTGAATCTGGTAGATTGGATGTTTTAGTCCAATTTCATTATCAATTGAAAAGCAATTCCTCCTCATAAATTAAATTAATAGTATCATCCACTTGATTCACGCTTTGTATTTTCTCCTCTAGTACTTATCATAATAAGCTGCGTCAAATATCTTAATATGAGTGCTTATCATCTGGCATCCACTATTGATTTTTTTTTAATATATATTATAAGTATGATTTTTCTAGTTAAAATTTTCCCTGTATTATAGTGGCGCATGTAGCAATGTTGAATACGAGTCTTGAAATATTATATGCTTTAATGTAATTTTTAAACACGAAAACGTTAGGAAGCCTACAAAATGATGAGCTTTTCTTGTCGATTTCCCCCTTTTCAACTAAATGATGTTCATTGTCAGTTCCATGCATTTCACATGACATCTTACCACTTTTTTTGACTCATTTTCTTCTTAACAGTTCAACTGTGTGGGGACTGGGGAGTGTGGGGGAGGATCAAATTGTCACCAAATGCCAACCCTTCTTCCAACTCAAAAACAAAAATAACAACTAAATTTGTACAAAACTAATTCTAAGAGCCTGAGTAACATTGCTGCTAAAATTTATTTATTTATAGAAGTACTTTTTAAAAATAATTTTTTTAAAAAGTGTCTTTGAAAAAAAACAATTTGTGTTTGACTAATTTATTTGAAAAGTGTTTTTGATAAGCAAATTGTGTTTGACTAATTTTTTTAAAAGTACTTTTGAGACTCAAATTACGAAAAAAGCAAATATCAATGTACTTTTAATATTAAGATTATTTTATAGAGAGAAATTATTTTAAATATCTATTACAAAAATTTTAATTAAAACTTTATTTTAATTAAATTAAAATGTACATATTCCAATTTTCACTCAATATTATACATACATACATACATAAATAAATAATTAATTAAATATTAATATAATATTTACATGATGATTTAAATATAATTAAAAATATTAAACAAAATAAATTTAAAAATCATTTCACAAATTAAACCACTATATACAAAAATTTCACTCCAAAAATAAATAAAGTCCTTCATATTTTTAATTCTATAAATATATTGTTGTTACCTTTATTTTTAATTATTTAAAATAAAACGTAAAATAATATATAAAATATAAAATATAAAATAATAATATATAAACATAAAATAAAATAAAAAACTTATTATATAAAAATAAAAAATAAATTCTTGAATAAAACTTAACAAAACTTATGAGATATGCTAATTAATTAATTTAGATAAATTTAGCTTGTGATTATAGATCATTTACGAGACATGTAAATCTTGAGCCTAACAACATATTACACAAATATTCAGTATTAGATAATTTTCAGGTAAAAATATATGCTTTCTTTTTCGGTTCTTTTGTTTCTTCTTCTACGTTTAGATGCATATTTCTGAAATTTTAATTATTTTTATTATGTGTTTCAGTCATATATGATTGAACGGTGATATACATAAAAAATTTAAAGAGTGAATCAGTGTTAGATCTTTTGTTATTTGACAAGTTTATGATTGAGGTTTATTCTTTATGATACATGAAACTTATGTTTCAAATTTGAGCTTATTTAAAGTAAATTTGGGTGTTGAATTTGAAAAAAAAGAAGTAATTATTCTTTTGGCAAAAACTTTTAGTCAATTTAACACGTGTTTCAAAACTCATACATATATGAAAATATAAAATGATGCAGAATGGGTTTGTTATGCTGGTTGTTTTGACAAATTAATGATTGTTATTTGTTTTTTTATGATATATGAAACTTATCTTTCAAATTTGAGCTTATTTGAAATAGATTTAAGTGTTGAATTATAAAAATTCAAAAAACAAAAAAACTTTCCTGACAAAACAAATTCAGACACACTCAACTGAAATTTAAGGCAAATTTTATATGCATACGCGGATTTTCAACCTTAATCGCGTATACCTAGATTATTACTAAAAGAAGATAAACTTGCAAACAAAATTATGCATCGATCATCATTTAAATGACGGCTTTAAAAAAAAAATTATGCACTTTAGAGACATTTATAAAGAGTGGTAAAACCTTTACTGGCATTAGTTAATTGTCATTGGATCCAACGTCGCTATAAACTTTAGGGACATTTATAAAGAGTACTAAATACCGCTAAAAATATATTTTTAGTGGCAATTAAGATATTGTTATTAATTAATTACCGCTAAAATCATTTTTGATGTAGCGATTAGGAATGACAAATATATTGTCTAAAATGAGATTAATTTGGACAAATTGAAATGAGCTAATAGGTCTTCATATAACTCTGTCCAAAGATCAATTTATTTAAGATGTGTTGGTCAAAATAGCCAAACAATGATGCAATAGCACCTACATCCCCTTTTTGGCCCTCTCTTGAAAAAAATAGCCATTTTACAAATTTTAAGCAATGGAATTGAAAACTCTATGACATAGCTATTTTTTTAATATGAAATTGACATAATTGTACTAGTCATATAAAAATGTGGCAAAAAGGTACAATTTACTGTTATTAGCGAGTCCAACCCAATTTGATAATTTCAATAAAAAGTTTGGTAAAAATTGTAGCCAAATGCACAAATCCACACTTCTTCAACCCTAGCTTCATTTCTACCATAGCTCCATCAACAACAATCAAGAAGAACACCCAGATCTAGGGTGTAAATGGATGAGGTTGGTTTGGGTTTTAAAAATATCAAATCAAATTATTTTTGTTAGGTTTTTAAATCTATAAATCAAACCAAATTAATAAAATTCGAGTTTTTCAACCTCGATTTTTTTGAGGTTTTTCGGTAAAGTATTCATACAAACATATAATTAACTTGTGCTTCAAATATTTCTTGAGAAAATGGCCAAAAGCCCCCCCCCCCCCCAACCTATAGCCGGATTTCCAACTAAAACACTCATACTTCACGGGAGTCCTATTACCCCCCTGAACATTTTTTTAACATATTATTTCACCCTTAGTTGCTGACCTGTCCACATAAACCAGATATATTAAAATGTTTGTTTACACGCGCTGCCAAGTCTTCAGTGGCCCCCATAACTCTAAAATTTCCCTTAATCGATTTTCCTCTTTCAACTCTATACTTTTTTCTATCTCTCCAAATTCACCCCCATTCTCTTCATTATCTGAGGTTTCGTTCCAATTGAAGTTTGCTGGGGAGGGTTGATTTACTGGTTATTCACCTATTTCTCTAAGTAAAGGTTAGTTCTTTTAGTTCTTTACTAACGATTTTGAATGCTATTGATGATTGTGTTTGATTAGGGTTTTTGTATTGACAAAAAAATGAAGAACAATAACTGGGTTTTAGTGTTATGGTATTTCATTGTTCAATTTATACCATATTATGTTCATATTGTCATGAAATTAGGTGTTTCCTTTCTCGTATAATGTTATATCTGTTCGTAATGATACTATGGTATAATAAGTTTACAATTTTCTTTGTCATTCAATTATATGTTCATATTTACATACTGTGTGCGTGTTTAATGTACAATGTGTAGTTTAATTATTCTCTGTTCTTTCATTCCATTCAGGTAGGAGATGAGTGGGTTTACTTTGGTTACTTTAAGATGGTATCATGGTGGGGTGTTAGATTTAAGTAGTGGACAACCAATATATAATGGTGGGGAAGTAACAAAATTTTTAGATGTTGATGTGGATAGGATGTCCTATTTTGAATTAAGAGGATACATTAAAGAATTAGGATACACCACAACTTGCACATTTTGTATTAAATCCCCTAACAGTGGCATTTTGGAAGATATAGATAATGATATGGATATTTTAGACCTATGTTGTTCTTTGGAAGATGGAGATATTGTGGAGATATATGTGAAACACTTGATTGATGAACCAATTGTGGACCCCGACCCTATTTTATTAGATAATGTTAGTCATGAGAATAGGAAGGAATCTGGTTCAACTTTCAATAAAGGGGATGGACAAAATGGTGGTCCAAACATTGTGGTTGGTGATGAGACTTTATCAGGTGAGGACCCTATTACTACAACACCTCAAACTACAAATGATGCTGCTACTAAAGCCTCTTCTACTACAAATCCTTCTACTATAGTCCAGCTACTGCAGATCCTAATGCTACTACAGATCCAACTACTACAGATCCAGCTACTGCAGATCCTAATGATATAGATGTAGGTCCAGTTGGATCTGATTTAGTTGAAGAAGATAGTTCTGATTACTCAACTGAAGATAGTGTTGAGACTGAAGGTGAATTAGTTGGAGATGATGATGAAGATTATGCTAGTGATGTTCATGAGGAGGTTAGGGAGTTGAGGGCTGAAAAGAGGACTTTTCAAAGAAGAAAAGAAATGAGAGAGTACCAGCTGACACTGAAGAGGTACCAGTAGGTGAAGCTGGACCAGATTTAGGTTTTGATGAAACTGAAACAGGAAAAATAAGTGTTGAAGGAAGGTTAGGAGGAGATGAGCCTTACTATCCAAGTTCTGATGCTGACAGTTTTGAAATAGATGAAGATGAGTGTTGTGATAAAGATGAACACTATTCTAGTGCTGACAGTTCTGATTCTGGTAGGGTTAATTTATCTAGAAGGGTAAATATATCAAGAAGGAGAAGAGTTAAAACAAATAAAATTATTCATGACCTTATTGCTAAGAAAGTTGTGTGGCAGTTGGGTATGGTCTTTGCATATGTGAATGAATTTAGAAGAGTAGTAACTAAATATGTTGTCCAAAGAAAAGTTTAGATAGAAAAGTGTGTGAATGAGCCAAAAAGAGTTAGAGTTAGGTGCAAGGATAGTTATCCATGGCTTTTGTATGCATGTCTTGACAACACAACCAATGATTTCATGATAAAGACTTACAATTCAAAGCATACTTGCAATGTAACAACCATAAATTATTTGTGTAATGCAAAGTACATATCTACTGTCTTTAGGCAAAGAATCCTTGAGCAGCCAAGCATAAGAGTTTTGAAGTTGCAAGAGCTAATTACAAAAAAGTTTAAAGTTCATATTGGCAAGACTACTGTTAGGAGAGCAAGAACTAAAGTGTTGAAAGATATTATGGGTGATCATATTGTTGAATTTGGAAGAATTCTAGACTATAAGGATGAACTATTAAGGACCAATCCAGGAACCACTTGTGTTGTTAAACTGGATGAACTTGATGCACTTGGTAGGCCTATTTTTAAGAGCTTTTATATATGCTTTGATTCATTGAAGAAATCATTCTTAAATTGTTGGAGGTGCATATGTTTAGATGGTTGTTTCCTTAAAGGAGTTTGTAAAGGACAGTTGTTAGTTGTTGTTGCCAGAGATGGTAATAACCAGATGCTGCCACTTGCTTGGACAGTGGTTGAGTACGAGAACAAAAATACATGGACATGGTTTGTCAAGCTATTACAGAATGATCTAGGACTAGGAGATGGTGGAGATCTCACCTTGATTACATATATGCAAAAGGTATGTTACTTTTAAATTTTGATTTGTATTTATTAATTTTAATGTTGCATATGTTATTATAACATAACTACATCTATTTATAGGGATTGTTTGCAGCAATTCAAGATCTTTTGTATGCTGCTGAACATAGAATGTGTGTTAGGCACATCTTAGCTAACTGGGCTAAGGATTGGAGAGGCCTTCAAAGAAGGCAACAATTCTGGAAGGTTGCCAAAAGTAACTTTGAGTCTCAATTGAGAAAAAATGTGGAGAAGATGAAGTTTCTTGGTCCCCAACAAATGATGGATGACTTAATGTACTAAAACATAGAGTACTGGTGTAAAGTTTACTTCAATACTGGAGTAAAATGTGATTCTGTAGACAATAATATGTCTGAGTGTTTTAATGCATGGATATTGGCAGCAAGATACAAGACAATTATTACTATGCTTGAAGAGATCAAAGTGAAGATGATGACAAGAATAGCTAATTTAAGGGAGTTTACAAATACTTGGCAGTGCAATTTCTCTCCAATGGCTTTGAAGGTACTTCAAGAAAATATTGATAGGTCAATGAATTGTACTATTGAATTTAATGGAGTTGCTGGGTTTGAAGTGAGAGAAGGACTATGTCAACACAGTGTGCATCTTGGCAGGAGACCATGTAGCTGTATGACATGGCAATTAAAGGGCATACCATGTGCACATGTTGTGGCTGCAATATACTTTAAGAAATATGATCCTGTTGACTATATTGATAGCTACTACAGTAAGGAAACTTACTTGAGAACTTATGCTACTGTTCTTCAACCAGTCACAAACATGGAAATGTGGCCTATATCTACTAATCCCACAGTTGCACCACCTGAAATTAAAAGCACGCATGGCAGGCCAGGTAAGCTTAGAAGGAAAGAAGTTGAAAAAACCAGGAAATCAGGAAAGTTGCCTAGAACTGGACTTGCCATGACATGTAGTAACTGTAATGGTAGAGGCCACAACAAGAGAGGTTGTCCACAAATTGGTCAGTTATCAGCAAGGGAGGAACCATCAAATTCAGGCAGGGAAAGAGGCAACACATCAGGTTTAGGTAGGGGAAAAGGCAAAACACCAGGTTCAGGCAGGGGAAGAGGCAGGCCAAAGGTAATCTTTTAATTTATATTGATATTAACTATAATTTTTTTCTAACTTATTCTTTATATATTTAGAAACCATCAACAGAAGGTGAGCCCCCAGCAAAAAGGGGAAGAGGAAGACCAAGAAACACACCTCATGCACATCCTGCATATCCTGCACCTCCTGCATATTCAACACCTAGTGCTCCTCCTCCACCTGCTGCAATTTCATTGCCTAGTACTAATAAAAGAGGAAGACCAAGAAAAACACCTCCAACACCTCCAGCACCACCTACTGCAACTTCATTGCCTACTACTAGTAACAGAGGAAGAGCAGCACCTCCAGCACCACCTACTGCAACTTCATTACCTACTACTAGTAAAAGAGGAAGGGCAGCACCTCCAGCACCACATGATGCAACTTCATTGCTAAGTGAAAGCACAATCCCTTACAAAAGATCATCAATTATGGGAATGGGTGTGTTTCAAGCTGAAAATGGATTCAAAGCATTTAATGTGAGTATTTGCTAATAATTGGTGGTATTAGTTGCTACTAATTTTCTCAATTATCTTTATAATTAAGTGCTTGTTACTAATTATTTTTATAAATTGAGTGCAGCCTGGCATGCCAAGCTGCAGGATATTTTCTACTGGTGCAACCAAAGTGATAAGATCAGCTGACATAACTGGTGATATTGGTTTTAAACCAAGTACTGCAAGCAAGCTTAAATGGAAAGGAAAATCAGAAATCTCAACAAGAAAACTTCATGAAATGAGTGAGCAACAAAGAAAAAAATCAGGAGGAAGTAGTTCAAACAATCCGAGCCAATCTAGGGAGCCATGGAAAATATAGTATTGCAGCACTGTTTTAAGCCTTTCATTTTAGTACTAAACGACTTTTGTTTTTGTTTTTTGGTTGTGACTGACAATATTTTCTCTATGTGAGATCTATTTTATAAATGTTGTTATATCTATTAAAGGCACTCGGTAGTTTTCTCGTTTGTTTGAATAACTAATTTATAATTACACAATCTTCAGTTTCAGTCTTTTTGTGCTTGACATGCCGTTCTGGTCTGCTGTTTCTGTAAACTTTGTTGGTGTTGTCTTGGCTGGCCTTCTAGTGAACTTGTTGGTGAATCTTGAACTTGTTAGGGTAAATAATTACACAATATTCAGTTGGAATCTTCATTGACATAAATATACTAAAATTGTCAAAGCATTACATATTGCAAGCAAAACATAATTCCTTATTACATCAAATCTAACGTAGGGTACCTTACTATACCAAAGCAAAACATAATTCCTTACTATGCCAATTCAACTAGCTTAATACTTGATTCACTACTTTGGAATAGATTGTTGATGAACATAGCAACAACACAAATCAAAATAAACAAAATGACCATCCAATAGAACCTACACCTTTCAATATAACCTACCCCAATGTTGACCACTTGCTCATGGATTTGAGTTTGCCTCCTCAAAACTTCTTCTTCCAACTCTTTGATTTTGTTCATCAATTTTGGGAGAATAAATTTTGATCTTGGATCAACTTCTTCTTTGTCTCTCCATCGAAAAAATTTACAATTCTTAGACTGAAAAATCAAAATAGCACATTAACATCAATTAAGTTCAACAAAATAAATAATAGAAGAGAAGAGAAATCACACACCATAGCAGGGGCAGGACCAAAATCGTCTTCCAGGATTTGACTTCGACCAAGAAGTTTGCATATGCAGCAAAATTTCATATTTGCACCGCACTACGGCTTTGAGCATCAGGTCTGATTCTTCCATACAAAGCTTATTCAAGTCCGCATTTGCCATTATTTACCTTAACAAAGCAAAAAATGATAAATTTGAAGAACAACTTTTGAACCCTAAAAATATCAAATCGGAGAAGATTACATGCCCTAAAGCTTCAATGTTTTTTCGAAATTGAAACTACAGTTGAATGCTTTGACAACTAAATTCAAGTTTTTAGCTGATTTGGGAGAGAATGAAGGAATATACAATTGAAATTTGTGAAAGAGAGGAAGAAAAAGAGAGGGTTGATTTGGGAGAAAATAAAATTACTGTTGGAGAGATGAAGTATAGCTAATTTGGACTCCCACGTGTATTTTTCTTCAGCTCTTAAAGTTTTATTTTCTCTTCTTAAGCGCCTAAAGGAGGTGGTCTCACCTTCTTGGACAGGTCAGCAAATAAGGGTGAAATAATATGTTAAAAAAATGTTCAGGGGGGTAATAGGACCCCTGTAAAGTATGAGTGTGTAGTTGGGAATCCGACTATAGGTTGGGGGGGCTTTTGACCATTTTCTCAATATTTCTTTAGTCCTTACCAAAATACAATTATCTAAGGTGTTTCTTAAAAAAACAACACAAAATATAATTTGAGTGATGACACTAAAATATTCAACAAAAAATAATAATAAAATCACATAAAACATATTGTAAATAAATAAGTCATAATGAATATAATCATGATTTAAAAGTAGTAAGCCATGATAAAATAAGTCTAATAAGTATTAATTACATGACTAAATATTAAAGAAAAACTAAAATTAGGTTATGCATTTTAATTGTCTAAACCAATGTAAAACTAAAGAACAAATATTCAACATTATTGTCAATCTTATAAGTGTTGAATTGATTTTTTTCTTGTTAGCATTAGTATTGATTCTATTTTGATTTGAGCAGTATTAGAGTTAATAATATCTATGGACTATAACTTTTATTGGATCATTCAAAATTCCAAGTCAAACTTGAAATAATAAGCTAAAAGATAAAAACAATGAAAAAGTAGAAGAAATATTTATAAATTATATCAAAGTATACTTTTTATATATAAACTAAATTTTAGAAATTATATATAAAATGTCGGGTTGGTTTGGTCTCGAGTTGACTTTTGTAAGTAAAAACAAAATCAACCAAGTATAGTTGAGGTTTTTTTTTTCCAATACCAAACCAAGTCAAACTAAACCACTAGTTAGGTCTTTTTCTCGGTTTGACTCGATTTGCAGTTTGATGCGATTTTCGATTTAGTTTTGTTCACCCCTACCAAGATCTCTGTGTAATCTCCACCATATTTTCACCATTTATCAATGGTTGGTCAGCTCCTCCATCATCTTAGAGCCTAAATTGAGTCAAATTATTATTTAAATATTATTTTCATATAAAAAAACATGTTTTGTCAGTCGATGATTTTATTTTTGATAGATATCAATTAAAGTGGGTAATTGATAAGGGTGACTATAACTTCAATAAGAGCACTTCTAAGACCTGTTCTACTTTTGGAAGACCCTGTGTTATATCACCACATCTCAATTTTTCATATATAAATGTAACTAATGTATCTCCTTCGTAAAGGGTTTCCCCATAATGGCCATGAACCCTAAAATTCTATATCTTAATTCTAATTCATTTTAAATCCACTCAAAATAGGATTTTTCAAAAATAGGATTTGTTTATTTTCTATTTAAATATGTTATATATATAATGCTGTTTGCTTACTGGCTTCATATAATTCAGAAAACACTAGTTTTCTCGAAGCTTCTTGTTCATGTCTCTCGTCAAAAGGTGCTATTCGATAATGTATTTCAACAAAAAAATGTCAATATATACTCTAAGAATACACACTATAATACGAGTAATTTCCCTAGATAGTCATCCATGTTTGGGAAATTACCTAATAATATCACTTATATTTGTTTTATGACTACAATATCACCCAACTTTACATATTTTCTTCAAAATATACTTGACACAAAAAAATATTTCTCTCTCCTAATGGGATGTGTCACATTATTCATTTTTATTTAAAAAAATGACGAAGGACCTAAAATGCCCTTGAACTATTGCTTTTGGTACAATAATACCCTTTGTTAACCTTTCAGGCCAAAAATATCCCCGACGTCAACCTTTTGGCTCTAAATCACCCTCATTTTTAACAGCCCTGTCCAAAAATACAATAATGAATTTCATTTATTACATAGCACAATATTATTGGCTGATTTAAAAATAAACTAATTAATTAAATTCTCAACCCACCACCCAAATCTACCTAATAACCCATACCCGCCCCACCTAAAAGCCCCATTAAAAGCGAAGAAGAAGAACCTTCAACTCATATACTTTTTTATAAGAACACATTAAATGAAAAAAAAAAACTCTAACTTATTCAACTTTTATTGCATAATTTTTATTTTGATGTACTGATTAAGTAATTAATTTCTCAATTAAAAATCAATCTTTTCCTTTCTCAAAATTCAAAAGCTGTAACCTGGATTACCAACCGCCCCCAAAAAAATAATCAAAAGTTGAATAATTGAAATTGCTATTAAGCAATTGGGTTCCTTGGCAAATGCCTTTCTAGTTTTGCCGTTGAATTCTCAAATGAATTCATTAGAAAAAACATTGTACTTGTAATGATCCACTTCGGTGATTTCGAGTTCCTTCATCCACGTAGTTTTAATGAAGAAATTGGTGAAATCTTTACTCATTTTTTCTGAACATTGTACCCGAATTTGTTGTTGTTGTTTTTCTCCATAGAGAATTGGTTGCTTTGAGGTCAGATTCAAGAATGAATTTAACTTCAGAGAAGAAGATGTGTATATCCTCCTTTAATTGCTGCTTCACGGGCTAAAATTATGGGTAGACGACGAGGTTATTGGGGCTTTTAGGTGAGCGGGTCTGGGTTATTATTAGGCGGATCCAGGTTGTGGGTCGAAAATTGTAACGACCCATTAGGTCGTTTTGAGTACTAGAGCTTCTTATTTCATAAAAGACTCTTCGATAGATTCTAAATGGGTATTCTGGACTATTCGTAACTACCATTATATAATTAATGGGATAATTTTAATAATTAAGTTAGATGGTGGTTAAAGAAAATAACATTAAAATTAATAGTGGGTCACTTGCACCACTTTATAATTAGTCATGTATAATAATTAGGGTAGTAAATAGTCTGTAAAAAAAAAAGGAGGGGGAGAATAGGCGGCGACAATCAGAAGGCGTGCAAAATCCATCAGGTACAACCTCGCCCTTTGAACTTGTGAAATTGGATAGACTGTAAGTGTTAAGAACTAGTATTACATGTTAGTTTGTGAAGAAGTGAATTTCAATTAATGTTGCGGTGATCACGTTTAGTGGATTCTGTGAATATGGGGGGACGAAATTTTGTGGCCATTAATTAAATAATGGTTGGATAGTGATGAAGGATATGATTAGCATTCATATGATATTATTAAAGTGTTGTTGAGAGTGAGAAAGAAAGATGGAATTAGAAGTGCATTGTTAAGGATCCCAATTTGTCTTATTGCTGTAGTGTTCTGAAACTTAGTGTAACGATTTCTTATTGGTCCTTATGCCTAGTTATGGCTGATTATTAGGTGGTATAATGCTTATAGTTTTAAACATTAGAAATATGATAGTTCTGACATTCATTTTTGCAGTACGCCATTGGTTTACTAATCAACTAGGTTTGACATTAATTATTTTATTTTGTTATCGTATTACAAAGTAAGTTGTGATATATAAAGTTAGGGTAGTTGGAGGAATTAAAACTTACCCTTAGTCTTGAACTTTAGGAAGTTGATTATAAATTTGGGTGAGTTTTGGGTCTACGCTAGACATATAGTAATATGGGTGTCTATAGATTTGTTAACTTACAAATTATGCATACTTGATAGATTGGAAACGTTCGGAAGCATTGAGGAAAGGAAAGGCATTGGAGAAGTAGCTTGCTTGACTTCGATTCTTCGGTTGAGGTAGGTTATGGTTTATTCTACGTGATAGAGAGACTCTTAATAGCGATTGATAGTCATTGTGAAATTTTCTATGTACTTGGTTGTTGTGGTTTGGATGATTCATGTGTTGTTGTGATTGGTCTGTAATCCCAAGACCGCGAAATCTATAATCTTGAACTTGTTTTATTAAAGTGATGCCTTGAATAAAGAAGGCTTAATGAAATATTGATAAGTAAGTGGAAAGAGATTATAAATAATGATAAATGAATTAACGATATATTTGGATCGGGTGCCACGAGCCGGCACAATATTATTGGATCGGGTGTCACGTTCCGACACAGTATTATTGGATTGGGTGTCACGTTCCGACATGGTGTTATTGGATAGGGTGTCACGTTCCGACACGGTGTTATTGGATCGGGTGTCACGTTCTGACACGGTGTTATTGGATCGGGTGTCACGTTTCGACACGGTGTTATTGGATCGGGTGTCACATTTCGACACGGTGTTATTGGATCGGGTGTCACGTTCCGACACGGTATTATTGGATCGGGTGTCACGTTCCGACACGGTAATATTAAAGGAAAACATATTAAAATAACTTAATGTACTCAATCTCAAATAATACATTTCCCAAATGAGTGTGGTGTGGAGGCATGAGTCCTCGTGCGTGTGCTTGATATTGTTGACTGATTACGTACTTGACTTAGTGCTATTGTCACTTGATCATGTTGTTCATTGCTTGTCACCTGCTAAGTGCTATAGTTGATTTCATGATTATTACTTTATGCATATTAGTTACTATTTTGAGTCGGCCGATGATATCTACTCAGTACATGTTGCCCTGTACTGATCCCTACTTGTATTGTCCTTTCGTTTTCCTTTTGTGGAGTGCAGTGAGTGTACCAGCAACTTCGACTTACCTTCAGTTCTAGTCATTCTCCAGCACATCAGGTTCCAGGGTGAGCTATTCATTCTAGCTCGTGTTGGATTCTCTCGGTTATGGCATGACGTCCATAGTTTTCGGACACAAACTAGTTTGTTGATCTATTTTAGTGTATTTGATACTCTTAGACTTAGTATTTAGAGATTAGATGTCCTTGATGTGATGACTTTCAGGTTTTGGGGATAATATGTAATAGAATCTAGATGTTTCTTTTATTGTTTACTTTAATAAGTTTTGAGCTTCCGTATTATGGTTGTATTTTGTTGTTGAAAAGTTAATATAAGTTGGGGTTGAATTCGTTGGTTCTCCCACCTAGGAGGTTAAGTGTGGGTGCCACTCATGACTCGTTTTGGGTCGTGACATAAATTTAATTAATTAATTTATTTTAAAATCAACCAATAGTAATGTGCCACGTAATAAATGAATTTCATAATTATATTTTTTGAGAGGACCCTTAAAAATAAGGGTAGTTTAGAACCAAAAGGTTGACATCGGGGGGTATTTTTGGCCTGAAAGGTTAATGAAGGATATTATTGTACCAAAAGCCATAGTTCAAGGACATTTTAGGCCCTTTTCCATTAAAAAAATTAACTTTTTAAAATAACACATATGTTATATTCAGTAAAAAATAATTCTAAAGTATTTATCATTTTTAGTTGTTTACTTTAGCATATTAAGAGATAGACAATTTTTTTTATTATTACATTTAACATTAATTATTTATTCTAAATTATTTCTCAAATCATTCATTCTTTAATTTCTTAAAGAATATGCAAAGTGCACACTCTTAATGGGATGCCATGTCATATTATTCTTTTTTTAAAATAATAATTTTTTTCTTTTTTAATTTTTTTAAAACTGCACTTATTATAATTACATTAGTTCGAGAATCTCTTTATAGGGGAAATTCAGTTTCTACTCCTTCCGTTCATCTTTACATCTTTACTTGTTCAGTATTAATTTGATACATCTGTTAAGAAATAATAAAGATAATGTTACTATATCAATCTTTGAATATAATAAATTTAATATTTTGAAAAATGCATTGACAAATGACTATAATTAATAATAATAGCGAATTAGAAATTAAGTGATAAATTATCTCTTGATTTTCTAAAGTAAATAAGTAAAAAATGAATAATTATTTATAATGTAATGAATAAATAAAAATGGAAAGAGGGAATAGTTGCTAGAAAAAAAAAGTTCGTAAAAAATGAGTTAGTTGATATAATACTCTTGATTTTTTATGAGTACGTGAAAATTGTTCTCTAACGTCACTTTTTTTCATTCACTTTTACTTATTTTTAATGTTCAACTTGCACATTCTTTAAGAACTTAAATGATTTGAAAATGATTTAGAACAAATAATTAATGTTAACTGTAATAATAGAAAATAAATATGGGTTGTTTAAAAATGTTCACTTTGCGTTATGTAATTAACTTTTTTTTACCGAATATAACATATGAGTTGTTTTAAAAAGTTAAATTTTATTATTATTAATAAAAAAGAATAATGTGACATGTCATTCATTAGGAGAGAGAAGGATGCTTTTTTGTGTCAAGTATATTTTGAGGAAAATATGCAAAGTAGGGTGATGTTATAGTATCCTAAAACAAACATAAGTGATATTACTAGTAGGGGTGGGCATTCGATATTCGGTTCGGGATTCTCATATTTCGGGTTCGGTAATTCGGTAATTGGTAGTTAAAAGTAGATACCAAATACCAAAATTTTAAATTTCGATTCGATAATTCGGTAATCGAAAAATTAAACTTCGGTTTGGTATGGTATTCGGTAATACCGTATTGAAGTTGTAGTTGATTATATTACAAAGTTTATACTATTTCTTCAATTATTTCTATTTTTTTATGTGGAGACACAATATAATAGAAGATCAACAAGTAAGAAGACATCAAGAAAAGCAAATTGATACAACTAAAAGACATATGTATTTGGTTATTTATGTTTATTCTTTTAACTTCCCTTTGAACATATACCAATTAGTAATGGACATGTTGATATGTGACCTTCATTAAGTAACTATTCGGTATTCGGGAAATACCGAATACCAAATGGTATGAATGTCTCATACCAAATCCAAACCCGAATACCATAATTCTAAAATTTTACTCTCAAATACCATACCGAATACTTAATTACCGAATACCAAATTACTAAAAATTTCGGTTCAGTTTGGTAATTCGATTTTTGGTATTTTATGCCCAGCCCTAATTACTAGGTAGTTTTTCAAACATGGGTGACTATCTAGGGAAATTACTTCTATAATACTTGAATTTTAGATCTCCTTCTCTAGTTATGCTTGAAGAGATTATTCTCATTGATCCTAAAATAAAGATACACAGTTAGAACACCATATTTTGTTGCCCAGATTTAAAATTTCTTTCTTCCTTCTTATTCTTTTTGAATTGAATGATGTTTTATATTATTATAGTGGAATGACAGATGGTTATAATGGTTTTATGCGGGTGGTGATTTTATGTATATATGTGATTTTCTGTATGTCATGTATATATGTGTATATGTGTATGTATGTCCAAGATTATGGAATTAGAAGAATATGTTTTTGAGGAGTAGATATTTCGATATCCATGTATAACTTTTATGTATATCTGTGATTTTCTATATGTCATGTATATATGTGTATGTCCATGAAAATTTATTTATGATATACAAAATATGCATTGGCGGAATATCATTTTCTATGTTAATTTTAACAATAAATTTTTACACAACATTAGTCCAAATTATCTTCAATTCCTCAAACTAACAAAAGAGAAACATATTTTTAGATGGTAATGTAGAATCAATATTGGACAAAAAAATGGCAAAAATGAAGCTTTCGAGGGCCTTCTATTTTTCAGCTTTGGAGGACTACCTTGAAAATTTTATGGATTATTGAGGAAAACTGATATGCATGATTATAATGCTTCGTCTTCGAGATATCAAGTGATATTGTCACGACCTAAAGTACCTCCTGGACGTGACATGGCGTACAAGATCCCGAAAGGCCCCATACAAGCCACTCAGCATGCATCATACACGATAATAGTAAGTAAGAAGTTCAAAGACAATTTATATCAAAGAAGCGGAAGTCTAAACATTGTCTCAAAGCCATCTAATACATGAATGAAATGAAAGTGGGACGTAACCCATACAAGTCTTAAAAGAAAATGACATGAAAGGTAAATGTGTCTATGTCCTCAAACATATGAGGACTCACTAAGTCTTCAAAGTCTCTATCACAACGAACTAGCCACGGGAGGATGGAGATGAGTCGGATCCTACACTTATAAGAAATGTAGGCAAGAGTATGCGTTAGTACAAGAATGTACCAAGTATGATAACTATGCATAAAGGTTACAAAATCATGCAAAAATGGCTATAGATAAGGTACAATAACCAATTTAAATCATATGATGGCATGATATAAAATATGAGATAAAAGCCATGGTCAATGCAAGGAAATCATCTTAAAACAACATATACTTAAAAGCCTTTAGAAAGTACCTTAGTTCATTATGTGGGAAATTAGCCTTAACCGACATAGACCATGTGAGCTATAATATGGAATCCGGTGTCTACCCCACACCGAAAAGAGGTGTCCTTACTTGCCAAGGTAAGAACCATAGTTTCTAGCTTAAGTGGATCCACTAGCTAATGTCTATCAAGAAAAACTATGGTGGCACATAGTTTATGGAACATGGGTAATCGCCACTTGTCCACTTGGTGCTAAGCATAAATCTCACGGAATAGTCATAATTCATAGCTTATCTTATCATTAATAGACATGGGTAATCACCTCTTGTCTTATCATTAGGGAACATGGGTAATTGCCTCTTGTCCCTTTTTATTCATGGAAGGTACATCAAATAGCCAGTCTAAATTAGAATTTCATTAGAATAACTCCTTAATCTTTGATTCAAGTTTAGTTGAGAAAACCTTTCAACCCTATGAATCCTTCATGTGAGAAAATCCTTTCACAACAATAACAACAATAATGCTTCACTCTCAAAGCAAGTCAAATCATCATGCTTTCATAATTTGAACATGCACAACTTCATAAAATTCATGTTTTGATCATTCATACACTTCATCATAGAATCATAGCTTAGAAATCATAGATCATGCATGGGTTCATGGAATTTCAACTTCAAATCATGAAATAATCTCAATTCATGCATAAAAAGACTCAATTAAATTCATTAGATCATAATTTGAAAGAACCCATAAGATAGAAGAAAACCCTAATTCCAATTGAAGAATCTAACTTTACAAAATTGGAGAATTTAGGAACCCTATGGAGGAAAGGACTCCATAGGTGAAAGCTATCATACCTTGATGCCAAAAGTTTGAAATCAATGGTGAACTTAGGAGATTTGAATGGAAACCCTAGAACCTCCTTCTTCTTCTTCAATCTTCTAGAGAGAGAAATAATTGCGGAAAGATTTTGGAGGGAATTTGGAATTGATTGGAATGAGTAGAATTAGGCTTAGAAGTCTTATATAGGGTCTAGGATTAGGACATAACCGACTTAGATTAGGAATAGACCAATTAGGAAAAAGACCAAAAAATCCTTAAAATTAACTGCCGGATCTCAATCTACGGTCCGTAGGTCCAACTACAGACCGTCCTGTCCAACCGTAGAAAGATTCAGAAACTATTATTTTGAACTTTCAAAAGATGGGACCCCATGTATGGTTCGTAGGTCCATTGACGGACCGTACATGCAACCGTCAGTCCACCCTTGAACCCTCAAAATTTTCACTAAGTCTGGAGAGACCTACGAGACCTACTTATGGTCCGTAGAAGCAACGACGGACCATCCTGTTGAGTCGTAGAAAGGATCCTGAAACTTGACATTTTCAAAAAGTTTACCTTGCCATCTACGGTTCCCACCTATGGCGGCCCGTAAATCAACCTATGGTCCGTAGATGGCTTTCGTCAGTACTAGTACTAGACCTGAAAAATCAGAAATTTTCCTTTTTTCCGAATTCGAGGTGTTACAAATAAAATATCTACGGAGTGAAATATGTGTTGTACTCTATTTTATTTAAGGGAAACCTACCCAATTAGACAAACATCCCCATCATATCTACTAAATTCGATTATACTTTAAAATAATTACATTATCTCTCTTACTCTCACTCTCTCTGCCTATTTCTATCTCTCCCCTCTTTCTGCTATGTAATTGATACCAGATAGTCTTTGAAGGATCACTAGTTAAGGAATAATTATACTAGACACATGTATCTAGGCACAAATACATGTATATGAATAACTATATCTTCGTCTTTTTCCCTTTTTAAGTATGTAGATATGCACAAATGTACTGAATACATCATAAATTTGACACCAGATAGATGTATTTATGCCCATATACACTAGATGCATCATGGATACACTGAACACATCAATGCATTTTTATGCTGGATACATGAAATTAGTATCGAATACACTAGATGATATTGATATACATAGATACACTGCACACTTCAGTGCATATTTGATACTGAATACAGAAAAATATGAAATTATAAAATACTGATACATTATGAAACACATATACAAAGAAGTAGAGGGACGAGGGAGGGAGAGAGGAGAGAGATAAGATATATTTACCAATACACTGTTATTAGAGACAAAGTGTATCTAAAGGCAACTCAGATAAGATACGTAATTATTAAAACTATTGATGTGTTGAGTAATTAGCACATATACAAATGTAATATATGAAAGTTGCTTTCTTTTAATCGTTGTCTTGTTCTATTGGATTTTTCTAATAAAACTTTTAATAAGTCAACTATAAGTTTGCATAGCAAAATATTTTACTCTTTATTGTTCACTATGATTTTTTCTAGAAAGCTTTTAATAAAACATATTATAGATTAATGGACATCCAAGAGGGAGTGCTGTAAATGTTAATATTATAGTGAATGTCCATAATTCCTAAAAGAGTAACTGCTCTCTTAATATACATTACTCCAATATTTTATTTTTCATAACCCCCAAAATGTTAATACCCATGCATGTTCATGAAGTTCTTTTGAGTCATTAATGTAACCCTATGATTAAATAGAAGTGCTAAAAATCTTGTTGATTACACTTGAAGAAATCAGAAAGCTCTCTTCCTCTCCATATTTTTATATTGATCTATTAATTTGTTAATATTTTAGAATTAGTTTACAAAATAATACACACATACACACAATTTTATATATACATACATATATATAAATATATGATCATACAAGTATCTATTATATTAAAAGATAGATGACCTATCGTCGACAATTAAATTACATAGATATTTAGAACTAAGTGTATGATCCTCAATTATTTTGAGTTCTTTTGTGTATTTCCTTGTTTTAATCCTTTTCATAGATTTAGTATCATCTACGACTTACGGAGATGAGTGACACAACTATTAAGGTGATTAGATGAATATGAGATAAGATTTTGAATTTTTTAGGGTTGAAGTTTGATCAAAGTTAATATTAGGTTAACGAGATCAAGTTTATATTTTGATAGACCTCTTAAGTCCGTAATATAATTTTTGACTTGGTTGAGTGGTTGGTATGTATTTGAGACATTGGGGAGTATATATATATATATATATATATGAGTCACTGGTTAGATTCTTGTGTTCAAGAAAGCTAAGTTTGATCATGATCAACTTTTAGTCAAAACAATCTCGAATCAATGAATTGATGATTTTAACAGGTTCAAAATATTATTCCTTCTAGAAAATTTAAAATTCAATAAATAGGAGATTGGTCCAAAATATGGTTTATGATCAATATGCATATATGATTTATTTAGATGGAGTCCTAATGAATTTCGAGGGTTGATTGCGAGAGTTGGGTTGTTTTAGAGATTGTTGGTCTCAATTATTTAGGTTCAAGTACATTAATGAGATTTATTCTCTTCTCTGGAGCCGTTACTAAAAACAGGAGTTGCTTCTGCAAGGTTTGGGAGACTTTGGGATAGTCCACTTTTGCAAGGACTTCTTCGCATCTGCATGGACGCTTCAGTGAGGCTGAGTCACACTGGCGATATTATGAGCGTGATGTGTTTTCACTTCAACGTAGTTGACTGGAATAAGTGGGTTCTATTCGTGTGGGTCATTCTCCACTTAGACGAGCCTGCATATGCGGTATTTTTCTGCTCCTGCGGAGTTCACTATACAGCAACAAGTCAACAATTGTATTTTTTTGAATTCGAATTCATTTTTCTAAAATTGATTTTGGAAGATTAGGAGCTTAGTTTAGGACGATTTCATTAAAAGTTTTCTATATATCTTAAAAATAAAATCAAAAAATGATTTTATGAAAGTTTGTCCAATGTCTTCTCCTGACCAATATATTTTTCGTGGGAAAGATTCTAACCCTCTAATAATATATATATATATATATATATATATCATTAAATTAGTGATTTAATTGGTGTTTGGGATTGAAGATTTGGAGGGGGGGGGGGGAGGGGAGTTTACCCCAAAGTTGAGAGTTACGAAATTCTTCAAATTGAAGGCCGACTAATGACTCGTTTTAGCTAAATTATTGGCATGTGAGCTTCAAACCTTATGGGTAAATTAATTTCGAAAGAAAATTCCTAATTTGACCTTATGGTGACTTTTTGATTCAATTCTTTAACCAAACTTTATATGACATTATGGATGTCTATGAAATCCTTTACTTATACAGATTTTTTGTATCATATTGAGACTATTCAGAGACGTTGCAAAAAGACAAATTCATAATTTGACTTTTTGTGCTCCAACTAGGACAAGTTGATACTTAATTTGATTATTTATAAAGTGTTAGTGTATTGATTGGCTGAATTTAGGGGCAATGTATAATGTGGGTCCCATATAAATGAGATAAAAAGTATTATGCAGGTATTGATGCCATGTTATTGGTAAATAATGATTATCTTCTTAATTGATGAATTATCTGTTTATTTGAGCATGATTTGTAGCATATTGACTTGTTTAGATATTTATGTTGCTCACTTGATATCAATGAATCAATTTTTGTTGAAGGCCTATATATGAAATGCTTACTCGATTATTATCCACTTTCTTACTCTCACTATTAAATAATTTGGAGTTATTTGTGATTTTTTTGTGAAAGATTGAATAAGGTGTAGAGTTTATTATGTTTGTATTACATATCTCTTGCATATTGACATTATGATAGTGAAAGGTTAAATCACAACTTAGGGTCACCCACAGTTTTCACAGTATATAGAGTTTATCTCGTGCATGCTGTTGCACCCAATGCATCCATAATATTTGGGACCCTGTTCTAACCAATTATCAATTATTCAAATACAAACTCTTTAAAAGTTTCTTAGACTTAGTGTTGTTTTAGCTATATAGTTAGCCTAGTCGGCCCTTCAATTATCTATGTTTCAGTGTATGTATATAGATCTTATTATCTAATACAATGCTTATTAGTGTAAAACTTTAGCATAAGTTCATTGGATATGTTTAGCTGGTGCTTAAATGGACCCTCAATGTTCCCCCTGGTGATGTGGGGGCACGACAAGATTGGTATTAGAGCATAAGGTTTAATTGTTCCAGAGAGTCTATGAAAACATGTTTAGTGGAACCTTTCTTATGAGTGTGTTGTGCACCATATTATAATTGAAGGACTACATGGGAATTTATGAATCTAAACTTCTTCCATAATCTAGATCACGTGATAGGGTTAAGTGATAGAAAGTTACTTCTGACTCATCTTCAGTCTATTTTTGATACAAATTATGCTAGCTAAAGGCAAGAGTGAAGTAGGTCAAACGGCTAACCACCATCTCTCAAGAGGCAGTTACTAGAGAGTAGTCTCTGACATAAGGGTACCAAACCAAGGTTCAAGATAGGTCGTTGATCCTTATACTTCCAAATACCCAAGTTCCAATAATAGTAGGGCTTGTAGGAGTTCATACATATCTAGTAGCATTAGCTACAATTCCTGTACCACATGTTCCTCCTCTAAGTGGCTTAGAGTAGGATTGTGGGTGTAATGACCCTTTTGATCGTTATGAGTAAACAAATTGTGAAAGAATTTGGGTAAGAAAACTTTTGGAGTAGTGAGTTAAAAAAATTAGGCTAGGTCAGTCTTAGACAAAATCTGAGTAAGGTGAGATCTAGGACAATCTGATAAAGGATTGGGTAAAATGTCTAAGCTTGGTTTGATTTTTTTTATTAGCTAAGATATTAAGGAGTCCATAAGGCTTTTTGGAATCGAATTAAGGTGAGTTGAACTCCCGATATCAATCTTGGTGTGAAGGGATTGCTTTGGAACGTCAAGGTATGTTGCAAAATGGGAATTTTTGGAGAAATTTTTGAATTTCTGTCTCGTTCAAGCTGCTACAGCGAGTGCCACACCCTTATAGAGGGGAAAATGATTCCCTCTACAATGGGTGATCCTGCTACGTAGCGTCGCTATAATGGATTGGGTCCACTATAGCGGGGTTAGTCATTTATTGTAGAAAATTCCCAAAACCGCCCATTGTTTGTCAATTACATTTTAGGAAGAGAAAAGGGCGACCTAGGACATTTTCTTCCTATTTTCCATCAATTTCATCTGTAAAGGTAAGTAATTTACTCCCCTAACCTAGCAATTTGATTCTTAGGCCTTAGAATCAGTGGTGACAATCTTATGGGAGAATTTTGTTTGATTTAATGATGGAAAAACCATGATTTGGAGTGGAATGATCATGAGAATGTCTTAGGGATTAGTATTAAGTTATAATCCGGATATAATTAGGCCATGTTATGTTAATTTTGTGTTATATTGTTATTGTAGACCAAGAATAAGCCAGGTGTTATAACAAAGGGAAGGCTCAGGTTCAATAGAGATTTCAAGGCTTGATTCGAGGTAGGTGATGGTTGTTGTTTTCCATGTTGTGTTATGTATGTATGTTAACTATCTTTATAGTGAAACGTGTATAATGCATGTTGGGAAAAATATAATGGTTGAATGTGAAATGATGAATTGTTGACAATCTCAAGCAGTAAATGTGTTTTTGTTTTTTTGAATTGCCAATGTGATTGTATTTCATTGTGATTGTGATTGTGTTTGTGTAACTAATGATTGGCTTGGGTACCACGCCAGGTACGGGATACTAATGGTTGGCTTGGGTACCACACCTAGTACGAGATACTAATGGTTTGCTCGAGTACCACACTATGTATGAGATAATATTAGTTGGCTCGGGTACCACTCCTGGTACGGGGTACTAACGATTGGCTCGGGTACCATGCTTGGTACATGTTTGACTACTCTCTTATATGTTTGTTCTTTCAGTGAACCGGACTTATTTGTGATCACGTGGGACATGCTTCATGTAATTGTTAAGTCAGGATTGGTGATTGAGAGTCTTGTTGTATTGCTGACTTGGCAGTTGTATGTGTTGTCTTGTCTTTACTCTGTTTTAGTTATGTGTGTTCCATTCTTGTCTTTGGAGCTGGACAATGATCCTACCAGTACACTATGATTTTTGTACTGATACTACACTTGCTTTTTCTTTATTGAGTATATGGCTGATTCAGGCGGTTGCTTCATGACCTCAATTGTGATCCTAGTATTATCTGAATTCAAGGGTGAGCTATTTCCTCTGGGTATTGTGGATTCTTCCTTATTTTCTTAGTTCATCTATTTGGACTCAAACTCTTTAGATTTGTTTTCTTGTTTGAGGTTGCACCCCCTTACTCTAGACTATGTAGAATTTTGGTACACGACTTTCAAGTTCTAGGGGTTTTCCGCAAATATTTGATAATGGTTGATATAAAGACTTGTTTTACATATTAAAATGTTGTTCTAAAGTTGGTCTATTGCTTGTGTGTTGGTAGTTAGTGTAATACCCCAAGTTTCCAAAGGATTTTAAAATGCAGAACTCACCTGAAGAAAGTGACCTATGGAGGCCACCTACGGGCCGTAGCTGGGGACCGTCAATGGCACAGTGAAATTTCAGGATTTCCAAGTTTCTGAACTTTGATCTACGGAGTAGCAGGACGGTTCGTAGTTCAGTTGACGGGCCATAGTTGGGTCCCGTAGATGCCTTCAAGACTTAACCAAATTTTCAGCTCAAAGTGCACTTTCTGAATCAATTGACGGAAGAGCAGGATGGTCCGTCAATTGATGTACGGATCGTAGATCCTGTCTATCGATTGGCCCCGACAATTTTTAATTAAGGGCTTTTTGGTCTTTTCCCTAATTGATTGCCTCTTAAGCTAAGTCGGTTATGCCCCTAATCTAAGACCTATAAATACTTTCTAAGCCTAATTCCTCTCATTATTTTTCATTCCCAAATATTTCCTCTAAAATATTTCTCTCTCTAAAAGAAACTCTCTCAAAGTTTCAAGGAAGAAGAAGAAGCTAGGATCCTCCATTGAAGACCTTTAACCTTCTCCAATTTCTTGTGGATTTCTTTGAGGTATGATAATTCACCATTAGGAGTCCTTTCCTCCAATGGGTCCTTCCTCTTCTTCATGATTTTCAAAAGTTTACTCTAATCCAATTGAATTAGGGTTTGTGATCAATCATTGTGGGTTCTTCAATTATGATTCCAATTATTGATATTATGATTCCTAGTGCATGATTTAGCGTGATAAAGTAACTTAGTGCACGAATTAGCGTGGATTACATGATTTCATGTAAAGATTGTATGAACCCCCATAATCCCAAGCTAATTCTCCCCAATTTGATAATTTATGTTTTGATTGTTGGGTTGAGCTATGATTTGATAAAGTTTATGAATTCTCTATGAAATCAAGCATGAATTATGAATGAATTGAGGATAATCTTATGAATTGAGCATGATCAAGTCATAAACATGATTTTCCTCTATTATGTGAGTTCCTTTAAGTATGGGTAAATTGTCCTAATTATGGCTTTCTAAGCATGATCTTGCATTGAATTGCATGATATGAGTTGAACTTGCATGAGCCCATATGAACTCTATGACCTATGAACTATGAGCATGATGAACTAAGTAAAGATAAGGCTAATGAACTTATGCATGTCTCATATGAAGTAAAAGATGAGTTAAGGGTGCTTTGAGAGTAAAGTACCAAAGTTATGACATGATGATGCTATGGTTGAGTTGTGAAAGGTTTTCTCACGTAATGCTCCCAATATGACTTAAAAGAACAAGAGGCGATTACCCATGTTCTTAAGGAGCTATTCTAATGAATGAAGGGACAAGAAGCGATTACCCATGTACCCTAATGTAGACAAAGCGGCGATTACCCAAGTCTAGCAATAATGAGCTTATGACTAATGTAGACAAGAGGCGATTACCCATGTCTACCTAGGATAAAATGAACTATGATTAATCCGTGGGAAGTATACTTAGTACCGAGTGGACAAGTGGTTATTACCCATGTCTCATAACCTATGTGCCCCCATAGGGTGATGGTCTATGATAGACACTAGCTAGTGGATCCACATAAGCTAAGAAGTTCATTGTCTTACCTTGGCAAGTAGGACACCCCTTTACGATGTGGGGTAGACACCGGATTCCATGCTGATAGCTCACATGGTCTTATAAGTCGGTTAAGGCTATTCCCCACAAGTTAATGAATAAGTGTTCTCATGATGAAGTAAAGAAAAGAAAAAAAGACGATTTAGCTTTCTTTGGCCTTGATACATGCTTTATGTTTCATATCTATCATGTTTATCTTGTTTTTAGCTTGGCCATTGCATGTCATGATTATGTCTCTCTCTAGCATGATTTATGTAGTTATGTGCATTGCTATCATACTTAGTACTTAATTGTGCTAACGCATACTCTTGCCTGTATCAACTTCTTTGGTGTAGGACGTGGCAGTTCTCCTACTCGTGGCTAGAGCATTGACTTAGAGTTGAGAAGAAAACTTGGTGAGTCCTCATCCACCCGAGGACATAGCCTTGTTGGATTTTACTTTGATGTCTTTCCTTATGTTGGATATTGTATTGGGCTGTGTCCCTATCACTTTTATTCATATTCTATGATGTTAGAAGGCTTTGAGACATGAGTTGTAGACTTCCGTTGTTTTGAGTAAAGCTTTGATATAAAAATCTTCTCTTGAACTGTTATTTCTCTATTATCTTGTATGTTATGTATGCTAAGGGCTTGTATGAGTCCTCTCGGGGTCTTATACGCCGTGTTACATCTAGGGGCTACCCTGGGTCGTGACAAACTTGGTATTCAGAGCGCAAGGTTTTAGAAAGATCCTAGGAGGTCTCATAAGCCGCGTCAAGTAGAGTCTTGTTCATGACTTTGAAGCGCGCCACATTTATGAATAAGAGGCTGTAAGACATTAAGAAATTCCACTTCTTTCAATACTTTTGAGTCGTGCCATAGAGTTTAACTCTATATATTTCTCTCCTAATCCCTATCCTACGCGTTTCAGGATATGGCGACCCGAATAGCTTACGCTAGAAGAAACATGGGAGAGAATGTGGAACAAGAAGCTCCTCCTCAAGCCCCTCAAGTTTCGGCAGACCCTTTGGCAGAACAAGTTACTAATGCGTAGTTTAGAGCTGTTTTCCAAGTTGGCTCAAGCCGTGACTGCTCAAGCCAATAGAGAGGTGGTGGCTCCCGTGAACCCAAATATGGGTACGGTGGCATCAAGAGTGAGGGACTTTACGAGGATGAATCCTACGGAATTCCATGGCTCTAAGGTTGAGGAAGATCCTCAAGAATTCATCGATGAAGTGTACAATGTGTTGATGATCATGGGTGTGACGCCGGAAGAAAAGGCGGAGTTGGCCTCTTATCAACTCAAGGGTTTGCCCAAATTTGGTTCAATCAATGGAAGAATGAGAGGGCGGTTAATGAGGGTCCTCTTGATTGAGAGAAATTCAAGGTTGCTTTCCTTGATAGGTTTTTCCCGCTTGAGAAGAGAGAAGCTAAGGTGCTTGAGTTTATCAACCTTCGACAAGGAAATATGAGTGTGAAGGAGTATGCATTGAAGTTCACATAATTGGCTAGATATGCTCCGTCCATAGTTGTTGACCCAAGGGCAAGAATGAGCAAATTTGTGTCGGGAGTGTCCGATATGTTGGTGAAAGAGTACCACACCGCCATGCTTGTGCATGACATGGATATTTCTTGCCTCATGGTTTATGCCGAACAAATTGAAGAAGAAAAGCTTAAGGAAAGGTCTAGGGAGACTAAGAGGGCTAGGACCGGAGATGGTAACTTTTCGCATGCAAGGTCCGATAGACATGGTCGTCCTAGATTTCGACAAAGGTTCTCCGGCCAAGGCTCATCCAATGTTCCTCCTAAGTCCAACAATGATAGGGTGTCTAACCCTAAGCCTCAAGGAGGAAATGGTGGTGGTTCTTCATTGTCTACTTGTTCTAAGTGTGGGAGAAAGCATGAGGGCAAATGTCTAGCCGGTTCTAACTCATGCTTTGGCTGTGGTAAGATGGATCACAAGAAAATTAGTGGCTAAGAATGAAGAGGATAACCGTCGACACGTTCAATCCAAAAATTCGTCAAGTTCTAGTGGGAATCAGAAGCAAAACCGATTTTATGCACTTCAGGCTCGTCATGAGCAAGAGAGCTCTCCCAATGTGGTCACCGGTATGTTAAGAGTTTTCCATTTTGATGTTTATGCTTTGCTTGATCCTGGTGCTACCTTGTCTTTTTTGATGCCATATGTGGCTATGAGGTTTGATGTTGTTCTGGATGTGTTACTAGATCCTTTTCGTGTCTCTACTCCGATTGGAGAATCTATCATGGCTAAGAGAGTTTATAGAGATTGTCCCGTCTCCTTATCCCATAGAGTCACTCATATTGATCTTGTAGAGCTTGATATGCTAGATTTTGATGTTATTCTTGGGATGGATTGGTTGCATGCTTGTTATGCCTCTATTGATTGTAGGACCCGAATGGTCAAGTTTCAGTTTCCAAATGAGCCTATCCTAGAGTGGAAGGGAGGAAATTCTATGTTTCGAGGTCAATTTGTGTCTTATCTAAAAGCTAGGAAGATGATCTCTAAGGGGTGCATTTACCATCTTGTTAGGGTGAGGGATATAGATTCCGAGACCCCTACTCTTGAGTCAGTTCCCGTTGTTAATGAGTTTTCGGAAGTGTTTTCAGATGACTTGCTCGGTATTCCTCCCAAAAGGGAAATAGACTTCGGTATTGACCTTCTCCCAGATACGCAACCTATTTTTATTCCTCCTTATAGAATGGCTTCGGCGGAACTTAAGGAACTAAAAGAGCAGTTGAAAGACTTGTTGGATAAGGGTTTCATCCGGCCAAGTATTTCTCCATGGGGTGCTCCGGTCTTGTTTGTAAGGAAGAAAGATGGTTCACTCCGTATGTGTATCGACTAACGCCAATTGAACAAGGTTACCATTAAGAATAAGTATCCTCTACCAAAGATAGATGACTTGTTTGATCAACTTCAAGGGGCTAGTTATTTCTCTAAGATCGACCTTCGTTCGGGCTATTACTAATTAAGGGTGAAAGAAGATGATATTCCAAAAATGGCTTTCCGGACTAGGTATGGTCACTACTAGTTCTTGGTGATGTCGTTTGGGTTGACAAATGCTCCGGCCGCATTTATGGACTTGATGAATAGAGTGTTTAAGCAATACCTTGACATGTTTGTGATTGTGTTTATTGACGACATTTTGATCTACTCAAAGAATGAAGGTGAACATGTTAATCATTTGAGGATTGTATTGCAAGTCCTCAAGGACCAACAACTCTTTGCGAAGTTTAGTAAATGTGAGTTTTGGTTAAGGTTCGTGGGTTTTCTTGGTCACATTGTTTCCAGTAAGGGCATTGAGGTAGATCCTAAGAAGACGGAAGCAGTTAAGAATTGGCCTAGACCTTTATCACCTTCGGATATCCGTAGTTTCTTGGTCTTAGCCGGTTATTATAGGAGGTTTGTTGAGGGGTTTTCTTCAATTGCTTCTCCGTTGACGGCTTTGACTCAAAAGAAGGTTAAGTTCGTATGGTCCGAGGCTTGTGAGAAGAGTTTTCAAGAGTTGAAGGATCGACTTACTTCGGCTCCGATATTGATTCTACCGGAAGGATCCGATGGTTTTGTGGTTTATTGTGATGCCTCGAGAATTGGGCTAGGACGTGTTCTTATGCAAAATGGGAAAGTCATTGCTTATGCTTCAAGACAACTTAAGGTGCACGAAAAGAACTATCCTACTCATGACTTGGAATTAGCGGCAGTTATGTTTGCTTTGAAAATATGGCGACATTATTTGTATGGGGTACATGTAGATGTCTTCACCGACCATAAGAGTTTGCAATATGTGTTTAAACAGAAAGATTTGAATCTCCGCCAAAGAAGGTGGCTCGAGTTGTTAAAAGACTACGACATGAGTGTTCTCTATCACCCCGGTAAGGCTAATGTGGTGGCGGATGCTCTTAGTCGATTATCTATGGGTAGTGTTGCTCATGTTGAAGACGGTAAGAAAGAGTTAGTTCGCGATGTTCATAGATTGGCTCGATTAGGTGTTAGACTAAAGGTGGTGTTACGGTTCACAAGGGTTCCGAATCCTCTTTTGTGCATGATGTGAAGCTAAGCAAGGTCTTGATACTAACTTGGTTGAACTAAAGGAAGCGGTACTCAAGAAGTCTATAGAGGTTTTCTCCCTAGGGGGAGATGGTATGCTTCGATATCAAGGTCGTTTGTGTGTTCCCAATGTAGAGGGCTTAAGAGAGCAAATTTTATCGAAAGCCCATAGTTCTGGATATTCCATCCACCCAGGAGCTACCAAAATGTACCGGGATTTGCAGAAAATTTATTGGTGGAATGGAATGAAGAAAGATATTGCAGAGTTTGTGGCTAAGTGCCCAAATTGTCAACAAGTGAAAGTTGAGTATCAAAGGCCGGGAGGTTTGACCCAAGATATTAGTATTCCTACTTGGAAGTGTAAAGATGTGAATATGGATTTTATTGTGGGGTTGCCTTGCACGAGGCGACAATACGATTCGATTTTGGTTGATGTTGATAGAATGACGAAGTCAGCCCACTTCATTCCCGTCAAAACTTCTTATTCGGCGGAGGATTATGCTAAGCTGTATTTGAGGGAGATGGTAAGGCTGCATGGAGTGCCTTTATCCATAATCTCCGATCGTGGTGCACAATTTACTTCTCAATTTTGGAAGTCGTTCCAAAAAGGCCTTGGTACTCGTGTTAAGCTTAGTACGACTTTTCATCCCCAAATCGATGGGCAAGTGGAGCGTACTATTCAGACCTTGGAAGATAGGTTGAGAACTTGTGTAATTGATTTCAAGGGTATTTGGGATGATCATTTGCCTTTTATTGAGTTTGCTTATAATAATAGCTACCATTCTAGCATTGGCATGGCTCCGTTTGAGGCTCTCTATGGTAGGAGGTGTAGATCTCCTATAGGTTGGTTTGAAGTTGGGGAAGTTGCTTTGATAGGCCCGGAGTTGGTGCATGAGGCTATGGAGAAAGTTCGACTTATTAGGGAAAGGTTGAAAATGGCTCAAAGTCGACAAAAGTCCTATGCCGATGTTAGAAGAAGATAATTAGAATTTGATGTGGATGATTGGGTTTACTTAAAAATCTCGCCCATGAAGGGTGTAATGAGAGTTGGGAAGAAAGGGAAGCTTAGTCCCCGTTATGTAGGCCCATATCAGATTTCGAGACATGTTGATAAGGTTGCCTATGAGCTTGACTTGCCTAATGATTTGGCATCGGTGCATCCTGTTTTCCATGTCTCATTGTTGGAAAAGTGTGTTGGTGATCCGACCTCTATTGTGCCATTAGAGAATCTTGGCATAAAGGATAGTCTTTCCTATGAAGAAGTTCCGGTTGAGATTATAGACCGGCAAGTTCGGAAGTTAAGAAATAAAGAAGTTGCTTCCGTAAAAGTACTATGGAGGAATCAATTGGTTGAGGGTGCTACTTGGGAGGCCGAGGCCGATATGATGTCCCGATATCCTCATCTCTTTCCTTCCGATCCTACTCTAGCTTGAGGTTTCTAGTTCCTCATGATTTATTCTTTTGGTCTCATGTGTCATAGTTGATTTCCATGATTCCTTGATTATGCATGTTCATGAAGAGTCTTATATGATTATGCGCATTTGAGTATGAGTTGCATACAATCTTCATGATATTATGTGTTGATCATGCTTTAGCTTGGAGTTGATGTTTGCTCCTCGGATATGTGCACTTATGTGATTGCATGTTAGGTTGGGTTGTTAGTCCGAGTCTTTCACCCTTCTCATGATGTCCAGGTTCTCATTTGAGGACGAATGTTCCGAGGGGTAGATATTGTAATACCCCAAGTTTCCAAAGGATTTTAAAATGCAGAACTCATCTGAAGAAAGTGACCTACGGAGGCCACTTACGGGCCGTAGATGGATTGACGGGCCTTAGGTGGGGACCGTCAATGGCAGTGTGAAATTTCAGGATTTCCAAGTTTTTGAACTTTGATCTACAGAGTAGCAGGACAGTTCGTAGTTCAGTTGACGGGCCGTAGTTGGGTCCCGTAGATGCCTTCAAGACTTAACCAAATTTTCAGCTCAAAATGCACTTTCTGAATCAATTGACGGAATAGCAGGACGGTTCGTCAATTGATGTACAGACCGTAGATCCTGTCCGTCGATTGGCCCCGACAGTTTTTAATTAAGGACTTTTTGGTCATTTTCCTAATTGATTACCTATTAAGCTAAGTCGGTTATGCCCCTAATCTAAGACCTATAAGTACTTTCTAAGCCTAATTCCTCTCATTATTTTTCATTCCCAAATATTTCCTCTAAAATATTTCTCTCTCTAAAAGAAACTCTCTCAAAGTTTCAAGGAAGAAGAAGAAGCTAGGATCCTCCATTGAAGACCTTTAACCTTTTCCAATTTCTTGTGGATTTCTTTGAGGTATGATAATTCACCATTAGGAGTCCTTTCCTCCAACGGTTCCTTCCTCTTCTTCATGATTTTCAAAGGTTTACACTAACCCAATTGAATTAGGGTTTGTGATCAATCATTGTGGGTTCTTCAATTATGATTCCAATTATTGATTTTATGATTCCTAGTGCATGATTTAGCGTGATAAAGTAACTTAGTGCACAAATTAGTGTGGATTACATGATTTGATGTAAAGATTGTATGAACCCCCATGATCCCAAGCTAATTCTCCCCAATTTGAAAATCTATGTTTTGATTATTGGGTTGAGCTATGATTTGATGAACTTTATGAATTCTCTATGAAATCAAGCATGAATTATGAATGAATTGAGGATAATCTTATGAATTTAGCATGATCAAGTCAAAACATGATTTTCCTCTGTTATGTGAGTTCCTTTAAGTATGGGTAAATTGTCCTAATTATGGCTTTCTAAGCATGAGCTTGCATTGAATTGCATGATATGAGTTGAACTTGCATGAGCCCATATGAACTCTATGACCTATGAACTATGAGCATGATGAACTAAGTATAGATAAGGCTAATGAACTTATGCATGTCTCATATGAAGTAAAAGATGAGTTAAGGGTGCTTTGAGAGTAAAGTACCAAAGTTATGACATGATGATGCTATGGTTGAGTTGTGAAAGGTTTTCTCACGTAATGCTCCCAATATGACTTAAAAGAACAAGAGGCGATTACCCATGTTCTTAAGGAGCTATTCTAATGAATGAAGGGACAAGAAGAGATTACCCATGTACCCTAATGTAGACAAAGCGGCGATTACCTAAGTCTAGCAATAATGAGCTTATGACTAATGTAGACAAGAGGCGATTACCCATGTCTACCTAGGATAAAATGAACTATGATTAATCCGTGGGAAGTATACTTAGTACTGAGTGGACAAGTGGCGATTACCCATGTCCCATAACCTATGTGCCCCCATAGGGTGATGGTCTATGATAGACACTATCTAGTGGATCCACATATGCTAAGAAGTTCATTGTCTTACCTTGGCAAGTAGGACACCCCTTTACGGTGTGGGGTAGACACCAGATTCCATGTTGATAGCTCACATGGTCTTATATGTCGGTTAAGACTATTCCCCACAAGTTAATGAATAAGTGTTCTCATGATGAAGTAAAGAAAAGAAAGAAAGATGATTTAGCTTGCTTTGGCCTTGATACATGCTTTATGTTTCATATCTCTCATGTTTATTATGTTTTTAGCTTGGCCATTGCATGTCATGATTATGTCTCTCTCTAGCATGATTTATGTAGTTATGTGCATTGCTATCATACTTAGTACTTAATTGTGCTAACGCATACTCTTGCCTGTATCAACTTCTTTGGTGTAGGACGTGGCAGTTCTCCTACTCGTGGCTAGAGCATTGACTTAGAGTTGAGAAGAAGACTTGGTGAGTCCTCATCCACCCGAGGACATAGCCTTGTTGGATTTTACTTTGATGTCTTTCCTTTTGTTGGATATTGTATTGGTCTGCGTCCCTATCACTTTTATTCATATTCTATGATGTTAGAAGGCTTTGAGACATGAGTTGTAGACTTCCGCTGTTTTGAGTAAAGCTTTGATATAAAAATCTTCTCTTGAACTGTTATTTCTCTATTATCTTGTATGTTATGTATGCTAAAGGCTTGTATGAGTCCTCTCGGGGTCTTTTACGCCGTGTTACATCTAGGGGCTACCCTGGGTTGTGACAGTTAGTTGATTTTTCCACGGGAGATCTTAATGTAGGTGCCACTCACGACAGGTTGGATCGTGATAGCGGGGGAGTGATACAGTTTCTCACTGAGTTGGTGATTTTCTCTAAATGTACTCCTAATATTCACATGATTTCGTGTGACAAAAGACTCACAATTGTTCATAGATAAGATATATAGGATTCTCATGGTCATGCACATATTTGAGACCGATGTTGCTGAACTGGCCTCCCATCAGTTGAAATATGTTGTTGTCCATTGATATGAGATGTGTGATGATTCTTGGGGTCCTTATTCTCCCCTAGTAGTCCAGAGAGACTTCATTAGAGACAACCAAGAAGAGCACCCAGATCTCTGTCTCATCTCCATCATAGTTCCACCATTTATTATCGGTCAGTCACCTCCTCTATCATCTCAGAGCCCAAATTGAGTCAAATTATTATTTGAAAATTTCTTTTGTTTGAAAAATATGTTGTCTGTCGACAATTAATTTTTGATAGATATCAATTAAAATGGGCAGATTGATAGGGATGAATATAACTTATATAAGAATCCCAACAAATAATATCAATACAAATATTGAATATACTCTAACAACAATACTTGAATTTTAGATCTCCTTCTCTAATTATGCTTGAAGACATCATTTTCGTTGATCCTAAATAAAGACATCAATTTGTTTTGGCCAAATTTCAAGTGTCTTTCTTTCTTCATTTTTTAAAGAATTGAATGATATTTTATATTACTACAGTGGAATGACAGATGGTTATGTTGGTTTTGTATTGGTGGTGTAGCAATATTCTACGGAATTGGAAAAATATATTCTTGATGTGTAAATATTCTTTCGATATTCATGTATAACTTTTATGTATATTTGCATTTTACTGTATGTCATGTATATCTGTTTATGCCCATGAGTATTTATTTATGATATACAAAATATACATTGGCGGATATCAATTCCTATGTTAATTTTAACAAGAATTTTTGACTCAACATTAGTCCAAATCACCTTCAATTCCTCTAAATAATATAAGAAAAACATATTTTTAGATGGTAAAGTAGAATCTATATTGGACAAAAAATGTGGCATAAATAGAGTTTTTGAGGGCCTGCTAGGTTTTCAGCTATGAAGGACTACCTTGAAAATTTTATGGATTATTGAGGAAAACTAATATGCAAGATTACAATGCCTTGTGTTCGAGATATCAAGTAATATTTTTATTTGGAGAGTGAAATATGTGTTGTACACTCTTTTATTTAAGGGAAAACTACCCAATTAGACAAACATACCTATCATATCTACTTAATCTGATTATACTTTAAAGTAATTACATAATTTCTTGCTCTTTCTCCTCCCCTTTCTCTTGTTTACATCCCTACTTTATTCAAATAAGACGAAACGTCGTGGTAACTCAAAAATTAATCAATTAAATCAATTTAAAAAGAATTTTAAGAATAAAAGAATTTAAAGGAGTCACCACCTAATTTTAGGAAAAAACTAAGAAACCAATTAATTAATTACAAAAGTAGATAGTCTACGAAACCATTAGAATCTAGGTAAGGGGTTCAAGTGATTCCGAAGGGAAGGTATTAGGCATTCTTCAAAATCCCCAATTGTGGGTCCCGACTGAATTCATTTTTACAAATTGGGGAGGAGATACAAACAATATACAAGTATAGCAAGCATGTAGTATACACAAATAATAAAGTAAAATAATAATATAAGAAACGGCCTAGTGTTTGCCTCTAACGTCAATATATACAAAATAATGAAGTAACAAAATTATTCAAATGACTTCCTTGAAAATCACTTCTGGATACCTGTAAAAACGCTTAGAAAAAATGTAAGTAATAAATAAATATGAATAAAAATAAATGAATCATATAATAATTTAAAAATAAAAATTCATCTTATGAATATGGGAAGCCTTGAAAATCGATGATAATTTCTTTATCGGCCAATTTAACCTACAACGTAAGAAAAATGTGAAGGGTGAACAAGTTAAAATAATAAATAAAAAAATACACGTTGACAATATCTAAGAAAAAAGAAAACAAAGTGACAACTTATAGGTTAAATTAAATAAAGAATGCATTGTGGCAATATATATCAATAATAATGTTCTTAGTTTGAAATAAAAATGAAAGTGAAGTCAACCAAAAAATAAAAAGGAATAAAAACAAAGAAGAAGAGGAAAAAAAAACTATTAAACAAAGGCACAATCTACTAACAACTAAAAATAAATAGATGTAAACATACCAACATGAGAAACTAACAACCACTACTTAAGCAATATTAAATCAGCCAAAAAAAAATAAAAATAAAAATAAAAATAATCAAAAACAACAACACCACAATTTGCTGAAAGTAAACAAGGCAATGTTACCAATTTCACGACTATAAATGGAGCAAGCAACGGTATTGAGGAACAAAATCAGCAAAATATAGAGCAACCATAAAAAGGGAACAAAAAAGATAAACTAAAGTGGTATGGTAGAAAATACCCGTAAGTGCAGCTTGCTAGTAACTTGGAGCTATTTGACGTTGGCGTTTCTCCAGTTTGCGTGGAGTTTCGTTGGTTCACCGGCGAGTGGCGACGGAGCTTCTGATGGTTGGTTTGGAGCTTAGAGCTCGTTGGTTCCTGGTGGGGTTTTGGTGGTTTTGGGCTGGAGCTTTGTGGGTGGTTTCGGTGGCTGATTTCTGGTTGTTTGGCCGGTTGGTTTGGTCGGAAAAAATGGGTAATGGGCGGCGTTATGAGCTGTTGGAGAAATGGGTCTGTTTGGGGGTGGCGTTTTGCCGGGAAAAGGTGGAAATAGAGGCGGTTTTGGATCTCGGAGTGGTGGGTCTGGCAGAGGATTTGGGTGGCTGTAGTGGTTGGAGTTTGAGGTCGTTTGGGGATCTGGGTGGTTCGATTTCAGTGTGGTTGTTTGGAGGTTCAGGTGAGGGGTCTGGTCATGAGGGAGAAAGGAGAAATGGGTGGTGTTTGGCATTGTTTGGGGGTGGCGTTTTGCCGGAAAAAGGTGGAAATAGAGGCCGTTTTGGGGTTGGTTTCGCAGGTGGTTTGTGGTGGCTTTTGTGGCTATTTTGCCATGGTGGCAGCAAGGGGGTTGTGGGATTTCGCCGGACAAAGGGTGGTTTTTGGGTTGGTGTTTGGTCTGATTTTTGAATTTTGAGTTGGTGGAGGAATGGTGGTTTCAGGTGGGTTTTGGGGTGGTTCGGTGGGTCTGTTTGTTGTGTGGTTGGCCGGAGAGATGGAGAAGCGGAGATGGGATTTTTGGGATGGTGGTGGTCACCGGATTCCGGCAAGCTTTCGTCGAAAAAATATGAACATTAAAACAATTTATTAAACCTAAAATATCTAAAAATTACACCACTTATATATCCACCATCACCAACTTAATGATCAAACTATTACTTAAATAGAAAATCGAAAAGCACATATAGGACAATACTATTATCTTAAAATCGTGGGCCAAAACCAGCGATTAATAAAATATCTATGTATGCAATTTTATCCATATTTGAATGAATTTTTAAATTGTGTAAAAAATATTAAAATAAATATTAATTATCAAAGTAACAAATAAAAATGAATATTAACAAATGTAAAGAATGAAATGAATGATATGTAAAAAATTGTAATTTAACAAAAGATAATGATTTAATCAAACTGACACAGTATTCACAACATTTTGACATAATTGTGACAAAAATAATATAATCAAAATTAATTAAAATTCAAAGTAAACTAATAAAAATCTTAATGTTTTGAAAAATAAGAATAACTATTGATAAATTTATTTAAAATTACAAAAATGTATTTTGAACTATTTAATAAACAAAACATAAAAATTATAAAATTTGAAAATATTAGGCCAAAATTGGGTGTCAACATCTCTCTCTCTCTTTCTCTCTTTGCTACGTAATTGATACCGAATAATCTTTGAAGGATCGCTAGTTAAGGCATAATTATACTAGACACATGTATCCATGTATTTTGATAACTATATTTTCATCTTATTCCTTTTCTTAGTATGCATCTATTCATAGATGCACTGAATACATCACAAATTTGACACCATATAGATGTATTTATGCCCAAATACATTAGATACATCATAGATACATTGAATATATCAATGCATTTTTATGTTTGTCATACTAGATGAAATTGATATACACAGATACACTAAATACATTAGTGCATATTTGATTCAGAATACACAGATACATGAAATTATAAAATAGAGATACATTGTGAAGCATATATATAGAGAAGTAGAGGGACGAGGGAGTGAGAGAGGACAAAGACGAGATAAATTCACTAATACACTGTATCTAGAGGCAAATATAGTGTTTATCGAAGCAACTCAGACAAGATACAATTTTTGAAATTATATATGCGTTAAGTAATTAGCACATATACTAATGTACTTTATGAAAGTTGTTCTTTCCTTAATCATTGTTTTTTTCTATTGGATTTTTATAATAGTTTTTTAGTAAGTGTAACACCTGGAAACTGAAAAGTTGAAAAGGAAAGGAAAAGTTCAGTTTTTGGAACTGAAGCAGAGATCTACGGACCATAGGAAGTCATACGGGCCGTAGGAAGGAAGTCGTAGACCCTGAGTTGAGTTTTGGAATTTCCAAGTCCAAGTAAGTTAACCTACGATTTGACAGGACGAGCCATAGAAGGCACTCGTAGAAAGGGTTCAAATAAATTAAAATGAGGCTTCAGTCTACGAGTTAAGATGACGGGTCTAGTTGGTTATACGGGTCGTAGGATTGTTTCGTAGAACTAATTTGGACTTAGTTGAATTTTGGACTTGAACTTGGGTTCTATAGAAGGGGTTTACGAACCGTAGACTGATCAATAAACCATAGGAGGGTTTCGTGGGAAGTAAGATGAATTTTGGGTTTCTGAAGTTGATTCTACGGATGACTAGTACGGGCCGTAAAAGCTTCTACGGACTGTAGGTCTAAACCGTAGATCACTTCCGACAATTATTTCTTAAGGGTATTTGGGTCTTTTCCTATGCATTAAATACCTATACTATGTTGCTTTAATCCTAATTCTAAGACCTATAACTACCTTTCTATTCCTAAAACTAACCCTATTCCTTCATTCTCTTGACCCCAAATCCCATCCGCATTCATCCTCTCCAAATTCTCTCAAGCTCAAGGAAGAACACCTAGTGTTTCAAGCTTCAAGTCTCCGTTTTCTCCATTGCTTTTGGGCTTTGTGTATTAATGTATGTGGAAATTCACCAATGGATTCCATTCATCTATTGGGTCCCAAAAGATTTCAATTCTCCAATTCAATTTCCCCAAATTATCTAGGGTTTTAGGCAAATCTCCATGGGTTCTATTTGATTGTGATTCAATGGTTTGATTTCTATCTTATTATGCATGATTTGATTCAATTACATATTTTCCAATTGATTTCATATGAACTCATACATTATTCATGATTTTGACTATGAGTTTATGAAGAAAAGCTATGAACTTAGGAATGATGATTTATGAAAGCGATCCATGATTTATGAAAAGAAGTTTTATGAACTAAGGGTACTTTACAAGTAAGTATCAATGAAATTGTGAAAGGTTTTCTCACATATTATGAAATCATGGTTGTGATAGGTTTTCTCACATATGTGTGGATATGATTTAAAGGAGCTACTCTATGATGACTTAAGATTGAATTGGTAATTTAATTGTGCCTTTTCAAGTATAATGATATGAATATGTTTATGACTGATTCCGTTGGGAGTTTACTTAACACAGAGAGAACTTTGAGGTGGAGGGTCAAATTCGGTAGTCTTTAGTAGCAACCTCTAGTTCCTAACTACGTGCCCCCGTAGGACAGTCTTAAGTGACTAAGCTAGTGGATCCACCTAAGCTAGAAGTTCATGGTCCTGACCTTGGCAAGTAGGACATCATTTTTCGGCGTGGGAGCATGACACCAGATTCCATATTGTAGCTCACATGGTCTATATCGGTTAATAGTAAACATCCCACAATATGAACTAAGTTACCTTCAAAGGTTTATGAAAGCTTTCAAACAATTTTTACTATGCAATGACCATGTTCATGATTTATGATTCATCTTTAAAAGGTTTTACTATGTTTTATCTTGGTCAAGCATATCATGCTTAAATGTCCTCTTTTATGATCACGTTTATGTTTTTATGCATTTTCCTCATACTTAGTACATTCCATGTACTAATGCATACTTGTGGATACATTGTCTAATAATGTAGGGTCCGACAATCTCTCTCCTCCCACTCATGGCTAGATTCCAGTTGCTTAGCTATTAAATTTAATGAGTCCTCATACTCCGAGGACAAGACCACAAAGACTTTATTTCTTATGTCTTTACTTTCAGACTTTGTACGTGGTGTACGGGTTACGTCCCAACCACTCTTTTGATGTATTAGATTGGCTTGTCAAGACTATGATTAGACTTTCGCTTTTATGTCAAACTCTTTGATTCGAGACTATCTTCTTGATTCCTTATATTTTGTATTATATTGTGTTGTATGTATGTCAAGTGGCTTGTGTAGGGCCTCTCAGCGTCTTTACGCCATGTCACGTCTAGAGTGTACTTTGGGTCGTGACAAACTTGGTATTCAGAGCGCAAGGTTTTAGAAAAGGTTCTAGGATGTCTGACAAGCCGCATTGAGTAGAGTCTTGTTCATAAGTGTGAAGCGCTGCACATTTATGAATAGGAGGCTATAAAGCATTTAGGAAACTTCACATCTTTTATTACTCTAAAGTCGTGCCATAGAGTCTATCTCTTTAAAGGTCCTTCTCCTAAATCTTGTCTGATGCTTTTCAGGATATGGCCCCTCGATGAGCATATGTGAGAAGGAATGTGGGAGAGAACATAGAGCCAGAGGTCCCTCAAGTTCTTGTTGATCCTTTGGAGAATAAGTGACTCATGCTAATCAAGGAAGTGAATATCTCTAGATTGATGGTTTATGCAAAACAAATTGAGGAAGAGAAACTCAAAGAGAGGGCAAGAGAGTCCAAGAGGGCTCGTGTGGGTGATGGTGACTTTTCTCATTCTAAGTCTGGTGGACAAGTTCTTTCTAAGTTTCGGTAAAGGTTTTCCGCTCAAGGTTCTTCCAATGTCTAGACCTCTAAGTTCAACAAAGATAGGGTGTCTAACCCTAAGCCCCAAGAAGGTGGTGGTAATGGGTCTTCTATGACTACTTGCACAAGGTGTGGCAAGGAACATGATGGAAAATGCTTGGCTGCCGGTACTGATAGTTGGTTTGGTTGTGGCAAGGGTGGTCATAAGATAAAGAATTGTCCCTTGAACAAAGGAAAAGACGGTAGGAAAGTTCAGCTTAGTGGTTCTAGTGCTCCGAAGCAGAACATGTTTTATGCTCTTTAGACTTGAGAAGATCATGAGGGTTCTGTGGATGCTGTGACTGGTATGTTGAAAGTTTTCATTTTGATGTGTATGCTTTGGTTGATCCGGGTGCTACATTGTCAGATGTTACTCCTTAGGTGGCCATGATATTTGATGTTGGTCCTGAAATCCTTTCTAATCCCTTTCATGTCTCTACTCCTGTCAGTGATTCTATTGTTGCTAAACGAGTTTATAGAAATAGCCCTATTTCTGTCTCTAATAGAGTCACTCATGTTGATCTTATAAAGATTGATATGATAGATTTTGATGTTATTCTTGGGATGGACTGGCTTCATGGATGTTATGCTTCCATAGATTGTAGGACCCGATTGGTCACATTCAAGGTTACGAACGAACCTATCATGACATGGGATGGGAGAAATTATGCTCTTAAGGGTCAGTTCATATCTTGCCTAAAGGCTAGGAAAATGATTTCTAAGGATTGCATTTATCATCTTGTTAGGGCTAGGGATATGGATTCTAAAACCCCTACTCTTAAGTCAGTCCTGATTGTAAATGAGTTTCCAGAAGTGTTTCCCGATGATCTTCTCGGTATTCCTCCCGAAAGGGAAATAGACTTCGGTATGGAGCTTCTCACAGATATGCAGCCTATCTTTATTCCTCCTCACTGTATGGTCCTAAAAGAACTTAAGGATTTAAAGGATCAATTGAAGGATTTGTTAGATAAGGGGTTTATAAGACCGAGTATCTCTCCATAGAGTGCTCTGGTGTTGTTTGTTCGAAAGAAGTATGATTCTCTCGGAATGTGCATTGACTATCATCAATTGAATAAGGTTACAATAAAAAATAAGTATTTTATTCCAAGGATTGATGATTTATTTGATCAACTTCAAGGAGCGAGTTTCTTCTCTAAGATTGACCTTCAGTCGGGTTATCACCAATTGAGGGTGAAGGAGAGTGACATTCCAATGACGAATTTTCAAACCTGGAATGGTCATTATGAGTTTTTGGTAATGTCTTTTGGTTTGACTAATGCCCCAGCGATATTCATGGATTTGATGAATAGGGTCTTTAAGGAATATATTGACATGTTCGTAATTGTGTTTATTGATGATATTTTGATTTACTCACGGAGTGAGGATGAGCATTTTGAGCATTTGAGGATTGTGCTACAAATTCTTAAAGATCGTGAATTGTATGCTAAGTTTAGCAAGTGTGAGTTTTGGTTGAGGTCCATTGCTTTCCTTGGCCATATTATCTCCGGTGAAGGTATTCAAGTTGATCCCAAGAAAGCTGAGGCAGTTAAGAATTGGTCTAGACCCTTGTCTGCTTCAGACGTTCGTAGTTTCTTGGGTTTGGCCTGTTACTATAGAAGGTTTGTGAAAGGATTTTCCTCTTTTGCTTCGCCTTTGGCGACGTTGACTCAAAAGAAGGTGAAATTCCTATGGTCGAAATCATGTGAGAAGAGTTTCCAAGTGTTGAAGGATAAACTCACTTCAGCCCCTATTTTGACCTTACCGGAAGGATCATAATGGTTTTGTGGTTTATTGTGATGCTTCTCAGATTGGTCTTGGTTGTGTCTTGATACAACATGAAAAAGTCATTGCCTATGCTTCAAGGAAATTTATGGTGCATGAAAAGAATTATCCGACTTATGATTTGGAGTTAGCAGCGGTAGTGTTTGCTATAAAGATTTGGAGGCATTACCTAATGGTGTTCATGTAGTCGTGTTTACCGACCATAGGAGATTGAAGTATGTGATCACCCAAAAGGATTTGAATCTTCACCAAAGAAGGTAGCTTGAGTTATTAAAGGATTACAATATGAGTGTCCTCTATCATCCGAAAAAAGCGAATGTGGTGGCGGATACTCTTAGTCGGTTATCAAGGGGTAGTGTTGCTCATGTTGAGGATAATAATAAAAAGTTAGTTCGTGATGTTCATAGGTTGGCCTGACTGGGTGTTCACTTGGTTGATTCTAGTGAGGGTGGTGTGATTATTCAGAATGGTTCAGAATCATCTCTTGTATCAGATGTGAAGGCTAAGTAAGATCTTGACCCGGTGTTAGTTGATTTGAAGAAGTCAGTTTCTGAAAAAGCCATTGAGGCTTTCTCCCAAGGGGGAGATAGTGTCCTTCGATATCATGGTCGGTTATGTGTTCCCAATGTCGATGGGTTTAGAAATAAGATTTTGACAAAAGCTCACAGTTCTCTAACTATTCTATTCACCCAGGAGCCATCAAAATGTATCGTGACTTGCAGGGAGTCTATTGATAGAATGAGATGAATAAGGATATTGTGGAATTTGTGGTTAGATGTCCGAATTGTCAACAAGTGAAAGTTGAGCATCAAACTTGGTGGTTTGACTCAAGACATTAGTATTCCTACTGCGAAGTGGGAAGATTTGAATATGGACTTCATTATGGGTTCACCTCGTACTCGTTGTTAGTTTGACTCAATTTGGGTTATTCTGGACAAAATGACGAAGTCGGCTCACTTTCATCCCGTAACAACTTCATTTTTCAGCTGAAGAGTTGTTATGCCTCGAAAACAGGAAAGTCGAAAGGAAAGGGAGAATTTTGATTTTGGCATTGAGACTGTCACTACGAGTCCTTTCTACTAACCGTAGGAAGTTCTACGGGCCGTAGAAAGGGAGTCGTAGACTTGGAGATGAGTTCTTGGAATTTCATGTTTCTGAAGTTTGACCTATGAATGAACCGGATGAGCTGTAGAAAATTTGACGAGTTTTAGATGGGTTTCGTAGGGGTAATCCAGAATTAGTGAAATTTTTGGGTTAAAGTGGAGGTCTATGGGTAGTGTCTACGGACCGTAGAAAGTTCGATGGTCCATAAAATGGTGTCGTAGAAAGCTTAGCAAATTTAGGCCTCAGTAACTCAACCTACGGTTGACCAGTACGGTCCGTAGGAATATCTACAGTCCGTAAGTGCAAACCATAGGGCTGTCCAACAGTTATTTTAAAGGGTATTTGGGTCTTTTTCTATGCATTAAGTACCTATACTACGTCGTTTTGACCCTAATTCTAAGTCTTATAACTATCCCTCTACTCCTAAAATTACCCCAACTCCCTCATTCACTCAAATTCCAAAATCCTATCCACATTCATCTTCTCCAATTCTCTCTCAAGTTCAAGAAGAAGACTAGGGTTTCAAAGCTTCAAGTCTCCTACTCCTCTATTTCTTTTGGGCTTTGATCCTGAAGGTATGTAGGGTTTCATCAATTGGTTCCATTTACCCCTTGAGACCCAAAGATCTCTCAATTCTCCAAGTTCAATTTCATCAATTTGATTAGGTTTTTATTTAATTCTCATGGATTATAATTGTGTTGATTCAGTTGTTTGATTTTGATCTTATTATGATTGTTTTGACTCAATTACATGCTTTTCCATTGATTTCACATGAACCCATGCAATTTCCATGATTTTGACTATGAACTCTTACGGACATGAATTTATGAAGAAGCTATAAATCTATGAATGATGTTTTAATGAAAGTTATGTATGATTTATGAAAAGAAATGTTTTATGAACTAGGTTGCTTTAAGACAAGCATCAATAAAATTGTGAAAGGATTTTTCACATATAAGGGATCATCGTTTGGCGAAAGGCTTTCTCACACATGTATGATTCATGAATTAAGGAGCTACTCTATGATGTTTTAAGCTTGTATTAGTAACAAAATTGTGCTTTTCCATGTATGATGATATGATTATGTTTATGACTAATTCCGTTGGGACTTTATTTAGCACCGAGAGGATATTGTGAGGGAGGCTCTCCCGTTAGTAGATGCCGGGTCTCTAGTAGCAATCTCCTTGTCCCTAACTATGTTTCCCCATAGGATTGTCTTAAGTGACATAGCTAGTGGATCCACCTAAGCTAGAAGTTTAGGGTCTTTTCCTTGGCAAGCAAGAACATCTCTTTTCAGTATGGGAGAAAGACTCCGGATTCCACGTTATAGCTCACATGGTCTATGTCGATTAACAGTAAATATTGTACAAAACAAACTAAGTAACCTTCAAAGGTTTTATGAAGCTTTCATTATGATTTTAAGATGCATTGACCATGTTCATGATTATGATCATTCTTTAAAAGTTTTACTATGTTTTAGCTTGGTCATGCGTATCATTTTTTTTCTTTATATCCCCTTATGATCATGTTTCATGTTTTAGGCATATCCCACATACTTAGTACATTTCATGTACTAACGCATAATTGTGCCTACATTGTCTAATAATGTAGGGTCCGATGCTTCTCTTCCTCCCACTCGTGGCTAGTTGCTTGGTTGATTGTCGAAGACTTAGTGATTCCTCATGTTCCAAGGACCATGCCACCTTTACTATGATTTTCTTATGTCTTTAGTTTTCAGACGTTGTACGTGGTGTACGGGTTACATCCTGACCACTTCTTTTGATATGTTAGATTGGCTTGTCAAGACTATGTGTAGACTTCCGCTCTTATGTTAAACTTTTCTTTAATATGAGACTTTTTACCTTAAATTCTCTTGTTTTCTATTATATTGAGTTGTAAGTATGTCAAGTGGCTTGTGTAGGCTCTTGGGGCCTTATACACCATGTCACGTCTAGGGTGTACTTTAGGTCGTGATAAATTTTGTATTCAGAGCACAAGGTTTTAGAAAAGGTCCTAGGATGTCTGATAAGTCGCATTGATTAGAGTCTGGTTCATGAGTGTGAAGTGTGCCACATTTATGAATAGGAGGCTACAAAGCGTTTAGAAAACTTCACTTCGTTCATTACTCTAAAGTCGTGCCATAGAGTTTATTTCTGTAAAGATCCTTTTCCTAAATCTTATCCGATGCTTTTCCGGATATGGCTCCTCGAAGAGCTTATGTGAGAAGGAATGCGGGTGAGAATGTGGAGCCCGAGGTTTCTCAAGTTCTGGTTGATCCTTTGGCCAAACAAGTGACTCATGTCGAATTCCAAGTCGCTTTCGAAGTGTTGGCTCAAGCTATGATGGCCCAAGCAAATAGAGAAGTCGTTGCTCCCGTGAACCCAAATGTGGGTACGGAGGCGACAAGGATAAGAGACTTCAGTAGGATTATTCCTCCGGATTTCCTTGGTTCCAAGGTTGATGAGGATCCTCAAGAGTTCATTGATGAGGTGTATAAAATAGTGGGAATTATGGGTTTGTCTACGGTAGAGAAGGCAGAGTTGGCCGCTTATTCACTCAAGGGTGTTGCTCAAATTCTGTTCAACTAATGGAAGGAAGAGAGGGTGGTTGATGTGGGTCCTCTTGACTGGGCTAAATTCGAAGGAGCTTTTCTTGATCATATTTTCTCTTGAAATGAGAGAAGAAAAAGTGCTTGAGTTCATTAATATCCGAAAAGGGAATATGAGTGTGAAGGAGTATGCCTTGAAGTTCACTCAATTGGCTAAGTAAGCTCCAACTATGGTTGCCGAATCAAGGGCAAGAATGAGTAAGTTTGTGTCGGGTGTATCTGAAATGGTGGTTAAGGAGTGCCTTACCGCCATGTTGATTAAGGAGATGGATATCTCCCGTTTGATGATACATGCCCAACAAATTGAAGAGGAAAAGCTCAAGGAAAGGGCAAGAGAGTCCAATAGGGCAAGGACCGGTGATGGTGACTTTTCTCATTCTAGGTCCGGTGGACAAGGTCGTTCTAAATTTCGGCAAAAGTTTTTCAGTCAAGGTTATTCTAATTCTCTGACACCTAAGTTCAACAAAGATAGGGTGTCTAACTCTAAGCCTCAAGGAAATGGTGAAAATGGATCTTCTATCTCTACTTGCACAAGATGTGGCAAGAAACATGATGGTAAATTGTGGAAAGAGTGGTCTCAAGATTAGAGATTTTCCATTGCTTTCTGCTAAGGGTAGGGATGTTAGGCAAGCTGAGCCTAGTGATTTCGGTTTGGGTGTTCTAAAGCAAAACAAATTCTATTCTCTTCAGACTCAACAAGATCACGAGGGTTCCTCGGATGTTCTGATCGGTATGTTGAAGGTCTTTTATCTTGATGTATATGCTTAGCTTGATCTGGGTGCTACATTATCATTTGTTATCCTTTTTGCAACCACGAGATTTGATGTTGATCTCGAAATCCTTTCTAATCCCTTTCATGTCTCTACTCCCATTGGTGATTCTATTATTGCTAAAACAGTTTATAGAAATTATCCCATTTCCGTTTCTCCTAGAGTCACTCATGTTGATCTTGTAGAGCTTGATATGTTAGATTTTGATGTTATTCTTGGGATGGATTGGCTCCATGCATGTTATGCTTTCATAGATTGTAGGACTAGATTGGTCACATTCAAGGTTTCAAATGAACCTATCATCTCATGAGAAGGGGGAAATTATGTCCTTAAAGGTTAGCTTATGTCTTGCCCAAAGGCTAGGAAAATGATTTCTAAGGGTTGCATTTATCATCTAGTTTGGGTTAGGGATACATATTTCGAAACCCCTACTCTAGAGTCATTTCTGATTGTAAATGAGTTTCCAAAAGTGTTTCTCGATGATCTTCCCTGTATTCCTCTCAAAAGGGAAATAGACTTCAGTATTGACCTTCTCCTAGATACGCAACCTATCTATATTCCTCCCTAACATATGGCCCTGGCATAACTTAAGGAGTTAAAAGATCAATTGAAGGACTTGCTGGATAGGGGTTTTATTAGACGGAGTATCTCTCCATGGGGTGCTCCGGTGTTGTTTGTTCGAAAGAAGGATGGTTCCCTCTGAATGTGCATTGACTGTCTTCAATTGAATAAGGTCACAATAAAGAATAAGTATCCTAATGTCAGAAAATATGACTTGTTTGATCAACTCCAAGGAGTAAGTTACTTCTCTGAGATTGACCTTCGGTCGGATTATCACCAATTGAGGGTGACGAAAAATGACATTCCAAATACAGCTTTTTGAACTAGGTATGGTCATTATGAGTTCTTGGTGATGTCTTTTGATTTGACTAATGCCCCGATGACATTCATGGATTTGATGAATAGGGTCATTAAGCAATATCTTGATATGTTTGTGACAGTGTTTATTGATGATATTTTGATTTACTCAAGGAGTGAGGATGAGCATGTTGTGCATTTGAGGATTATGTTGCAAATTATCAAGGATCATGAATTGTATGGTAAGTTTAGTAAGTGAGTTTTGGTTGAGATCTTCTTCTTTCCTTGGCCAAATTATCTCCGGTGTAGGTATTCAAGTTGATCCTAAGAAAACTGATGGGGTTAAGAATTGGCCTAGACCTTTGTCTGCTTAAGATATTCATAGTTTCTTGGGTTTGGCCAGTTACTATAGGAGGTTTGTGGAGGAATTTTCCTCTATTGCTTCGCCTTTGATGACATTGACTCAAAAAGGTGAAATTTTTATGGTCGAAAGGTTATGAGAAGAGTTTCTAAGAATTGAAAGATAGACTTACGTCAGCTCCTATATTGACATTACAGAAAGATCAGATGATATTGTAGTATATTATGATGCTTCAAGAATTGGTCTTGGTTGTGTCTTGATGAAAAATGGGAAAGTAATTGCTTATGCTTCAAGGCAATTGAAAGTGCATAAAAAGAATCACCCGACTCATGATTTGGAGTTAGCAACGGTAGTGTTTGCCCTAAAGATTTGGAGGCATTACTTGTATGGTGTTCATGTAGATGTGTTTACCAACCACAAGAGTTTGAAATATGTGTTCACTCAAAAGTATTTAAATCTTCACCAAAGAAGATGGCTTGATTTATTGAAAGATTACAATATAAGTGTCCTATATCACCCCTGTAAGGCGAATGTGGTGGCGGAGGCTATTAATCGTCTATCAATGGGTAGTGTTTCTCATGTTTAGAATGATAAGAAAGAGCTAGTTAGTGATGTTCATAGGTTGACCCGATTGGGTGTTCGCTTGGTTCATTCTAATGAAGGTGGTGTGATTATTCAGAATGACTCAGAATCGTGTCTTGTATCAAAAGTGAAGGCTAAGCAAGATCTTGACCTGGTATTAGTCGGCTTAAAGAAGTCAGTTTCTGAAAAAGCCATTGAGGAATTCTCCCAAGGAGGAGATGGTGCCTTTCGATATCAAGGTCGATTATGTGTTCCCAATGTCAATAAATTGATAAATTAGATTTTGACAAAAGCTCACAGTTCTCGGTATTCTATTCACCTGGGAGCCACCAAGATGTACCGTGACTTGTGGGAGATCTATTGGTTGAATGAGATGAAGAAGGATATTGCAGAATTTGTGGCTAAATATTCGAATTGTCAACAAGTGAAAGTTGAGCATCAGAAATTCGGTGGTTTTAATCAAGACATTAGCATTCCTACTTGGAAGTGGGAAGATTTGAATATGAACTTCATTACAGGTTTACCTCGTACTCATCAGTAATTTGATTCGATTTGGGTTATCGTGGACCGAATGATGAAATCGACTTACTCTCTTCCCGTTAAGACTTTTGTTTTCATTAGAGGAGTATGCCAAGATTTATATTCACGAAATGGTAAGGGTGCATGGAGTGCCTTTGTCCATTATCTCCGATTATGGTTCTTAGTTTACATCTCAGTTTTGGAAGTCATTTAAGAAAGGTTTTGGTATCCAAGTGAAACTTAACATGACTTTCCACCCTCAAACTGATGGACAAGCCGAGCGTACCATTCATACTTTAGAAGATATGTTAAGAACTTGTGTAATGGACTTCAAGGGTAATTGAGATGATCATTTGCCTTTGATTGAGCTTGCCTATAATAATTGCTATCATTATAGCATTGGGATTGTACCGTTTGGGGCACTCTATGGTAGGAGGTGTAGGTATCCTATTGGTTGTTTTGAAGTTGATGAGGTTGCTTTGATAGGGCCCGAGTTGGTTCATGAGGCTATGGAAAATATTCAACTCATTCGTGAAAGGTTGAAAATGGCAAAAGTCGACAAAAGTCTTATTTCGATGTTAGAAGAAGAGAGCTTGAGTTTGAAGTTAATGATTAGGTCTAATTGAAAATTTCACCGATGAAGGGTGTGATGAGTTTTGGAAGAAAGATAAGCTTAGGCCACGTTATGTGGGCCTATATCAAATTTTGAGGCGTATTGGCAAAGTTGTTTATGAACTTGAGTTCCCTAATGATTTAGCATCGGTACATCCGGTATTCCATGTCTTTTTGTTGAAGAAGTGTGTTGGAGATTTGACTTCCATTGTACCTTTGGAAGGTTTGGGAGTTAAAGAAAATCTTTCCTATGAAGAGGTTCCGATTGAAATTTTAGAACGACAAGTTCGGAAGTTGAGAAATAAGGAAATTGCTTTCGTGAAAGTTCTTTGGAGGAATCAATTAGTTAAGGGTGCTACTTGGGAGGCCGTAGCCGATATGATGTCCCGGTAACTTCATCTCTTTTCCTCCGTTCCTACTCTAGCTTGAGGTATTAGTTTCTCATGGTTCATTATTTCGAATTCATGCGTTTTAGTCATTCTCATATTCCATATGCATGCATGTTCATGAAAACTTGATTTTTATGTTATGATTTAGCTTGAAGTGGTTCTCCATGTTTATGTGCATTTTGATGAGTTTTGCATTCTTGATTAGGTTATTGGTTTCTCTCCTACTCTATTCATGCTATCTAGAGTCCAATTTGAAGACAAATGTTTCCAAGGGGGAGATATTGTAACACCTTAGAAATTTGAAAGTCAAAAGGAAAGGGAAAATATTGATTTTGGCACTGAAGCAGTGACTACCAGTCCTTTCTACGGGCCGTAGGAAGGGAGTCGTAGACTTGGAGATGAGTTCTTCGAATTTCAAGTTTCTAAAGTTTGACCTACGAATGAATAGGACGAGACATAGAAAATTTGACAAGTCATAGATGGGTTTCATAGGGGTAATTCGGACTTAGTGAAATTTTTGGGTTAAAGTGGAGTTCTACGGGTAGGGTCTACGGACCGTAGAACGTTACACAGTTTGTAGAATGGTGTGGTAGAAAGCTGAAAAAATTTAGGCCTCAGTAACTCGACCTACGGTTGACCAGTACGGTCCGTAGGAATATCTACGATCCATAGGTCCAAACGGTAGGGCTGTCCGATAGTTATTTTTAAGGGTATTTGGGGCTTTTCCTATGCATTAAATACCTATACTACATCGATTTAACCCTAATTCTAAGTCCTACAACTACCCTTCTACTCCTAAAATTACCCCAACTCCCTCATTCACTCAAATTCCCAAATCCCCTCCACATTCATCTTCTCCAATTCTCTCTCAAGTTTAAGAAGAAGACTAGGGTTTCAAAGCTTCAAGTCCACTACTCCTCCATTAATTTTGGGATTTGATTCTCAAGGTATGTAGGGTTTCTTTAATGGGTTCCATTCACCCTTGAGCCCCAAGGATCTCTCAATTCTCCAACTTCAATTTCATCAATTTGATTAGCTTTTTATTCAATTCTTCATGGGTTATAATTGTGTTGATTCAGTTATTTGATTTTGATCTTATCATGATTGTTTTGACTCAATTACATGCTTTCCTATTGATTTCACATGAACCCATGCAATTTCCATGATTTTGACTATGAACTCTTAAAGACATAAATTTATGAAGAAGCTATAAATCTATGAATGATGTTTTTATGAAAGTTATCCATGATTTATGAAAAGGAATGTTTTATGATCTAGGTTGCTTTAAGATAAGTATCAATGAAATTATAAAAGGTTTCTCACATATAAGGGATCATGGTTTGGTGAAAGGCTCTCTGACACATGCATGATTCATGTATTAAAGAGCTACTCTATGATGTTTTAAGCTTGGATTAGTAACTAAGTTGTACTTTTCCATGTATGATGATATGATTATGTTTATGATTAATTCCATTGGGAATTTACTTAGCACCGAGAGGATATTGAGATGGAGGCTCTCCCGTTAGTAGATGCCAGGTCTCTAGTAGCAATCTCCTTGTCCCTAACTACGTGCCCCCGTAGCATTGTCTTAAGTGACATAGCTATTTGATCCACCTAAGCTAGAAGTTTAAGGTCTTTGCCTTGGCAAGCATGGATATATCTTTTCGGTGTGTGAGACAGACACCAGATTCCACGTTATAGCTCATGTGGTCTATGTCGGTTAATTGTAAGTATCTCACAAAACAAACTAAGTAACCTTCAAAGGTTTTATGAAGCTTTCATTATATTTTAAGATGCATTGACCATGTTCATGATTATGATCCTTCTTTAAAAGTTTTACTATGTTTTAGTTTGGTCATGTATTTTTTTTTCTTTTTTTCTTTATGTCCCCTTATGATCATGTTTCATGTTTTTATGCATATCCCACATACTTAGTATATTCCATGTACTAACGCGTACTTGTGCCTACTTTGTCTATTAATGTAGGGTCTGACGCTTCTCCTCCTCCCGTTCGTGGCTAGTTTCTTGATTGATTCTCGAAGATTTGGTGAGTCCTCATATTTCGAGGATCATGTCACCTTTACTATGATTTTCCTATGTGTAGACTTCCGCTCTTATGTTAAACATTTCTTTAATATGAGACTTTTTACCTAAAATTCTCGTGTTTTATATTATATTGTGTTGTATGTATGTCAAGTGGCTTGTGTAGGGCCTCTTGGGGTCTTATATGCTATGTCACATTTAGGGTGTACTTTAGGTCGTGACAAGAGTATGCCAAGCTTTATATTCGAGAAATGGTGAAGTTGCCTGGAGTGCCCTTGTCCATTATCTCCGATCGTGGTACTCAATTTACCTCTCAGTTTTGGAGGTCATTTCAGAAGGGTCTTGGTACCCAAGTGAAGCTTAGTATGAATTTTTATCCTCAGATCAATAGACAAGCCGAGCTTACTATTCATACTTTGGAAGATATGTTGAGAGCTTGCGGGATTGATTTAAAGGGAAATTGGGATGATCAACTACCTTTAATTGAGTTTGCTTATAATAATAGCTATCACTCTAGTATTGGGAGGTCACCGTTTGAGGCTCTCTATGGTAGGAGGTGTAGGTCTCCTATAGGTTGGTTTCAAGTTGGTGAGGTCGCTTTGACAGGACCCGAGTTGGTGCATGAGACTATAGAAAAGGTTCGACTTATTCATGAGAGGTTGAAAATGGCTCAAAGATGACAAAAGTCTTATGCCGATGTTAGAAGAAGAGGGCCTGAATTTGATGTTAATGATTGGGTTTACTTGAAAATCTCACCCATGAAGGGTGTAATAAGGTTTGGAAAGAAAGGAAAGCTTAGTCTCGATATGTGGGCCCATATCAAATTTTGAGGCGTATTGGCAAGGCCACTTGTGAATTGGGGTTACCTAATGATTTAGCATAGGTACATTCGGTATTCCATGTCTCTTTATTGAAAAAGTGTGTTGGAGATCCGACGTCTGTTGTACGTTTGGAAACTTTGGGAGTTAAGGAAAGTCTTACTTTTGAAGAGGTTCTGGTTGAGATTTTAGACCGATAAGTTTGGGAGTTGAGAAATAAAGAAGTTGCTTCCGTGAAAGTTCTATAGAGGAATCAATTAGTTGAGGGTGATACTTGGGAAATCGAAGCAGATATGATGTCCCGGTATCCTCATCTATTTCCCTCTGCTCCTATTCTAGATTGAGGTATTAGTTCCTCATGGTTCATTCCTTTGGATTCATGCGTTATAATCATTCTCATATTTCTATATATATGCATGTTCATGAAAAAACTTGATTTTGATGTTATGATTTAGCTGTGAGTTATTTCACCTTGTTTATGTGTGTTATGATGAGATTTGCATTCATGTTGGGTTGTTAGTTTCTCTCCTATTCTATTCATGCTAGCGTGAGTCCCATTCGAGGACGAATATTCACAAGGGGGAGATATTATAACACCTTAGAAATTGGAAAGTTGATAAGAAAAGGAAAAGTTTAGTTTTTGGAACTGAAGCAGAGATCTACGAGTCCTATCTACGGACCATAGGAAGTTCTATGGGTCATAGGAAGGAAGTCGTAGACCTTGAGTTGTGTTTTGAGATTTCCAAGTCCTAGTAAGTGAACCTACGATTTGACAGGATTGTAATACCCCGAATTCGAAAGGGTGGAAAATTCCTGATTTCTGGGTTAGTGCCAGTAACGACGGAGGCCACGTACGGTTCGTAGGTTGATTTACGGCCTTTAGGTGGGAACTGTGGGCGGCAGGCTAATGTTTTCAAAGTGTCAAGTTTCAGAACCCCAACGACGGCTTACCGGGACAGCCCGTCGTCCAGTGTACGAGCCGTGGCTGGATCCCGTCGTTGCAGGGTCCAAAGTGACTGTCTCTGAACCCAATGACGGTTGACCAAGATGGTCCGTTGTTGGACCTACGGACCGCATGTCAGCCCGTCAATGGGGTCTGACGGTTAATTTTTAAAGGGGTCTTTTGGTTTTTTCACCTACTGACTTATTTATCAACCAAGGTCGGTTCCTAACTATTCCTAACACTATATAAGCCCCTTTAATCCTAAAATATACCCTTTTTCAAAATCACTTTACAAGTTTTCCCAAACTCTCCTCCCTCAAATATTTCTCTCTCTAGAAGTAGGAAGAAGAAGAAGAAGAGAGCAAACTAGAGTTCAAGAAATCAAGTTTTTCTTCATTAATTGCTTGAGGAATTGGGACTCTAAGGTATGATAGTGTTCATTCATAGAGCCCTTTCCTCCATGAAGTCCTTAAATCTTCAATTTTCAAGTTAGAAATCCTTCATTGATGCTAGGGTTTTCTTCCATATCATGGGTTCCTTGCAATGTTGATTTAATTGATTGTTTTATGAACTTTGAAGTATAAACTGAGTTGAATTTCATGAATTTAGATGAATCCCATGAACCCATGCCTCCTTCCCTAATTTCAAAATTTATGAATGTGTTGATGGGTTGAATTGTGAAGACATGAATTTCATGAAGTCTATATAAACCTATGTATGAATTATGATTCCTAAGCTAAGACTTTTCATGATGAGATTACAAATGACCTAAGGATGGATTTATGAAAGTAAGCATGTTTAATAAAAAACTATGATTTTTCCTCTATTATGTGGGTTCCTTCAATTATGATCAAATTGCCTTGTTATGATTTTCTAAGCATGAGTTTGCATTGAATTGCATGATTTAAGAGAATTCTCATGAAACCCCATGTAAACTCTATGATTTGTAAGTTATGAGCATGATGAACTATGTGAAGATGAATTTTATGAAATCATGCTTGTCTCTTGTGAAGCTAATGTTGAATTTAGGGTGCTTTGAGATTGAAGCATCAAAGTTTATGATATATTGATGTTGTTGTTGAGTTGTAATTGGAATTCTCATATATTACTCAACCCATGAATGTGAAAGGTTTTCTCACATGTAATGATTCATGACTTGTTGAAAGGCTTGCTCATTAAACTTGAATCGGTGATTAAGGAGCTATTCTAATGAAGGGACAAGAGGCAATCACCCATGTTCCCTAATGTAGACAAGAGGCGATTACCCATGTCTACTAATAATGAACTTATGACTAATGATAGACAAGAGGCGATTACCCACGTCTACTTATGATAATTGAACTATGTCTAATCCGTGGGAATTATGCTTAGCACCGAGTGGATAAGTGATGATTACCCATGTCCCATAAACTATGTGCCAACATAGGATGATGGTCTATGATAGACCCTAGCTAGTGGATTCACGTAAACTATATGTTAAGTAAAGGGTCCTACCGTGGCAAGTAGGATGGCCCTATCGGTGTGGGGTTAGACACCGGATTCCATGTTGTTAGCTCACATGGTCTTACATGTCGGTAAAGCTACTCCCCACAATAAAGAACTAAAGAGACTTTAAAGGCTTTCCTCTAGTAAAGAAAAGATGTTTAGCTTGCATTGACCCTAAATGATGACTCATGCTTTTCTACTCCTTTTATCATGTTTTAGCTTGGTCATTGCATGTTTACGAATATGTTCCCTTTTTAGCATGCTTAAATGGAATTGTGCATTGCTATCATACTTAGTAAATTCCTCGTACTAACACATACTTTTTGCCAACATTTTCTCATAATGTAGGGCTTGGCGATTCTCCATCTATTAGTGGCTAGACCTTAGTAAAAGGTTTTTGGAAGACTTGGTGAGTCCTCATACATTCGAGGACATAGCCTTGTTATTCATTTTTTATGTTCCTTTGCTTTGACATTGCATTGGGTTACATCTCATATGTTATTTCTCATTCTTATGTTAGATTGGCTTGAGACATTTGATGTAAACTTCCGCTATTTTCTTAAAAGCTTTTACATGAAATTCTCTTTTGAGCTCTTAAATCTCTATGATCTTGTATGTACGTATGCTAAGTGGTTTGTGTGAGGTCTTTCGGAGTCTTGTACGCCATGTCACGTCTAGGGGGTACCTTGAGTCGTGACAAACTTGGTATTCAAAGCACAAGGTTTTAGAAAGATCCTAGGATGTCTCATAAGCCACGTCGAGTAGAGTCTTGTTCATGAGTGTGAAGAGTGCCACATTTATGAATGAAAGGCTATAAGATGTTTAGGAAACTCCACTTCTTTCATTAGTCTTAAGTCGTGCGATAGAGTGCAACTCTATATGTCTCTCCCCTAATTCCTATCCTATGTGTTTCAAGATATGGCTACCCGAAGAGCTCATGCTAGAAGAAATTCGGGAGAGAATGTGGAACAAAAAGCTCCTCCTCAAGCTTCTCAAGTTTCGGCCGAGCAAGTGACTAATGCGGAGTTTAGGGCTGCTTTTCAAGTGTTGGCCCAAGCCATGAAGGCTCAAGTCAATAGAGAGGTTATGGCTCCCGTGAATCTAAATGTGGGTATGGCGGCATCGAGGGTGAGGGATTCACTAGAATGAACCCTCTGGAATTTCACTATTCTAAGGTTGAGGAAGAACCTCAAGAGTTCATTGATGAGGTGTACAAGGTGCTAATAATTATGGGTGTGATGCCAAAGGAAAAGGCGGAGTTGGCCGCTTATCAATTCAAGGGTGTGGCTCAAATGCGGTTTGAGCAATGGAAGAGTGAGAGGGCGGAGGATGCGGGTCCTCTTGATTGGGAGAAGTTCAAGGTTGCTTTTCTTGATAGGTTCTTTCCCCTTGAGATGAGGGAGGCAAGGGTACTTGAGTTCATCAACCTTCATCAAGTAAGCATGAGTGTGAAGGAGTATGCTATGAAGTTCACCAAATTGTCTCGATATGCTCCTACTATGGTTGCCGATCCTAGGGCAAGAATGAGTAAGTTTTTTTCGGGAGTGTCCAAAATGGTGGTCAAGGAATGTCGTACTGCCATGCTTGTTAATGACATGGATATTTCTCGCCTCATGGTTCAGGCTCAAAAAATAGAAGAGGAGAAACTTAAGGAGAGGTCTAGAGAGGCAAAGAGGGCTAAGACCGGTGATGATAATTTCTCACATTCAAGGTCCGATGGACATGGCCGTTCTAGATTTAGACAAAGGTTTTCTTGCCAAGGTTCCTCCAATGCTCCTCCTAAGTCCAATAAGGATAGGGTGTTCAACCCTAAGCCTCAAGGAGGGAATGGTAATGGTTATTCATTGACTACTTGTGCTAAGTGTGGGAAAAAGCATGAGGGTAAATGTCTAGCCAATTCTAATGCATGCTTCGGTTGTGGCAAGATGGATCACAAGATAAGGTATTGTCCCTTAGTGGCTAAAAATGAAGGGGGATAACCGTTGATGAACTCAACCTCAAAATTCATCGGGTTCTAGTGGAAATCAGTAGCAAAATCGATTCTATGCACTTCAAGCTCGCCATGAGCAAGAGGGTTCTCCCAATGTGGTTACCGGTATGTTGAAAGTCTTTCACTTTGATGTTTATGCCTTGCTTGATCCCGGTGCTACCTTGTCTTTTGTGATGCCATATGTGGCTATGAGGTTTGTTGTTGTTCCAGATGTGTTGTTAGATCCCTTTTGTGTCTCTACTCCCATTGGTGAATCTATTGTGGCTAAGAGAGTCTATAGAAATTGTCTCGTCTTCTTATCCCATAGAGTCACTCATGTTGATCTTGTAGAGCTTGATATGTTAGATTTTGATGTTATTCTTGGGATGGATTGGTTGCATTCTTTCTATGCTTCTATTGATTGTAGGACCCGAATGGTCAAGTTTCAATTCCCAAATGAGCCTATCCTAGAATAGAAGGGGGAAAATTCTATGCCTAAAGGTCAATTTGTGTCATGTCTTAAAGCTAGAAAGATGATCTCTAAGGGGTGCATATACCATCTTGTTAGGGTGAGGGATGTGGATTCCGAAACCCCTACTCTTGAGTCGGTCCCCGTTGTTAATGAATTTCTGAAAGTGTTTCCCGATGATTTACCCGGTATTCCTCCCAAAAGGGAAATATACTTTGGTATTGACCTTCTCTCAGATACGTAACCTATCTCTATTCCTCCTTACCGAATGGCTCCGGCAGAACTTAAGGAACTAAAAGATCAATTGAAAGACTTGTTGGATAAGGGTTTGATCCGACCAAGTATTTCACCATGGGGTGCTCTGGTCTTGTTTGTAAGGAAGAAGGATGGTTCACTTCGTATGTACATTGACTACCGCCAATTGAACAAGGTTACCATTAAGAATAAGTATCCTCTTCCAAGAATAGATGACTTGTTTGATCAACATCAAGGGGCTAGTTACTTCTCTAAGATTGACCTTCGTTCGAGTTACCACCAATTGAGGGTGAATGAAGATATATTCCAAAAATGGCTTTCCGGACTAGATATGGCCATTATGAATTCCTAGTGATGTCGTTTGGGTTGACTAATGCTCCGGCCACGTTTATGGATTTGATGAATAGGGTGTTTAGACAATATCTTGATATGTTTGTGATTGTGTTCATAGATGATATTTTGATTTACTCAAGGAGTGAGGATGAGCATGCCAATCATTTGAGGATTGTATTGCAAGTCCTCAAGGACCAACAACTTTTTGCAAAGTTTAGTAAATGTGAGTTTTGGTTAAGGTCCGTGGCATGTCTTGGTCACATTGTCTCCGGTAAGGGTATTGAGGTAGATCCTAAGAAGACGGATGCGGTTAGGAATTGGCCTAGACCTCTATCACCTTCAGATATTCGTAGTTTCTTGGGTTTGGCCGGTTACTATAGGAGGTTTGTTGAAGGGTTTTCTTCGATTGCTTCCCCATTGATGGCTTTAACTCAAAAGAAGGTTAAGTTCATTTGGTCCGAAGCATGTGAGAGGAGTGTTCAACAATTAAAGGATAGACTTACCTCGGCTCCGATATTGAGTTTATCGGAAAGGTCTGATGGTTTTGTGGTTTATTATGATGCCTTGAGAATTGGGCTAGGGTGTGTTCTTATGCAAAATGGGAATGTCATTGCTTACGCTTCAAGGCAACTTAAGATTCATGAAAAGAACTATCCTACCCATGACTTAGAATTAGCGGCGGTTGTGTTTGCGTTAAAGATTTGGAGGCATTATTTCTATGGTGTGCATGTTGACATTTTTACCGACCATAAGAGTTTGCAATATGTGTTTCAACAAAAAGATCTAAATCTTCGCCAGAGAAGGTGGCTTGAGTTGTTAAAAGACTATGACATGAGTGTCCTCTATCACCCTAGTAAGGCTAACGTGGTGGCGGATGCTCTTAGTCGGTTGTCCATGGGTAGTGTTTCTCACGTTGAGGAAGGTAAGAAAGAATTGGTTCATGATGTTCATAGTTTGGCCCGATTGGGTGTTCGGTTGATTGATTCTAGTGAGAGTGGTGTTATGATTCACTATGGTTTGGAATCGTCCTTTGTGTCTGATGTGAAGACTAAGCAAAATCTTGATCTTAATTTGGTCGAGTTAAAGAAAGCGGTACTCAAGAAGTTCGTGGAGGCTTTCTCCCAAAGGGGAGATGGTGTGCTCTGATATCAAGGTCGTTTGTGTGTTCCCAATGTAGATAACTTAAGAGGACAAATTTTAACGGAAGCCCATGGTTCTCGATATTCCCTTTCACCCGAGAGCTACCAAAATATACCGTGATTTGCGGGAGCTCTATTGGTGGAATGGGATAAGGAGGGATATTGCGAAATTTGTGGCTAAGTGTCCTAATTGTCAACAAGTGAAAGTTGAGCATCAAAATCCAGGAGTTTTGACCCAAGATATTAGTATTCCTACTTGGAAGTGGGAAGATGTGAATATGGACTTTAATGTTAGTTTACCACGCATCCGGCGTGTAATGACCCTTCAGGTCATTTTCTCTATTTTTCGATCTTGTAAGCATTTAGAGATTTTCTGTAGTGACCCAAGTCATTTATGACTTGCTGACACTGACTGTTCGGTCGCCTGGTTGATCGTTTGGATTTTATGCCCGTTTTAGTATTTTGGATCTTCTGGAGTTTCAACTGATGACTTCGGTCAAAACTCCAGGAAAACGGCCTCAGAGTGGAATTCTGATGGTTCCATCAGCTCCGGAACGGCCAAATTAGGATAGTAGCATGGTTAGCACGAGTCTCGAGGCTTTCGGTGTGACTTTGGGGCCATTTGGCGCTTTAGCCTTTGAAATCAGACTTAGGGTTGATTTTAGTCAACGTTCTTGGTAAACGCACTCAGATAAGAATTTCGTCAGCGCGGTTAGTTCTGGAATGCTGAGTTTGGTCTAGAATGACCCTTCGTGTGCTTCTCGGGGCTTTCGATCTAATTTCGAGGCCCTTTGAGGATTTTGGCTAAAATGGCCCTTTGGGTGTGGTACCCACTTTTTATCCAGATAACATCGTATGGAAATTTTGACTGTGCTGTTGAGTCTGGAACGTCGAATTTAGTGGTGTAGCATAGTCCGTTTGCGCGTACGGGCTTCCGAATGAATCCCGGACACACCGTTGGAGACTTTGAAAAGGCTGAAAAATCAGCCGTGTGCTGATCTGGTGCGCCCAGCCTTTGGCCTGTGCTCTGCACCGGTGTGCTGGTGTGCGCGTTCGCGCTTGAACAGCCGCGTTCGCGCTGCACCAGCGTGCTGGCGTGCGCGTTCGCGCTCGACCGGCCGCGTTCGCGCTGCACCGGCCTGCCATGTAAGGCAGGCCCATTTTCAGTTTTTTTCCTATTTTCAAAATCAAATATCTTGAGTTCTAGAGCTCCGTTTTGGGTAATTCGAAGTCCAGCGTGTTCGGAAGGTTTGTGGCTACTCATTGGAGTGTTTGGAAACTGTTGGGTATGCTCCGTTTGAGGTAAATGCTGCGTTAAAGTTGCTGCCCCGGTCATTTTAATTAGCTTTTTGTGAATTTTATTGCATGTGCTGATTTTTTCTTTTCCGATTATTGAATTGTGCCCTATATTGGGATACAGGTTTAATAAGGTAAAATGAAGCATTTCACGAAGTCGATTTTGGAATTCCCCGTGCGGGTCCCACAATCCCATTTTAGACCCGATTTTGGGTCCGTCTCTGATTTCTGCGATTTTTGTGTCAAAACGTCCGTAATGACGTTGCGATTACTATTTTGATAGCGTGGAAGTGATTGGAGGTGATCCGGAGGTGGAAAGCTTCAATTGGGTGGATTCGGAGCGTGCGTGATAGGCTTCGAGGTAGGCTACGGTCTCCCACTTTGACTGAACTTTATTAGATATCATTTAGTATATGTTTCATGTGATTTAGGTTGGTAATTGCCGAGTTTAGAACTTGCCTCCTTTTCATCTCTTTTCTTCTTCTCCTCTTTCTTGTCTCCGATTGAGATTTAGACTAGAATAGTTCGTAAAATCATTAGATTAGGCTTTGGGCTTAGGGTGGTGGTTTTGGGCTTAGCGTTATCATCCCTGTTTAAGATTGGTAGTGATGGATTTAGGCTAGGTTTGAGCTTTAGGTGCTTTATCATAGAATGTACCGCTCTTATAGCTAGGCGTAGCTTCTGGTAGGGCTCATTTTGGGTTGTGTGCTTTGTGCTAGTGCCTGAGACCTCTGAGGGTCGTCACAGTCGTAGGTTTTGCTTAGTTGTGCTTCTTGGGACTTGAGGCATCATATTTTGGGGTTAGGCGCTGATCCTAGAGATATTTCTTCTTTCCTCCCTGTGTTGATGCTGAGCTATCTCTCGATTTCTGCTTTTCCTATTTAGCGGTAGGCTTTTGATGCCTTGTTATTATTGTATATTATTGGGCCCGAGGCCGTAGGTGAGGAGCAATTGGATTCCAAGTCATTTTTCCCTAGATGTGATAGTGTGGTATGATTGGATATGTCTGTTCTGATTACGTGCACCTTGTTTGGATGCTGGTGATGGCATGCTTGCATTGATTGAGCATTTTCACTTGTTTGTGGTACGACCCCGTTACTTTCATTGGATCTTTCTACTATTTTTGAGAGGGAACTCTCACACTTTTACTATTTTCTAAAACTAGTTTTTAACAGGAGTCGTACAACCGGGACTAGCTTGACAAAATAATTTTGAGGCTTTCGAGGCGTCGAGGATGTACTCTTTTTATACTGGTAGTTACAGGGGCAGCCGGGATGCACTTTGTTTTTTTATTGATATCCTGCGCGGCGTCGCCCGTTTACTACATTGGCTTTGCCACTCACTCTCTGGTTCCACTACGGGGGCGATTTATGTTACATAAGACCTGGTTCGGGCCCAGGCAGTGTACACAGACTTCCCGCGTCCCCTACGGGCCCCTCTGGCCTGTGCATTACTGAACTGGATGAGGGAGCTACATGGGTCCCACCTAGGGGGCCGGGGGCCGTGGGCCGGGGGCCGGGGTGGGTGTATACACTTGGTTATGATGATCTCTGAGAACCACCGATGATGTTAGTGGTTTTTACTACAACTAGCATTCATTAGCATCGCCCATTACTAGTATACTTGTTTACTGTTTTGTCCCCCAGCTTATGGGGGTCGGGGGTATGTTGTGTACCGTCCGGGGGTATGGGCATCCGGCCGGTTATTTTCTGATTGTACTTGCTCTTATTTTTTGTAGTCATTGTAGTTTTCTTCAGGGTGTCTTAGTCCGGATTTGTGATTGGTACTTCCTGTAAGATTCGGTTGGATTAGCTCTTAGGTGTTTAGTGGTGGCTTTAGTATTTTGCTCTTAATTGGTTAGCTCCTGCGGTGTGCTCTTATCTTAACTAGGTTGTGGCTTGTGGTTGCTGGTGCATCCTTCGTCTCTTTCTCCATCCCTCTTGTTTTCTAGCTCTTTGCTCTTGTTTCTGCTTTTATCTTGTGTTAGTTCCTATTTCTTGACTTGCACTATTCCTGCCCTGTTTGTATGCTTTTTATGCTTTATTTATCTTTGGAGCTCAATCAGCCTGTGCCTGCTGAGTACCATTCGATTGGTACTCCCTGCAGATCATAGTACTGGTTATCGACGGTGATTTGGTCTTTGTGCGGAGCAGCTTACATTCAGAGATTGGGTGAGCTCCTGGCGTCCGGATTTGCCGATTTCCATCTTCTTTGGGCTAGGACTAGTCTTTACTTGCTTTCGAAGACTGTCTGTATCTATTTTTGTATTGGTGTAAGCTTTGTACTCTTGTTTTACTTAGATGCTCGACTACTGACTAATGCCATGTCTTGGGGTTGGTTCTTTGGTTGTATATATGTCAAACCTTCTTTCTCCTCTTCGTTATCATTTATTTCTCTATTAGTTCCTCTTTAGTTTGATAGCCCATTGTTTTTGGTTCTGGGCTATGGGTTAGGCTTATCTACTGGTGGGTTGTAGTAGGTGCCATCATGATATGAGGGATTGGGTCGTGACAGTTTGGTAACAGAGCTTAGGTTGACCGGCATCGTTGGAATGAGAGCAAATGCCTAGTAGAGTCCTGCGGATTGGTACGTTGACGTCCGTATCCTATCTTCGGGAGGCTATAGGGCATTCTTAGGAAATTCTATTTTTGACTCTGTATCATGTGTTTTCGTTTCGTCTAACCTCTAAAACTGCTTCTTTTGAATCCTCTCCTTCTTTAGATGGATAGCTCGAGGCGTTCGACAGGCATGGATGGAGGTTCAAATCTTGGTCAGGCTACAGGGCCTCGGTCAGGCATAGACCCTGAGGGCGGAGGTGTTCTTCAGCAGACAGAGAGTTTGGGGGCAGCCCGGGCTTCGTTAGAGTCATCGGCTACCTTGGCTCCTCGAGGTTCAGTGTTAGGAGGCCCGAGTTCCATTGGGGGTACACTTTTGGCAGGTGCGGTTCTTGGTACAACGGGTATTGCTCAGGACCGATTTGGGTCGGTTGGACCGCAGTAGGGTTCTTCGTCGGTATCTGAGCATGTTTTGGGATCTCTTGAATGGGCGGGGCATAACCCCACATTATCCTCTACATATCGGGATATGAGTCGGGAGTTCGTCAGGGGGTTGTCATATCCACTCCGTTTGGCGTCAGAGCACATGTTAGAGGTTGGGTTTACCCTTCCCCAGATTGTTAGCCATGCGAGGGCAGTGGCGCAGGCATATCTTGAGGCATACAGGGGCAGCGACAAGAGGGGCATGCGGGATGGTAGAGGTAGTGGGCCGCGTTCTAGGCCTAGAGTTACTCGGGACCAGGTCTACCAGTGGTCTCAGACGGGTTCATTAGGTCGGGGTGGTCGGCTTCCAACTGGGAGTTGATCTTCTCTGGGTTGCTTTACTTGTGGGTACTTTGGTCATTGTTCTAGGGAGTGCCTTTTCTCAAGACTAGCCCTACCACCCCCTCAGGCAGCGAGACCAGTATCAGCGGTAGCATCTCTAGCTAGAGGAGGAGGTCAGCATCAGGGCGATCAGGGTAGTCCTAGCACGGGCCAGAGTTCGAGAGATTCAGATCTAGGTTCTGCAGGACGTTGTGGCCGTCCCCTTGCGACTCATTTTTTTCAGGGTTGTTATGACTACGGTGGCCCAAACCACTGGTCCAGGGATTGCCCCAGGCGGGAGTTACTCATCCAGGCACCTATAGCTTCTTCTGCTCCCCAGGCTAGAGTGGTTGGGCCTTCCCGTATCTGCGGAGAGCTTGGTCACCGATCTAGAGAGTGTCCCCAATGTTGGGCCAGTGTGCAGTTTGCTCAGCCAGGTCAGTATTGTGGGTTTGCCTTATCTCTAGCCGGAGGTAGTACTTTAGGTGTTAGGCCGGGTCGATCACGATCCATTCTATGCCCCTACAGGTCAGCCAGAGGTCGAGGATCCAGGTATCAGTTGTATTTGCTCGACTCCCTTGTTTTGCCCTGCTATGCTCTTATTGTGTGGTTTTGTGGTTTTCATACCCGTATGTGTCTATTTGAATTGTTACTTTTCTTGTGATTGTGGCGGCTGCCTTTAAATGGGTTGTGTGTGTGTGTTTTAGCTCCGTAGTTTGTTTCTTTTAGTAGTGGATCGATTGGGTTGGATTCCTATTTCTGAGAGTGGTGGTTGAGCAATTTCCCGTGCCTTTGCCTTGGTGGCTATTTTTGAGTTTGCAGTCGGGCTAGTTAGCTTCCCCTTTTTTTGGTCCTCCTTATCGGTTGCTGTTGACTGTGGTGATGATCCTTGTAAGATAGGTGGCTAGACTAGCTTTGTTGGATCTGGGATATCGGTACTTGTGGATCTAGTTGGCTTAGAAGGTTGCCTTAGTTGCGCGCCGTCCCGTTTGACTAGTGGTTGATTGGCTCTTCTCACCTTTGTGCATAACTAGTGTGGCCGTTATTAGTATTTCTCTCCTGCCATTCTAGTTTTTCTTGGCATAGACGTTTACCTTTGTTGCTTGGTATTATTGGATTCATAGCTGAAGGGTGGGTTTTTGAGGCTGTATGTGAATGGAGGTATGGCCTCTTCAGAGTTGTAGTAGATCCCGCTTGTTGATTCTTCCCTTGTCTTATTAGTATTTTAGCCCTGAGACTATGAAGTTGAGGTTTGCTCCCTTTTTATCTACCTGGTTGGTTTCTTTGCGACATTCTTGGTGTTTGGGGTTTGTTGGTGATTGGAAGATTTGTGGCTGTTGGAGTTGAGAGAAAGGTGGAATAGCCTTCTATGGTGTGCCAGTAGATGGGCTTGCGGTTTCCCCTCCCTTGCCCTAGATAGTTGTCAGTTCCTGAGATTGCATAGTGGTGGGTTGCTCATTTGGTCTATCTGATTCATCGTTCCTTGACAGACTTGGTAGCTGCTGTGATTTTCTCGCTCGGTTCTCTTGAAATGCAGTTTTTGAGGGCTTGGTGCTGTCCACAGTTACTTGGAATTTGGGAAATGTGACTTCTTGTTGCACCTTACTGTTGTTGTGGCTGGTTCCTTGCGGTTGGGTTGGTAGTTCCCGAGGTCTTGGATGTGTTCTGGAGATGGAATGGTGGTGTCCCTCGGCGGGTTGAGATTTTAGCTTCAGTTGGAGAATTAAAGGTTGATTAAAAGGTCCATCATCCAGGATGAGATTTAAGTAATTTGTGAAATGTGAGATTTTTGAACTTGTTCTGGATGGAAGGTTTGCTTTTAGCATATTGGGTGTCTCATGGTGTCCGTAGATAGGGGTTGGTTCCCTTTGACCGTTATCGATTGTTGACTATGTTTATTCGCTGCCTATCGGCTTGGTTTCTTTTGGACTAGGATGGCCGAATCAGAGTTGCGCCCGCTGGGTAGTTGTGGGCTTATGGTGTCGGCGTTTCGGAAGTTCCTATGGTAAGAGTAGGTCACTGGAGCTATGCTCAGTGTAGCCTTGTCATTCGTGGGATGATCGCCCTTGTGAGTAGAGTGTTAACTTCAGGAGGTTGAGCTTCAACTTGGATTGCTGGCTTTTGAAGTTGAGATTGGAATTTTGGGCCTTGCCCTGGGTTGAGTTACTTATTTTGGCGGGTGTCGCTCCCTGATGTTCATATAGAGTATGTAACCCCTTCGAGGTTGGTGCTGTATGGTTCTGTAAGGAGTTTCAGATGGTGTTGGTAGTATTCAGGATGACCAAGGACCGGCAGAATGCACTTGGTGGCTAGAAGAGGATGGATTTGGAGCATAAGGCAAGAATTTTGAATTATGAGCTGAGTTGCATCAGCCATGGTCCTGTGTTTCTCATTTCGGTGGTTTTGGTGTGGTTTTTAGTTTCCTCAGATGAACATGGTGTTTTTTGTTCAAGTTCAGGTTGATTGAGCGAGAGTTGGAGCCAAAAAGGGAATTGGAGGGGCTTTTGGAGTTTGAAGGGAATTTGAGGATGTTCCTCTCAGCCTAAGTTCTGTGATGGCGTTCTTCGATTCATGAGGGTGTCTAAGGGTCTGGCGGAGCATGCAGGCCCTATATCCTTATCCTTTCGTGCCTTCAGATTGTAGCTATCCTTCTACTTTCGTGGAAAGTCCTTTTAGTAGTAGATGTTGTAATGACCCTCTAGGTTATTTTCTCCATTTTTCAATCTTTTCAGCGTTTAGAGATTTTCTGTAGTGACTCCAATTCATTTATAACTTACTGGCATTGACTGTTCGGTCGCCTGGTCGATCGTTTGGATTTTATGCCCGTTTCAGTGTTTTGAAGCTTTCGGAGTTTCAACTGATGACTTCGGTCAAAAATCTATGAAATCAGCCTCAGAGTGGAATTCGGATGGTTCCATCAGCTCCGGAGCGGCCAAATTAGGCTAGTAGCATGGTTGGTATGAGTCCCGAGGCTTTTGGTGTGACTTTGGGCCATTTGGCGCTTTAGCCTTTGAAATTTGACGTAGGGTTGACTTTGGTCAACATTCTTGGTAAACGCACTCGGATGAGAATTCTGTCAGCGCGGTTAGTTCCGAAATGCCGAGTTTGGTCTAGAATGATCCTTCGTATGCTTCCGGTCTAATTTCGAGGCCCTTTGTGGATTTTGGCTAAAATGGTCCTTTGGGTGTGGGACCCACTTTTTATCGAGATAACCTCGTTTGTAAATTTCAACTGCGCCGTTGAGTCCGGAACGTTGAATTTAGTAGGGTAGCATAGTCCATTTGAGCGCACGGGGTTCCAAATTAATCCCGGACATCCCGTCAGAGACTTTGAAAAGGCTGAAAAATCAGCTGGTGTGCTGATCTGCTGCGCCCAGCCGTTGGCGTGCACATTCGCGCTCGACCAGCCGCTTTCGCGCTGCACCGGCGTGCTGGCGTGCGCGTTCGCGCTCGACCGGCCGTGTTCGCGCTGCACCGGCCAGCCATATAAGGCAGGCCCATTTTCAATTTTTTTTCCAATTTTAAAAATCAAATTTCTTGAGTTCTAGAGCTCCGTTTTGGGTGGTTCGAAGTCCAGCGTGTTGGGAAGTTATTCATGAGAGATAATACTAATAAAATTTGACGCATCAATATACCACAAGAGATAAAATATTCATCAAACTCAATAATAGGAGAGTTACAAGAAAAATATATTAAGTATCAATCTCTTATCTGGTTATAAACTGAAAATAATTCCTTCTAACACAAGGTACACGTGCAATGCATTCTTTGAATTAATATTTTTTCTCTATTGAAAGAAATTCTTGAGTAGTACTAAGTGGGTCTTTAAAGTCTATTGTGAATTTGAGCTATAATATATTAAATGGATCATAATATATCGAATAATTCTGAATAACAAAATTCAGGGCTCATTTATACATATATATCCATGCATCTCCAATAGTCAATCGATGAGGTTGGAGAACTACTCATGCAATACACGTGTACAATGACCGATTATTCACTCCATAAACTTATACAGACCTAACTTAGATGGAGAGTCTACTGTTAGTTTAAGTCAAGTGAAAATCCTCTAGTTACATTGATCCAATCATATATTCCTCAGTTTAGGAGAGTTAATACATATTATCAAAACTAGCAATTAAATACACAGTGACTTGAATTAATTTCATCCGATAGGGAGGAAGGTCTAAGCCAGCACATGAAACTAATATTTCACTACTATTTAATCTTGGCAATCAAGGGAGGAAACCCTATAGCCAAATATGACCAAAAAGCTCATATAACGATCCGAAAAAAATAATATTTCTTATTAGGTCATTCTTATGATTCTACCAAATTTCAGATCAATCAGAGTCCCCTTTTTTTATGAATTCCAAACTATGATCAATTTAGTTGAAAACGTTGTTTGGCCAAAATAGAATTTAAAATTTTCCGTTCAGTAATTCTTATCACATATTATAAAATAGATATACGAATCAAGAACAAAGAACAAAATTCTAAAACTATTCACATTATCTGAGTACTATTTTCCAAAAATCATCATGTTTCTGTATACATTGAATATTAAAATTCGAAACACAACTCTTAGATATTCATGTATCTTGAACAATAATTTTGAATGAAAAATAACTACTCATGTAACATACATATGTGATGTCAGATATTCACTCCAATGAATCTTGTACAAAAGCTAACTTAGATGGAGAGTATATGTTAATTTAAGCCAAGTGAATATCAATATTCCTAGACCCATTGATCCAATCATATATTACTCAGATAGGGAGAGTCAATACATATTATCAAAACTAGAGATCAGACTAAATCTAGTGACTTGTATTAATTCCATTCGATATGGAGGAAGGTCTAAAGCCAGCACATGAACTTAATACTTCACTAAAATTTAGTCGTGAAGACCATAGAGAACAAACTCTATCACCACTATATCATAGTTGAGTAATTATTTGTCAAAATTAATTTTCAAGATACAAAAAATATCTAAAAAACCTCATCTAAATGACCTCAAATTGCTAAATCACTTCATAGCTATGAGTATTTTTAATTTGATCGTTTCTAATGAGCCTACCAAATTTCAGATCAATGAGAGTTCAAAAATAATATTTATCTCTAAAGTTATGATCAAATTCAGATTCAAACGATTTAAGGAAAAATAATCAGATGTATATCATTATCATATAGCAATTCATGTTAACTCACCAGTGTACTCTTGTACCACATTTAACATAAATTAAATCGATAAAAAGGATAATTTTCATACAAATCACATTTTAATTCGAAAGAACAACTTAAAAACCATCTTAAGGACCACAAAAATCATAACCGCATAGCAATGAGTATTTCTTGCTGGTCCGTTTCAAATGAACTTACCAATTGGAGTCTATAAAAATAATGATTTCCAATGCTATGACCAAATTCAAATTCAAGTGATTATCTTTAGGAATTAAAAACAATATGACATGCATTCTTATCATATATAAATTTATATTAAATCACCATGCGTAATCATGTTCCAAATTTAACATCAACAAAACTGACATAAAGAATAATCTTATCATATTCAAATCAAATTTTAATCTGACAAACTACCTAAAACCCAGCTAAACGATTTACGATGGAACCATCAAATTCTAGTCAATCAGAGATCATAAAATTCATGACCACCTAAACTATGAACTAATTTGAAAAATGACCATTTTAGGTATAGTTAAAGATTAAAATAACTTGATTCAAAATTTTTTTTATTCTCTTTTAATAATAATCTCATGAGCATAAGGTTATGTGTCTTTCCTTTGACTAAGATACACAACACCTTCTTATAGCAAATTGTCCTTTCGATTAATACATCTGAGAATTCTAGGTATTACGTTTCTCCCTTTCAGACTGGTGAAAACCTTTAATATCTCTTCTTATGAATTAATTAAGTGTTACTAATATCTAAAGGTAAATCTCCATTCGAGTAACAAACCTTTACTAGTATACATTTATACAAGACAATTTATACAGGAAACATTAAGGATATTCTAATGACTCAAATAAATAGATCACTTTCGTAAATCCTAATTACTAATCATAATTCTCAATTCATATATTGTAATCTCACAGGCACGTATAAATAAATCTGTAAGAACTTTCAATGACACCAAATAAATTAGTCATATGCAATGACTACTATTTATTTATCATCAAATTCTTAATTTATTACTATATCATATACATGTGAGAAAAAATAATGGCTATGTTACAAAATCAATGCCCAAATAAATAAAAGGACTTTTTACTAAATACACAATTAAAAACTGCCCAACAAAAAAAAAAGCAACCAACTTTGACCTATAGTGGAACAAATCCAATTATTTAAACCACATGCATATGCGCCTCTGCAAATATTTTGAAAAACAAAACAATTTTTTTTTTGTTTTTCTTGCCCACGGCAGCTAGCCACCCTTTCTTATTTTGCTCCTCTTTTTTTTTCTTTTCTTTCTTTAAATTATTAAACAATTTAAAATAATCAAAGAACAAAATATAAGGGTAGGTTTCATAAGAATCAGGTTTAAAACTAACCCACGTCTAATATTTATTGCAGGCGGCGATAATGTCATAGTTGCCCCACAATTTTGTTTATCAGCAATTGAGGTTAATCTGAACTCATCTCTTCATGGCAAACGAAAAATTATCAAGTTTTTCCTAATTACAGGATTAAACTAATTTTTACCGTCACACCAGTATTGATTTCTCATGCTTCATACGTTAAAAGCAAAGTTAGAAAAAATACACATTCATGTATGTATTCACATATATACAATCAAGTTTCAGACTAGATTATCTATCTGGATGTGAGCATGGTTCTGATACCAATTGTTGGAAAACTATATGCACAGCGGAAGCATACCCAGAATCATACTGCTCACATGCATAATAGATAACCAATATACATTTATGCTAGAACACGTATAAACATGCTAGAATACATAAACTTGCTGAAATTTAATTCAAGAATTACTTCTTGAAGCGTGAACAACTATCTTGAAGCGAATCTACAAGCTAGACAGACCTTCAAGCGAATCCACGGTCTTCTACAGTGATCCCAAGTTCACATCCGAACTCTCTTAATACTTGGGTGGGCAAGTATCAATAGAAACTTTTTTTTTTCTAGGTTAGGAGAATCCCTATTTATAGAGATTTCTTCCCAATCCAAAAAGAAAAAGAAAACCCAGTTTTCTCATAATTCCTTTTCCCATAGGATTCTGAGTTCTAGTTAAATATGGGCACTGCAGGGACCACATAATTAATTATTGAGGCTTCCTATTATGGAAATAATTAATTTGAATTATTCTTACCATAATAAATTATAAATCATTCCACTAGAAATTCGTAATTGCACTCCTCTATTTATATTTCAAAATTCCCCATTAAACACTTATGTAATTCTCCATATTAAGATTACAGATACTAATCAATAAATTAAATTACTGACAAATTTAATTCAAAGATTAATTTCCTTTAGAGCACTACTTAACTTATTTCATGTGTCGGATTCATAAATTCACTTGCAAGGTTTGACATGATGAAAACTTATAAGTTTCTCAAAAAGGCATATCAATCAATCTCTATAACGGGACATGGATTCCATCAACTAACTTATTATATAACCAATGCATATTATTACCATCCAATCTACCAGGCATATTGACCCATCTCAGAATCTCACCTTTTAATAAATCAAAACGATGATTAACATATATAGATCATCATAGCTATATCAAGATTAAGAATATAAGTACATTTATCAGTTTAGAGAATATGTTTTTGTTAGTCTAAAGCAACTATCTCTACTCAGTCCCGTTCAATACATACAAAATGTACTAGCACAAGAAGTTGGAACTACACCATTCCCATAATCACGATAAATTACATATAATCTTGTGCTACAATCGTACCGATGACATGTCCAATTATCATCTCAGATTGTGAACAAAAAACTTTATACTTATAAGAACCAATGATTTAATCCCCTGTGTATAACCTAAAACTCTATACACTAAATCATCTACTATATAAGTAAACATACACCATAAACGAATATATGATCTATTAAAACTGAATAAATAATTATTCTATAATAAATACTATATCTAAATATATAGTTAATAGTATATATCCCAACACTTGTCATATAAGAAAAATTCTCACACTCACAAAGAGACATCACATGTATGCACCAAGAAGCATAGGCTTGCCTATTATGTAAGTCTTCACTAATTAAGCATGCTCAAGTAGAATCAACTAGGACTTTAACGGATTGTAATGTAGGCTAGGGGACGGGTAGGAAAATTATCCAATAGTGACTTACACTTCCCTAAGACCTTTGAACTTTAAGACTTCATCACCCATTATTTTTTTCAGCCCTCTCTTCAACAATTATTTCACTAGTAATTTCATCTCATCAAGAACGTTTCACTTTTTTTACTTGTTACATTTTTTCAAAGAGAGCTTTTTCATTAATTTGTAGCTTTATTTGAATACCTTTTATCCTCAATCAACCTATTTTCTGGTTAAACCCTTCAACAATCTACGCTATAGTGCTTAAGGAAGAAAGGTGCAATAACTAGGGATTCAACAAAAAGGTTAAGGTTAAAATGTAGCTACAAAGAACAGGCTACAAGTTCAAAATGGCTAACAAGTGATATAATATATGAAAAGGCTAAAATTTTAAACACAGATAAAAAAGTCTATTATCGTCTTCTAAATAGAGCAATGCTTTTATTTCCCTTCAATAACATGCAATGCATGTTCTAGACTAGGTTGAACAACATGGAATAAACAAATTCTCCCCACACATGGTACATGCTCGACTAAGGTTAGATTTCCAGCAAAAACACTTTCAGCTCATGCATGAGTTCAATTTAAGCATAAGTTGCATTAAGAGTCACATACAAGAGACAAAGGGTTTCTAAACATATTTTGTTTCATGCTTTTATCCATTGAACCATTATCCATTATGCAACCTCAACACAAACACTATGACTTAAAAAACATGTTGATGAAATTTACCCTTAAGACGGTCGTCATCCATCCATCATAGGGCACACAATTCAACTACGACGACTGACTCAATCCTACTAAAAAAAATCTTTTTGTATTTTTATATAGTTGAAAGGGACTTTCTTTGGTTAAATAACTAAAAACAAACTCCAAGGAACCCAAAGAAAAAAAAAACCGACAATAACAATACAAACCATATTGTACATAGGATAAGAACTCACACCCCACCCCACACATAAAAGTAATGCACTATCCCAGTGCTTCAAAATAGTATCAAGATCAAAGCAAAGGTAAGATGGAGAACTTCACTAATCAATCCTCCATAGCGTCATCGCCTCCAGTGTCCTCAATGGCAAGAAGTAGGTTCATATCCTCATCCGAGTCCGAATCCACATGGGAGCCAGTACAGAGCGCGTCCTCATCGGTGGGCTCATCATCATTAATAGGCTCAAAGAAATCAGGCCCTATATCGAGGACTGCTTTTTCCTGATCATTTATCGGGTATTTGGATTCTACCTCATAAAGCTAGTTTCGTGGAGACGCTCAAACACCATTCTTGTGACACAACATCTCTAGCCCATAAATGTGGCCATAATTATCTTATCCTGCCTATGTTTCTCCGCGGTCGTGAGGGTAGGACCATGGGTAGTGTCTGGCATCTTTATCACATCTACGAGCACATCAAAGAGCGGGGCCATGTGATCTATGCTCTCCTTGAGCACCCTCACAACCTACACATGTAGGTTATTAAACCCTCGAAAGCATATCTCCTCCTATTGTGTACTCTGGCCTTCCTCATGAAGATTTCAACACTGCTCCAATATTAACTTTTGCATTGGTCATCAGGGTAAAACCTATGAACATTTTGTCAAGAGTGATGTCGGTGTAATGCAACCTTGGAATGAGACTGTAACACCCCAGTTTTTGAAAAGAAAGAAAATGCAATTTTAAAATTTTTCTGGTGCCAGCGACGACGGAGGCCATCTACGGACCGTAGGTGGAGTGACGGGCCGTAGATGGTAACCGTCGATGGCCCTGCCAGCTTTATGATTTTTGAGTTTTTGAACCTTGACCTACGGAATAGCAGGACTGTTCGTAGTTCAGTTGACGGGCCGTAGATGGGTTTCGTAGATGCCTTCCAGACTTAGCCAAATTTTCAGCACAAAATGAACTTTCTGAATCAATTGACGGAAGAGCAGGACGGTCCGTCAGTGGATGTACGGACCGTAGATCCTGACCGTCGATTGGCCTTGACAGTTTATTTAAGGGCTTTTTGGACTTTTTCCCTAAGTATTTATTCCTCATAATAGACGATTTTTCCCCTTAGCCTTGGCCCTATTTATATTTTCTAAGCCCTAATCCCTTCATTTTCCAACTCTCATCTTCCAAATATTCCTCTCTCTAGAAGAACAAGAAGAAGAAGAAGAGAGCTAGGGTTCTCATCAAGGTCACCAATCCCCTTTTATTTTAAGGCATTGGCTTTAAGGTATGATAGTATTTACCATTTGGAGTGTTTCCTCCAATGGGTCCTCTTTTCCTTAAGGTTTTCAAGGTATAGTCTTGCCCAAGAGAGTTAGGGTTTGTCAAATTCTTATGGGTTCTTCATTATGCTTTTCATTGTTGATGTTATGGTTGATAGTGCACGATCTAGCATGGTAAAGTAAGGTAGTGCACGATTTAGCGTGGTTTACATGCAACTTGATGAATCCCAAGAGGTTATGCTTAGTATCCCCCAATTTATGATTATGTTTATGATTGTGGATTGATTGAGAAAAGATGAATTTGCATGAACTCTTTGAGAGTTGATTTAAGGATTATGATTATCAAGCTATGAATTTCATGTAAGACTATGAATGATGAAAAGAGGATATTTTATGAAAAGATGCATGATGAATCAAAATCTATGATTTTCCTCTATTATGTGGTTTCCCTCAACTATGATTAAATTTCCTTGATTTATGGCTTTTTAAGTATTAGCTTGCATCGAATTGCATGTTTTGAGGAGAAGCTTATGAACCCATGATTTATGAGTAAAGAGCATGATGAGCTATGTAGATATGAAGCTTGTGAACTCATGCATGTTTTATGAAGTTTATGATATGTTAGTGCATTTGTTGAGTTGTGAAAGAGTTTCTATGTAATGTTCAACCTATGAGTGTGAAAGGTTTTCTCACACGAAATGATTCAGAACTTGTTGAAAGGTTTGCTCAACTAAGCTTGAATCTATGATTTATGAACTATTCTATGAAGGGACAAGCGGCGATTACCCATGTTCCCTAATGTAGACAAGAGGCGATTACCCATGTCTACTAAAAATGAAATCATGATTAATAGAAGAACAAGTGGCGATTACCCATGTTCGTAAGGAGCTATTCTATGAAGGGACAAGAGGCGATTACCCATGTTCCCAATGTAGACAAGAGGCGATTACCCATGTCTACCTAAGATAAAATGAACTATGATAATTCCGTGGGAAATATGCTTAGTACCTAGTGGACAAACGGCGATTACCCATGTCCCATAACCTATGTGCCACCATAGGGTGATGGTCTATGATAGACACGATCTGAGCAGTTCATGGTCTTACCTTGGCAAGTAGGACACCCCTTTTCGGTGTGTGGCAGACACCGAATTCCATGTTAATAGCTCACATGGTCTTATATGTCGGTTAAGGCTATTTCCCCACAAGTTAATGAACAAGTGTTCTCATGATGATGGTTTAAAGTAAAGTAAAGAAAAGATGAGTAGCTTGTCTTGGCCATGTTTTATGCTTCATGTTTCTTATGTTATATCATGTTTTGGCTTGGCCATTGCATGTCATGATTATATGTCATTCTAGCATGGTTTATATGCCCTTTTATGCATTCCTATCATACTTGGTACTTGATTGTACTAACACATACTTTTTCCTACATTGATTCTATAGATGTTGGACTTGGTGGTTCTTCTCATCCCACTCGTGTCTAGTCAGTTCCAGTGATAGTGAATACTTGGTGAGGCCTCCTATGTCCGAGGACCTAACCTTGTTACTTTTTCATGCTTTCCATTATGCTTTTTTTGATTTTGTACTGGGCTGCGCCCCAAACCTTCATTTTTTTATTCTCTTATGTTAGATGGGTTGAGACATAAGTTGTAGACTTTCGCTGTTTTGTTATAAAAATGCTCTTTGTAATTCTTTTCTCTATTATCTTGTATGTTATGTATGCTAAGGGCTTATGTGAGGCCTCTCGGGGCCACGTACGCCGTGTTACATCTAGGGGCTACCCTGGGTCATGACAAATTTGGTATTCAGAGCACAAGGTTTTAGAAAGGTTCTAGAATGTCTCATAAGCCACGTCGAGTAGAGTCTTGTTCATGAGTGTGAAGTGCACCACATTTATGAATGAGAGGCTACAAGATGATTAGGAAAACTCCACTTCTTCATTATCCTTAAGTCGTGCGTAGAGTGTTACTCTATATGCCCCTCTCTCCTAATCCCAATCCTACGCGTTTCAGGATATGGTGTCTCGAAGAGCTTATACTCGAAGGAATGCGAGAGAAAGTGAAGAGCAAGAAGCTCCTCCTCAAGCTCCTCAAGTTCCGGCCGATCCTTTGGCCGAGCAAGTAACCAATGCGGAGTTCAGGGTTGCTTTTCAGGTATTGGCCCAAGCCGTGATGGCTCAAGCCAATAGGGAGGTTGTGGCTCCCGTGAACCCAAATGTGGGTACGGCGGCATCAAGAGTGAGGGATTTCACCCGGATGAACCCTCCGAAGTTTCACGGTTCTAAAGTGGAGGAAGATCCTCAAGAGTTTATTGATGAAGTTTATAAAGTGTTGATGATCATGGGAGTGTCACCGATAGAAAAGGTGGAGTTGGCCGCTTACCAACTCAAAGGTGTCGCTCAAATTTGGTATCACCAATGGAAGAGTGAGATGGAGGTTGATGAAGGTCATCTCGAGTGGGAGAAATTCAAGGGTGCTTTCCTTGATAGATTCTTTCCCCTTGAGATAAGGGAGGCGAAGGTACTCGAGTTCATCAACCTTCATCAAGGGAGTATGGGTGTGAAAGAGTATGCTTTGAAGTTCACACAGTTGGCTTGATATGCTCCTTCTATGGTGGCCGATCCTAGGGCAAGAATGAGCAAATTTGTTTTGGGAGTGTCTGAAATGTTGGTCAAGGAGTGTCGTACCGCCATGCTTATTAGTGATATGGATATTTCTCGCCTCATGATTCATGCACAACAAATAGAGGAGGAGAAGCTCAAAGAAAGATGGGTCACTTCGTATGTGCATTAACTACCGCCAATTGAATAAGGTTACTATCAAGAGTAAGTATCCTCTCCCGAGAATTGATGATTTGTTTGACCAACTCCAAGGGGCTAGTTATTTCTCTAAGATTGATCTTCGTTCGGGCTATCACCAATTGAAGGTAAGGGATGATGACATTCCGAAAACAACTTTCCGGACAAGATATGGGCACTATGAGTTTCTAGTGATGTCTTTCGGATTGACTATTGCTCCAGCCGCATTTATGGATTTAATGAATCGGGTGTTTAGAAGATACCTTGATATGTTCGTCATTGTGTTTATAGATGATATCTTGATTTACTCAAGGAGTGATAGTGAACATGCTGATCATTTGAGGATTGTGTTGCAAGTTCTCAAGGACCAACAACTCTTTGCTAAGTTCGAGAAATGTGAGTTTTGGTTAAGATCCGTGGCCTTCCTTGGTCACATTGTTTCCGGTAAAGGTGTCGAGGTAGATCCTAAGAAGATCGATGCGGTTAAGAATTGGCCTAGACCTCTATCACCTTCGGATATTCGTAGTTTCTTGGGTTTAGCCTGTAACTATCGGAGGTTTGTTGAAGGGTTTTCTTCAATTGCTTCACCATTGACGGCTCTAACTCAAAAGAAGGCTAAGTTTGCTTGGTCCGAAAGGTGTAAAGCGAGTTTTCAAGAGTTGAAAGATAGACTTACCTCGGCTCTGGTGTTGACCCTACCGGAAGGGTCCGATGGGTTTGTGGTCAATTGTGATGCTTCCAGAATTGGGTTGGGGTGTGTACTTATGCAAAATGGGAAAGTCATTGCTTATGCTTCAAGGCAACTAAAGGTGCATGAAAAGAATTACCCTACTCATGATTTGGAGCTAGTGGCAGTTGTGTTTGCTCTAAAGATATGGCGGCATTACTTGTATGGTGTCCATGTTGACGTCTTTACCGACCATAAGAGTTTGCAATATGTATTTAAGCAAAAGGATCTAAATCTTCGCCAACGAAGGTGGGTTGAACTATTAAAGGACTATGACATGAATGTCCTCTATCACCCTGGCAAGGCTAACGTGGTGGCAGATGCACTTAGTCGGATGTCAATGGGTAGTGTTGCCCATATTGAAGATGGTAAAAGGGAACTAGTTTGTGATGTTCATAGATTAGCTAGTTTGGGTGTGCAATTAGTTGATTCCACCCAAGGTGGTGTTATGGTCCACAATGGTTCAGAATCTTCCTATGTGCAGGATGTGAAAGCTAAGCAAGATCTTGATCCGAACCTAGTCGAATTGAAAGAAGCGGTGCTAAAGAAGTCCGTAGAGGCTTTCTCCCAAGGGGGAGATGGAGTGATAAGATATCAGGGTCATTTATGTGTCCCTAATGTAGATGACCTAAGAGGAAAAATCTTGATTGAGGCCCATGGGTCTCGTTATTCCATTCACCCTGGAGCTACCAAAATGTACCGTGACTTGCGGGAGATCTATTGGTGGAATGGAATGAAGAAGGACATTGCGGTATTTGTGGCTAGATGTCCTAATTTCCAATAGGTGAAAGTTTAATACCAAAGGCCGGGAGGTCTATCACAAGATATTAACATTCCTACTAGGAAGTGGGAAGATGTGAACATGGACTTTATTGTTGGCTTGCTGCGCACTCGGCGCCAGTATGATTCGATTTGGGTAGTTGTAGATCGGATGACAAAATCAACCCATTTCTTTCCCGTCAAGGTTTCTTACTCGGCGGAGGATTATGCTAGGTTGTACTTTAGGGAGATGGTTAGGTTGCATGGAGTGCCTTTATCCATTATCTCCGATCGTGGTGCACAGTTTACTTCTTAGTTTTGGAAATCTTTCCAAAAGGGCTTCGATACTCGTGTTAAGCTTAGTACAACCTTTCATCCCCAAACCGATGGGCAAGTGGAGCATACCATCCAAACCTTAGAGGATATGTTAAGAGCTTGTGCAATTGACTTCAAGGGTAATTGGGATGAGCATTTGCCTTTGGTTGAGTTTGCTTATAATAACAACTACCATTCTTGTATTGGTATGGCTCCATTTGAAGCTCTCTATGGTAGGAGGTGTAGATCTCCCATAGGTTGGTTTGAAATTGGGGAAGTTGCTTTGATAGGCCCCGAGTTAGTGCATGAAGCTATTGAGAAAGTTCGGCTTATTAGAGAAAAGCTGAAAACGGCTCAAAGTTGACAAAAGTCTTATGCCGATGTCAGAAGAAGAGAATTAGAATTTGATGTTGATGATTGGGTTTACTTGAAAATTTCACCTATGAAGGGTGTAATGAGATTTGGGAAGAAAGGGAAGCTTAGTCCCCATTATGTAGGCCCATATCAGATTTTGAGGCGTGTTGGTAAGGTTGCCTATGAACTTGAATTGCCTATTGAGTTGGCATCAGTGCATCCAGTTTTCCATGTCTCATTGTTGAGAAAGTGTGTTGGTGATCCGACCTCTGTTGTGCCAATAGAGACTCTTGGCATTAAGGATAGCCTTTCTTATGAAGAGGTTCCGGTTGAGATTCTAGACCGACAATCCGGAAGTTGAGAAATAAAGAAGTTGCTTCCGTGAAAGTTCTATGGAGGAATCAATTAGTTGAGGGTGCTACTTCGGAGGCCAATACCAATATGATGTCCCGCTATCCTCATCTCTTTCCTTCCGATCCTCCTCTAGCTTGAGGTACCTAATTCCTCATGGTTCATTCTTTTGTTCTCATGTGTCATAGTTGTATCCATGATTCCTTGATTTATGCATGTTCATGAAGAGTCTAGCATGATATATATATATATATATATATATATATAATTGTGCATTGAGTATGAGTTGCATAAGTTTTCATGAATTTTGTATTGAGCATGATTTAGCTTGGAGTTGATGTTTCCTCCTCGGATATGTGCATTTACTTGCTTGCATGCTAGGTTGGGTTGTTAGTCCGAGTATATCGCCCTTCTCAGGATATCCATGTTCTCATTCGAGGAAGAATGTCCCCAAGGGGGAGATATTGTAACACCCCAGTTTTTGAAAAGAAAGAAAATGCAGTTTTAAAATTTTTCTGGTGCCAGTGACGACGGAGGCCATCTACCGACCGTAGGTGGAGTGATGGGCCTTAGATGGTAACCGTTGATGGCCCTCCCAGCTTTATGATTTTTGAGTTTCTGAACCTTGCCTACGGAATAGCAGAATGCTTCGTAGTTCAGTTGACGGGCCGTAGATGCCTTCTAGACTTAGCCAAATTTTCAGCCCAAAACGAACTTTCTGAATCAATTGACGGAAGAGCAGGACGGTCCGTCAGTGGATGTACGGACCGTAGGTCCTGACTGTCGATTGGCTCCGACAGTTTATTTAAGGGCTTTTTGACATTTTCCCTAAGTGTTTATTCCTCATAATAGACGATTTTGCCCCTTAGCCTTGGCCCTATTTATATTTTCTAAGCCCTAATCCCTTCATTTTCCAACTCTCATCTTCCAAATATTCCTCTCTCTTGAAGAACAAGAAGGAGAAGAAGAGAGCTAGGGTTCTCATCAAGGTCACCAATCCCCTTTTATTTTAAGGCATTGGCTTTAAGGTATGATAGTATTTACCATTTGGAGTCTTTCCTCCAATGAGTTCTCTTTTCCTTAAGTTTTTCAAGGTATAGTCTTGCCCAAGAGAGTTAGGGTTTGACAAATTCTTATGGGTTCTTCATTATGCTTTTCATTGTTGATGTTATGGTTGATAGTGCACGATCTAGCGTGGTAAAGTAAGCTAGTGCACGATTTAGCGTGGTTTACATGCAACTTGATGAATCCCATGAGCTTATGCTAAGTATCCTCCAATTTATGATTATGTTTATGATTGTGGGTTGATTGAGAAAAGATGATTTTGCATGAAATCTTTGAGAATTGATTTAAGGATTATGATTATCAAGCTATGAATTTCATGTAAGACTATGAATGATGAAAATAGGTTATTTTATGAAAAGATGCATGATAAATCAAAATCTATGATTTTCCTCTATCATGTGGTTTCCCTCAATTATGACTAAATTGCCTTGATTTATGGCTTTTTAAGTATTAGCTTGCATCGAATTGCATGTTTTAAGGAGAAGCTTATGAACCCATGATTTATGAGTTAAGAGCATGATGAGCTATGTAGATATGAAGCTTGTGAACTCATGCATGTGTTATGAAGTTTATGATATGTTAGTGCATTTGTTGAGTTGTGAAAGAGTTTCTATGTAATGTTCAACCTATGAGTGTGAAAGGTTTTCTCACACGAAATGATTCAGAACTTGTTGAAAGGTTTGCTCAACTAAGCTTGAATCTATGATTTATGAACTATTCTATGAAGGGACAAGCGGCGATTACCCATGTTCCCTAATGTAGACAAGAGGCGATTACCCATGTCTACTAAAAATGAAATCATGATTAATAGAAGAACAAGTGGCGATTACCCATGTTCGTAAGGAGCTATTCTATGAAGGGACAAGAGGCGATTACCCATGTTCCCAATGTAGACAAGAGGCGATTACCCATGTCTACCTAAGATAAAATGAACTATGATAATTCCGTGGGAAATATGCTTAGTACCTAGTGGACAAACGGCGATTACCCATGTCCCATAACCTATGTGCCACCATAGGGTGATGGTCTATGATAGACACGATCTGAGCAGTTCATGGTCTTACCTTGGCAAGTAGGACACCCCTTTTCGGTCTGTGGCAGACACCGGATTCCATGTTGATAGCTCACATGGTCATTTATGTCGATTAAGGCTATTTCCTCAGAAGTTAATGAACAAGTGTTCTCATGATGATGGTTTAAAGTAATGTAAAGGAAAGATGAGTAGCTTGTCTTGGCCATGTTTTATGCTTCATGTTTCTTATGTTCTATCATGTTTTAGCTTGGCCATTGCATGTCATGATTATATGTCATTCTAGCATGGCTTATATGCCCTTTTATGCATTGCTATCATACTTGGTACTTGATTGTACTAACACATACTTTTTCCTACATTGATTCTATTGATGTAGGACTTGGTGGTTTTTCTCATCCACTCGTGGCTAGTCAGTTCCAGTGATAGTGAAGACTTGGTGAGGCCTCCTATGTTCGAGGACCTAACCTTGTTACTTTTTCATGCTTTCCATTATGCTTTTTTGATATTGTACTGGGCTGCGCCTCAAACCTTAATTTTTTTATTCTCTTATGTTAGATGGCTTGAGACATAAATTGTAGACTTCTGCTATTTTGTTATAAAAATGCTCTTTGTAATTCTTTTCTCTATTATCTTGTATGTTATGTATTCTAAGGGCTTGTGTGAGGCTTCTTAGGGCCTCGTACACCGTGTTACACTAGGGGCTACCCTAGGTCGTGACAGAGACAGCTCATCACAATTTTTTACCACTACGTGCCGCTTTGGTCATCTGAGCATAAGGGAGGGATTGGTGCAACCGATGAGTGTTGTGCTATGCCCATCAAGCCATTGACTGTGGACCACATAGAGTATGGTGAATGGCACAGTATGATGGGTTAATATTAAGGCTCGTTTGCACAAGGGGGTAAATGTCAACAATACCTAAGAGTCCATTAAATGCCAATGGCATGAGGGTGACATTTTTGTCCCTCGCGTGAACACTACACGATCGAGCTTTCGTTGCCCAATTTGCGTAGAACTCCTGAACTATGTACATGCTGCACTCGGTCAGGTGAGAAAAGATGAATTCCATGTGGAGCTCCCGAATTTGCCGCATTATTTGAGGGACATCTTTATCCAAGCTGTCGCACTCAATGCACACATTTGAAAAGTACTTTTCCTCAGTAGGCTTTTTCCAGTAATTTTATCTTCTTTGCAAACTACGTTTAATCTGAAGCAGTGAGTGTGTCCATGGGGGACTGTCGGTGCGGGGGGAATATTTCCACCAACTCGAACTCTTTTTTGGTGGCTTAAAGACAACATCTCCTTTTTGGGTCTTTGAGTTCTAGACATTGTTACATGACCATAGTCACACACTTAATCAACGCACATCAAGATTAGTGATACCCAAGAGGCGGGGGTGATCAAGAGACCATCCCACACTTATTCATTTAACAAGTGATCATTGAAACATGAAGGATTTAAGACTTCCCTCTACATGTTTAAACAAGGCATATATAGCACAGGGTGCACTTAATACAAACAAGTCCTGTCCACTAATCGATTTTACTCAAGAATTCGAAACAACGAGATCTTCCAACCCCTCAAATTTTATTAAAAAATTCACCCACATTTATCATTCACGACATCATGCTGCGTTACATATTGTGGTTATATTGTGCTACTCAAGACTTCACCCAAAACAAATAGGGCAACATACAATCAACATATGTGAAAAGAACCCAAAATTTCCACCCCCAAAACCCTAATCACCATAGGTGATGCGGAAAATACATTCAAGGGTACCATATAATAGGTTCAAGAATATAATCTCTTTTTCCAAGAGCATAGGTGCACCAAACACATGTAATTTCATGTAAACATTCGCACTAAGAAAAACCCATATGTTGGTCACTACACACCTTTGTCCAATGAGAGATAAAAGTAGATAGAAACGTACCTTGAGTGATGAAAAAGAGAGTACTTAGCATGAGTTTTTTGTCAAAGCACTTTTGCATTATGGATAATCTCTTTTTCCAAGAGGATAGATGCACCAAACACATGTAATTTCATGTAAACATTCGCACTAAGAAAAACCCACATGTTGGTCCCTATATGCCTTTGTCCAATGAGAGATAAAAGTAGAGAGAATCGTACCTTGAGTGATGAAGAAGAGAGTACTTATCATGAATTGTTGGTCAAAGCAGTTTCACTTTATAGATTTGTAGTTAGAAATTCATTGGGCTTGAGGGAGCGGAAAAAAATAGGGTGAAATTTAGAGGGGATGGGCAATTTGGGAGACTTGGGAGATTATAAGGGGGAGTGGGTGGTGTCATTCTAAAGACAGTTAAAACTCGCCTGATTTAATGAAAACATAAAAAAACGTTCCTAGTAAGTGACACACCTTTGTTATGGAGTGTTCTGTTTCAGATTGAAAATTAATTCCTAGCGTACCAAAAAAATCCATTAAATGTCCGCAACGCAGAGGTGATACAGAGTCCTTTAGGTTGTGATGAAGAATTTACTTTTCGACGAAATCAAAAACAGGACAAGGTTCTACAGTATGCCTCCGTTAAGACTTTTCATATTTTGCCAAAAATTCTCCTTCTCTTTTTTTCTTCGACTTTGAATAGATACCTACCTGACCTCTTCAATTATTCTTCCTGAGTACTCCATTCTCCCTACAACTCAAAAACACACAAAAACCTAGAAAGGAGATGAGTTGCCTCCCATCCAGCACTTTAGTTTTTGTCGTGGTTTGACTCATCTTTTTTTGTGTTTTTAGTATTTTAGCTCCTACCATTCCAATCAACTGAAAATATAATCTAAGTCTTATAAATCAAAATGAAATAAAAAAAATAAAACAAAACACTTATCTAATACATAGGGTCACGGGTTGCCTCCCGTGTAGCACCTGGTTTAACATCACGGCTAGACCCAACTTGTGGATTACTCATTAGTCAAATCCAGTGTCTCTTGATCTCGATAAATATCATTTCTGAAGTAATGTTTGACACATTGTCAATTCACCACGAACATGGAACTCTTATCTTTATTCCTTAGCTCCACCGCACCATGTTGCATCACCCTCACCACTTTGAATGGCCCACTCTACTTAGACCTTAGTCTTCTGGGGAACAACTTTCGTCGTGAATTGTATAGTAAGAGTTGTTGGCCTGGTTCAAAAGTGCGAGGGAAGATATGATTGTCATGCCATTTCTTCATCTTTTCCCTATAGAGCTTGGAAATTTTATACGCATGAAGCCTAAACTTCTCAAGTTCATTCAACTATCCTATCCTCTTCTTATTGACCAACTCGGCGTCAAGATTAAGATTCTTGATCACCAAATATGCTTGGTGTTCTAAAACCTCTAGAAGATGGCAGGCTTTACCAAATACAAAGTGATAGGGAGAAGTCCCTATTGGTGTTTTTTAGGCCGTTTGGTATGCACATCATCAAGCTTCTAAGCCTAATCTTTCACTGTGCATTCAAGGTCTTTTTGTCACGACCCAGGTAGCCCCTAGATGTAACACGGCGTATAAGACCCCGAGAGGCCTCATACAAGCACTTAGCATACATAACATTCAAGATAATAGAGAAATAAGAGTTCAAGAGAAGATTTTTATATCAAAGCTTTACTCAAAACAGCGGAAGTCTACAACTCATGTCTCAAAGCCTTCTAACATAAATAGAATACGAATAAAAGTGATAGGGACATAGCCCAATACAATATCCAACATAAGTAAATACATCAAAGTAAAACCCAACAAGGCTATGTCCTCGGGTGGATGAGGATTCACCAAGTCTTCTTCTCAACTCTAAGTCAATGCTCTAGCCACGAGTAGGAGAACTGCCACATCCTACACAAAAGAAGTTGATGCAGGCAAGAGTATGCGTTAGCACAATTAAGTACAAAGTATGATAGCAATGCACATAACCACATAAATCATGCTACAAAGAGACATAATCATGACATGCAACGGCAAAGCTAAAAGTATGATAAACATGAGAAACATGAAACATAAAGCATATATCAAGGCCAAAGCAAGCTAAATCATCTTTCCTTCGTTTATTTACATCATCATGAGAACACTTATTCATTAACTTGTGGGGAAGAGCCTTAACCGACATATAAGACCATGTGAGCTATCAACATAGAATCTGGTGTCTACCCCACACCATAAAGGGGAATCCTACATTCCAAGGTAAGACCATGAACTTCTTAGCTTATATGGATCCACTAGCTAGTGTCTGTCATAAACCATCACCCTATAGGGGCACATAGGTTATGTGACATGTGTAATCGCCACTTGTCCACTCGGTAATAAGCATACTTCCCATAGATTAATCATAGTTTATTTTATCCTAGGTAGACATGGGTAATCGCCTCTTGTCTACATTAGTCATATGCTCATTTATTAGTAGACTTGGGTAATCGCCGCTTTGTCTGCATTGGGTACATGGGTAATCGCCTCTTATCCCTTTAATCATTAGAATAGCTCCTTAAGAACATGGGTAATCGCCTCTTGTTCTTTTAAGTCATATTGGGAGCATTGTGTGAGAAAACCTTTCACAACTCAACCATAGCATCATCATGTCATAACTTTGGCACTTCATTCTCAAAGCACCCTTAACTCATCTTTTGCTTCATATGAGACATGCATAAGTTCATTACCTTTATCTTTACTTAGTTCATCATGCTCATAGTTCATAGATCATAGAGTTCATATGGGTTCATGCAAGTTCAACTCATATCATGCAATTCAATGCAAGCTCATGCTTAGAAAGCCATAATTAGGACAATTTACCCACACTTGAAGGAACTCACATAATAGAGGAAAATCATGCTTTTGACTTGATCATGCTAAATTCATAAGATTATCCTCTATTCATTCACAATTCATGCTTGATTTCATAGAGAATTCATAAACTTCATCAAATCATAACTCAACCCAACTATCAAAACATAGATTATCAAATTGGGGAGAATGAGCTTGGGATCATGGGGGTTCATGCAATCTTAACATTAAATCATGTAATTCACGCTAATTCATGCACTAAGTTACTTTATCACGCTAGACCGTGCACTAGGAATCATAAAATCAATAATTGGAATCATAATTGAAGAACCCACAATGATTGTTCAAAACCCTAATTCAATTGGGTTAGAGTAAAGCTTTGAAAATCATGAAGAAGATGAAGGGCCCATTGGAGGAAAAGACTCCTAATGGTGAACACTATCTTACCTCAAAGAAATCCACAAGAAATTGGGGAAGATTGAAGGTTTTCAATGGAGGATCCTAACTTCTTCTTCCTTGAAACTTGAGAGAGTTTCTTTTAGAGAGAGAATTATTTTAGAGAAAATATCTGGGAATGAAAAATAATGAGAGGAATTAGGCTTAGAAAGTATTTATATGTCTTACATTAAGGGCATAACCGACCTAGCTTTATAGGTAAACAATTAAGGAAAAGACCAAAAAGCCCTTAATTAAAAACTATCGGGGCCAATCGATGGACAGGATCTACGGTCCGTACATCAATTGACGAATAGTCCTGCTCTTCCGTCAATTGATTCAGAAAGTTCATTTTGGGCTTAAAGTTTGGCTAAGTTTGGAAGGCATCTACGGAACCCATCTACAGCCCGTCAATTGAACTACGAACTGTCCTGCTATTCCATAGATCAAAGTTCAGAAACTTGGAAATCCTGAAAGTTCATAGTGCCATTGACGATCCCTACCTACGGCCGGCCCATCAATCCATCTACGGTCCATAGGTGGCCTCGGTAGGTCGCTGTCTTCAGGTGAGTTCTGTATTTTAATATCCTTTGGAAACTTGGGGTATTACAATATCTCCCCCTTGGGAATATTTTTCCTCAAATGAGAGCCTGGACATCATGAGAATGGTAATAGACACGGACGAACAACCCAACCTAGCATGCAATCACATAAGTGCACATATCCGAGGAGGAAAGATCAACTCCAAGCTAAAGCATGATCGACACGTCACATCATGAAGACTTTATGCAACTCATACTCAAATGCACATAATTATATAAAAATCTTCATGAACATGCCTAATCAAAGAATCATGGAAATCAACTAGACACATGAGACCAAAAGAATAAACCATAAGGAACTAGATACCTCAAGCTAGAGTAGGATCGGAAGGAAAGAGATGAGGATATCGGGACATCATATCGGCCTCGGCCTCCCAAGTAGCACCCTCAACCAATTGATTCCTCCATAGTACTTTCACGTAAGCAACTTCTTTATTTCGTAACTTTCGGACTTGCCGGTCTATAATCTCAGCCGGAACTTCTTCATAGGAAAGACTATCCTTATGCCAAGATTCTCTAATGGCACAATAGAGATCGGATCACCAACACACTTCTTCAACAATGAGACATGGAAAACCGGATGCACTGATGTCAAATCATTAGGCAAGTCAAGCTCATAAGCAACCTTACCAACACGTCTCAAAATCTGATATGGACCTACATAACGGGGACTAAGCATCCCTTTCTTCCCAAATTTCATTACACCCTTCATGGGCAAGATTTTCAAGTAAACCCAATCATCCACATCAAATTCTAATTCTCTTTTTCTAACATCGGCATAGGACTTTTGTTGACTTTGAGTCGTTTTCAACCTTTCCCTAATAAGTCGAACTTTCTCCATAGCCTCATGCACCAACTTTGGGCCTATCAAAGCAACTTCCCCTACTTCAAACCAACCTATAGGAGATCTACACCTCCTACCATATAGAGCCTCAAACGGAGCCATACCAATGCTAGAATGGTAGCTATTATTATAAGCAAACTCAATCAAAGGCAAATGATCATCCCAAATATCCTTGAAATCAATTACACAAGATCTCAACATATCTTCCAAGGTCTGAGTAGTACGTTTCACTTGCCCATCGATTTGGGGATGAAAGGCCGTACTAAGCTTAACACGGTACCAAGGCCTTTTTGGAACGACTTCCAAAATTTAGAAGTAAACTGTGCACCACGATCGGAGATGATGGATAAAGGCACTCCATGCAGCCTAACCAACTTCCTCAAATATAGCTTAGCATAATCGTCCACTGAATATGAAGTCTTGATGGGAATAAAATGGGCCGACTTCATAATTCTATCAACAACAACCCAAATCGAATCATATTGTCGCCTCGTGCGAGGTAGGCCCATAATAAAATCCATATTCACATCTTCCCACTTCCAAGTAGGAATACTAATATCTTGGGTCAAACCTCCCGACCTTTGATGTTCAACTTTCACTTGTTGATAATTAGGGCACCTAGCCACAAACTCTGCGATATCTTTCTTCATTCCATTCCACCAATAAATTTCCCACAAATAACGGTACATTTGTGTAGCTCTTGGGTGGATGGAATATTGAGAGATATGGGCTTCTGATAGAATTTGTTCTCTTAAGCCCTCTACATTGGGAACACACAAACGACCTTGATAACGAAGTACACCATCTCTCCCTTGGGAGAAAACCTCTATGGACTTCTTGAGAACCGCTTCTTTTAATTCCACCAATTTAGGATCGAGATCTTGCTTGGATTTTACATCATGCATAAAAGAGGATTCAGAACCCTTGTGAACCGTAACACCACCCTTAGTGGAATCAATCAACCAAACACCCAATCGGGCTAAACTATGAACATCACAAACCAACTCTTTCTTGCCATCCTTAATATGCGCAACACTTCCCATAGACAATCTACTAAGAGCATCCGCCACTACATTAGCCTTGCCGGGGTGATAGAGAACACTCATATCATAGTCTTTTAACAACTCGAGCCACCTTATTTGGCGGAGATTCAAATCTTTCTGCTTAAACACATATTGGAGACTCTTATGATCGGTGAAGACATCTACATGTACTCCATACAAATAATGTCGCCATATTTTCAAAGCAAACACCACCGCTGCCAACGCTAAGTCATGAGTGGGATAGTTCTTCTCATGCACCTTAAGTTGCCTTGAAGCATAAGCAATGACTTTTTCCCATTTTGCATAAGAACACATCTTTGCCCAATTTTCGAGGCATCACAATAAATGACAAAACCATCGGATCGTTCTGGTAGAGTCAATATCGGAGCCGAAGTAAGTCTGTCTTTCAATTCTTGGAAACTCTTGTCACATGCCTTGGACCATACGAACTTAACCTTTTTTTGAGTCAAAGCCATCAACGGAGAAGCAATTGAAGAAAACCCCTCAACAAACCTCCTATAATAACTGGCTAAACCCAAGAAACTACGGATATCCGAAGGTGATAAAGGTCTAGGTCAATTCTTAACCGCTTCCGTCTTCTTAGGATCTACCTCAATGCGTTTACCGGAAACAATGTGACAAAGGAAAGCCACAAGCCTTAACCAAAACTCACATTTACTAAACTTCGCAAAGAGTTGTTGGTCGTTGAGGACTTGCAACACAATCCCCAAATGATTAACTTGTTCACTCTCATTCTTTGAGTAGATCAAAATGTCGTCAATAAACACAATCACAAACATGTCAAGGTATTGCTTAAACACTCTATTCATAAAGTCCATAAATGCGGCCGGAGCATTTGTCAACCCAAAGGACATCACCAAGAACTCGTAGTGACCATACCTTGTCCGAAAATCCATTTTCAAAATATCATCTTCTTTCACCCTTAATTGGTGATAGCCCGAACGAAGGTCAATCTTAGAGAAATAACTAGCCCCTTGAAGTTGATCAAACAAGTCATCTATCCTTGGTAGAGGATACTTATTCTTAATGGTAACCTTGTTCAATTGGCGATAGTCGATACACATACGGAGCGAACCATCTTTCTTCCATACAAACCAGACCGGAGCACCCCATGGAGAAATACTTGGCTAGATGAAACCCTTATCCAACAAGTCTTTCAACTGCTCTTTTAATTCCTTAAGTTCCGCTGGAGCCATTCTATAAGGAGGAATAGAAATAGGATGCGTATTAGGAAGAAGGTCAATACCGAAGTCTATTTCCCTTTCGGGAAGAATACCGGGCAAGTCATCGAGAAACAATTTTGGAAACTCATTAACAATGGGGACTGACTCAAGAGTAGGGGTCTCGAAATCTATATCCCTCACCCTAAAAAGATGATAAACGCACCCCTTAGAGATCATCTTTCTAGCTTTTAGATAAGAAACATATTGACCTCGAAACATAGAATTTCCCCCCTTCAACTCTAGGATAGGCTCATTTGGAAACTGAAATTTGACCATTCGGGTCCTACAATCAATAGAGGCATAACAAGCATGCATCCATACCAAGAATAACGTCAAAATCTAGCATATCAAGCTTTACAAGATAAACATGAGTGACTCTATGGGATAAGGAGATGGGACAATCTCTATAAACTCTCTTAGCCATGATAGATTCTCCTATCGGAGTAGAGACACAGAAAGGATCTAGCAACACATCCGGAACAACATCAAACCTCATAGCCACATATGGCGTCACAAAAGACAAGGTAGCACCGGTATCAAGCAAAGCAGAAACATCAAAGTGGAAAACTTTCAACATACCGGTGACCACATCGGGAGAGCTCTCTTTTTCATGACGACCTTGTAGGGCATAAAATTGGTTTTGCTTCTGATTCCCACTAGAACTTGACGAATTTTTTGATTGAACGTATCGACGGTTATCCTCTTCATTCTTAGCCGCTAAGGGACAATCCCTTATCTTGTGATCCATCTTACCACAACCAAAGCATGCATTAGAATCGGCTAGACATTTTCCCTCATGCTTTCTCCATCACTTAGGACAAGTAGACAATGAAGAACCACCACCATTTCCTCTTTGAGGCGTAGGGTTAGACACCCTATCTTTGTTGAACTTAGGAGGAACGTTAGATGAGCCTTGGCCGGAGAACCTTTGTCGAGATCTAGGACCACCATGTCCATTGGACCTTGCATGCAAAAAGTTACCATCACCGGTCCTGGCCCTCTTAGTCTCCCTAGACCTTTCCTTGAGCTTTTCTTCTTCAATTTTTTCGGCATAAACCATGAGGCGAGAAATTTCCATGTCATGCACAAGCATGGCGGTGCGGCACTCTTTCACCCACATATTGGACACTCCCGACACAATTTTGCTCATTCTTGCCCTTCGGTCGGCAACTATGGACGTAGCATATCTAGCCAATTGTGTGAACTTCAATGCATACTCCTTCACACTCATATTTCCTTGTCGAAGGTTGATAAACTCAAGAACCTTAGCTTCTCTCTTCTCAAGAGGGAAGAACCTATCAAGGAAAGCAACCTTGAATTTCTCCCAATCAAGAGGACCCTCATTAACCGCCCTCTCACTCTTCCATAGATTGAACCAAATCTGGGCAACACACTTGAGTTGATAAGCGGCCAACTCCGCCTTTTCTTCTGGCGTCACACCCATGATCATCAACACCTTGTACACTTCATCGATGAACTCTTGAGGATCTTCCTTAACCTTAGAGCCATGGAATTCTGGAGGATTCATCCTCATAAAGTTCCTCACTCTTGATGCAGCCGTACCACCTTTGGGTTCACGGGAGCCACCACCTCTCTATTCGCTTGAGCAGTCACGGCTTGAGCCAACACTTGGAAAGCAGCCCTAAACTCTGCATTAGTAACTTGTTCCGCCAAAGGGTCGGCCAGAACTTGAGGAGCTTGAGGAGGAGCTTCTTGTTCCACATTCTCTCCCATGTTTCTTCTAGCGTAAGTTCTTTGGGTCACTATATCCTTAAACGCATATGATAGGGATTAGGAGAGAGATATATAGAGTTAAACTCTATGGCACGACTTAAGAGAAATTAAAGAAGTGGAATTTCTTAAACGTCTTATAGCCTCTTATTCATAAATGTGGCGCGCTTCACACTCGTGAACAAGACTCTACTTGACGCGGCTTATGAGACATTCTACGATCTTTCTAAAACCTTGTTCTCTGAATACCAAGTTTGTCACGACCCAGGGTAGCCCCTAGATGTAACACGGCGTATAAGATCCCGAGAGGCCTCATACAAGCCCTTAGCATACATAACATTCAAGATAATAGAGAAATAAGAGTTCAAGAGAAGATTTTTATATCAAAGCTTTACTCAAAACAGCGGAAGTCTACAACTCATGTCTCAAAGCCTTCTAACATAAATAGAATACGAATAAAAGTGATAGGGACATAGCCCAATACAATATCCAACATAAGTAAATACATCAAAGTAAAACCCAACAAGGCTATGTCCTCGGGTGGATGAGGATTCACCAAGTCTTCTTCTCAACTCTAAGTCAATGCTCTAGCCACGAGTAGGAGAACTGCCACATCCTACACAAAAGAAGTTGATGCAGGCAAGAGTATGCGTTAGCACAATTAAGTACAAAGTATGATAGCAATGCACATAACCACATAAATCATGCTACAAAGAGACATAATCATGACATGCAATGGCCAAGCTAAAAACATGAGAAACATGAAACATAAAGTATATATCAAGGTCAAAGCAAGCTAAATCATCTTTCCTTCGTTTCTTTACATCATCATGAGAACACTTATTCATTAACTTATGGGGAATAGCCTTAACCGACATATAAGACCATGTGAGCTATCAACATAGAATCTGGCGTCTACCCCACACCATAAAGGGGAATCCTACATGCCAAGGTAAGACCATGAACTTCTTAGCTTATATGGATCCACTAGCTAGTGTCTGTCATAAACCATCACCCTATAGGGGCACATAGGTTATGTGACATGTGTAATCGCCACTTGTCCACTCGGTAATAAGCATACTTCCCATAGATTAATCATAGTTTATTTTATCCTAGGTAGACATGGGTAATCGCCTCTTGTCTACATTAGTCATATGCTCATTTATTAGTAGACTTGGGTAATCGCCGCTTTGTCTGCATTGGGTACATGGGTAATCGCCTCTTGTCCCTTTAGTCATTAGAATAGCTCCTTAAGAACATGGGTAATCGCCTCTTGTTCTTTTAAGTCATATTGGGAGTATTATGTGAGAAAACCTTTCACAACTCAACCATAGCATCATCATGACATAACTTTGGCACTTCATTCTCAAAGCACCCTTAACTCATCCTTTGCTTCATATGAGACATGCATAAGTTCATTACCTTTATCTTTACTTAGTTCATCATGCTCATAGTTCATAGATCATAGAGTTCATATGGGTTCATGCAAGTTCAACTCATATAATGCAATTCAATGCAAAAGACAATTTACCCATGCTTGAAGGAACTCACATAATAGAGGAAATCATGCTTTTGACTTGATCATGCTAAATTCATAAGATTATCCTCAATTCATTCATAATTCATGCTTGATTTCATAGAGAATTAATAAACTTCATCAAATCATAAGTCAACCCAACAATCAAAACATAGATTATCAAATTGGGAAGAATTATTTTGGGATCATGGGGGTTCATGCAATCTTTACATCGAATCATGTAATTCACGCTAATTCGTGCACTAAGTTACTTTATTACGCTAGACCGTGCACTAGGAATCATAAAATACACAATTGAAATCATAATGTAAGAGCCCATAATGATTGATCAAAAACCCTAATTCAATTGGGTTTTAGTAAACCTTTGAAAATTATGAAGAAGAGGAAGAACCCATTGGAGGAAAGGTCTCCTAATGGTGAACACTATCATACCTCAAAGAAATCCACAAGGAATTGGAGAAGATTAAAGGTCTTCAATGGAGGATTCAAGCTTTCTTCTTCTTCCTTGAGACTAGAGAGAGTTTCTTTTAGAGAGAGAAATATTTGAGAGGAAATATTTGGGAATGAAAAATAATGAGTGGAATTAGGCTTAGAAAGTATTTATAGGTCTTAGATTAAGGGCATAACCGACTTAGCTTAATAGGTAAACAATTAGGGAAAAGGCCACAAGGCCCTTAATTAAAAATTGTCGGGGCCAATCGACGGACAAGATCTACGGCCCATACATCAATTGACGGACCGTCCTGCTCTTCCGTCAATTGATTCAGAAAGTGCATTTTGAGCTGAACATTTGGCTAAGTCAGGAAGACATCTACGAAACCCATCTACGGCCCGTCAACTGTACTACGAACTGTCCTGCTATTCTGCAGGTCAAAGTTCAGAAACTTGGAAATCCTGAAATTTCACAGTGCCATTGACTGTCCCCACCTACGGCCCGTCAATCCATATATGGCCCGTAGGTGGCCCCCGTAGGTCACTGTCTTCAGGTGAGTTATGCATTTTAAAAATCCTTTGGAGGTTTGGGGTGTTACACATTGGTTCAACCAAACTTGAACAACACCCTTGAGTTGATAAGCGGCCAACTCCACTCTTTCCTCTAGCGTCACATCCATGATGATTAGCACCTTTTACATCTCATCGGTGAACTCTTGAAATTCTTCCTCTACCTTAGAACCATGAAATTTCGGAGGGTTCATCCTAGTGAAGTCCCTCACTCTTGATGCCACCGTACCCACATTTGGGTTCACCAGAGCCACAACCTCTCTATTGGCTTGAGCCGTCACAACTTTAACCAACGCTTGAAAAGCAGCCCTAAACTCCGCATTAGTCACTTGTTCGGCCAAAGGGTCGGCCGAAACTTGAGAAGCTTGAGGAGGAGTTTGTTGATCCGCATTTTCTCCCGCATTTCTTCTAGCATAAGCTCTTCGGATAGCCATATCCTGAAATGTATAGGATAGGGATTAAGAGAGAGAAACATATAGAGTTAAACTCTATGGCATGACTTAAGAGTAATGAAAGAAGTGAAGTTTCTTAAACATCTTATAGTCTCTCATTCATAAATGTGGCGCGCTTCACACTCATGAACAAGACTCTACTCGACGTGGCTTTTGAGACATCCTAGGATCTTTCTAAAACCTTGTGCTCTGAATACCAAGTTTGTCAAGACCCAGGGTACCCCCTAGACATGACATGACGTACAAGACTCCGGAAGGCCTCATACAAGAAACTTAGCATACATACATACAAGATCATAGAGATTTAATAGTTCAAAAGACAATGTCATATCAAAGCTTTTAAGAAAAATAGCGGAAGTCTACATCTCATGTCTCAAAACCAATCTAACATACGAATGGGAAATAAGGTTAGGGACATAACCCAATACTATGCAAAAATGAAAGAGCATAAAAGTAAGAACAACTAGGCTACGTCCTGAAATGGATGAGGACTCACCAAGTCTTCAACAATTCTTCTACTAAGCTCTAGCCATGAGTGGATGGAGAATCGCCAAGCCCTACATTAACAAGTCAATGTAGGCAAGAGTATGTGTTAGTACAATCAAGTACCAAGTATGATAGCAATGCACAAAATCATTGAAAACATGCTAAAATGAGACATTTTCATGACATGCAATGACCAAGCTAAACATGATAAAGGTTCGAATACATAAGGCATAAACCATGGTCAAAGCAAGCTAAACATCTTTACATTACTTGGGAATTATCTTAACAACACTTTAGTTCATTGTTGTGGGAAGTAGCCTTAACTGAGATATAAGACCATGTGAGTTATCAACATGGAATCCGGTGTATAACCCCACACCGATAGGGTCATCCTACTTGCCAAGGTAGGAACCTTTACTTAACATATATCTTACGTGGATCCACTAGCTAGTGTCTATCATAGACCATCATCCTATGGTGGCACATTGTTTATGGGCCATGGGTAATCGCCACTTGCCCACTCGGTGCGAAGCATAATTCTCACGGATTAGTCATAGTTCAATCATCTTAAGCAGACATGGGTAGTCGCTTCTTGTCAACAATAGGGAACATGGGTGATCGCCTCTTGTCCCTTCATTAGAATAGCTCCTTAATCATCAATTCAAAGTTAGTTGAGCAAGCCTTTCAACAAGTTATGAATCATTACATATGAGAAAACCTTTCACATTCATGGGTTGAGTAATATATGAGAATTCCTTTCACAACTCAACAATAACATCAACATATCATAAACTTTGATGCTTCAATCTCAAAGAACCCTTAATTTATCATCAACTTTATACGAGACATGCATAATTTCATAAACTTCATCTTTACATAGTTCATCATGCTCATAAATTTCAAATCATAGGGATCACATAGATTCATGAGAATTCCTCTTAAATCATGCAATTCAATGCAAAGTCATGCTTAGAAAATAATAAATAAGGCAATTTGACCATAATTGAAGGAGCCAAATAATATAGGAAAATCATAGTTTTTGATTGAACATGCTTATTTCCATAAAACCATCCTTAGTTCATTCATAATCTCATCATGAAACCTTAACTTAGAAATCATAATTTCATGCATGGATTCATAGAGACTTCATAAGATTCATCACTTTATAATTCAACCCACCAACAAAGCATAAATTTTGAAATTGGGGGAATTGGCATGGGTTCATGGAGATTCATCTAAATTCATGAAATTCAACTCAATTTATACTTCAAAGTTCATAAAACAATCAATTAAAGCAACATTACAAAGAACCCTTAACAAGGAAGAAAGCCCTAAATTCAATTGGGAATTTCTAACTTTAAAATTGGAGATTTTAGAGATTCCATGGAGGAAAGGGCTCCATGGATGAACACTATCATACCTTAGGATCTCAATTCCTTAAGAAATTGATGAAGAAAACTTGATTTCTTGACCCTGGCTTGCCCTCTTCTTCTTCTTCTTCTAACTTCTAGAGAGAGAATTATTTGAGAGAGGAGAGCTTTTGGGAAATTTGTAAAAGTGATTGGTAAAGGGTAGATTTTTAGGATTAAAGGGCTTATATAGTGTTAGGAGTTGTAGGGAACTGACTTTAGTTGATAAATAAATCATTGGGTGAAAAGACCAAAAGACCCATTTGAAAATAACTGTCGGACCCCTACTACGGTTGGACCTACGGTCTATAGGTAGACCTATGACCCGTCCTGTCCTTCTGTAGATAGATTCAGAGACTACCAATTTGGACCCTGCAACGACTAATCCTATGTACGGCTCGTGGGTCAATCGATGGACCGTAAACGGCAACTGTAGGTCTTAACTTATGGCTTAAGAATTTTACAAAGTTTGGAGGAGACCTACGAGACCCATCTATGACTCGTTGAAAGATCGATGGGCCGTCCTGGCAGATCCTCTTTAAGGTTCTGAAACTTGACATCTAACAGACTTTCAGTGGGCCAAATACGGTTCCCACCTACGGTCCATCAGTCCATCTACGGTTTTTAGGTGGCCTTCGTCGTCGCTGGCACCAGAACCTGCAACTTTTCTTCATTCAAAATCTGAGGTGTTACATATTCCCTACAAAATATCAACAAGAGGAAGATTAATCTGAACTTGTTTAAGTAGAGAGAGAAACTTACCAAAGCATTCATCCTCTCTCTGCTTTTTGACCCGTTGGGGGGAAAGAAGGAGGTGGTTTCACTTTATGTGGTACACTTTCTTTATGCAACTTCTGCCCAACCTCACTTTTCTTCTTTTCCTTTCTCACTATCTCAATATTCCTCTACTTTGGAGCTAGCTCTTCCAATTGTAAGCCACTATGAGTACCTAACACATTTACTTTCCTCAGATTTGGATCAGTATTACCTGTCAAGCCTCCTTGAGGATGTGAATTTTGGGCAATAGAAAATATCCTAAACTACTTTTCCAATTTTTGGGTAGCTAACTGGTAGTCTATCAAATCCACAACAATTTTATCCATCTTTGCGCTCGCTCTAGCTTGTTCATCCTTAATCTTCTTCAACATCTACTCAGTTCTCATGCTTCCTTGCTGGCGACCTTCATTATTGTCTTGACCATGGTATTGATAATTGTGCCCATTACCTTGGGGTATGTATTTTTTCTTCCCTTGCATCTGATTTTGATTTTCTCTCGATGAGAAGTTTGGGTGGTTCCTCCAACTAGGATTTCCTGTGTTTCCATAATTTTTGTTACCTCTACCCATTTGAGCATTTCCCATAAATTTTACTGAATCCAGATCTGCTCAACAATATTCGGTAGTGTGGTCACCACTTCCACATACCTCACACACTACTTGAGCCTATTACACTGCACATACTTGAGCTAGCTATTGTTCCAATGATATGTTATTGAAGTGGGTGGTCATCATATTCTGTATTGCAACAATCTCTGTAGTTAAAGTTGTCTCTACATTTACCTCTAGTACCCCAACAATCTTTTGCACCACAGGTCAAGCGCCTCATCCATACCACTTTATATTTCCCTATGAAATTCGATTTAGCAAGAGAAACAGTTCAGCATATGTCTTCTCTAGAGCTTTTCCTCCAGCAGTTGAATATAACAAAATCATAGTATTTGTTTCCAAGGCCTCAATGAAAGTGCAGACCATGACTTCATTCGCTTGGTCATGATGCAGGCAGCTTATCAGTAAGGACTTGAATCTATCCCAAGCCTAGTATAAATTCTCTTCTACTCTTTGCTTGAAACTCTTTATCTCACTCCTTATCTTGGCTATTTTCCTTGATGGAAAGATACGTATTAAAGACATACGAGTAAGATCATCCCATGAAATAATTAAGTTTGCTGGGTCAAAATTTAACCACCACCTTGCTTCTCATAATAGAGAGAAAGGAAACTAGATGAGCCTTACATAGTCAGGGGACACTCCAGTTGGAGTGTAGGTGTCACTGAATTCAAGGATGTTCTGAATGTGTACTTTTGGATCCTCATAAGGTAGTCCAATGAACTTGTCATTACTGAAAGTACACCCAGACGTGACATGGCGTATAAGACCCCGAGAGGCCCTACAAAAGCCACTTGACATACATACACACAATATAATAGAAATAAGCAGAAAATCTCATATAAAAAAAGAATTTGACATAAAGCATAATTTATCATATATTGACAAGCCATTTGGTACATCAAAAGAAGTGGTCGGGACTTAACCCGTACAACACATACAATGTACGAAAACTAAAATATATGGAAAACATAATGAAGATGACATGGTGCTCAGAACATGAAGACTCACCACGTCTTCAACCTCGAACAATCCAACGATCACCAACTAGCCACGAGCAGAGGGAAAGGAAGCGTCACACCTTACATTATCAAACAATGTAGGCATAAGTATTCATTAGTACATGGAATATACTAAGTATTAGAGATATGCATAAAAACATGAATCATGTTAATAAGGGAACAAAATCAAAACATGAAATGCATGACCAAGCTAAACATCGTATAAGACTTTAATAAAACATCATAAAACTTAAACATGGTCAATGCACCTTAAATCATAAGGAAAGCTTCATAATACGTTATGAAAATATGTTTGTTTTGTGGGATATTTACTATTAACTGACATAGACCACGTGAGCTATAACGTGGAATCCGGTGTCTTGCTCCCACAATGAAAATAGATGTCCCATCTTACCAAGAAAAAGACCTTAAACTTCTAGCATAGGTGGATCAAGTATCTCAGTCACTTAAGACTATCCCACGGGGGCACATTGTTAGGGATAAGGAGATTCCTACTCGAGACCCGACCTCTACTAACGAGATAGCGGCAATCTTAATATCCTCTCGGTGCTAGGTAAATATCACAACGGAATAGTCATACACATAAACTTATCATCATCCATGGAAAATCTCAATTAGGTTACTAATCCAAGTAAAAACATCATAGAGTAGCTCCTTAAACCATGTGTGAGAAACCCTTTCACCATTCATGATTTCTTAAGTATATGAGAAAACTTTTCACGATTTCATTGATCCTTATCATATAGCAACATAATTCATAGTACATTATTTTTCATAAATCATGCATAACCTCATGAAAACATCAACTCATATATTCATAGTTTCTTTCATAAATTCATATCTTTTAGGGTGCATAGTCAAAATCATAATAATGCATGTGTTCATATGGAATTTATTGGAAATCAAGTAATTAACTCAAAACAATAATAATATGATCAAAATCAAACAATTGAATCCATACAAATTTAACCCATGAGCAATTGAATAAGAACTTAAACAATTTTGGGAAATTTAATTGGAGAATTGAAGAATGTGGTACTCAATGGGTGAATGTAACCCATTGATAAACTCTCTACATACCTTGCAATTCAAAGCCCAAAAGCAATTGAGGATTTGGAGACTTGACTTAGAAACCCTAGCTCCTTTTTCATTGACATTGAGAGAGGATTTTTGAAGAAAACCTTGGAGGGGATTTGGGGTTTTGAGTGAATGAGAGAGTTAGGGAAAAATTTGGGGTAGAAGGGTTGTTATAGGATTTAGAATTATGGGTAAAATGACATAGCATAGGCATTAGATGCATAGGCAAAGAAAAAAACACCCTTAAATAATAACTACCAAACAACCCTACGATTTTGACCTACGATTTGTAGATCTTTCTACGGCCTGTACTAGTCAACCGTAGAACCAACATCTTACTTTCCACGAGACTTTTATACGGTCCATCTAAAGCCCTATGGCCCGTAGACCTCATCCATATATTTAACATTTTGGTTCAAAATTTCACGAAGTATTGAACCATCCTATGGAACCCATCTTTGAATCGTCAAACTTCCTACGGCTTGTCCTGTTCATCTGTAGGTCAAACTTTAGAAACATGAATTTCAAAAATCTCAACTTTATTCCTACGAGTGCCATCTATGACCCGTAGATCCTTCTACACACTGTAAATTGGTCTCATGGGACACAACCAGTAGCCTAAAATAAGACCTTCCTTTTCCAATTTAGCTTTCCAATTTTCGAGGTGTTACAATATCTTGCCCTTGGGGACATTCATCCATGAATGGGACTCAAGCTAGAATAAATAAAGTAGGAGAGAAACTAGCAACCCAACATGAGTGCAAATCTCATCAAAATACACATAAACATGGAGAATCAGTCCAATTTAAATCATAGCATCAAAATCAATTTTTCATGAACATGCATGCATGAGAATGACTAAAATGCATGAATCCAAAAGAATGAACCATGAGTAACTAATACCTCACATCTACGACCAGTAGATCCTTCTACAAACCGTAAATTTGTCTCATAGGACACAACCAGTAGCCTAAAATAAGACCTTTCTTTTCCAATTTAGCTTTCCAATTTCTGAGTTGTTACAATATCTCACCCTTGGGGACATTTATCCACGAATGGGACTCAAGCTAGGATAAATAGAGTAGTAGAGAAACTAGCAACCCAACATGATAGAAATCTCATCTAAATGCACATAAACATGGAGAATCACTCCAAGATAAATCATAGCATCAAAATCAAATTTTCATGAACATGCATGCATATGAAAACATGAGAATGACTAAAATGCATGAATCTAAAAGAATGAACCATGAGTAACTAATACCTCAAGATATAATAGGAGTAGAGAGAAAGAGTTGAGGATACCAGGACATAATATCTACTTCGGCCTCCCATGTCGCAACCAACTAATTGATTCCTCCGAAGAATTTCTCGAAAGCAACTTCTTTATATCTCAACTTCCGGAATTGCCGATCTAAAATCACAATCGGAACCTCTTCATAAGAAAGATTTTCTTTAACTCCCAAACGTTTCAAACGTACAATAGATTTTGGATCTCCAACACACTATTTCAACAAAGAGACATGTAATACCTAATGTATCAATGCTAAATTATTAGTCAACTCATGTTCATAAGAAACTTCGTCAATACACCTCAAAAAAATTGATTTGGGCCCACTTAGTAAGGACTAAGCTTCCCTTTCATTTCAAATCTCATTACATACACATCCTTCATGGGTGAAATTTTCAAGTACACCTAATTATTGGCCTCAAACTCAAGCTCTCTACTTCTAACATCAGCATAGCCTCAAACTTTTACATAGCCTTATGCTCCAACTCATGCCCTATAAATTCAACCTCACAAACTTCAAACCAACCTATATGAGACCTGCACCTCCTACCATAGAGAGCCTCAAACAGTGCCATCCCAATGCTAGAATTGTAGTTATGATTATAATCAAACTCAATCAAAGGCAAATGATCATCCCAATTACCCTTGAAATAAACCACATAACCTATGAAAATATCTTCTAAGGTCTGAATAGTTCGCTCGGCCTGTCCATCGGTCTGGGGATGAAAATTCATGCAAAGTTTAACTTGAGTACCAAGGCCTTTTTTAAACAACTTCCAAAATTGAGATGTAAACTAAGTACCACGATCGGAGATAATGGACAGAGGCACTCCATGCAGCCTTGTCATTTCCCATATATAAAGCTTGGCATAATCTTCTAATTAGAATGAAGTCTTAATGAGAAGGAAGTGAGCCAATTTCGTCATTCGATCCACAATGACAAAAATGGAATCAAACTATTAACGAGTGTGAGGTAAACCCCTAATGAAGTCCATATTGAAATCTTCCCACTTCCATGTAGGAATACTAATGTCTTCATCTAAACCTCCCGGTTTCTAATGCACAACTTTCACTTGTTGACAATTCAGGCATTTAACCACAAATTTTGCAATATCCTTCTTCATCACATTCCACCAATAGACTTCCCACAAATCATGAGATATCTTTGTGGCTCCCGGGTTAATAGAATACCGAGAACTATGAGCTTCTTTCAAAATCTAATTTCTCAACTCATCAACATTCGAAACACATAGCCGACTTTCATATTGGAGGACACCATCTCCCCCTTAGGAGAAGGGCTCAATGGATATTTTGGAAAATGGCTTCTTCAAGTCAACTAATACCGGATAAAGAATTTTCTTAGCATTCATATCCGATACAAAAGATAAATTCGATCTATTATGAACCACTACACCATCTTCATCCGAATAAACCAAACGAACACCCAATCGGGCAAATCTATGAACATCATGTACTAACTCGTTCTTATTATCCACAACATGATCAATACTTCCCATTGATAGTCTACTAAGAGCATCCGCCACTATATTCACATTACTGGGATGATATATGACACTCATAACATAATCTTTCAATATCTCAAGCCATTTCCTTTGGCAAAGATTCACACTCTTTTAAGTGAACATATATTTCCAACTCTTGTGGTCGGTAAACATATCTACATGGATACCATACAAGCAATTACTTCATATCTTTAATGCAAACACCACCGACGCTAACTACAAATCATGGGTCAGATAATTCTTGTCAGGCACTTATAATTGCCTTGAAGCATAAGCAAAGACTTTCCCATGTTACATTAAAACACTACCATGACTAGTTCATGAAGCATCACAATAAACAATAAACCATCCGATCCTTCCAGTAATGTTAAAATAAGGGCTGAAGTGAGAGTATTTTTACACTCTTGGAAACTCTTCGCACAAGCTTCCAACCATAGAAATTTCACTTTCATTTGAGTCAATTTTGGCAAAGGTGATGAATAGAGGAAAATGCTTTCAGGAACCTTCTATAGTAACTAGCCAACCCAAGAAACTCCATATATTTGAAGTGGAAGAAGGTCTAGGCCAATTCTTCAACGCCACAATTTTCTTAGGATCGACTTGAATACCTTTACCGAAGATAATATGGCCAACGAAAGCAACATACCTCAACCAAAACTCACATTTTCTAAACTTAGAATAGAACTCACGATCTTTGAGAATTTGTAACACAATCTCAAAATGCTCAATATGATCATCCTCACTCCATGAGTAAATAAAAATATCATCAATAAAAACAATTACAAACATATTAAGATATTGCTTAAATAACTTATTTATCAAATTCATGAATGCCGCCGAGGCATTAGTCAAATCGAAAGAAAACACTAAGAATTCATAATAACCATATAGAGTTTGAAAATCCATCTTCAGAATGTCACTCGCCTTTACCATCAATTGGTGATTACCAGATCAAAGGTCAATCTTGGAGAAGTGACTCGTTCTTGGAGTTGATCAAACAGATCATCAATCCTTGGAAGAGGATTCTTATTCATAATGGCAACCTTATTCAATTGGCAATAGTCAATGCACATTCAGAAAGAACCATCTTTCTTTCAAATAAAAAATACGGGAGAACCCCATGAAGAGATATTTGGTCTAATAGAACATTTATCCAACTAATCTTTCAATTGATTATTTAACTCTTTAAATTCTGCCCGGGCCATACGATATGGTGGAATAGAGATAGGTTGCATATCTGGGAGAAGGTCATTACCAAAGTCTATTTCCCTTTTAGGAGGAACATCGGGAAACACTTCCAGAAACTCATTTACAATCAGAACTGACTCAAGAGTAGAGGTTTCAGAATTTGTATCCCTAACTCGAATTAGATGATAAATGCAACCCTTAAATATCATTTTCGTAGCCTCTAGACAAGAAATAAACTAGCCCTTAGGAGTAGAATTTCCCCCTTCCACCTTCCCATGACATGACAGGTTCGTTCAAAACCTTGAATGTGACCAATCGTGTCATAAAATCTATGGAAGCATAACATGTATGAAGCCAATCCATCCCTAGAATAACATCAAAATCTAACATATCATTCTCTACAAGATCAACATGAGTTATTCTATCAGAAACAGAAGCTGAGCAATTTCTATAAAATCTCTTCTCCACTATAGAATCACCAACAGGGGTAGAGACATGAAAGGGATTAGAAAGGAGTTCTGAACCAACATCAAATCTCATGGCCACATAAGGAGTAGCAAACGACAAGGTAGCACGTGGATCAAGTAAAGTATAAACATCAAAATGGAAGACTTTCAACATACCGGTCACCACATCATGAGAACCCTCGTGATCTTGTAAAGTTTGAAGAGCATAGAATTTGTTTTGTTTCGGGGCACCTGAACATGAATCATTAGGTTGAGTTTGTCTACCTTTCCTTCCCTTAATAGCAAGCAATGGACAATCCCTAATCTTATGACCATTCTTTTCACAATTAAAGCAACCATATGTGCCGGCCAAACTCTTTCAATCATGTTTCTTACCAAACCAAGAGCAAATGGGAATAGTGGATTTATTACCACCACTTCCTTGAGGCTTAGGGTAAGACACCCTATCCTTGTTGAACTTCTGAGTCGGAGCATTTGAAGAGCCTTGATTAGAAAAAATTTACCGGAATTTAGAACGCCCTTGTCCACTAGATCTAGAATAAGAAAAGTAACCATCACTGGTCCTTGCCCTCTTGGATTCTTTTGCACTTTCCTTGAGCTTCTCCTCCTCAATTTGTTGCGCATATATCATCAAATGAGAGATATGTATTTCCTTGATCAACATGGTTGTACGACACTCTTTGACAACCAATTCAGAAACACCCGACATAAACTTACACATCCTTGCCCCATAGTCGGCAACCATAGTCGGAGCATACTTAGCTAATTGAGTGAACTTCAAATCATACTCCTTCACACTCATATTCCCTTGTAAGAGGCTTATGAACTGAAGAACTTTTACTTCTCTCATTTCAAGAGGAAAGAAATGATCAAGAAAAGCTCCCTAAAATTTCTCCCAATCCAGAGGACTTGCATCAACCGCCCTCTCCCTTTTCTATTGTTCAAACCACACTTGAGCAACACCCTTAAGTTAATAAGTGGAAAATTCCACCTTCTCATTGTTCAAACCACACTTGAGCAACACCCTTAAGTTAATTGGTGGACAATTCCACCTTCTCAACCGTAGACAAATCCATAATTTCCATACTCATAAAATTTGGAACCATGAAACTCTAGAGGATTCATCTTAGTGAAGTTTCTAATCCTTGCCGCCGTTGTACCCACATTAGAGTTCATAGGATAAACACCTTCTCCATTTGCTTGGGCCGTCATAGCTTGGGCCAACACTTAGAAAGTGGCTCAGAATTCGACATGACTTACTTGCTCGGCCAAAGGATCAATCAAAATTTTAGGAATATCGAGCTCCACATTCTTACATGCATTCCTTCTCACATAAGCTATTCGAGGGGCCATATCCTTAAATGGAGCAAATATGATTTAGGAGAAGGATCTTTATAGAGATATACCCTATGTCACGACTATTAAAGTAATGAAAGAAGTGAAGTTTCCTAAATGCTTTGTAGCCTCGTATTCTTCAATGTGACGCGCTTCACACTCATGAACACAATTCTACTCAACGCGGCTTGTTGGACATCCTAGGACCTTTTCTAAAACCTTGTGCTCTGAATACCATGTTTGTCACCACCCAAAGTATACCCTAGATGTGACGTGGGGTATAACACCCTGGGAGGCTCTACACAAGCCACTCGACATATATACACACCATATAATAGAAAGATGTAGAAACAGATAACAAAAGAATTTGACATAAAGTTGATCTATCATATCTTGACAAGCCATCTAGTACATCAAAAGAAGTGGTTAGGACGTAATCCGTACATCATGCACAATGCCGGAAAACTATAATATAAGGAAAACATATTGAAGATGACATGGTCCTACGAACATGAGGACTCACCACGTCTTTAACCTCGAACAATGAAACAATCACCAATTAGCCACGAGCGAAGGGAAAGGAAGCGTCACACCCTACATTATCAAACAATGTAGGCACAAATATGCATTAGTAAATGGAATATACTAATTATGAGGGATATACATAAAAACATAAATCATGTTAATAAGGGGACATAATCGAAATATGAAATTCATGACCAAGCTTCATCAAAAAAAATTAACAAATTATCACAAAACTTGAACATGGTCAATGCACCTTAAATCATAAGGAAAGCTTCATAAAACATTTTTAAAATAACAAAGTTTATTTTGTGGGATATTTACTATAAACAAACATAGACCACATGAGCTATAACGTGTAATCTGGTGTCTTGCTCCTACACTGAAAAGAGATGTCCTTGCTTGCCAAGGCAAAGAACTTAATCTTCTAGCATAGGTGTATCCACTAACTTAGTCTCTTAAGACTATCCTATGGGGGGGGAGGTCGTAGTTAGGAACAAAGATATTGCTACTAGAGAACCGGTCTCTACTAATGGGAGAGCCCCCATCTTAATATTCTCTCAGTGCTAAGTAAAAATTCCAAAAAAATAGTCATAAACAAAAATTTATCAACATCCATGGAAAAGAACAATTATGTTACTAATCCAAGCTAAAAACATCATAGAGTAGCTGCTTAAACCATGTGTGAGAAAAACTTTCACCATTCATGATTTCTTAGGTATGTGATAAAACCTTTCACGATTTCATTGATACTTATCTTAAAGCAACCTAATTCATAAGACATTCCTTTTCATAAATCATGCATAATCTCATGACAACATCAACTCATATATTCACAGTTTCTTTCATAAATTAATATCTTTTAGGATTCATAGTCAAAATCACGATCATGCATGGGTTCATATGGAATTTTATTGGAAAGCATGTATTTAAGTAAAAAAAAATCATAAAATGATCAAAATCAAATAATTGAATCCATACAATTTTCACCCTTGAGGAATTGAATAAGAAGTTAACAAATTTTGGGAAATTGAATTAAAGAATTGAACAATGTTGGGACTCAATGGGTGAATGGAACCCATTGATGAACTACCTACATACCTTGCTATTCAAAGCCCAAAAGCAATGGAGGAATTGTAGACTTGTCTTGGAAATCCTAGCTTCTTCTTTCTTGTTCTTGAGAGAGGATTTTGGAAGAAAACCTTGGAGGGGATTTGGGGTTTTGAGTGAATGAGAGATTTGGAGAAATTTTTTGGGTAGAAGGGTATTTATATGACTTAGAATTAGGGGTAAAATAACGTAACATAGGCATTAGAAGTATAGGAAAAGACCAAAACACCCATAAATAATATCTGTCAGACAGCCCTACAGTTTCGACCTATGGTCCATAGAACATTCTACGGCCCGTACATGTCAATCATAGAACAAACCTCAGAAAACCCAATTTCACTTTACTTTCCACGAGAACTTTCTACAATCCGTCTAAAATCATACGGCCTGTAGACCTCATCCGTAGGACCCAACTTTTTGGATAAAAATTTCACTAAATCAAGAATCTTCCTACATAACACATCTATGACTCATTAGCCTTCCTACAACTCATCATGTTCATCTGTAGGTCGAACTTCAGAAACTTAAAATTTCCAAATCTCAATCTCATTCCTACGAGGTCCATCTACAAACCGTAGATCTTTCTAAGAACCATAGATTGGTCACGTGGGATGATAACACTCAAGTGTCCTTGTTTAAACCAATTAAAATGGACAGTGGTCGGTGGCAATTAAAACCCAACAAAGATTCGGGGTCGAATCCCACATGAAATGGTATATCGTAGAGAATTCATATCAAGAAATTTAGATTGTAAAATTGCTCACTTGTAATAGTAAAAACAAGTGGGTGGATGATTCCACTAATTTAATAAAAAGCTTTGGTTATCAATTATTACAATTAAACTAAAAATATAAAGTATTCAAGAATTAAAAAGCAATCTAGGTGTGTGGGGATTGGAAATCGAAGACACACAGGGGTAATTGTGCTGCTCTATGGTGATGAACGTTCATGAATAGGCTAGGTCATTTTCAATGACGCTAATAATCTTTCAATCTCAAAACATCTATGCGTAGAATCTTCTTTCAGTCTCATCTACATGCAAATCTAAATAACCCAATACCTTTCTCTATTCACTCTTTTGATGCAGAAATAGGGCAAATAGATCTGACCTATAACCTATATTTTTAAGCAAGTTATAGGCATCAAACCTAAATTTCTAGTATTGGACTAATTACCCACTATGATCAATCTTTTTCGAGCATTGACTGGAGATTAGAAATAAGAATTAAGTTTGCAACATTAACCCATAAATTAACCACATACTAATTAGCCCAAATTCATGAATGAACAACAGCAAAACGTAGCATAGCACAATACCACTACATTAAATCAACACCCAACCCCATAATTGCACCCCTAGTGCTTGGGGTTTTAGATACCCATTATAAAAAGTAATGAAAATATACCTTCCATGAAAGCAGCCATGAGTAACATGGAATTAAGCAATTAAAAGTAAACCTACTTTGGATTCAACTTCAATATATCAAATTGAAGAGCAAAGTTGAAAAACCCCAAAAGCTAGAAAGTGTTCTTCACAAAGGTTAAGTGTTTTTTCTCTCATTTTGGTTATTTATAGTTTCCCAAATTTTTTCCTTAAAACTCAATGTTCGTCTCCTTTGGCAATGTTAATTGGGCTCGCCAAGTACTTTTGGTGAATCGCCTCTGATGCTTCAACTCGCCTTTTCATTCTCTAGTCTTCATGTGTTTGAACCTTAGTCGGTGAACTCAGTTGAGCTAGCATTTCACTTTCAGTGCATCACCAAGTACAACCTTAGTTCACCTTTCAAGCATTCAATTTTTCTCTGGGCACTGTCACTTTCGGTGATGATCAGTAAGTTCACCCTTCTCATTTAACGTATCACCTTATCTGTTGGATTTTGCTGACTTATTTAGATAAACACAAGTGCTAAGAACTATCCTTTTTTGTGAGGTTAGAATCACTAGGAGATCCACCTTTCTTTGTTTGGCGATCAACAATGTGTAGCTTGTACTTCTTTTTACATTTTTGACCATTCTTTCAAACAACAATCCTTGCCATGTCCATTTGCCTCCCTAGCTGCAAACTATCAACATTTCATCGGAATAGGACAAAATTAGGCATTGAGGACACTACTTATTGAGCTAAATAGACCTCAAATGAGTGCAAATCTACCACTTATCAACACCCCCAACTTAAACTTTTTCTTGTCCTTAAGTAAATCAAGAACACAATTAGCTCAATAAGGGTGTCTAAAATAGTACTAAATGAGAGATAACATGCAAGTTTCATTACAAAACTACTATCAACAACATGCTACACTCAATCATGATCAAAATGCTTCAAATGATGACTATCCGGTTTCAAAATAAGCTCAAGCTAACTTTAGCTTCTTTTCTAATGCAAGAACATGTTTCAACAAATGCATTCAAGTGCCCTCATATCAAGAACGATTATATGCCCTCACAAAGTAAATCAACAAAGGAATAAGGAATCAATGCAACTCTCACTTTGTCAAAAGAGAAATACATGAAAGTTTTGTCCCATAGGTTTGCCCATATTTCCAAATCATCATACAACCTATGCAATATCTCAAGGTCTTTTAGGTTTGTAATGGGACTGAGATTTAAGGTATGGTCAATTTGGCTTGGTGACTTTACCTTTTCAAAGAATTGTTGCAAACATCTTCACCTCTTCTCAAGTTATTTTTCATTCTTTTCCATTTGAGAACTCAAACTATGGTCTATTACTCAATTTATTTGGAATTCTCTTTATTTCAGTACTTCCCTTTTTCATTTTCATTTTCCTAAAGCATTTTCATCCCAATGACTTCTTTTTTTTTATAAGGAGGAGTTCCTTCTTTTTGTAGCAAACTTCAAAGTTGAGTCTCATTTCATCTTTCTTTGCCATTCACTTGGCTTTCGTTCCTTCTTCCCTTCCACACCCCCAACTTAGGCTTTTGGCCTAAGTTGGCTATTAAAACATAATAATGCTTCAAAAGGGATTTTAGGTAAGAAGGTAGGGACTATTTTGTTCAAGAGGCTTTCTTTTGGTTTTGCAAACGAATGGGTTAGGCTCAAATGGTACAAAAGTTGATGCACACCCTTACAAGGTAGTCACAAAAGATTATGGACGTTTGGGTTCCCTATTTGAATTGTTGTCCAAGATCACACTTCACATTCACCAAGATTTAAACTATTGAACTAACAAGTCAAATTTTAGGACTCCATACACATATTTTAAAGTAAGACCTCACCACACATGGCACTTTGATATAAACTCATTTAGCACATTCCGAAAAGATCAAAAGCGTACGTGCGATGTTCATTGCAAGGTTCAAATAAAAACACAGCTAGTCAACAAAAGATTCAAAGATATCACTCAAAAGTGCAACCACAATGATTTCATTCTTAAAACACGAACATTCTACATCATGTTCATCATGAGTACTATTCAAGACATCGATATTGAACATAATCGATTCTCAAATCAATATCAATGAAAATTTCAAGCATTTTTTCAAAACTCATGGAGGGTTGAAAAATCAAGAGAGAAGGAAATAAATACAAATGATGCACTCAACCAAAGGAAACACTATAATATAAACAAATGTAATGTAATACAATCATCCAAAATTAAAAGTAACAAAATACAAGAAAAAGGAAAAAATTGGCTAAAAGGCCCTCACCAAACCAAAAATAAAGTACGGGAGGCTAGGATAGAAGGATGCCCTTGATAGGCTAAGCCCGTGGAGCACGCTCATCGGGAGTCTCCTGAAGGGAAGCATCATCCGAGGCATCAATGCTAGGCAGGATCATTGGAGGAGGCAGTGAAGACTCAATTGGGGCATTAGTGCCCGTCTCAATACTTAGAGGGATTGTGGAGTGTGAAGAGACTCCACTAGGACCAACTGCTAAAGTCTCTTGGAGGGATCTCTCCAAGGCTTCCTGAAAAATGACCTCCTCGGTCTCCTGTATCTCCGTCAGAATCTGTGCAATCCCATGTTCATCCTCCTCAAATCTCAGCTCCTCATTATCACTATCATTGGCTTAATCATGGTCCTCCTCAGCATCCACATTAGCAGGAACAACACCCACAGCTCTCTCAGGCTGCATACTAGAAGTCGGCTCATAGCTAGGCATCGATGGTGGCAAAGAGACTAGTGTGTCTAGTAGGAGTACATCACCCCAAAGCATGTAGATGTTGGTGGACTAAAACTGAGTCACCACTGCTAGCAAAGATGCAAGCTCACCCCTCATAGTGTCTAGTGCACCAGTACTATCCTTTGACTCTAATCCAGCGGTGAGCTTTTCCAACCTCACACCATGGCCCTTGATCAACCCCTCACATCTAGCCACCCTGTCCCTCTAGGGAGCTAAAGCCTTCACAATAGGCCCATCAACGGTTCTCGGCATGTCCGTCTCAACCTGTTCGGATCTAACATCTGCCGTCCAGGCAAGGCAACCTATTTGATACATCATCACCTAGGTCAAGGGAGGATGGGTAATAGGAGAAGGCATAGCATCAACAACATCAATAGGAGTACAAGATGGAGCAAGAGTAGCAGGAACTGAAGGCACAATAGAGGATGAAGATATACCGGCTTGCTCTACAAAGGGGACATCGTCCCGCAAATACTCAGCCTCAATCCTTTAAATGTCATTGCAAGAGGCCACTGTGATCCTCACATCTGTCTTCCTCGGAAAGGGAACCCCTGCTCACTCGCATAGCTAAGTGATGAGCACTGGGAATGGGAGGGAGTCTGCTCTTACCTAGCTCCCATAAGCATTTCCTCAACAATGATCGACCTGACATTGAATTTAATCTGGTCATTTATGCATCCTAGTAATACTACTTTGGATAGCCTTGTAATGGACTTATTTTGAGACAGCATCAGATTGCTACTGATGAATCCAAACCAATAGCAGCCCTCTATATTCATATCCTTCTTTTCAATTTGATTTCCTTTTGCCATCCACGGAGGAGAAGCATCTGCAATAAGAGGTGCCAATTATTCCTTGTGAGTATCCAATTTGTACTTCAAGCAAAGTTGGAACCTGTCAGATGAGTTATTTCCTGTACCAAGAACTCCATTGATCACGCTATCATCACATGACACTTTCTTGCCATGTAGCTCTACTTTGTCAGGGGGCCTCCAAGCAGTGCCATTTTTTTTTCTTTTGTAGGGCCTTAGCATAGGTGTCGTAGAACTCCATAACCCACTTCGGCAAATATTATTGTTTGGCTTTAGTGAATTACTCAAACAGGTGGACTTCAATAGTTTTCCATATGGCCGGGTAGTCACTCATGACTCCATCAGTTGATAGCCTATGTTCCTCAAGAATGGTTCGTTCTCCTTCTGCCTTGAGCCTATTTAAGGCCCTTAGAGCTATTATTGGGAGAACACGGGATGCTGGAATTCGATCTTGTGTAGGTGACACAAACTTGGAGCGAATGTTCACCAACTTTGTGGCAATATGCTTTCTAACTTTCTTATGCCCGTTGGTAGGGGTCAGAGGATTGGCTTGTTGGGCAAGAGGAGCCTCAGATGGCTCATTAATAGAAATGCCCATGATACCACTTTTTTGCCTCTTGTTCATTCCACAATCTTCAAGGCACACATTCAAACATAGGTTTTGTGAAGGTTAGCAGAAATCAAACGCATTTCAAAGCAAAGTTCAATACTTATCTTGAGGCTCGGCTAATGAGAAGGCAAATTTCGTAATATGATCGGTGACCTCCGGTGAGCTGGCCTAATTAGACAATGTCAAAAATCTCTAGAATCAGGCATAAAACGCGGAGTCAATTCCCACTCGGCAATACACCAAGTGGGTTTCGGCGGTCTAAGACAAGTCTACTAAAACTAACAGTGCAAATTGAAAAGAAACATGCATCAAAGGTGATGTCCTCTCTTACGCAATGATTCGCCAAGTGAGTTTTGGCGGACTAAGACAAGCCCACTGAAAGGAACAGTACCCAAGGTCACATATATGCCAAAGAAGGCAAGCTACGTCTTATTCAGAGATTCACCTTACCTCCTTGGCAAGCTAAGACAAGCCCGCCGAACCGGAAGTGTTCAGCCTAGTGCCTAATATTTACAACTAAACCAACATATGCAACAAATACTAGTTCCCCAACATCATTACAACCCACATATATGCTTATCTACCCATGGATACTAAGACTTCCCCCAATTATTGCTAAGTATTGCTCAAATTGACGATTTTCCCTTAGGAAAGTAGTCACCCTGTCTATCATTGGGAATAATCATGCAATTTGGTCAACACTTGGTTAATCAGACTTCACCCACATTAAATTAAGCTTAGACCCAACATAGAAATCATTTTCATTTCAACTTTCAATCCACACAATACACATTAGCATTCTACAGGCACACATAGGCAAATAATTCATAGGCACAATTCAATACGCACAAAAGAAAGCTACCCAACGAATTTCAACAATCCATATCAACTTATGGCAGCAAGCCAATACCCATATTGAAATTTAGAGCATGAATTTCTCAATAGAAATCGAAAACAAACCTTACACTACAACATTTTTGCCTTTTAGTCACCCAAGTAAAGTGTGGCCTAAGCTAGCAAAAAGTGTGTCTTTTGATAAAAGGCCATGCCTTTTGACTTTAGGCAATTCTTTTTTATGGGTGGCCTAAAAAGGTATAACCTTTGACCTTAGGCCACATTTTCAGGTGTTTCCGTAACAGCCACACTTAAAAAGCGTGGCCAATGAGATACAAAGGCCACAATTTGTAGCTTCTCTTAAGCAACACTTATATTTGATAAAACCACACTTTCAAGTGTGGCCTTTGCTTTGTTATTGGCGACACTTTAAAAGAGTATCCTTTTATGCCTCTTCTAAAACAACACTTACAAAGTGTAGTGTTTTCTTATGTACATGCCACAATTTATAATCAATAAGCTGCAAAATGACGTCCATATAGTCACAATTTTGATGTGTGACAACATTGTCTAGAAATTTTAAACCTACAATTTCTAATTGGAAAATATTAATTTTGGTTTCCATATATTCACTAAGCACATATTTACATGTATAGATGATCTCAAGCATAAAATTAGCTAATAAATAATTCAAATGTGTATATTTGGAATGTACTTCAAAAGAAATGTCTGATACGTCACATACTTAGAAAGCAATATTTTAAAGATCGGTACTAGCTATAAATTCCACAAAACCAAATGTATTCAAACAAGTATCACAATAGTTCAAAATTTCTTTAATGTTTACTTCAATAGATTGAGTTGACTTGTGCCCACCATTCAAATTTGATCTCTCACCCTACACATTCAACATGAAATTAAAAGTTAGAAAAAAAATCATGCTCAACACTAGTCATGGTTAATCATCCTATGAGAGTTTTGGAAGAGGAGGAACAACTTGAACCATGATCAAAGAACCAATTTTGATAGACTAGTACATGTAAATACGAACATATATAGGTCTTTTGTACAACCCTAGTACATTATCTGGGCTTTCTGACCATTACTAGTAAAGCAACAACAAAACATTATAAATGAACATTCTATAATGTAAAAATTGAACATCACATAGCCACTACCCAAAAAGAGTTGCAGATTACCCAACTAATATTATATTGAGCATCATGGTGGTCAGTACAAACTACAGGAGAACAATCCTCTAAATTCAATCAAAAGCTTTAACATAGATAATACCGATTGAGCAAGGTCAATAAATAGAGGAAAGAACTTAAAGGTAGCTCTAACTGTAATCCATTTTGTTTTTTCCTAGCCAGATATCACCATGTTTGATGTTCTTACTTCACAATCGTTAATCAGCTACACATAAGTTATTTTGATAAATCTAATGACTAAGATATAGAGAAACTATTGTATCCCTAGATTACCTAAGCAACTTCAAAGACTTAAACTTAAATAAGGAATAGAATGTAGGGGAAACAGAGAACTAAATAAGGAATAGAATGTAGGGAAAATAGAGAACAATTGACACAAAATTCATGCAGATTGAAGGAGCACAAGCCTATTTCACAGAACATGTAGGCTTGTGTGCTTTGATGTACAACTAGAACATACACAAATCACTTTCTTTCAAGAATTTGTACGGTATTTCTCACTTTTCAGTCAGATTAAATGACATAAGTGTTCTCTTGTAGAGTGCATTTTTTTTTTTACAAAGATAACATCTCTTGTAGAGAGCCCTATCTAGTTTCAGTGATACTTTTATAGAATTTGGAAACATATGCATAAAATGTCTTCTAATTCCTTAGAAATAAAAGCTCATAGTATGAATAAGTAATAACACATTCATATCTCTTTGGTGATATAATTCAAATGAAATAGTTGAGAAATAAAATAGAAACTATCAACTAGTATTGGAATTTACTTTAGATACAAAACAATTATCAGCAACATAACATTTCAAGGTACGAATATGTCATAAGTTTCATAACTAGTGCCTCTAATCACCATGTTGAAACTTATTGTGGCGTGATGATTGTTCAACCTCCCAAAGTTTGGGACGTCGAATAGCATGTCACCTGATTTCTCATGGGAATTTGTAATAAATGATTTTTAGTTACTTTATATGAACAAAATATAACGAACTAGGTAATGTCTTTATACTTTGAAGGCATTGGATGAGCATTCCAAAAATAATATTTCCTCTGGCAACAACTGAAGCAGGCTAACTGTATGATGTTCTCAGCTCCAAAGTCTATAGATTGATGTTCAGTAAGTGAAGATCGAAGAAAATCTGCATCGCTTAAATATGATGCCACAAGCCACACATCATCTATTGCTTCTTCACTCAAAACGTCTGAAAATGCAAAAAATTTAAAAATCAGTAATTGAATAAGACTACCACAAGGATCATTATCAACTGCATCAGTTAAGTTTCTATATAAGTAATTCTGCAGAAAGTGTGCTACACAATTTTTTATTTGAATTAATGCAGTTTTCATTGCTTTGCGGGTACTCTTGAAAACCACTTACAAGTTAGACAATAACATATTCTACATTTCTATGTGCAGAAAAGATAGCTATAAGTCTTAATTACCCCATTTCATGCACAATACATTAGGTAGTAAGTGCATGTTGAAGAAAAGAAACAATATTTCTCCTCTAGTCTAGAAAGCTGGAAAGAAGATAAAAAAACACACGCTCTCCCAACATAAAGTTTTCTAGTTAAATTCATGAAAAAGAAAAATAAAAAAAGAAAAAGACTAGAAGGCTGCTTCAACCTTGGCAATCACGTTGTATTGAACTATCCCTCTGTTACCATTTAACTTGAAATGGTCATATTGTTAAGGCGGGTCTTAGTTTGGCTTTCAGACTTCATTATTATTAAGAAGTCAATCCGAGAACTAAATTTAAAATTTGAATATGTTAATATATCATTATTAAATTCCAAGCACGCACAAAGAAAGTGTGAATAACCTAAGTCACGATGAAAAATCAACAGTTAAAAAAATTGCTTTACCTTATTGTTCAAGTATGAACTTGCATTGAGGGCATTTTGAGACTAAAAGCTTACATTGTAGCAAACTATATATGAGTATGCTACTAAGCACGTAGTCATAGAAGTAATTAATTTGTCATGAAATATTATTGTAGCTCTTTCAAATGGTTTGAGTTTTTAATTCTTAAAAATGTGTGTTATTTACAATCTTTTGAATGTGAAGTGCCTCATGCCCTCATCACACTAACATAACCCTATATGAAAATAGACAATTCCTAAGACATATACAAACTTTCAAATAAATATTTCAATCTTGACTAGCTCCTGATGTCCATGGTACCTTAAAATAAAAGTATCTTACCCACATATAGGCACATGCAGTCTAAAGGAAAACAAAATGAAGCACAAATATTTCAAAACTCAATCTACAACACCACTCTAGAACTCCTATCCAATTTTAATGAACATCAAATTTAAACTATAGGTAACAAAATGAAATTGAAATTCAGAAAATATGAAGATTATTTAGAGCTAAAACGGCATCTAGAATTTCAAAAACTCAAAATGAAAATATAGTCATATAAATAAAGAATTTTGAATACCACCAAAAGGCTAGACTGATGAAGACAAGATGACTGGAATGTATGAGCTGAGTGACTGAATCTATCTCCATACCACAATCTGTATGCTCTTCTGTAGAATCCCCAATTACTCAAAACGATGCCCAAATTCTTCGAATTGTTTCTCCATTTTCTCATACGAAGGCGAAGAAGGATTATGAAAATCACCATTAGTCATCGAAATAGAGAGAAATGTAGTACAATGAGATTTGCAAAAAGGACTCAATAAGGTTACCATACAGAATTTATGGGTGGAACTGAGAAGGAGAGGGAAGTAGGGTATAGGGCGTGAGAATAGAGATATGGGCAAAGAGAAAACTCATTATGATTTGGGGAAAAATCTTGTTTTTAGAGTTACATCCTTTGTATTGAGAGGTTTTTTAAAAATTTTTATGAGTTCTTTTTTTGGCCAGTTAGAAATGGGAGGGATTGTTAATAATGTTGGAGGGAATACAATATTTTACTGAAAATTTTAGGAAAACTATAAGGCTACATTTTTAAAGTATTGTTTTTAGAATTACTAAAGTAACACACTTTAAAAGTGTAGTCATATGTATAAATAGGCGTTGTCAATAAAATTATGATATGCCAATGCTTATAAGGTGTTGTTTACACGACTGAAGAGCACACTTTACTAGTGTTGCTAATGATTATGTGGCGAAAAGCTAAAATCTAAAGCTACACTTTAAAAACGTATCCAAAAATATTTTAGGCAACCTTTTACAACCGTCGTCTAGATTTCATGTTGCTTTAGACCTAAAATGTTGTAGTGTTAGTAGGAAGCCCAAGTCAAGAAAATCAAGGAAACTAGGTTGGGTTGATAGAAAATGCAAGCAAAAGCTCATGAAACTTCGGAATCACCCACAAAGGGCTCAGAAACACTCAAATGATTCATTGTAAAAGAAAGAAATGGAAAAGATTTAAAAATATCAAAAGGATTGCTTTTTTAATTTCAAACGACCCTTGGCCTTTTTATATGAAGACCATTCGGCAATATCGACTTACATCGCTGAACATGTTAGGCGAATCGCCAATTGGAGCTCAAAGCTCGCCTAACATGCCTGAACGACACCAAACTCATATGCTGATTCGACGGACCTGATGGAGTCCGTGTAGTGCAGTTTGGTAGATCACCTTGTGGAGCTCAGACCACCTAACTTTATAGTGCACTCTTCCACATGCTCAAGCTCCGAAGGCGGACAAGAATGAGTTCGCCCAACACCTTAGGCGTATCGCCGTTTAGGTCTTGGCATAGCCTAATGTTCCTCTTGTCAACCTTTCAATTTCTCCTCAACCTGCACTCACAACGCAATTCATTGAAAGAAATAAAAACAAAAGTAATGGCTTGGGTTGCATCCTAAGAAGCGCCTTATTTAACTTCGTTGCATGACATAATTCTCAATACCTTAACATTCATTTTTGGAATTTGGGATGGTGTCACTAGGAAAAGTTTACTTTTACCTTGGATTGAGATGAGTGGAGATCTGGCACAATTGGGTTTCCAGCTCCTTAATAGATATTGAATGAGAAGTAATTGTTTGGGATAGATCTGCCCACTATTGATTCCAATTGCATTTGCCGATTTAAGTTCACCTCCGATGACATGTTTTGACGCTAAATCAAGTTGGGTCATTATTTTTTCCATGTTTTCATCTTGTTCATGGTTTTTCTCATTCTGTTCTTTACTCATACCTACCTATAAAATAGGCACTTGATCTTCCCTAGTATGTCATGCTCGGTCAACTTTAGTCATATCATCTAGTAGCAATACAGCCACATTATATTACTGTCTCATTAATCCTCCTTGGACCAAAGGATCAGTCACACCTTTATTGACAGAATCAAGGCAATAATAAAAGTATTATAGAAGCAAATGGTCCAGAACACCATGTGTTGGACATTGCAAGATTATTTTCTTGAGCCTCAACTAAGTCTCATATATAGGTTCACCTCCAATGCACTTTAAATTTTGGATCTGGGTTAGAAGTTTAACCATCTTCGAGGGTGGAATAAATCTCTCCAAGAAAGCATCAGACAATTCATCCCACGAAGTGATAGAGTCATTTGGGAATTCTTCCAACCATCTTGAAGCTTCACTCGTTAAAGAGAACAGGAATAACCTCAACATTACAGATTCTTTAGAGATGTTTTTGAATACAAATGGTCCACATACCTCCATAAAATTCCAAAGGTGTTCATGGGGATCCTCATGAGCTAGTACACCAAAGATTCCTCTTATTTGAAGCAATTGTAGCATTGTTTTGATTACATGAAACACAACCCTCCCGATTGTGGGAGTTATCCGGATGGCTCCCGTGGTTTAAATAATATTCACATGCATATCATTCAAATAACCCATATTGTCATTTCGACCGTAGTGACTATCGTTGTCACTACCATGAAAACTCATTGTGTAAGACCTGCAAATCAACCAACAACAACACAAAACAACAATCTGCTACAACTAAACAAAATTAAAGTCTAATTATTCTATTAGAATTCTCAACCACCGCTCCCCGACAGCGGTGCCATTTTTGATAACGCTCAAGTGTCCTCCTTAACACCAATTAAAAGGGACAACGATCATTGTCAATAAAAGTCCAACGAAGAGTTGGGGTTGAATCTCAAGGGGAACGGTATATCGTAGAGAATTCGTATCGAGAAATTTATTTTGTAAAATTACTCATTTGTAATAGTAAGAACAAGTGGGTTGGCGATTCCACCAATTTAATAAAAATTTTTTGTTATCAATTATCACAATTAAACTAAAAATTAAGAGAATTCAAGAATTAAAAACCAATCTAGTGGTGTGGGGATTGAAAATCGATATCACATAGGGGTAATTATAAAAATCTATAGTGATAAACATTCATGAATAGGCTAGGTCATTTTCAATGACGCTAACCATCTTTCCATCTCAAAGCATCTATGCGTAGAATCTCCTTTCGGTATAATCAACATGCCAATCTAAACAACCCAATACCTTACTCTATTCTCTCTTTCGATGCAGAAATAGGGCAAATAGATCCGACCCATAACCTCTATTTTCAAGCAAGTTACAGACATCAAACCTAAATTTCGAATATTCGAGTAATTATCCACTCCAATCAATCTCATTCGAGCATCGATCCGAGATGGGAAATAGGAATTAAGTTTGCAATCTTAACCCATAAATAAACCCTATGCAAATAAGCCCCAATTCATGTAGGAACAATAGAAAAATAGAGCATAGCCCAATACCCACGACATTAAATCAACACCCAACCCCATAATTACACCCCTAGACTTTGGGGTTTAGCTACCTATCATAAAAAGTAAAGAAAATAGACCTTTCACGAAAGCGGCCATGAGTAATATGGAATTAAGAAATTAGAAGTATATTCACTTTCAATTCAACTTTAATTTATCAAATTCAAGAGCAAAGTTGAAAAACCTCTAAAGCTAGAAAGTGTTCTTCACAAAGGTTAAGTGTTTTCTCTCTCCAAAATTCTAAACACTCAATTCTAGAGTAAAATCTGAAATCTGAACTCCCTACTTTCTCTCTCATTTGGGCTATATATAGTTTCCCAAAATTTGGCCCAAAAAATTAGTGTTCCTCTCCTTCCATAACGTTAGTCAAGCCCGTCGAGTTCGTTTGGCGAATCGCCTCTGATGCTTCAGCTCATCTTTTCATGCTCTAGGCTCCAGGTGTTTGAACCTCAGTCGGTGAACTCGGTTAAGTCAGGCTTTCACATTTGGCGCATCACCGAGTACCATATTAGTTCGCCTTTCAAGCATTCTAATTTTCTCCTTGCACTGTCATTTTCGATGACGATCAGCAAGTTCGCCCTTCTCATTCAGCATATCACCTTATCTGTTGGAGTTCGCCAACCTATTTCGATAAATACAAGTGCTATGCACTATCATTTTAGGCGAGGTTGGGATCACTAGGCGATCCGTGTTTCTTTGTTTGGCGATCAACAATCTGTAGTTTGCACTTTGTTTTGCATTTTTGGCCATTCTTCTAAACATTAATCCTTGCCATGTCCATTTGCCTTCCTAGCTGCAAATTATCAACATTTCATCAGAATAGGAAATAACTTAGGTATTGAGTATACTAATTATTTAAATAACTAGACCTCAAATGAGTGCAAATCTACCACTAATCATGGGACACAAATAATAGCCCAAAATGAGACCTTTCTTTTCCAATATAGATTTTCAATTTACGAGGTGTTACAGAACTGTCCATTAGTGTGAAAGAGCTGCACCATGTTCTGCTTTAACCAAAACTCACCCCCAGCTAGAGGCTTTTGAATACTTGAAGTAACATTAGTTTTGAGTGGGATGGCCACATCATGGATTGTTCAGCTTCCATATCTACTTGTGCTTCTGGTTCAATCTCAATTAGAGGGACAAGGTAAGTCAGAGCTGGTTTCCTTCTCTTGTAATGAAAAAATCATCTAGGCTTAGGTAATTGCTCTACAAGTTCCTTATCACCATCCATCATGATGTCCAAAATAACTGTAATGAAAGACCAACTAAGATCAAGTCGTTAACATAGGAACAATTAACTTATAGACTAGAAAAATCAAATATCTCCTAATTCTAAAGTCTGAGGCAGCGACACCAAAAACTTGTTGGGCCCAAAGACACACGGAAGTGTACGTGGTTGTGCAAGTAATAAAGTAACTCATTTTAAGAGCCGAATGTTGAACCCACAGACTTATGATCAGTTAATATTTAATTTCATGAATCACTAAAATTTAACACAAGTGTGTCAAGATAGTTTAATGATTATTTCTAAATTAAGAACATTGCAATAGAAAACAAAACTATCTAACAACAATTTAATTTTAAGTAGAGTTTGAACAATGAGTTTTGCAATTCCAGGACTACAGCTTGCTGAGAATTTATTAGGAGCATTATGCTTTCCAACCTCTAATCACCTATCATAGTTGACAGTCTAACTACATCATTGAGCGGGGATAGATTGAACCAACTGAGGAGCATTACACTTTCATCTTATTTCGTAACCAAGAAAGGTTTCTAGGTATATTCCTCTTCTAGATATAAATGAACCCTAATTTATGCTTTAGAGAAGATCATGCCCCTTTTGTTCCACGTTCTATCTTTCTATTCCTCTTCTGAGTTTAAGGTGGACAATAAGTATATCTTAATGGTTATTAAGCATTAATATAGTGGATTTTAGAACAAAAGAGCAATTTATAGTGATAACCAATTTTAAATCCATTGATTCGATACTACACATTCATTCGTAGCCACAATCCAAGAATAAAATGGATTAGCTACTCATAGTTTGATTCGTAATATTTGAATATTCAATAAGAGAAATCAACAACTTAAAAGAGTAGGAATGAACCCTACTCATAAGAGAAATCAATAGATTAAAAGAGTAGGAATGAAGCCTAAAATTGGAATAGTTGGTCATCCAAGCCGTGTTATCCAAAAACCAAAAAAAGAATATTTAAAATAATAAATCCCGTGTCTATTTATAGTTGGGAAACTCCGATAAAAAGTAGGCATGCAGGTCCGCAACACGTAGTCAATAAGGACCTGTCTATTTTCTAAACAACCTCCTCTCTGTGACATGGAAAGGATATCGAGTCTTCTATCCCGATAGCCATCTGGAGATGAATAATAAATCCCCTCTCTGCGACATGGAGAGGATACAGAGCAGGGTAATTCCTTCACATCATTCTTGAGCGCCTTTGCGACTCGTCTCTTGTGCATCTATTTCATGTCCACTTAAAATCTAGCCACTTTTGCATCTCTCTCTTATACCTTCTTAGCTACAATCACTAATAACATGGGTTACTCGAGATGCATAAACATGACTCAAAAACTATAAATGACATGAAGTTTTGCATTCAAACTTAGCTCACATAGGGGTTTAATTTGTCTTTTAGGCCTATAAATATACAATAAAATCATGACAGATCAACACCCTCAAGTCAAAACAGTTGCTATTCCTTAAGTGGCTAACAAAACAATCACATAACAATATTTATGCAAAGAGAAAACTAGGATTATATGGCAATCGCATGGCTTTCAAACAGTTCAGCTCACAAATGTAACACCCCTTCTTTCCTATTTCAAATCAAGTGCATATATACCATTTATCAAGTTAATACATGAGGATCTATGGATGAAATCACAATATGAATAGAAAAAGTTACATACATAGATGACAATTACGTCGACAATCGACAATTAGAAATCAACAGTTCTACTCTTGTGCCCTTACCACAAATAACTCCCATTCACACACAATATCTTATTTTTAGTTTTTGGAACTAGTAAAATATCACTCGCTCTCACAACAAAGTTCAAACAATGCATGCACAATACCATAGGCTTGCCCTTATCTTCTACGCCTTGATTTTTAAACAATTGTACTAGCATAACCATAGGACTTTACTCGGCTTGTAAGGTATGCTCGGGGACGGGTATGGTGGATTTTGAAATTCTGACTATGCTCTCATTGGCAATATGCTACTTTATTCTACTTTTTAAGTATAATTTATTCCTCCTTAATCCCCTTATTATACGACAGGTGTGTCAATTATTTCTAATACATCTTTCATTACTTCACTCGTCAATTTTTTAAACCATATATATCATCACACAGGATACACCAATTATTTCTTTTTTTGCACTAACCTATACTTTTCATACCCCAGTTTCTTCTCATTCACCTCTACAATGCCTATTCTCCACTTAACCAAATTTCTTGAGTTGAGGTGCACAAAGTCCAAGGAAGGACTAGGGAAAAAATAAAGGTTCAAGGAAAAATTAGGAAGGTGATGTCACGACCCAAGGTACCCCCTAGATGTGACATGGTGTACAAGACCCCGAAAGGCCTCATAAAAGCCACTTAGCACACATACATACAAGATCATAGAGATTGAGAGTTCAAAAGACAATATCATTTCAAAGATATTAAGAACATAGCGGAAGTCTACATCTCATGTCTCAAAGCCAATCTACCATAAGAATAAAAAATAAGGTTTGGGACGTAACCTAATACAATGTCAAAATGAAGAACATAAAAGTAAGAAACAACTAGGCTATGTCCTCGAATGGATGAGGAATCACCAAGTCTTCACAATTCTTCTACTAAGCTCTAGCCACGAGTGGATGGTGAATTGCCAAGCCCAACATTAACAAGTCAAAGTAGGCACGAGTATGCGTTAGGACAATCAAGTACCAAGTATGATGGCAATGCACAAAATCATTTAAAACATGCTAAAACGGGACATTTACATGACATGCAATGACCAAACTAAACATGAAAAAGTGTAGAAAACATAAAGTATAAACCAAGCTCAAAGCAAGCTAAACATCTTTACTTTACTTGAGAAGCATAACAACAACACTTTTAGTTCATTGTTTGTGGGAAGTAGCCTTAACCGACATATAAGACCATGTGAGCTATCAACATCGAATCCAGTGTATAACCCCACACCGATAGGGCCATCCTACTTGCCAAGGTAGGACCCTTTACTTAACATGTAGCTTACGTGGATCCACCAGCTAGTGTCTATCATAGACCATCATCCTATAGTGGCACATAGTTTATGGGGCATGGGTAATCGCCACTTGTCCAATCGGTGCTAAGCATAATTCGCACAGATTAGTCATAGTTCAATTATCATAAGTAGACATGGATAGTCGCCTCTTGTCTACAATAGGGAACATGGGTGATAGCCTCTTTTCCCTTCATTAGAATAGCTCGTTAATCATCAATTCAAGGTTAGTTGAGTAAACCTTTCAACAAGTTATGAATTATTACATGTGAGAAAACCGTTCACATTCATGGGTTGAGTAATTTATGAGAATTTCTCTTCACAACTCAACAAAAACATTAACATATCATAAACTTTGATGCTTCAATCTCAAAGCATCCTTAATTCATCATTAACTTCATAAGAGACATGCATGATTTCATAAACTTCATCTTTACATAGTTCATCATGCTCATAACTTACAAATCATAGGGTTCACATAGATTCATGAGAATTCCTCTTAAATCATGCAATTCAATGCAGACTCATGCTAAAAAACCATAAGCAAGACTAATTGACCATAATTGAAGTAACCCACATAATAGAGAAAAATCATAGTTTTGATTTAACATGCTTACTTCCATAAAATCATCCTTTGTTCATTCATAACCTCATCATGAAAACCTTATCTTAGAAATCATAATTTCATGCATAGATTCATAGAGATTTCATAACATTCATCACTTTATAATTCAACCCACCAACAAAGCATAAGTTTTGAAATTGGGGGTAATAGCATGGGTTCATAGGGATTCATCTAAATTCATGAAATTCAACTCAATTTATACTTCAAAGTTCATAAAACAATCAATTAAAGCAACATTACAAAGAACCCTTAGCAAGGAAGAAAACCCTAAATTTAATTGGGAATTTCGAACTTTAAAATTGGAGATTTTAGGGATTCCATGGAGGAAAGGGCTCCATGGATGAACACTATCATACATTAGGATTTCAATTCCTTAAGAAATTGATGAAGAAAACTTGATTTCTTGACCCAGGCTTGCCCTCTTCTTCTTCTTCTTCTAACTTCTAGAGAGAGAAATATTTCAGAGGAGAGTTTGGGGAATTTTGCAAAGTGGTTGGAAATGGTAGATTTTAGGATTGAATAGACTTATATAGTGTTAGAGAATGAGGGAAAATGACTTAAGTTAGTAAATAGGTCATTTGGTGAAAAGACCAAAAGACCTCATTAAAATAACTGTCGGGCCCCTACCTACGATTTGACCTACGGTCCGTAGGTCAGACCTACGCCCCGTACTGTTCTTCCGTAGGTAGATTTAGAGTTATTTAATTTGTAGCCTGCAACTACGGGTCCAATGTACGGCTCGTGGGTCAATCAACGGACCATACACAACAACTGTAGGTCTGAACTTATGGCTTAAGAATTTGACTAAGTCTTGAGGAGACCTACGAAACCCATTTACGGCTCGTACATTGGTCAACGGGCCGTCCTGGTAGACCATCATTGGGCTTCTGAAACTTGACATCTTACATAATTTCAGTGAGCCAACTACGGTACCTACCTACGGTTCGTTGGTCTATCCACGGTTTGTAGGTGGCCTCCGTCACTGGCACTAGAACCCAGAAAAATAAAACAAATTCCATCCTTTGAATTTGGGGTATAGCATTATCTCCCCCTTAGGAACATTCATCCTCATATTAGAATCAAGACATCATAAGAAGAGTAAGACAAGCTTCAACAACCCAACCTAGAATGCAATCACATGAATGCACATATCCGAGGAGGAAGCATCAACTCAAAGCTAAAGCATGTTCAACACATCATTCCATGAAGACTTTATGTAACTCATACTCAATGCACATAATCATAGATAAATCAATCAAGCTAGCTATTTTTCACAACATTACACTCTTCATGAACATGCATAATCAAAGAAATCATGGAAATAACTAAGACACATGAGACCAAAAGAATGAACCAAGAGGGAATAGGTTACTCAAGCTAGAGTAGGATCGGAAGGAAAGAGCTGAGGATATCGGGACATCATATCGGTCTCGGCCTCCCAAGTAGCACCCTCTACTAATTGATTCCTCCAAAGAACCTTCATGGAAGCAACTTCTTTATTTCTTAACTTCCGAACTTTCCGGTCTAAAATCTCAACCGGAACTTCTTCATAGGAAAGACTATCCTTTATGCATAGATTCTCTAATGGCACTATAGATGTCGGATCACCAACACATTTCTTTAGTAATGAGACATGGAAAACCGGATGCACCTAACCCAAATCATTGGGCAAGTCAAGTTCATAAGCAACCTTTCCAACACGTCTCAAAATTTGATACTGGTCCACATAACGGGGACTAAGCTTCCCTTTCTTCTCGAATCTCATTCCACCTTTCATGGGTGAAATTTTCAAGTAAACCCACCCAATCATCAACATCAATTTCTAAATTTCTCCTTCTAACATCGGCATAGGACTTTTGTCGACTTTAAGCTGTTTTCAACCTTTCTCTAATAAGCCGAACTTTCTCCATAGCCTCATGTACCAACTCGGGACCTATCCAAGTGACTTCACAAACTTAAAACCAACCTTAGGATATCTACACCTCCTACCATAAAGAGCCTCAAACGGAGCCATGCCAATACTAGAATGGTAGCTATTATTATAAGCAAATTCAATCAAAGGCAAATGATCATCCCAGTTACCCTTGAAATCAATTACAAAAGCCCTCAACATAACTTCTAAGGTTTGGATAGTACATTCCGCTTGCCCATCGGTTTAAGGATGAAAGGCCGTACTAAGCTTAACACGAGTACCAAGGCTATTTTTGAAAGACTTCAAAAATTGAGAGGTAAATTGTGCACCACGATTGAAGAAAATGGATAAAGGAACTCCATGCAACCTAACCATTTCCCTCAAATACAACTTAGCATAATCCTCTGCCGAATAAGAAACTTTGATAAGAATGAAATGGGTTGATTTCGTCATTCTATCTACAACAACCCAAATCGAATAATATTGTCATCGGGTGCGTGGTAAACCAACAATAAATTCCATATTCACATCTTTCCACTTCCAAGTAGGAATACTTATGTATTGGGTCAAACCTCCCGGCTTTTGATGCTCAACTTTCACTTGTTGGCAATTAGGACACTTAGCCACAAATTCTGCAATATCCCTCTTCATCCTATTCCACCAATAGATCTCCCACAAATCACGGTACATCTTGGTAGCTCCCGGGTGAATGGAGTATCGAGAACTATGGGCTTCCGATAAAATTTGTCCTCTTAAGTCATCTACATCGGGGAAACACGAACGACCTTGATATCAAAGTACACCATCTCCCCCTTGGGAGAAAGCCTCAATGGAATTTTTGAGCACCGCTTCCTTTATCTCAACCAAATTAGGATCAAGATCTTGTTTAGCCTTTACATCATGCACAAAAGATGATTCGAAACTAGTGTGAACCATAAAACCACCTTTAGTGGAATCAACCAACCAAACACCCAATCGGGCCAATCTATGTACATCAAGAACCAACTCTTTCTTACCATCCTCAACATGAGCAACACTACCCATAGACAACTAACTAAGAGCATCTGCCACCACATTAGCTTTACCGGGTGATAGAGGACACTCATGTCATAGTCCTTTAACAACTCGAGCTAGCTCCTTTGGCAAAGATTCATATCTTTTTTCTTAAACACGTATTGCAAGCTCTTATGGTCAGTAAAGACATCAACATGCACCCCATACAAATAATGCCGCCATATCTTTAAAGCAAACACAACCGCCGCTAATTCTAAATCATAAGTAGGATAGTTCTTTTCATGCACCTTGAGTTGTCTTGAATCATAAGCAATGACTTTTCCATTTTGCATAAGAACACATCCTAGCCCAATTCTTGGGGCATCACAATAAACCACAAAACCAGCTGACCCTTCAGCTAAGGTCCACATCGAAGCAAAAGTAAGTCTATCTTTCAACTCTTTCAACTCTTCTCACACGCTTCGGACCAAGTGAACTTAACCTTCTTTTGAGTCAAAGCCGTTAATGGAGAAGCAATCAAAGAAAACCCTTCAAAAAACATCCTATATTAGCCGGCTAAACCCAAGAAACTACGAATATCCGAAGGTGATAGAGGTCTAGGCCAATTCTTAACCGCATTCGTTTTCTTAGGATCTACCACAATACCTTTACCACAGACAATGTGACCCAGGAAAGGCAAGGACCTTAGCAAAAACTCACATTTACTAATCTTCGCAAAGAGTTGTTGGTCCTTGAGGACTTGCAATACAATCCTCAAATGATCGGCATGCTCATCCTCACTTCTTGAGTAAATCAAGTTATCATCTATAAACACAATCACAAACATGTCAATATATTGCCTAAACACCCTATTCATTAAATCCATAAACGCGGCCGGAGCATTTGTCAATCCAAATGACATCACTAGGAATTCATAATGGCCATATCTAGTATGGAAAGCCATTTACGGAATATCATCCTCTTTCACCCTTAATTGGTGATAGCCCGAACGAAGGTCGATCTTAGAGAAGCAACTAGACCTTTGAAGTTGATCAAACAAGTCATATATCCTTTTAAGAGGATACTTATTCTTAATGGTAACCTTGTTCAATTGACGGTAGTCAATACACATACAAAGTGAACCATCTTTCTTCCTTACGAACAAGACTGGAGCACACCATGGAGAAACACTTGGTCTGATGAAACCCTTATCCAACAAATCCTTCAATTGCTCCTTTAGTTCCTTAAGTTCCTTCGGAGCCATTCTATATGGAGGAATAGAGATAGGTTGCATATCGGGGAGAAGGTCAATACCGAAGTTTATTTCCCTTTCGGGAGGAATACCGGGTAAATCATCGGGAAACACTTCTGGAAACCCATTAATAACGGGGACCGACTCAAGAATAGGGGTTTCGGAATCAACATCCCTCACCCTAACAAGATTGTATATGCAACCCTTAGAAATCATCTTTCTAGCTTTTAGACAAGAAACAAATTGACCTCTAATCATAGAATTTCCCCCCTTCCACTCTACGATAGACTCATTCGGGAATTGAAACTTGACCATTTGGGTTCTACAATCAATAGAAGCATAAAAAGAATGCAACCAATCCATCCCAAGAATAACATCAAAATCCAACATATCAAGCTCTACAAGATCAACATGAGTGACTCTATGGGATAAGGAGATGGGACATTTTCTATAGACTCTCTTAGCCACAATAGATTCACCCATTGAAGTAGAGACATGAAAAGGATCTAACAACACATCCGTAACAACATCAAACCTCATAGCCATATATGGCGTCACAAAAGACAAAGTAGCACCGGGATCAAGCAAGGCATAAACATCAAAGTGAAAAACTTTCAACATATCGGTAACCACATCGGGAGAACCCTCTTGCTCATGACGAGCTTGAAGTGCATAAAATCGGTTTCACTTTTGATTTCCACTAGAAATCGATAAATTTTGAGATTGAGTGCGTCGACGGTTGACCCCTTTATTCTTAGCCACTAAGGGACATTCCCTTATCTTGGGATCCATCTTGCCACAACCAAAGCATGCATTAGAATCGGCTAGACATTTACCCTCATGCTTTTTCCCACACTTAGTACAAGTAGTTGATGAGAAACCACCACCATTCCCTCCTTGAGGCTTAGGGTTGGGCACCCTATCCTTGTGGACTTAGGAGGAGCTTTGGAGGAACCTTGACCAGAGAACTTTTGTCAAAATCTAGAATGACCATGTCCATCAAACCTTGATTGTGAAAGGTTACCATCACCGTTCCTAGCCCTTTTTGCCTCTCTAGACCTTTCCTTCAGTGTCTCCTCTTCTATTTGTTGAGCATACACCATGAGACGAGAAATATCCATGTTATTGACAAGCATGGCTGTACGGCATTCTTTGACCACCATTTCGGACACTCCCAAAACAAACTTACTCATTCTTGCCCTAGGATTGGCAACCATAGAAGGAGCATATTGAGGCAATTGTGTGAACTTCAAGGCATACTCTTTCTCACTCATGTTTTTTTGATGAAGGTTGATAAACTCAAGCACCCTTGCCTCCCTCATCTCAGGGGAAAGAACCTATCAAGAAAAGCAACCATGAATTTCTCCCAATCAAGAGGGCCCTCATTAGCCGCCCTCTCACTCTTCCATTGGGTAAACCAAAATTGAACAACACCCTTGAGTTGATAAGCGGCAAACTCTACCTTTTCCTCCAGCGTCACACCAATGATCATTAGCACCTTGTACACCTCATCGATGAACTCTTGAGGATCTTCCTCAACCTTAGAGCCATGAAATTCCGAAGGGTTCATTCTAGTGAAGTCCCTCACCCTTGATGCCGCTGTACCCATATTTGGGTTCACGGGAGCCATAACCCCTCTATTGGCTTGAGCCGTCACGACTTGAGCCAGCGCTTGAAAAGCAGCCCTAAACTCCGCATTAGTCACTTGTTCGGCCAAAGGGTCGGCCGAAACATGAGGAGCTTAAGGAGGGGCTTGTTGATCCGCATTCTCTCCCGCATTTCTTCTATCATAAGCTCTTCGGGTCACCATATCCTTAAACGCATAGGATAGGGATTAGGAGAGAGACATATAGAGTAAAACTCTATGGCACGACTTAGGAGTAATGAAAGAAGTGAAGTTTCTTAAACATCTTATAGCCTCTCATTCATAAATGTGGCACGCTTCATACTCATGAACAAGACTCTACTTGGAATGGCATATGAAACATCCTAGGATCTTTCTAAAACCTTGCGCTCTGAATGCCAAGTTTTTCAATACCCAATGTATGCCCTAGATGTGACATGGCGTACAAGTCCCCGAAAAGCCTCATACAAGCCACTTAGCATACATACATACAAGATCATAGATATTAAGAGTTCAAAAGACAATATCATATCAAAGATTTTAAGAACATAGCGGAAGTCTACATCTCATGTCTCAAAGCCAATCTACTATACGAATGAAAAATAAGGTTTGGGACATAACCCAATACAATATCAAAATGAAGAACATAAAAGTAAGAAACAACTAGGCTATGTCCTCGAATGGATGAGGACTCACCAAGTCTTCATAATTCTTCTACTAAGATCTAGCCACGAGTAGGTGGTGAATCGCCAAGCCCTACATTAACAAGTCAATGTAGGCATGAGTATGCGTTAGTACAATCAAGTACCAAGTATGATAGCATTGCACAAAATTATTTAAAACATGCTAAAACAGGGCATTTACATGACATGCAATTACCAAACTAAACATGAAAAAGTAGAGAAAACATAAAGCATAAACCAAGGTCAAACCAAGCTAAACATCTTTACTTTACTTGAGAAACATCATAACAACACTTTTAGTTCATTTTTTGTGGGAAATAGCCTTAACCGACATAAAAGACCATGTGAGCTATCAACATGGAATCCGGTGTATAAACCCATACCGATAGGGCCATCCTACTTGCCAAGGTAGGACCCTTTACTTAACATGTAGCTTACGTGGATCCACTAGCTAGTGTCTATCATAGACTATCATCATATGGTGGCACATAGTTTATGGGGCTTGGGTAATCGCAACTTGCCCACTCGGTGCTAAGCATAATTCCTATGGATTAGTCATAGTTAAATTATAATAAGTAGACATGGGTAGTCACCTCTTGTCTACAATAGGGAACATGGGTGATCACCTCTTGTTCCTTCATTATAATAGCTCCTTAATCATCAATTCAAGGTTAGTTGAGTAAGCCTTTCAACAAGTTATGAATTATTACATGTGAGAAAACCTTTCACATTCATGGGTTTAGTAATACATGAGAATTTCCTTTCACAACTCAACAACAACCTTAACATTTCATAAACTTTGATGCTTCAATCTCAAAGAACCCTTAATTCATCATTAACTTCATAAGAGACAAGCATGATTTCATAAACTTCATCTTTACATAGTTCATCATGCTCATAACTTACAAATCATAGGGTTCACATAGATTCATGAGAATACCTCTTAAATCTTGCAATTCAATGCATACTCACGCTTAGAAAATCATAAGCAAGTCAAATTGACCATAATTGAAGGAACCCACATAATAGAGAAAAATCATAGTTTTGATTTAACGTGCTTACTTCCATAAAATCATCCTTAGTTCATTCATAACCTCATCATGTAAACCTTAACTTAGGAGTCATAATTTCATGCATAGATTCATAGAGATTTCATAACATTCATCACTTTATAATTCAACCCACCAACAAAGCATAAGTTTCGAAATTGGGGGAAGTAGCATGGGTTCATAGGGATTCATCTAATTTCATGAAATTCAACTCAATTCATATTTCAAAGTTCATAAAATAATCAATTGAAGCAACATTACAAAGAACCCATAACTTGGAAGAAAATCTTAAACTCAATTGGGAATTTCTAACTTGAAAATTTGAGATTTTAGGGATTCCATGGAGGAAAGGGCTCCATGGATGAACACTATCATACCTTAGGGTCTCAGATCCTTAAGCAATTTGATGAAGAAAGCTTGATTTCTTGAACTCTAACTTGCCCTCTTCTTCTTCTTTTTCTTCTATCTTCTAGAGAGAGAAATATTTGAGAGAGGAGGGCTTGGGGAATTTTGCAAAGTGGTTGGAAAGGGTAGATTTTAGGATTGAATTGACTTATATAGTGTTAGAGAATGAGGAAAACCGACTTAAGTTAGTAAATAAGTCATTGGGTGAAAAGACCAAGCGACCCCTTTAAAATAACTGTCAGGCCCCTACCTACGGTCCGTAGGTCAGACCTACGACTGGTCTTGTCCTTCCGTAGGTAGATTCAGAGACTGTCAATTTGGACCCTACAACTACGGGTCTAATGTATGGCTCGTTGGTCAATCGATGGACTGTACACAGCAACCATTGGTCTTAACTTATGGCTTAAGAATTTGAGCAAGTCTGGAGGAGACCTACGAGACCCATTTACGGCTTGTGCATAGGTCGACGACCGACCTAGCAGACTGTCATTGGGGTTCTGAAACTTGACATCTTATATAATTTCAGTGAGCCAACTACGGTGCCTACCTACGGTCCGTTGGTCTATCCACGGTTCGTAGGTGGCCTCCGTCACTAGCATTAGAACCTAGAAAAATCAAAAAATTTCCACCCTTTGAATCCGGGGTATAACAGGTGAATAGGTTAATACAATAAAAGGGGTTACTAAGGCTCAAAATCATATATCTATGGATATTAATTTTTATGTGGTAAGTTTTTTAGGATAAGTAGACTTAATTCAAACACGTCCTATCATCCTTTCCTATCCTATAACATAGACAAGACTAACCAAGAAAATTCTAGATTGACACACAAAGTAAGAAAATAGTAAATGCAACTCACCTACACAAAAGACAGAGTTTCACTATCAATTTATAGCTATCAGGTTCATGCCCTAGCTTAAGTCATGTTTATCACATCCATATACATGATGTAATGCAAAGATCTACCATAGTCAATCTATAAAATAACTAGCACAAAAGATAATATTTCGAGGGGTCTATTTCTTTTAAATGTAAACATTCCCTTAATTGCACCTAAGTATTACTATTCTTCATTCACAATGCAACACTTCCTAAACATGTTTCTTCAAAAGAAATTAAGATCCTCGGGTAAAGAACACATAAAATAATGCAAGGACATGAGTAGTCAAAGGGACCTTCTTGAGTTGCCTCCCAAGATGAGCCTAAGTGAACATCACGGTATGATGTGATCATCTTGGCTACTATTACTTTTCCAGGATACTCATCAAGAAAACACATGGGACTGCTCCCACCCCTGAAAAATGAAGTGTGCATTGTCCCCACTTCCCTAAAAGAATAACAGCACAGGAGTTTAAGGCATACGTGTTGTAATGACCCTCCAGGTAATTTCTTTTATTATTACTTCTTCTTATCATTTAGAGCATTCTTGTAGCGACCCCAAGTCATTTATGACTTGCTGGCACTGACTGTTCGGTCGTCTGGTCGTTCATTTGGGTTTTATACCTGTTTTCCTATTTTGGAGCTTTTGGATCTTGAAAAGTTGATTTCGGTCATAACCTTATGTAAGCGAGCACAGATGGGAATTCTAACGGTTCCATCAACTCCGGAGCGGCAAAATTAGGCTAGAAGCATGGTTGGCACGAGTCTCGAGGCTTTCGGAGTCACTTTGTGGCCATTTGGTGCTTTAGCCTTTGAAATTTGGCATAAGCTTGATTTTAATCAACATTCTTGGTAAACGCACTTGGATTAGAATTTCATTAGCGCGGTTAGTTCCGAAATATCAAGTTTGGTCTAGAATGACCCTTCGTGTGCTTCCTGGGGCTTTAGATCTAATTCCAAGGCCCTCGGTGGAATTTGGCTAAAATGGCGCTTTGGGTGTGGGACCCACTTTTTATCGAAACGACTTCATATGGAAATTTCTATTGCGCCATTGAGTCTTGAATGTTGAATTTAGTCGGGTAGCATATCTCGATTGCACGCACGGGGTCCCGAATGAATCCCGGGCACCCCGTCGGAAAATTCTGAGTTGGAGCAAATCAATTGAAGTGCTGATATCTGGTTCAGCCTTTTAGCAACCAGATATCACACTTTTATCGACCATAATTATAGTTTTTAGCGACCAGTTTTGGGTTTTATAGACCAGAAATTTAAGCTTTCAGCCCTCATTTTCAAATGGAGATTTCTCCCTTATCCGAACTCCGATTTGAGTGATTCGAAGTCCTGTATGATCGTGGAGGTTGTGGCTACGTGGTGTAGTGATCGGATTATGTTAGTGAACCCTCGTTTGAGTTTAATTTCAGCTAGAAGCTTCTGCCCGTCCTCTTTTTGGTGATTAATTTGTGATTTCTTCATCATTTTAAATCGGTTTTCGGTGATTCAAAGCCACAGGTGTTCGGAATTGCGTAGGCTCTATGGGTGTTTGATTATATAGTGTTGGGCGAGCTCCGGTTTCCATGAATTTGAGGTGTAAGTGGCTACTTTGAGCTAATTGTGTAAAGTTTTGCATTTCTTGTTTGTGTGGCATGGAGCTGATCCGAGCCCCGAGGGGTGTTCCATTTTGGAACTCAAGCTCGGGGGAGGGTTTGGGACCTCTTCACGTAGTAAATTCGAGAAAATCCAGAGCGCGTCCCCCATTTCTCGATTTTGACTCCAAATTTTGGTCTGTCTTTGATTTTGATGATTTGTGTCTAAACGATCGTACTGACGTTGTGATTCTATTTTCAATAGTGTGGCAGTAGTATGAGGTCGTTCAGAAGGGAAAAGCTCTGGCAAAGTGATTTGGAGTGCATGTGGTCAGCGTTCAGGTTGGCTACAACTTCCTTTCATTCAGATTGAGCCTGAATGTGTATGATTTATCTGAATCTAGGGTGGATAGTTAGTATTTCTTCTCTTCTTCTCAGAAACCATGCTTTAGGATTGATTTTAGGGCTGTTTTGGGGGTTAGAACCATGCTACCAGAGGGGTTATTTATATGTGGATATTTGTGAATTATCTGTTGGGCAGTTTATATTTTATTGCATGCGTAGTATTTGGTTTGCTTTTTATTTATGTTGAGTTATATCTATGGCCTTAGTTTAGGATAGACTTGTGTTGCCGTAGACCCATGCACCTGGTTGACTTTGGTATGTATCCGATGTCGATTCGGATAGACTAGGTCCTTGTAGACTAGCATAGAAGACTTGAGTCTGATTGTTGAGTTTAGTTTGGGCTTTGTATTGTTTGCAATCCTTCTTTCTTCTCTCCCCTTTTCTATGGTGCCGATGCATTATCGGAGGCATAGTATCTTCTTGGTTTAGCTACTTTGACGTTGGTTCTGTGGTTATGTGACTGGTAGTGGACGTCGATCCACAATGCTTTGGAATTTAAGATCCTCTATAGAGTTGATATGTTCGCATACTCTGTCTGGCTGGGTAAGGCCCTCGGGAGTGATAGCTAACGCACTTGGCTGGGATGGATAGGACCCCCGGAGTTGTTAGCTGGCTGGGCATTCAGATATGAGTTATTTGAGATCCTCTTCGGAGTCGACACGTTCGCACACTTTGTTAGGCTGGGTAGGGCCCTCGATAGTGATAGATAACACACATGTTTGGCTGGGATAGGGCCCCCAGGGTGGTTAGCTAGCTGGGCAATTGGATGTCAGGTCATTTGGAGAGGTCGTCACACCCCCTGCAGCACTCGTCTGGCTGGGTCGGGCCCCCAAAGTTGCTAGTGGGCTAGGTGAGTTGATTTGGAAGTCAAACTTGTTGACTAGGTTATACTGGGAGTTGGCTGATTATTTTGGTCGCATTGGGTGATGGTTTCGATTCACAGTTGGGTCTTTAGTCGATCTGGTAGAATTATCTACCGGTCTGGCTTATGGGCGTCCGTTCAGGTTCTTGGTTGTCTTTGCTTGAGTGTACCCTCTAGGTATTATGGGGGCCAACTAGGTTTAGTTTAGATATTCTTAGGTTTACTTTTTGTTTTTCTGTTCCTGTTTTCTTGACCTCTGTTCGTGTTTGATTCTATCCTTTCCGTTTTGTTTTTACCTTTCTTGCTCAGTCGGCCAATGATGCCTACTTAGTACTTGTTGTTTTGGTACTCATGCTACACTCTGAATCTGTGTTCGTGATTTAGGTCTGAGCACTAGCCACCAGCATTAAGGTCGAGCTTGCAGCAGTCTGTTCTGGACATGAGGGTGAGCACATGGCGTTCTAGGATTTCCTGTCTCCTTCTGTATATATATTTTGGCTTGTCTTTTGTTTTTGAGACAGTCTATTTCTGTGGTCTAGTTTTTGGACTTGTACTCTTGTTAGTGGTTCTGTACTTGTCACTTCCAGGTTCTGGGAGGTATCTTTTATATGTAGTTTTGGGTTTGCTTCCGCTTTTTCTTGTGTGTTCTTTTATTTATGCTTTCTCTTAGTGAGGTTAGTTTCCCCCTTAGTCCCATTACTCTCAAGTTTTGGGACAGGGTTTGGCTTGTCTACTGGCTGGTTTGTAGGTGCCATCATGACTCAAAAAATCAGTTCGTGACAAAGTTGGTATCAGAGCCCCAGGTTCGTCGTTCTCTCTTGTATAGAGCTAGCGTCTAGTAGAGTCCTGTGGATAAGGGCGGAGACGTTTGTGACCTATCTTCGGGAGGGTACATGATGTTTTTATGAGATTTTCTATTTTATATCCTTTTCGTGCTTCATTGTCGATTGGTTTCATGAAATCTTACTTATTTCACTCTGTCGCAGGATGGCTCGCATGTGTAGTAGAGGTCGACCCTGAGGTCGAGGTGGTGCTGCGGCACCAAGCCGAGTTTGAGCGAGGACTCCGGAGATGGAGTCGAAGCCTCAGATAGTTCAGATTCCTCCTAAGTTGGTGGGGCCGGAACCAACACAGCCACCACCTGCACTAGCTACCACCCCTGATCTTCAGGCGATGCTTGCGCAGATTCTAGCTGCGATAGGGGGCATTCAGCAACAGCAGCAGGCCCTAGCTCAAGTTCTGGATCTAACTCTAGCACCACAGGGTTAGCCTGCAGCATCAGCTCCAAAGGTTCAGCAGCCGCCAGCACTGGCCGCCGTCCAGCTGGAGATCTTAGATGGATTCATGCCTCTGCGAGAGAAGAAGATGCTCGGGGTGTTTCTTAGACTATGACCGCCTAGGTTCTCTGGGCAGTTGGGGAGGATGCCCATGAGTTTATTACCTTATGTCGGGAGTGTTTGCATGCCTTGGGGTTGGTTCAGTTGAGAGGAGCCGACTTCACTGCTTACCAGTTCGATGGACCGGCCAGCAGTTGTGGAGTTCTTTTATGGAGACCAGACCAGCTGGGTCCTTACCGGTGTCGTGGACAGAGTTTTCAGAGGCTTTCTTGGCTAGGATTATTCCACGGAGCGTTAGGGATCGTCGTTGTGATGAGTTCTCACGGTTGGAGTAGGGCTCCATGATGGTGTCAGACTAAGAGGCTAGATTTCATATGTTATCCTGTCATGACACCATGATCTTGTCTACAAAAGAGGAGAGAGTTAGGTTCTTCGTTAGAGGGTTGAGGTTGTAGCTGCGTATCGAGTTGCAGTCGATGGTTTCAGTGGGCCGCTCTTTTCTGGATGTGGTGGACCATTCCTGCACGCTTGAGCATCTCTGTTGCGAGGCCTACGGGGGCAACGGCAAGAGGGCCAGGTAGGATGATAGAGCTAGCGGGTCCCGTTCCAGGCCTAGAGTTACTCGGGACCATGGCTATCAGAGGTTCAAGGAAAGTCAACCTAGTCACCCATTTCAGGCCTCATTGCAGTTATCAGAAGGTGACCAGCACCGTCAGAGTGGGTGTAGTGCTGGTTCGATTGAGGGCCGAGGTGGTTTTCATATAGGTTCCTCAGGTCGGGATGGCCGGCCTCCAGTTATAAATCGGTCTTCTAGTCTTCTCAAGGTTGCTTTACGTGTGGAGACCTTTGCCATTGGTCGAGGGAGTGCCCTATCTCCGAACCAGCCCTACCAGCTCCTCACGCAGCGAGACTGGTATCATTAGTAGCATCTCCAGCTAGAGGAGGGGCTCAGCATCAGAGTGTTCGGGGAGGTCCTCGGGGAGGCAAGACAGGTGGCAGACTGGATGCGTGTGGTAAAGGCACCCAGGGACATTTCTATGCAGCTCTAGTTAGAGCAGAGGCCGAGGCATCGAATCATGTTATTAGAGGTATGTTTCTCTTATGCCATCAGCCCACCTTAGCGTTATTTGATTCAGGTTCTACTTATTCGTATGTGTCTGCTTATTGTGTTCCTCAGTTAGGGGTGAGTCCAGTGCCTTTGGTAGTACCTTTGCGTGTTTTAACCCTAGTAGGGGATTCCTTAGTAGTGGATAAGGTTTGTAGATCTTGTGTGGTGACTATTCGGGGGAAGGTCACTCGGGCTGACCTTATTTTTCTTAGTATGGTGGATTTTGATTTGATTTTGGGCATGGACTGGTTATCCCCTCATCGAGCGGTCTTGGATTGCTATGCCAAGACTAGTACTTTAGCCATGCATTGTATTCCGCTGGTGGTGAGGCAGGGCTCTTATAGTCGCACGCTGCATGGAGTGATTTCTTAAGTTCAGGCTTGGAGGATAGTGGCTAGCGGATGTTTGGTATATTTGGCTTATGTTAGAGATGTTAGTAGGGAGGGTCCTAAAGTTAATTCAGTGCCTATAGTTCGAGAGTTCGCTGATGTGTTTCCTCCAGACATTCCTGGCCTACCCCAGATCAGGACATTGACTTTGCCATTGATTTAGAGCCGAGTACTCATCCTATTTCAATCCCACCATATCGTATGGCCCCTGTAGAGCTCAAGGAGCTTAGTGTTCAGCTTCAAGATCTCTTGGGTAAGGGATTCATTCGGCCTAGTGTATCACCTTAGGGTACCCTAGTCCTGTTTGTTAAGAAGAAGGACGGTACTATGTGGATGTGCATTGATTACAGCTAGCTGAATAAGGTGATGGTGAAGAACCGTTACCCCATGCCTCATATTGATGATCTATTCGACCAACTTCAGTGTGCCGCAGTGTTTTCTAAGATTGACTTAAGATTCGGCTACCATTAGTTGAGGATTAAAGCAGCGGACATCCCTTGTACTCGCGGAGCCATATTGAGCATGAACAACATTTGAGGATAGTGCTCAGAACTTTGAGATATCATCGGCTTTATGCCAAGCTCTAAAAGTATGATTTTTGGCTTGAGTCTGTATCATTCTTGGCACACATGGTGTCCAAGAAAGGCATTATGGTGGATCCTGTGAAGATTGAGGCTATTTGTGATTGGGCTAGGCCCACCTCTGTGACTGAGATTCGAAGCTTCGTCGTATTGGCAGGGTACTATAGGCGCTTTGTCGAGGGTTTCTCCACTATAGCGGCGCCTTTGACTCGATTGATTCGCTAGGATGTTCCCTTTGTGTTGTCGAAAGAGTGTGAGAGGAGTTTTCTGAGGCCTAAGGAGTTGCTTACCACCGCTCCTATATTGATTCTTTCAGTTGAGGGCACGGGCTTCACGGTCTATTGTGACGCATCTGGCGTTGGGTTGGGTTGTGTTTTGATGCAGCAGGGCTGGGTTATTGCTTATGCGTCAAGGCAGCTTAAGCTGCATGAGCGCAACTACCCCACTTATGACTTGGAGTTGGCGGCGGTAGTTTTCGCGCTCAAGATCTGGAGGCATTATTTGTATGGAGTTCATTGCCAGACTTATACTGATCACAAGAGCTTTTAGTACATTATGAGCCAGAGGGATCTTAATTCGAGGCAGCGCCATGGGATTGAGCTCCTGAAGAACTATGATCTCTCTATTCTTTACTATCTAGGCATGGCGAATGTAGTAGCAAACGCCTTGAGCCGGAGGGCAGGGAGTATGGGTAGTCTAGCCTTCCTTTCTATTCTTGAGCGACCTTTGGCTTTGGACATCTAGTCCTTAGTCAATCAGATGATCAGACTTGATGTTTCAGATTTCAGTTGGGTGTTAGCTTATATGGGAGTTCGGTCGTCCCTTCTTGATCACATCCGAAGTCGTCATATTGAGGATGATTTTTTTGTTGCACTCAGAGATAGAGTTTTGGCAGGAGATGTAGGGTGGGCTACCTTAGATTCAGATGGGGATTTGAGGTTTGATGGCTGTTGGAGTGTTCTGAGAGTTTAGGAGTTGATTCAGATGATCCTTAGTGAGGCCCATGATTCAAGATATTCTATCCATCCGGGCACCGCTAGGATGTATCGTGATTTCAGGCAACATTACATGTTGAGTGGTATGAGGAGGGACATCTTAGACTATGTATCCCATTGCTTGTGTTGTCAGTAGGTGAAGGCCGAGCATTTGAAGCCTGGTGGAGATTCCAGAGATTACCCATTCCTGAGTTGAAGTGGAAGCGTATCACCATGGACTTCATTATGGGTTTGCCTCGGACTTCTGGAGGTGTTGACCACATTTGGGTCATCGTGGATCGATTGACCAAGTCAGCACACTTCCTTCCAGTTCATACTTCTTTCAGTGCTAAGAGGTTAGCTCATATCTACTTTCGGGAGGTAGTCCGTCTTCATGGCATGCCTATTTCTATCATTTTAGACCGGGGTTCGCAGTTCACTTCTTGCTTTTAGAGAGTATTCCAGGAGGAGTTGGGCACCCGTGTCGATCTTAGCACAACATTTAGATAAGACTTTTCATGAATGACCTAATGATGGTTTTATGAAAGTAAGTTGGGTCAATCAAAAACTATGATTTTTACTCTATTATGTGGCTTCCTCCAATTATGGTCAAATTGACTTATATATGGCTTTCTAAGCATGAGTTTGCATTGAATTGCATGAATTAAGAGAAATTCTCATGAAGCTATGTGAACCCTATGATTGCAAATTATGAACATGATGAACTATGTAAGAATGAAGTCTATGAAATTATGCATGTCTCATATAATGTTATTGTTGAATTAAGGGTGCTTTGAGATTGAAGCATCAAAGTTTATGTTGTATTGATGTTATGGTTGAGTTGTGAAAGGGTTTCTCAAGTAATGCTCCCACTATGAATTTGAAACAAACAAGAGGCGATTACCCATGTTCTTAAGGAGCTATTCTAATGAAGGGACAAGAGGCGATCATCCATGTTCCCTAATGTAGACAAGAAGCAATCACCCATGTCTACTAATAATAAGCTTATGACTAATGATAGACAAGAGGCGACAACCCATGTCTACTTAGATAATTGAACAATGTCTAATCCATGGGGATTATGCTTAGCACCGAGTGGACAAGTGGTGATTACCCATGTCCCATAAACTATATGCCAGCATAGGATGATGGTCTATGATAGACACTAGCTAGTGGATCCACGCAAGCTATATGTTAAGTAAAGGGTCCTACCTTGGCAAGTAGGATGGCCCTATCGGTGTGGGGTTATACACCGGACTCCATGTTGATAGCTCACATGGTCTTATATGTCGGTTAAGGCTATTCCCCACAACTAATGAACAAAATTGTTGATACGATATCTCTCAAGTGAAGTAAAGATGTTTAGCTTGCTTTGGCCAAGGTTTATGTTTTATGTTTTCTAACCCTTATTATGGTTAGCTTGGTCATTGCATGTCATGAAATTGTCCCATTTTAGCATGTTTTAAATGATTTTGTGCATTGGTATCATAGTTGGTACTTGATTGTACTAACACATACTTTTGCCTACATTTACTTGTTGATGTAGGGCGTGGCAATTCTCCATCCACTCGTGGTCCATTCGAGGACATAGCCTAGTTATTCTTACCTTTATGTTTTGTTCATTTTGGCATTGTATTGGGTTTCGTCCTAAACTTTTTTTTCTTCTTATGATTAGATTGACTTTGAGACATGAGATGTAGATTTCCGCTATTTTTCTTAAAAAGCTTTGATATGACATTCTATTTTGAACTCTTAATCTCTATGATCTTGTATGTATGTATGCTAAGTGGCTTCTATGAGGCCTTTCGGGGTCTTGTATGCCATGTCACATATAGGGGGTACCTTGGGTCGTGACAAACTTGGTATTTAGAGCAAAAGGTTTTAGAAAAGTCCTAGGATGTCTCATAAGCCGCGTCGAGTAGAGTCTTGTTCATGAGTATGAAGCGCCCCACATTTATGAATGAGAGGCTATAAGATGTTTAGGAAACTTCACTTCTTCCATTAGTCCTAAGTCTTGCCATAGAGTTTAACTCTATATGTCTCTCTCCTAATCCATATCCTATGCATTTCAGGATATGCCTATCCGAAGAGCTTATGCAAGAAGAAATGTGGATCAACAAGCTCCTCCTCAAGCTCCACAAGTTTCGATGACCCTTTGGCCGAACAAGTATCTAATGCAGAGCTTATGGCTGCTTTTAAAGTGTTGTCTCAAGCCGTGACGGCTCAAGCCAATAGAGAGGTTGTGGATCCTATGAACCCAAATGTGGGTACAATGACATCTAGGGTAAGAGACTTCACAAGGTTGAACCCTTCGAAATTTTATGGTTCTAAGCTGAGGAAGATCCTCAAGAATTAATAAATGAAGTGTACAAGGTATTGATTATCATGGGGGTGACATCGGAGGAAAAGGCGGAGTTGGCCGCTTATCAACTCAAGGGTGTTGCTCAAGTTTGGTTCAAACAATGGAAGAGTGAGAGGGCGGTTAATGAGGGTCCTCTTGATTGGGAGAAATTTAAGGTTATTTTCCTTGATAGGTTCATTCCCCTTGAGATGAGGGAGGCAAGGGTGCTTGAATTTATCAACCTTCGTCAAGGAAGCATGAGTGTGAAGACCATGCTTTGAAGTTCACATAATTGTTCCGATATGCTCCATCAATAGTTGCTGATCCTAGGGCAAGAATGAGTAAGTTTGTCTTGGGAGTGTCCAAAATGTTGGTTAAAGAGTGCCGCACCGCTATGCTTGTCAATGACATGGACATTTCTTGCCTCATGGTGTACGCTCAACAAATAGAAGAGGAAAAGCTCAAGGAAAGGTCTAGAGAGACAAAGAGGGCTAGGACCGGTGATGGTAACTTTTCACATTCAAGGACCGATGGACATGGTCGTCCTAGATTTCAACAAAGGTTTTTCGGTCAAGGTTCTTCCTATGCTCCTCCCAAGTCAAACAAAGATAGGGTGTCTAACCCTAAGCCTCAAAGAGGAAATGGTGGTGGCTCTTCATTGACTACTTGTGCTAAGTGTGGGAGAAAGCATGAGGGCAAATGTCTAACGGGTTCTAATGCATGCTTTGATTGTGGAAAGATGAACCACAAGATAAGGCATTGCCCCTTAGTGGCTAAGAATGAAGGGTATGACCGTCGACACACTCAACCTCAAAATCCATCAAGTTCTAGTGGAAATCAAAAGCAAAACCGGTTCTATGCACTTCAAGCTCGTCATAAGCAAGAGGGTTCTCTCGATGTGGTTACCGGTATGTTGAAAGTCTTTCACTTCGATGTTTATGCTTTCTTTGATCCCGGTGCTACCTTGTCATTTGTGACGCCATATGTGGCTATGAGGTTTGATGTTGTTCCTGATGTGTTGTTAGATCCTTTTCATGTCTCTACTCCGATTGGTGAATCTATTATGGCTAAGAGAGTCTAAAGAAATTGCCCCGTCTCTTTATCTCATAGAGTCACTCATGTCAATCTTGTAGAACTTGATATGTTAGATTTTGATGTTATTCTTGGGATGGATTGGTTGCATTCTTGTTATGCTTCTATTGATTGTAGGACCTGAATGGTCAAGTTTCAATTTCCAAATGAGCTTATCCTAGAGTGGGAGGGGAGAAATTCTATGGTTAGAGGTCAATTTGTTTCCTGTGTTAAATCTAGAAAGATGATTTCTAAGGGTTGCATAACCATTTTGTTAGGGTGAGGAATATAGATTCCGAAACCCCTACTCTTGAGTCGGTCCCCATTGTTAAGGAGTTTTCGAAAGCGTTTCCCGATGATTTACCCAGTATTCCTCCCGAAAGGAAAATAAACTTCGGTATTGACCTTCTCCCGGATACGCAACCTGTCTCTATTCCTCCTTATAGAATGACTCTGGCTAAACTTGAAGAACTTAAGGAGCAATTGGAAGACTTGTTTGATAAGGGCTTCATCCGACCAAATATTTCTCCATGGGGTGCTCCGGTCTTATTTGTAAGAAAGAAAGATGGTTCACTTCCTATGTGTATTGACTACCATCAACTGAATATGGTTACCATTAAGAATAAGTATCCTCTACCAAGAATAGATGACTTGTTTGATCAACTTCAAGGGGCTATTTACTTCTGTAAGATCGACCTTCATTCGGGCTATCACCAATTGAGAGTGAAGGAAGATGATATTCCGAAAACGCCTTTCTGGACTAGATATGGCCATTTTGAATTTCTAGTGATGTCGTTTGGATTGACAAATTCTCCGGCAGCATTTATGGACTTGATGAATAGGGTGTTTAGACAATATCTTGATATGTTTGTGAATGTGTTTATTGATGATATTTTGATTTACTCAAGGAGTGAGGGTGAGTATGCCGATCATATGAGGATTGTCTTGCAAGTCCTCAAGGACCAACAACTCTTTGCAAAGTTTAGTAAATGTAAGTTTTGGCTAAGGTCCAGTGGAATTTCTTTGTCACATTGTCTCCGGTAAAGGTATTGAGGTAGATCCTAAGAAGACGGAAGTGGTTAGAAATTTTCCGAGACCTCTATCACTTTAGGATATTCGTAGTTATTTGGGTCTAGCCGGTTATTATAGGAGGATTTTTGAAGGGTTTTCTTCGATTGCTTCCCCATTGACGGCTTTGACTCAAAAGAAGGTTAAGTTCACTTGGTCCGAAGCATGTGAGAAGAGTTTTCAAGAGTTGAAAGATAGGCTTACTTAGGCTCCGATATTGACTCTACCAGAAGGGTCTGATGGTTTTGTGGTTTATTGTAATGCCTCGAGAAAATTTTTTAGGATGTGTTCTTATGAAAAAAGGAAAAGTCATTGCTTATGCTTCAAGGAAACATAAGGTACATGAAAAGAACTATCCTACTCATGATTTATAATTGGCGGCTGTTGTGTTTGCTTTAAAGATTTGGAGGCTTTATTTGTATGGTGTACTTGTTGACGTCTTCACCGACCATAAGAGTTTGTAATTTGTTTTTAAACAAAAAGATCTAAATCTTCGCCAAAGGAGGTGGCTTGAGTTGTTAAAAGATTACGACATGAGTGTCCTCTATCACCCCGGCAAGGCTAATATGGTGGCGGATGCTTTTAGTCGGTTATCTATGGGTAGAGTTGCTCATGTTGAGGATGGTAAGAAAGAGTTGGTTCGCGATGTTCATAGGTTGGTTGATTCCACTAAAGGTGGTGTTATGGTTTATAATGGTTTCGAATCATCCTTTGAGCATGATGTGAAGGCTAAACAAGATTTTCATCCTAATTTGATCGAGTTGAAGGAAGCGGTGCTCAAGAAGTCCGTTGAGGCTTTCTCCCAAGGGGGAGATGGTGTACTTCAGTATCACGGTCGTTTGTGTGTTCCCAACGTAGATGACTTAAGATGAAAAGTCTTATCGAAAGCCCATAGTTCTCGATATTCCATTCACCCGGGAGCCACCAAGATGTACTGTGATTTGCGGGAGATCTATTGGTTGAATGGGATGAAGAAGGATATTGCAGAGTTTGTGGCTAAATGTCCTAATTGTCAACAAGTGAAAGTTGAGCACCAAAAATCGGGAGGTTTGACCCAAGACATTAGTATTCCTACTTGGAAGTGGGAAGATGTGAATATGGACTTCATTGTTGGTTTCAACGCACCCGGCGACAATATGATTCGATTTGGGTTATTGTGAATCGTTTGACAATATCAGCCCATTTCATTCCCGTCAAAGTGTCTTATTCGGCGGAGGATTATGCTCAGTTGTACTTGATAGAGATGGTTATGTCACATGGAGTGCCTTTATCCATTATCTCTGATCGTGGTGCACAATTTACTTCTCAATTTTTGAAATCTTTCTAAAAGGGTCTTGTTACTCGTGTTAAGCTTAGTAGGGCCTTTCATCCTCAAACCGATGGGCAAGCGGAGCGTACTATCCAAACTTTGCAAGATATGTTGAGAGCTTGTGTAATTGATTTCAAGGGTAACAGGGACGATCATTTGCCTTTAATTGAGTTTGCTTATAACAATAGCTACCATTCTAGTATTGGCATGGCTCCATTTGAAGGTCTCTACAGTAGGAGGTGTAGATCTCCTATAAGTTGGTTCGAAGTTGGTGAAGTTGCTTTGATAGGACCCGAGTTGGTGTATGAGGCTATGGAGAAAGTTTGACTTATTAGAGAAAGGTTGAAAACGGCCCAAAGTCGATAAAACTCCTATGCCGATGTTAGAAGGAGAGATTTATAATTTGATATAAATAATTGGGTTTACTTGAAAATATCACCCATGAAGGGTGTAATGATATTCGGGAAGAAAGGGAAGCTAAGTCCCCGTTATATAGGCCCATATCAGATTTTGAGACATGTTGGTAAGGTTGCTTATGAACTTGATTTGGCTAATGATTTGGCATATGTGCATCCGGTTTTCCATGTCTCATTGTTGAAGAAATGTATTGGCGATACGACGTCTATAGTGCCGTTGGAGAATCTTGGCATAAAGGATAGTCTTTTCTATGAAGAAGTCCCAGTTGAGATTTTAGACCGGCAAGTCCGAAAGTTAAGAAATAAAGAGATTGCTTTAGTAAAAGTTCTTCAGAGGAATCAACTAGTTGAGGGTGCTACTTGGGAGACCGAGGCCGATATGATGTCCCGATATCCTCATCTCTTTCCCTCCAATCCTACTTTAGATTGAGGTACCTAGTTCCTCATGGTTCATTCTTTTGGTCTCATGTGTCTTAGATATTCTCATGATTCCTTATCTATTGCATGTTCATGAAGAGTCTAAATGTTGTGAAAATGAGTTAACTTGATTGATTTCTCTATGATTATGTGCATTGAATATGAGTTGCATAAAGTCTTCATGAAATGATGTGTTGAACATGCTTTAGCTTGGAGTTGATGTTTCCTCCTCGGATATGTGCATTTATGTGATTGCATTCTAGGTTAGGTTGTTAGTTCTTTTTCTTACCCTCCTTATGATGTCTTGATTCTTATTCGAGGACGAATGTTCCCAACGGGGAGATAATGTAATACCCTAGATTCAAGGGTGGAATTTTGTTTAATTTTCTAGGTTACTGCCAGTAACGACGGAAGCCACCTACGGTTCGTCAATTGACTTATGGCTGTGGTGGGAACCATAAGTGACAAGCCCAAGTTTTAAAAATGTCAAGTTTCAGAACCCCAACGACGACCTGCCAGGATGGCCCATCGTCCAATCAATGAGTCGTAGATAGGTCTCGTAGGTCTCCTCCAGACTTAGTCAATTTCTTAAGTTGTAAGTCCTGACCTATGGTTGCCATGTACGGCCCGTCGTTCAACCTATGAGCCGTACATGGGGCCCATCGTTGCAGGGTCCAAGTTGGCAGTCTCAGAACCCAATGACGGTTGACCATTGATGGTCCATAGAGGGACCTACGAGCCATAGGTCAGACCGTCGATGGGGCTCGACAGTTATTTTAAAAGGGTCTTTTGGTCTTTTAACCCAATGATTTATTTACTACTCTTAAGTCGGTTACCCTCATTCCCTAACACTATACAAGCCTATTCAATCCTAAAACCTACCTTTTCCAATCCCTTCACAATATTATCCAAACCCTCCTCTCTCAAATATTTCTCTCTCTAGAAGATAGAAGAAGAAGAAGGAGAAGGCAGCCTAGGGTTCAAGAAATCATGCTTTCTTCATCAAATTGCTTAAGAAATTGAGACCCTAAGGTATGATAGTGTTCATCCATGGGGCCCTTTCCTCCATGGCATCCCTAAATTCTCCAATTTTCATGTTAGAAGTTCTCAATTGAATTAGGGGTTTTCTTCCATGTTATGGGTGCTTTGTAATGTTGATAAAATTGACTAATTTATGAACTATGAAGCATGAATTGAGTTGAATTTCTGGATTTGAGATGAATCCCCTTGAACCCATGCCAATTTCCCCCAATTTGGAAAATTATGCTTTGATTGGTGGGTTGAATTATGAAGTGATGAATTATGTGAAATCTCTATGAATCCATGCATGAATTATGATTCCTAAGCTAAGAATCTTCATGAATGAGATTATGAATGACCTAATGATGGTTTTATGAAAGTAAACATGTTCAATCAAAAACTATGATTTTCAATCTATTATGTGGGTTCCTCCAATTATGGGCAAATTGACTTCTCTATGGGTTTCTAAGCATGAGTTTGCATTGAATTGCATGAATTAAGAGAAATTCTCATGAAGATATGTGAATGCCATGATTTGCAAGTTATGAGCATGATAAACTATGCAAGAATGAAGTCTATGAAATTGTGCATGTCTCATATGAAGTTAATGATGAATTAAGGGTTGTTTGAGATTGAAGCATCAAAGTTTATGTTATATTGATGTTATGGTTGAGTTGTGAAAGAGTTTCTCAGGTAATGCTCCCACTATGAATTTGAATCGAATAAGAGGCGATTACCCATGTTCTTAAGGAGCTATTCTAATGAAGGGACAAGAGGCGATCTCTCATGTTCCCTAATGTAGAAAAGAGGTGATCACCCATGCCTACTAATAAGGTCTTATTACTAATGATAGACAAGAGGCGACAACCCATGTCTACTTATGATAATTGAACTATGTCTAATCCGTGGGGATTATGCTTAGCACCGAGTGGACAAGTGGTGATTACCCATGTCCCATAAACTATATGCCAGCATAGGATGATGGTCTATGATAGACACTAGCTAGTGGATCCACGTAAGCTATATGTTAAGTAAAGGGTCCTACCTTGGCAAGTAGGATGGCCCTATCGGTGTGGGGTTATACACCAGATTCCATGTTGATAGCTCACATGGTCTTATATGTCGGTTAAGGCTATTCCCCACAACTAATGAACAAAAGTGTTGATACGATATCTCTCAAGTGAAGTAAAGATGTTTAGCTTGCTTTGACCATGGTTTATGTTTTATGTTTTCTAACCCTTATCATGGTTAGCTTGGTCATTGCATTTTATGAAAATGTCCCATTTTAGCATGTTTTAAATGATTTCGTGCATTGCTATCATACTTGGTACTTGATTGTACTAACGCATACTCTTGCCTACATTGAATTGTTGATGTAGGGCGTGGCGATTCTCCATCCACTCGTGGCTAGAGCGTAGTAGAAGAAGTGAGAAAACTTGGTGAGTCCTTATCCATTCGAGGACATAACCTAGTTATTCTTACCTTTATGTTTTATTCATTTTGGCATTGTATTGGGTTACGTCCCAAACTCTAATTCTTTTATTATGATTAGATTGGCTTTGAGACATGAGATTAGACTTCCGCTATTTTTCTTGAAAAGTTTTGATATGACATTCCATTTTCAACTCTTAATCTCTATGATCTTGTATGCATGTATGCTAAGTGGCTTGTATGAGGCCTTTCGGGGTCTTGTACACCGTGTCACGTCTTGGGGGTACCATGGGTCGTGACAGAAACCCAATGGGAAAATGAACCCCCAAAAAGGTCAGCTGGCTTTCCTCAAATATCTAGCTGAAGCTTCATCTTCTCTAATGAAAAGCCGGCCAAGTGACCAATTTCCCCACATCCACCAGTCCAGCTGAATTCTTCAACGCACCTAAGTTTTTAGTGAAATCACTTATAGGTCAAAAGCTCTCACTGATGCCATGATTCAGCACCTATGAATACTTCTTCAACTTGATGAGTAAGAATATTAGCTGAGATAGACCTGAATGATTAAGACATCCACACCCAAATCACTCTACTAAAGGATACCTTTGGACGTCCATTTCAGCTCATTATCAATTTTATAGCTTCTTCCTCCATATCTCGTCAATCTTAAATGAGATGAGCTCCAACGAAGCAAATACCAACGTATATGATTTCAGATCTAGAGAGGTAAGCACCTTAATATCGATCTCATAACAGAAATGAGCATACTCAACACTTTAAAGAGTTCTGAGAGTGATTTTAAATCTTTGTTGCCGTAGTGTAATTTCCTTGTCCTGAATTTGTTCCTTTGTTGTTGTTCATGTCATAGCCTTGTGTATCAGCTTGTATTTTGTGCATCTGTGGTAAAGCTTTTGTTTTGCAACTTTTGTTTTCTCAAATTCGGGATTTGACTCTTTTCCAATTGAATGATGGCTTGTGCTTGTTTTGGTAACTTGTATATGTGGAAATATCTCTGTGTATCTATACCTGCAAAATGAATAGCGTTGTTAGTTAAAAAATCAGCTAGTTTATTCCCTTCTCTGAATGTGTGAATCACCTCCACATTCCTACTGTGCATTGAAACCTTTAGGCTTCACACATCAATCGCAACAATCCAAGGAACATCCCAAACACCATCAAGGATTTTTTTAGTAATCAATGAATCCATTTCTATAGTTAATGATAAATAACCTTTTTGAACACAGTACTCCTGACCCACTTTCACTGCTTTGATTTCGGCTTCAATTGTTGAGGCTTCCCCTATTTTCTTTGCTTCAACATATACAAGATCACCTTCATTTTTCCAAATACAAAATGCCAATGCTCTACGACCAGGATTCCCTTTGCTACACCCATATATATTACATTTAAAACTCTCCAGGGAAGGGAGTTTCCAAGTCACCACCATCAATATTACATTTAAAACTCTCCAGGGAAAGGAGTTTCCAAGTCACCACCTTGCAGAAGTTTAAAGGTGTATACTCTTTGAAATATTTAACAAACAGTGGCCAAGTATCAGGTATTTCATTCAGCCATAGATATATGGCCTTAACCAACAAGTCATTTTATTCACACCTAGTATCAAAGCATGTTTAGACATAGAACCACCATTTCTAGTAACATTTCTTCTCTTCCAAATTGACCAAATGATGAAAGCAAGGACTGCCTTAAACAAGCGCTTTAACTTTGGCAACAAACAACATTCCACCATGAATCAATGACTTGTCTAAGTTGTATGAGGGGTCTTTGTTTTCCAGCAGCTTTTGCAAACAGTTTCCAGATACTTTTTGAAATAGAACACTGGATAAAAAGATGATCAACAGTTTCTGGAACTCTAGTATCACAACAGCAACATTCAACTTCATTACTGATCTTTATTCTTACTAGAACTTCCCCTATAGGTATTCTCATATGCCACAACCTCCTCATCATAAAAGAAATTTTGAAAGGAATTCCTTTCTCCCAGATTAGCATAATGTTCTCCTTCCTCTCTTGTCTATGTCTAACTAGTTCCCATGCACTACCAACTGTGAATTTACCATTACAGTAGGCATCCACCAAGCTTTATCTCTTTCATCTAATATTTTCCCTCTTCCCAGAACTTGTCCAATATGAGAACACACCTCTTTTGAAAACTTATCATGTAATATGTGAATTTTCAAACCCTCCTCATCAATAAGCTGATGTACCTCCTCAAAGTGTTCTTGAACTTGATCAATAGGAAGATGAAAATACAGAGCACCTAGTTGTCAAATCAAACACTGACTTGTCCAGCTCTAGGTTCCCACCAAATTTCCTGATCAAAGTAGTTCCTAGCTATTAACATCAGCTTCCAGACTTGGGAACCCCCTCTCCATTCCACAATCTGAGGAGTATGTCTCTTGCAATATTTGCTCCACATAAAATTGGACCAAAGAGTATTGTAATTCCTAAAATTCCACCATAGTTTAGCAAATAAAGCCTTGGAAATATCAAACAGGGATTTAAAACCAAGACCACCTTATGCTTTCGCGAGACAAACATCATTCCATGCAATCCAATGCTTAGCTCTTCTCTCTTCCTTCAAATTCCACAGAAACTTTGCAAAGATTCTGTGAATATCTTCTATAACACATTTTGGAGGACTCATAACTGATAACAGGTATATGGGGATGCTTTGTAGCACATAGTTAATTAACATTGTCTTACATCCAAAAGAGAATAACTTCCCTTTCCAAACCTGTAGTTTGTTGTGAATCTTTTTAATGTGTTCAGAAAAATGAACCTTCTTCTTTTTAGCGTGTCCAATAGGACATCCTAAATACATCAAGGGAAAACTGCCTCTCAGAAAACCAGTAACATCCTCAACTTCTTGAACCATAGAATTAGCAGCCTTACTAAACATATAAAGGAAACTCTTTCCTTTATTTATCAGTTGACCAGACTGAGATTCATAAAGAGTACGAGTTTCCATTATTAATTTCAGAGATCTTTTCTCAGCATTAGCAAAAATGATAGTATCATCTGCATAGGCTAAGTGATTGATTTGATCACTCCACTTAGGTAATCCATAACTCTTAAATGCATCATTATAAAACAAGTGATTAAGAGCTTTGGATAGCACCTCAGCAGTCAAAATAAATAACGACGGAGATAGAGGGTCACCTTGCTTTACCCCTCTAGTAGAGTGAAAAACCCATGTGCTTTGCCATTTACTAATACAGAGTACCGGTTACTAGCCACTAATCTTCACACCATGTCCATCCATCTTAACTCAAAACCCATCTTTTCTAAGACCTTTATAAAAAATATCCAATCAACTCTATCATAGGCCTTAGCCATATGTAATTTAATCACCACATTAGCAGGTTTACCTCTTTTTCTGATATCCGTAATAATTTCTTGGGCCAGTAACACATTTTCAGTAATACTCCTGCCTTTAACAAAGCCAGACTGATGAGGAGAGATTAAAGAAGGTAGAACCGTTTCTAACTTGTCATGAATCAGTCTAGAAATAACTTTGTTAATGAAGTTACTTAACCTAATTGGTCTAAAATCAGAAAAGGATCGAATGATATCTTTTTATGGTAATACGACCAAATTTGTATGAGTAATAGACTTTAGTAGTGTAAAACCTTGAAAAAAGGCATGCACCACTTTAATAACATCAGGACCTACAATACTCCAACATTTTTGGTAGAAACAACTTGTAAATCCATCAGGTTCACAGGAACTCTCTGTATTAAGTTCAAACACTACCTTCTTAGTCTTCTCTTCCCCAGGCATTTCACATAGTCTGTCATTATCTTCTTGAGAGATTTGATGCTTAACATTATGTAATAATGACAAATTCTCTAAAGTATTACCACCAGTAAATGGATTCTAAAAAAAATCAATAGCTTCAGCTGCAACTTCATCTTCTCCTTCTGCCCACTCCCCATTAGATTTAAAAATTCTTTTCACAGCCAGTCTCTTTCTTCTGTTTTTTTACTAAACAATGAAAAAATTTAGTATTCTTATCTCCCTCTTCAAACCATTAAGCACTAACCTTTTGTCTCCAATACTCTTCTTCATAGTGAAGGTATAGTTTCAATTCAGCATAGGCTTTTTATAGAATGTTTCTATTGGTAGGGGAAGGAGTGGTTTCAAACAACTCCTCTTTCACTTTCATAGTCTCTTCTCTTATAGCAAGTTGTTTAAAAATGTCACCAAATTTCTCCTTGCATTATTTGGATAAAGCCTGCTTAATTCTCTTCTATTTGATTTTTAGATGTATAAAAACATCACCTCTATCTTCTACAACCCAGTTCTGTTGAACCACATCCATAAATTCCTCTTTTTCAGTCCAAATTTTTAGATGTATAAAAACATCACCTCTGCTTTCTTCTTTTCCTTTGCCTTTTTTACCCTTTGCCATCACTTTAGGAGATAAACCAGCTTCTTTAAAAAGTTTCATTAAAGTAATGTCGTTGTCTTCTTCTTCTTCTCTGTCTTCTTGTCTTTTTTCCATATTATCAAAATTACCATCAGTGATTGACAATTGTCCTTTTCCAGTATCTATATCCTGCCTCTGGTGAGAAACAATAGCATGCAAGGCCTCCATTGGAGGGGATTTTTTGCCGCCAGGTAGAGCAGGTATTATCATACCACCTTGTGACAAAGATCCTTCCATTTGTAGTCTCTGAATTTGCTCTTTTACAGGTGGAAATCTTCCTTCTGTCTCACTAATTGTTTGAAGTGGATGTGGTTCCACTGTATTTGCCAAATCCGCCATGATCTTCCATATCTTCATAGCTTATCATGAAAAGATCATTTTCTTTGTCATATGTCTCTTTATTGCTGCTGCTAATACTACTCTCTCATTCTTTTCTAGGACAAACACCTGACATCGAGTCTCCATAATATAAATTGTTGTTGATGGCATCTTCTGTATTGGTCCCCACAGTTGCAGGATGTGTTGAAATATCTCCCTGATCTGTATTAACATGTTCAACCTCTGGCCGATTTGAAAGAGTTTCTGTACTTTCCATATCTTCTTTAATTTCTACCACTTTTTCATCATTGCTATCCTGTGATACATAATTTTTTTGCAGCTTTCCAAAAGCCTTTGTCATCCATTCTTTTGTAGACTGCTGCAGCTTACCATTGTCAATGCTTGATGCTTGTGATATCCCTGGTAAACTTAGTGAATTTTGTGATTGATCCCCATCCTTATTCTTTGATTGTGGACTGCCCATCTTTGAACATCTTGGACTGATTGTGTTTGTTGTTATTACCTTATTGTTTTGTTGTACAACTTCAGTATTTGTACTATATTCTTGCAAACCCTCAAAAGCATTAGCAGTAGCAATTCATTCTTCAGTGTTGCCTGATTCTATGTCCTCCTTATCATTGTGAGATTTTTTGGGAAATCTTTTGTTGGTAGGATGCCACTTCATAAATTGTCTTCCAAATCTTATCAAAGGAACAGGAACTTCAGTAGCCTCTTTATTAGTTTCTTCCCTAGCTTTTTTCCCTCTGTCATTGTCAAGATCACTCCTCCTTAGTTTGAGATGTAACACCCTACAATCCTCCTCATTATGGCCTTGTAGTTTGCATGTCTTATAGTACTTAGGAAGCATGTCATAATGTACTTTAACTTTCTCCACTCTAGATGTTTGTAAGGCCTCATTAACAACTTCAAATTCAACAAACTTAGGAAAATTAGCCAAGAGATGTACTTGCACGTTGACCCTAGCACAACTTGGTCTAGTCTTGTTGATAGTAGCCATGTCAAGATGAAGAGGTTTCCCCGTGCTAGAGAAAAAATGGATTCCTTAACAAAGTAGGTTGGTTTTAAATCTTGAAAGGAAATCCAAGCCATCGCCTGAGTAGTCTTCTCATCAACACAGAATCTAGCATCATAAATCAAAGGTCTCATCAAGTATGCATACCCATCTTTTGACAAAATATAATAGCTAGTTTTAGACATCATGTTATTAAAGTAATCCTCACGACTGAATCTCATCAATATTTGTATATTACACTATTTTTGTATTTGAATCCGAAGTTCATATAATTCAAGCCACCCATGCGAAAACTTACCAACCACTACATATTGTAAGTTTTCTATGGTATTCTTTCTCTCCACTTCGTCTTCAGTCCAAAAAATTCTCGGGACTCCATTATTGTATGTTAGTTTTTTCATAGGGATAGGTTCTATTAAAGGCCTACTAATACTCTCTTTATTATAAACCTTAACAATGTTAGCATATTGTACTTTAGTAGCAAGTTCCATCTTCTCCAATCTATCTCTAGGCAAATTCATAGGACCGATAGGCAAGCTAGGTTCAATCTACCTATGGTATGAAAAAGAAGAGGTGTTAGGACCGGAGGGGTTATTTATCTATGGATAGTTGTGAATTATCTGTTGGGCTATTTATTTATTCTTGCATGCGTAGTATTTGGTTGGCTGTTTATTTATGTTGAGTTATATGAGTAACCTTAGTCTAGGATAGACTAGTGTTGCCTTCGACCCATGCACCTGGTAGACTTTTGTATGTATCAAACGTCGATTTAGATGGACGAGGTCTTTGTAGACTGGCATAGCAGACTTGGGTCTGATAATTTAGTTTAGTGTGGGCTTTTATTGTTTTTGATCCTTCTGTCTTCTCTCCCCTTTTTCTATGGTGCCGATGCCTTATCGGAGGCATAGTATCTTCCTAGTTTTGTCTCTTCGAGGTTGGTTCTGTGGTGATGTGACTGGTAGTGGACGTCGATCCACAATGCTTTGGAATTTAAGATCCTCTACGGAGTTGATATGTCCGCACACTCTGTGTAGATGGGTAGGGCCCCCGGAGTGGTTAGCTGGCGTGGTAATTGGATATTAGTTATTTGAGATCCTCTTCAAAGTCAAAATATCCACACCCTCTATCTGGCTAGGTAGGGCCCCTGGGAGAGATAGGGCACGCATTTGTCTGGCTGGGATAGGGCCCCCGGGGTGGTTAGCTGGCTGGGCAATTGGATATCAGGTCATTTGGAGAAGTCGTCGCCCCCTCCCCCGCAACACTCATCTTGCTGGGTAGGGCCCCCAGAGTTGCTAGTGGGCTAGGTGAGTTGATTTGGAAGTCGGGCTTGTTTAGTAGGTTATACTGGGAGTTGGCTGATTGTTTCGGTTGCATTGAGTGATGGTTTTTGTTCACAGTTGGGTCTTCCGTAGATCTCGTAGAATTATCTTTTCTATGTATTTGTAGGGCTTATGGAGGTCCGTTCGTGTTCTTGGTTGTCTGTGCTTGAGTGTAGCCTCTAGGTCTTATGGGGGGCCCAACTGAGTTTAGTTAGATATTCTTAGGTTTACTTTCTATTTTTCTGTTCCTATTCTCTTGACCTCTAATCGTGTTTGATTCTACTCTTTCTATTTTTTTTTTTACCTTTCTTGCTCAGCCAGCCTACGATGCCTACTGGTACCTGTTGTTTTGGTACTCATGCTACACTCTGCATCTATTTTCGTGATGCAGGTCCAAGAACCAACCAACAGCATTGAGGTCGAGCTTACAACAGTCTATTCTGGAGACGAGGGTGAGCACATGGCGTTCTGGGATTACCTATCTACTTCTGTATATATATTTTGGCTTGTCTTTTTTTTTGAGACAGTCTGTTTCTGTGATCCACTTTTGGGACGACTTTTGTTAGTGGTTCTGTACTTGTGACTTCCAGGTTCTGGAAGGTATCTTTTATATATAGTTTTGGGTTCGCTTCCTCTTTCTTTTGTGTGTTCTTTTATTTATGCTTTCGCTTAGTGACGTTAGTTTCCCCCTTAGTCCTATTACTCTCAAGTTCTGGGACAGGGTTTGGCTTGCCTACTGGCGGGTTGGTAGGCGTCATCATGACTCGAGAAATCGGGTCGTGACACCTGTGGCGCCTAAGCAACGACAGTAGTATAGTATATAGACACAAAGGAGTGGAACTCTTGGTATCTCCCGGTATCATAATCTAAAATAGAGTGGTACTTGGAATAAATGGTGCTTAAATAGTGGACTCCCTTAGAACTCTCTATCGGTTCATCTCTTTGTACTATCTCAAAGGACCACTGAGTAGCAAACACTATATGTCTTCACTCTTTCTTTTATGGCCTCTAAAAATCGTCATTAATAGAAAAAGTATCGATGCATTGAGAAACCTATAGACCAAATCTCGTGGGATCATTAGTAAAAAGATCAACAAAAATAGAATAAGCCTTTGGCATAGTCATGGGAATAGATGATATTATCAGGGCATGAGTGGTAACCAAAGAACCAATCTCATTTTTGAGTTGTTCCCTCTCTACCTATAAATCGTGCAAGTCAGGACTTTGTATGTCTCGTACCCGATCATTCACTAGTGCTCAAACTCATCGATCCGCGTATGCAAGTCATGGGCTACCTAATCTATGATGATTTTGATCTTTGTTGATACTCTCTAGTCAGCTCTAGTGATAGACAAATGGACCCAAGGGCACATCTTTCGTATCAACTAACACACCTATCTCTCAGTCTACATCTGGCTACCAACTCCTATATGAGCTCAACAATGATAGTGACTATGCCTAAGGTACAAGGGCATGTAACTAATGTAGGGATAGCTATGGGTTTTCATGATGATGAAAAAATAGTGACTGTTGGACCTTTTTTTGTAATATTGGTCCACAAATTGGAACTTTGGACTGTTGTACTATACTCTTCCATGTGGCACCTTAGTCAGCCTCAACTCAAACTGTGGTTGGTTGCTCAAACAAATTATGTCCAGGAGGCTTAAGAGGGGGAAATTATCTCTAGGAAACTTTATTAGTGTCACATTTAATCATCCTGGCGTCCTGTGTCTACACCACCTCACTAGGAGGACAACTCCATGAGAAATCTTGAACCCATAATCCATCAAAAAATGAATAATCAAGCACAAAAAGGGGATGCTAATACTATCTTTGAATGCTCTCTTATGGATGTCTATAATGATGTGGCGTGGGATATTAATGTTGTATCACACTATAATTATAGCTGCTAGCACTAAGAGATTCGGTGTAAGTGTGTTTTCGTGGCGAGGGGGATAAAGGAGATTGTTCGTTATTGCTCACCAGAATATCCTTATAAAATTTAACAAGGCATTGTTTAATTATGTCCTAGCAAGTTACCAAGTTTGCTTCCTAACCACACTCAATAATGTACCTAGAAACCCATCTCAACACATCGGCCTTTTCAGTCGGATATTTCATATTTTTCTATCCCTTACAATCTTCATATGTAATACCTTAGCTTTGAAAAGAAGGAAAATTTCAGGTTTTTTAGAACTGGAGCCAGTACTGACGGAAGCCATCTACGGACCGTAGGTTGACTTACGGGTCAGAGGTGGGAACCGTAGAAGGCAAGACAAATATTTTGAAAATGTTACATTTCAGAAACTCATTAATGCTTCCACATGACAGCCGATCATTCAATATATGAGTCATAGATTGGTTTCCTAGGTCACTCCAAGACTTAATGAAATTTTGAGGGTCAAAGTTGGGATTTCGATTGGTATGTACGGTCCGTAGGTGGACAAATGGATTGTACATGGAAACCATCATTGGAAGCCCAAATTTAATAGTTTCTGAATCCTACCTACGGTTGACCAAGACGGTTCGTAGTTGGGCCTACGGACCGTAGGTCAAAACCGTAGGTAGGAGCCCGACACTTATTTTTAAGAGCTTTTTGGTCTTTTCCCTAATTGACTAATACATAATCTAAGTTGGTTTAGTCCTAATCCTAGACACTATATATGTCTTCTAAGCCTAAAATCTACCCATTCTAATCACTCTTCAAATTCCCCAAAATCCCTCCAAAGTTTTCCCCAAATATTTCTCTCTCTAAAGCTTGAAGAAGAAGGCTAGGGATTCAAGTCAAATCTCCAAATTCTCCATGGATTTTGGGTTTTGAACTCCAAGGTATGATGACTTTCACCTATGGAGTCCTTTCTTCCATAGGGTTCCTAAATTCCCCAATTTTTACAAGTTAGACATCTCCAATTGAATTTAGGGTTTGCTTTTATCTTATGGGTTCTTTCAAATTATAATCTAATTGATTGATTTTAGTACTTTTATGCATGAATTGAGTTAATTATATGTCTTTAAGTTGTTTGCCCATGGAACCATGTGAAATCCATGATTTCTAGCTTTGATCTTATGATGAGGTTTTGAACTATGAAAGATAAAATTATGAAGATTTGCATGTTATTTATGAAATTGAGATGAATGATTTAAGATTGCTTTGAGATTGAAGCATCAATGTTGTTGTTATTGTTTAAAAGGAATTTCTCACATGAAGGATTCATAAGGGTTGAAAGGTTTTTACAAGGAAACTTTGAATCAAGATTAAGGAGCTATTCTAATGAACTTTAGCTTGGATTGGTTACTTGATGTGCCCTTCCATGGGTGATAAAACAAGTGGCGATTACCCATGTCTCTTAATGATAATGTAAATTAAGATTAATGGCTATTCCGTGGAAATTATGCTTCGCACCGAGTGGACAAGAGGCAATTAACCATGTCCCATAACATATGTGCCACCATAGGATGATTGTCTTAGATAGACATTAGCTAGTGGATCCACTTAAGCTAGAAGTTATGGTTCTTACCTTTGAAAATAAGGACACCTCTTTTCGGTGTGGGGTAGACACCGGATTCCATGTTGTAGCTCACATGGTCTATGTCGATTAAGGCTAGGTTCCCACTTATTGAACCAAGGCTACTTCATAAAAAGGTATTTCAAGTATGTTTGTTTTAAGATGATTTCCTTGCTTTGACCATGGTTTATAACTAATGTTTTCTATCATATCATCTTATGATTTAAATTGGTCATTGCATCTCATGTATAACCCCTTTATAGCATGATTTTATAACTTCTATACATAGTTATCATAGTTGGTACATTCCATGTACTAACACATACTCTTGCCTACATTGTTTCACTAATATAGGGTGTGCCGACTCTTCTCCCTCCATTCGTGGCTAGATCTTTGTACTTGTGATTTAGAAGACTTGGTGAGTCCTCATACTTCGAGGAAAATGCCACATTTATAGTTTATGTCATTGTACTTTTGAACTTGTATGGGTTACGTCCCAAATTTCTTTCTATTGATGTATTGGATGGCTTTGAGACTATGTTAGACTTTCGCTACTTCTGTCATCTCTTCTGATATAAAATTCTTTCGAACTCATATCTTCTATTATCTTGTATGATGTATGCTAAGTAGCTTGTATGGGGCCTTTCAGGGTTTTGTATGCCATGTCACATCTAGGGGGTACTGTAGGTCGTGACTAACTTGGTATTCAAAGCACAAGGTTTTAGAAAGGTCCTAGGATGTCTCATAAGCACGTCCAGTAGAGTTTTGTTCATGAGTGTGAAGCGCGCCACACTTATGAACGAGTGGAAATAAGGAGTTTAGGAAACTCCACTTCTTTCATCATTCTAAAGTCGTGCGATAGAGTGTAACTCTATATGTCTCTCTCCTAATCCCTATCCGATGCTTTTCAGGATATGGCCACTCAAGGGCATATGCTAGAAGGAATGTGAGAGAGAATGTGGAACAAGAAGCCCCTCAAGAAGCTCCCCAAGTTCTGGTCAACCCTTTGGCCGAGCTAGTGACTAATGCGGAGTTCAGGGCTGCTTTTCAAGTTTTGGCGCAAGCCATGATAGCTCAAGCAAATAGTGAGGGTGTGGTCCTTGTGAACCCAAATGTGGGTACGGCGGCATCTAGAGTTAGGGACTTCACTAGAATAAATTTTCAGGAGTTTCATGATTCTAAGGTTGAGGAAAATCCTCAAGAGTTTATTGATGAGGTGTATAAGGTATTTATGATCATGGGAGTGACATCAGTGGAAAAGGAAAAATTTGCCGCTTATCAACTTAAGGGTGTGGCTCAAGTGTGGTTTGAACAATGAAAGAGTGAGAGGACGGTTGATGTGGGTCCTCTTGATTGGGAAAAGTTTAAGGTTGCTTTCCTTGATAGGTTCTTTCACCTTTAGATGAAGAAGGCAAAGGTACTTGAGTTCATGAACCTTCATCAAGGAAACATGAGTGTGAAGGATTATTCCTTGAAATTCACACAATTGTCTAGGTATGCTCCTACCATGGTTGCCGATCCTAGGGCAAGAATTAGTAAGTTTGTTTCGAGAGTGTCCAAAATGGTGGTCAAGGAATGCCGTAGCGCTATGCTTATCCATGATATGGACATTTCTTGCCAAATGGTGCATGGTCAATAAATAGAGGAGGAGAAACTTAAGGAGAAGTCTAGGGAGGCAAAGAGGGCTAAGACCAGTGATAGTGACTTTTTACTCTCAAGGTCTGGTGGACATGGTCAGTCTAAGTTTCGACAAAGGTTCTACGGTCAAGGTTCCTCCAATGATCGAGCTCCTAAGTTCAAAAAGGAAAGAGTGTCTAACCCTAAGTCTCAAGGAGTAAATGGTAGTGGGTCTTCATTGCCTAATTGTGCTAAATGTTGAAAGAAGAATGAGGATGAATGCCTAGTCGGTTCCAATGCATGTTTTGGTTGTGCCAAGACGGATCATAAGGTTAGGGATTGTCCCTCTATTTCTAAGAAAGAAGGAGATGACCGTCGATGAATTCAAACTTATCCACCATCAGTCTCTAATGGAAATCACAAGCAAAACCATATTCTATACACTCCAAACTCGTCTTGACCAAGAGGGTTCTCCCGATGTGGTTACCAGTATGTTGAAAGTTTTTAATCTAGATGTTTATGCTTTGCTTCATCCTGGTGCTACCTTGTCTTTTCTGACACCATATGTGGCTATGAGGTTTGATGTTCTTCTGGATGTGTTGATAGATCCTTTTTCCATCTTTACTCCTATTGGTGAATCTATTGTGGCTAAGAAAGTCTATAGGAATTGTCCCGTCTCCTTATCCCATAGAGTCACTCATGTTGATCTTGTAGAACTTGATATGTTAGATTTTGATGTTATTCTTCGGATGGATTGGATACATTCATGGTATGCTTCAATCGATTGTAAAACCCGAGTAATCAAGTTTAAATTTCTGAATGACCATATCCTAGAATTGAAAGGGAGAACTTGTATGCCTAAGAGCCAGTTTGTTTCTTGTCTAAAAGTTTGAAAGATGATTTCTAAGTGTTGTATATACCATCTAGTTAGGGTGAGAGATATGGATTACGAAACCACTACTCTTGAGTCGGTCCCCGTTGTTAATGAGTTTCCAAAAGTGTTTCCCAATGATTTACCCGGCGTTCCTCTCGAAATGGAAATAAACTTTTGTATTGACCTTCTCCCAAATGCCCAACCTATCTCTATTCCTCCTTATCGAATAGCTCTAGCAGAACATAAGGAATTAAAAGAGCAATTGAAGGATTTGTTTGATAAGGGCTTCATCCGACCGAGTATCACTCCATGGGGTGTTCCAGTGTTGTTTGTTCGAAAGAAAGATGGTTCCCTCCATATGTGTATTGATTATCTGCAATTGAATAAAATTACCATTAAGAATAAGTGTCCTCTCCCAAGGATAGATGATTTGTTTGATCAACTTGAACGATCAAGCTACTTCTCTAAGATTGACCTTCGGTCGTGCTATCACCAATTGAGAGGGAAGGAAGATTACATTTCAAATACGGCTTTTCGGACTAGATATGGTCACTGCGAGTTTTTTGTAATGTCGTTTGGCTTGACAAAAGCTCAAACCGCATTTACGGATTTGATGAATAGGGTGTTTAGACAATACCTAGACATGTTCGTGATTGTGTTCATCTATGATATTTTGATTTATTCAAGGAGTGAGGATGAGCATGCCAATCTTTTGAGGATTGTGTTGCAAGTCCTCAAGGATCAACAACTCTTTGCAAAGTTTAGTAAATGTGAGTTTTGGTTTAGATCTGTGGCGTTTCTTTGTCACATTATTTTCGGTAAGGGTATTGAGGTAGATCCTAAGAAGACGGGTGTGGTTAAGAGTTGGTTTTTTGGGTTTGGCTGGTTACTATAGAAGTTTTGTTGAGGGTTCTCTTCGATTGCCTCCCCATTGACGACTTTGACCCAAAAGAAAGTTAAGTTTGTTCAGTCCAAAGCATGTGAGAAGAATTTCCAAGAATTGAAAGATAGATTTACCTCCGCCCTGATATTGACTTTTTCTGAAGGATCCGATGGATCTATGGCTTATTGTGATGTTTCAAGGGTTGGACTAGGATGTGTTCTTATGCAAAGTGTGAAAGTTATTGCTGATGCTTCAAGATAACTCATGATTCATGAAAAGAACTATCCTATCCATGACTTAGAACTAGCGGCGGTTGTGTTTGCTCTAAAGATTTGGAGGCACTACTTGTATGGAGTACATGTTGATGTGTTTACCGACCACAAGAGTTTGCAATATGTGTTTCAGCAAAAAGATCTAAATCTTGATTAATGAATGCAAAAAAGATAACTACACTTGAAAGACTCGTAACAAAACTATTTGACACTTCAAGCCACAATTTCTTTAGGTTGTAGATGGATGCCAAAAAGTAAATCACAAAGTTGAGGTGAATTTGGTGTAGGAAGGGATTTCCATAGTGATTTGGTGCGTTTTGATCGTATGTGTTGGTTTGAAATGAAGGGGTAATTATATTTGGAAGTGTTTTAAACCAAAGAGGGTTCGCGGGTTGGGTCCCATATCTTAAAGGATTTATTACTTGAGAGCCATGACTCTAATGTGTAGTCCATTATATAGTTTAAAGGCCGTAAATTGTGTTGGTAGAAAAGAACCTACATTATTGCTTTTTTCCTATTTCCGCAACCATAATCCATGACATGTGGATGGAATCAGGGTTTGTAAATAAGGCTCGTGGACCGTGTTCTTCAAGTTGTCTTTTGTCCTGAGGCCCACAAGTGAGATCCACGGCCCATGGATGGAACCACGATCTGTAAATCCAGCTCATGGATCTTCACTTTCTTTAACTTTGCATAACTCATTTATGATGCCTTCCAACGTCAATTCCTGCACACTTCAAAAATGTTATGCTTATCTAAGAACTAAAAAGCATATACTATAACAATAAATAAAAACACCTTGGGTTGCCTTCCAAGAAACACTTTTTTAACATCGCGACACGATGCAGGTCTCATGACTACTCTAACTTCAAAAAGTTCCCACATGAGTTGCCTCCTATGAAGCTCCTTATTTAATGTCATGACACGACATGGGCTCTTTGGCTACTTAGACTTCACTTATTTCCCACATGAGTTTTCTCCCATGAAGTTTTTATATTAAAATCGTGGCGTCACATAGGTTCCTTGGTTACTCAGACTTCACCAAGGGCCCAGATGTCCACTACCTTAATCTCTTCTACAGTACAAAAATATTCTTTCGCACACTTACTATTTACCTTGAACTACTTACCTTCATAGTTATCAAGTTCAATAGAACCATATGGAAACACTTATACCACTCAAAACAGTCCCAACCACTTTGACTTTAGTTTGTCAGGAAACAAGCAAAGTCTTGAGTTAACAAAAGAACAAGGTCACCTAGTGCAAAGTTTCCCTTTTTTTTATCTTCCGATCATGATGCATCTTCATCTTTTCCATATACAAGGCTGAAATCTCATAAGCTTTGAGCTAAAACTAATCCATCCTATTTATTTGACCAAACCACTGATCGAATGCGTCCCACAAGTTCAAATTGTTCTTCTTAGGTTTCCACATTGATTTGTGCTCAATATCCACAGGTAGATGACAAGAATTTTCAAGCACAAATTGACAAGGAGGTATGCCTATAGTGTTCTTGAATGCAGTCGGATATGCCCACATGGTATTATTAAGTTTCCATAGACCAATCTTTTATATTTCCATTGCATCCAACCACTTGATAATTTTGACAACCTCTTGTATATGTGTATTTAGCCTACGATGATGTTCAATTATAGGACTAATGTATGGCTGAAGTTTGATTTTGTGAGTGTGTATGCCTGGCAGAATCCCTATGATATTTGCAATGGACTATTCGATGGTCGTCTTAAACCGCTTTAACATAGATAACAAAGCTTCCACTTGCACTTCAACTAAATAAGAAGTTATAGTAATCAACAATGTATTATTTTCTCCTAGTGAAACATAGTAAAATAAGAAGGTAAAGCCTTAAACTAAAACACTGGAGGATCCTCAATAGATGGTGTGGCGGTGGTGTTGCCCAAATTTTAAGGCCCAGTCCAAATTATTTGGAGCATCAGTGTAGGACCCCATACTTGTGAGTGCACCAAAAACTTCTCATCCTCAATGTTCTTACATTAAAAATTCATTATCACATCAAGTATTGCTTCAACACCATTTCTTTCTTCAGTAGGTACAAATGAATGATCCTCATCATCTAGTTGTATTACAAAAACTACCCACATATCATTTGTAGATATATCGACTTACATACGTTGAAAATCACCTCTTTATAATTCTATATGAACTTCATCTACCTTGTTTCAATGTTAACTAACACAAGCCGAATTGCAAGTAATGGTCATCCTAAGATAATAGGGACTTTAAAGTAGACCTCACTCTCAAGAATCAAAAAATCTATCAAGAATATAAAGGACTCGACAATCACAAGCACATTATAGAGAATACCTACATGCTTTCTTACTATGTAATCTACAATAAGAAGCCACATTGGCGTCTATAAGAGGGGCTCCCAAGCCCAAAAGTTGAAACACTAATAGAGGGATGATATAAATACTAGCACCCAAATCATATAGAGCCTTCCAAAAATTGAAGGCTCTTATAGTACGTGGAATCATGAATGCTCAAGGATCTTCCTTTGTTTTACATAAGAGAGCATGCTGTTATTACACTACAGTGATGCAAATTATCAGCCCGTTCAAAGCTCATTGTCCTCTTCTTAGTCACAAGATCCTTCATGAATTTTGAATAACCTGACATCTTCTCCAATCCTTTAATCAAAGGGACATTCAGTGAAATCTTCTTTAGCCAGCATATCATCCATTCTTGAGAAACTTGACTCCCTTTAATGATTACAAGGAGGTACATATACACCAACTCTCTATTCTTGTACCTATCTATCTTTTTCAATTCACCATATCTTTCCTGGCCCCTAATTTTATCATTGTACCCATATAGATTGTAGTTATTCTCTATATTCAAGTGGCGATCTTGAATCCCTTGACGTTGGTGCTAAGTGTCTTTGTTATACCCCTTAGCATTTGTTCGGAAACCAATAATTTGATCATTTATATAGTTCACCCCTCCTCAAAATCAAATTCCTCATGTCATGGAACTTTACCTAATGAACTGATTGCATTAACTTTTTCAGCCTCATCCCTAATGACATGCTTTGGATAAGGATAATCTTATTTTTCATCTGCGCTATTTCTTGAATCACTTCTTTGTTGATCCACAGACATACCCATAGTATAAGTTTCAGTTGTAGCTTTTGATTCCTTTGTGTGCCAAGATCTATTCCTCTTAGTGACCTTATCAAGCATTTCAACTGCCTCTTCATAAGAGTGATCAATGAATGAACCACTAGTGATAGTGTCAGCTACTGACTTAGTGTTTACATTTAAAGATCTCTTGAATATTTTTACCATTGTATCATGAGGTATCCACTGATTTTTGTACATGCTTTGATTTCTTGATTGTCATGCCCTAAAGTATCCTCTAGACGTAACATGGCGTACAAGACCATAAAAGGCCTCATACAGGCCACTTAGCATGCATAATACAAGATCATAGAGATTAAAGAGTTCAAAAAATAACTTCATAACCAAAGAGTTCTATCAAAAGTAGCAGAAGTCTAAACATAGTCACAAAGCCATCTAAACTCATAGAATGAAAGGTTGGGACGTAACCCATACAAAGTTTCAAAGAAAGTAAATGACATGAAAGATAAACATGGCCTTGTCCTCGAAGTAGGAGGACTCACCAAGTTTCCAAGTTCTTCTAATACAAGCACTAGCTACAAATGAATGGGGAAGAGTCGTCATGCCCTACATTAATAAATTAATGTAAGAAAGAGTATGCCTTAGTAAAAAAATGTACCAAATATGATATTTATGCATAAAACCATAAGATCATGCTAAAAAGGAACATTTACAAGACAAGCAAAGACCAAGCTAAAACATGAAATAAAAGAGGTTAGAACATAAGTCGTAAGATCATGGTCAATGCAAGCCAAACATGCTTAAAACACTTGAGAGATACTTTGAAAGCCACTTTAGTTCATTATTGTGGGAAATTACCTTTAATTGACATTTAAGACCATGTGAGCTATTAACATGGAATCCGGTGTCTAACCCTCACTAAAAAGATGTGTCCTTACTTGCCAAGGTAAGAACCATAGTCTTCTAGTTTAAGTGGATCCACTAGCTAATGTCTATCTAGACAACCTATGGTGGCACATAGTTTATGGGACATGGGTGATCGACACTTTTCCACTCGGTGCTAAGAATAATTTCCACGGATTAGTCATAAATCTCAATTCATCTTATCTTTAGTAGACATGGGTAAGGTAATCGCCTCTTGCCCCTTCATTCATTAGAATAGCTCCTTAACTTTGATTCAAGTTTAGTTGAGAAAACCTTTCAACCCTTTATGAATCCTTTATGTGAGAAAACCTTTCACAAATCATGTTTTGAGTAGTATGTGAGAAATCCTTTCACAACTCAACAACAATCAACATTTAGGCTTCACTCTCAAAGCAAATTTTAAATCATCATAAATTTCATAATTGAACATGCATATTTCCATAAAACCATCTTTTGATCAGCCATAACTTCATCATGAAATCATAACTTGGAAAACATAAATCATGCATGGCTCATATAAACTCATCTTAAAATCCTTCAATTTCCCAATCCATCCTTCATAGTTCAAAACCCCATAATATGATCATAATCTATAAATCAAGGAATTCAGAAGGGTTCATGGGGAATCAACTTGAAACATGCAATTTAACTCAATTCATGCATAGAAAGCCATAAATAAATCAATTTGATCATAATTTGAAAGAACCCACATGATAGAAGAAAACCCTGAATTCAATTGAGAATTCTTACTTTTTAAATTGGGGAATTTAGGAACCCTATTGTAATGACCCTCCAGGTCATTTCTATATTATTGCCTTCTTTCTGTCGTTTAGAGCGTTTCTGTAGCGACCCCAAGTCATTTATGACTTGCTGGCACTGACGTTCGGTCGCCTAGTCGTTCATTTGGGTTTATGCCTGTTTTTCTATTTTGGAGCTTTTGAACCTTGAAATTTTTATTTCAATCATAATATCAGGTAAACGACCTCAGTTGAGATTCTGATGGTTCCACCAGCTCCAGAGTGGTCAAATTAGGTTAGAAGCATGTTTAGCCTGAGTCCCGGGGTTTTCAGTGTGATTTTAGGGCCAGTTAGCTCCTTAGTCTTTGAAATTTTGTTTAAGGTTGACTTCGGTCAACATTCTTTAAAAACATGATCGGAAGAAGATTTCGATAGCGCGGTTAGTTTTGAAATTCTGAGTTTGGTCTAGAACGACCTTTCAACAATTACCGAGAGCTTTCGATATGATTTTGAGGCCTCCGGTAGAAGTTGGCTAAAATGGCTCCTTGGGTGTGGGACCCACTTTTTGTTGAAATGACCTCGTATGGAAATTTTGACTGTGCCATTGAGTCCGGAACGTTGAATTCGAGGGGGTAGCATATTTCGTTTGCATGCCCGGGGTTCCGAACGAATCCCGTGCACCCCGTCGGAATTTTGGAATTGTCCAAAACTTAGCTGGTGCAGCTGCCAAAACTGCAGACTCATTTACCCTCAGCGTTTGCGGAAGTGTGGGAGAGTCTACTCCGCGTTCGCGGAGCTGTAACACCCCACATTTTGCATATGCTAGTTCTAATCATACGATACTCGATATAGCCTTATCGTATAGGTGGGGGACCATGTTTCTTATACGATTGGTGTTGGTTTAAACTAGCTAGGAAGATGATGTAATGCCTTGCACGTTCAGCATGTGTACTCGAAGTTGACCGACGGAAATATTTAAACTCGAGATAGTTGATGGTAATTGAGCTTAAAGTTCAAAGTTATGTGCTAAGTTAAAAAAAAAGAGATTAATATTTAGAGAATGGAATAAAAATAGTGAGCTGCTTACTCGGCTTAATTAAGCTACTTGGTGCATCACCTAATTGAGCTATATGGAACTAGTAAAGGGGCCCAAGGTTAATGGATCAGATTTATGCTTATGTTAATGTACTCACTTGAGGTCCAAATTAAAAGAAAATGAAAATGGAAAAAAAAAACCCAACAACCAAGTCTGCCAAGGCATAATGTGATTAAGCTCACTATGAAAAGGCAAGTAGGTGCATCACCTAGGTTTACCTTTTGAGCAACTTGATGTACATAAGCAGGTGCATCACCTACCTGACCAATCAGTGGCTGAAAATGGAGCTAAAAAGGGAGGTTCTAGAGGATTTTATTTTTTTGGTAAAAAAAGCTCAATATAAAATAAATATTGGCTGGTATTTCGTCTCAGTTTAACACACAAATTCAGGATTAAGTCCAGCTCTCTCTCCCCTTTTCTCTCAAGGCTTAAAACAACAGCCATAAAAAATTTTCTAGGGTTCCTCAAGAAACCCTCATCTTTGCAAGACAAAGTAAGTGAAACCACTTATGGATTTACCTTAATTCTCCCATGGATGACTAGAAAAACATGATATTTATGCTCAAATATAATTACAAAGGCAGATTGTTTCCACAAGCTACTGCTCACTTTTCTTGGTTATTAAGAAACGTTTCTCTTCTTCTTTTGTTTAAGTCTAAAAGGAAATTATAGTTCATGAATAGTTCAAGTTAAAAGGAGAAGTTGAAGAAATTGAGGTAAGGTAGCTGCTCCATTTTTGTCCTCCTTATGCATGAGTTTGAGTAAAGAATTATAGGTGTACTGTCATTAAGAACTCAAGAGATGGTGAGTTCAATATTTGGTTGCTATGATAAAGAATATTTGGGGCTGTTTTATGTCTATTGTTGTTTGGGGCAGATTGGGTAATCTTGGGAAAAGATATATAAGGTTTGTACTAGATATAAAAGGAGGGGGGTGGTGACACACATTTGTTTAAGGGCTCTATGGGCTCATTGTCCGTCCAAGTTAGCTACTGTTTGGTGAGGCCCACACTGTGATAGTTGCTAATTTTTATTTCATCATGACTTATATTGTAGATTACTACCCAATAAGGGAGGCTCAATTGTGATAGTTGTATTAGTCAGAAAATAAGGTATGTAAGGCTATTCGATTCCATATTCCTTGGCATGAAATCTTAAATTTGTGATTACTACCAAAGAAGTGAATTTCCTAAGCTCTAATCCTAGTAAAGAAAATATAGTGGCAGCGTACGATCTCCAATATAGCTAACAATAATTTTCCTCTCTACTTAGTATGTCGAGTTATTCAGTACATGTTCATTACTCTATATTTGCATATTTATGTGCTTGTATTGAAATGTATTCACAACAGCAAACATGGAAAATTCTCATCTTAGTCAATTGAAGTCAATTGTCCCATTGAGGTTACAGAGCTCCTTATGTTATTGTTACCACCTTAAAGTTATTATTCTCATGTCTCCTAATACTGGTTCATAGCTCCAAATCTCAGAAATAATTATGACCACAAAAATAACAATCTGAACAATAAAAGAAATAAAGAGAAGCAATCTGTGTGTTTATGGGTGGCATCCCAGGGGCAAATGCCTAGCATGGGTCGATCCCTATCGGTACAGAAGGGTGGCTGCTCAGGGGAGAAAGCCTAGCATGGGTCGATCCCAATTTATGTAATTATGAGGACAACATCCCAGGGGTTAAAATGTGTTGCATGGGTCATCCTCTTCTACCACTGATCACCTAGTCATTTGTATCACATGCCTTAAAAAAGTAAAGAAAATAATGTAACATACATGATCCCACAAGAGTAAACAAAGGTGGTTTTCTATTCTGATCTATGCATGGATATGGTGATTCTTGATTTCATTTAAGCACTTATTTTACATATGTTATTGCCTCACATATTCAGTACATTTTTTCGTACTGACGTCCCTCGTGGGGACGCTGCATTTCATGCTGCAGGTACAGGTACTCCAGCTAGTAGACCTCATTAGTAGGAACACAGGTACTTAGCTGCTATTGGTGAAACTCCAGGTTGATTCAGAGCTTACCGAGTCTTTGGCATCTATTTTGTTACTGTATGATAGTTAAGGGTAAGGCGGAGCATTGTCCCATCTTAAATTAAGGTTTTCTATCTTTTAGAGGCTTTTTAGACTAATGTATATAGTTCAGTTGCGTCTTGTCTCTTTACAGTAGTGGCCTCTATGGCCAAGCCTTGTAGTTTTGGGTCTACCTATGTTGGTTCTTATCGCTGCATCTTATATGAACTTGTCATAACTTTAACATTGCCATAGTTATACGCATAGTTAGCACAAGTTATACGTCGGTTCTCTCGAGCCTTTAGGGCATCGGGTGCCTGTCCGTCATAGTGGGATCTGAGGCGTGACAAAAGTGGTATCAGACCAGGTCATCCTAGAGAGTCTACACCGTGTCTACGTAGAGTTTTTCTTATGGATGTGTTGTGCACCACATTTACGAACAGGAGGCCACGAGACATGTAGGAGTTGTCTCTTTTCTTTCATTTCTTAGATCATACGATAGAGCCAGAGTTGTACGTGGATTACAAGGAGTAAAAGTACAGGTAAGAAACTAGATGTGCCTGCTCAAGAAGGGACCAACCAACCATCACCTTGTCAAGCTGATCAAAGTGAGGCTCAGGATGAGTCTCTATCACAGACTTCCCCGACCCCTCCTTCTCCAGAAGATCTAAGGAGGGAAGTAGCACCTCAAGAACCCCCTATTAATGCTACTGAGCAAGACTTGAAGAATGCAGTCCAATTATTGACTCGTATAGTTGCTGGCCAAGGGCAAGGGCAAGAAGGTCCAATTGCGGGTACTAGAGGTGCAGACCGGGTTGCTAGTGTGCGGATACGTGATTTCCTTAATTTGGACCCTCCATCATTCACCGGGTCAGATCCTAATGAAGATCTACAAGACTTTATCGATCAAATCCAGTAGACTTTGGATGTTATGCAAGTATCTGATAAAGAAGCCATTGAGTTAGCAGTATATAGATTAAAGGGTGTGGCTTTTTTGTTGTACGAAGCTTGGAAATAATCTAGGGGTATAGTTGCACCTTCAATTATTTGGAAAGAATTCAAAAAGGCATTCCTTGACCATTATCTACCAATAGAGATTCGGGAGGCCCGTGCAGATCAGTTCTTAAATCTCCATTAAGGGAATATGAGTGTGAGAGAATACAATCTCAATTTAATTCCTTGTCCAGGTATCCTCCTAATGTAATAGCTACTATGGAGGATAGAGTTCATCGATAAATGGATAGATTGGATTCATATCTGGTTATAGATTGTACCATTGCTTCATTGAATAAAGACATGGATATAGGAAGAATGCAAGCTTTTGCACAAAAGTTGGAGGATCAAAGACAAAGATGAAGGATATAAGAGTCGGAAAGAGGGCAGTCCAAGAGAGCCAAATCTACGGGGTAGTTTATGCCATCCTAAGGTGAGTTTAGGACTAGGTCCTGACCGTTCATTGCCCCCGAAAGTTATTATTTAAGGGCGTTTTTGTTTTTTTCCCTAAATGTTTAACTATTAATCTAAGTCGGTTAGACCCTTAACCCAGACCCTATATATATTTTCTAAGCCTACTTTCACTCATTCTAACTCATTCCCAAATTTCTCCTCTCTCAAATATTTCTCTCTCTAAGAAAATTCTCTCAACTCTCAAGGAAGAAGAAAGCTAAGATCCTCCATTGAAGACCATCAATTTCCATCAATTTCTTGTGGGCTTTGTTGAGGTATGATAGTGTTCACCATTTAGAGCCCTTTCCTCCAATTGGTCCTCAACTTTCTTCAAGGTTTTCAAGGTTCAATTTCCCCAATTAAATTAGGGTTTTGATAAATTCTTATGGGTTCTTCAATTGTTGATTTTATGATTTCTAGTGCACGATCTAGCGTGATAAAGTAATTTAGTACACGAATTAGTGTGAATTATATGATTTGATGTAAAGATTGAATGAATCCCCATGAACCCATGCTATTTCTCCCCAATTTCTTAATCTATGATTTGATTTGGTAGGTTGAGCTATGACTTTAGTAATTTTATGAAAATCTCTATGAAGCTATGCATGAATTATGAATAAATTGAGGATGACATTATGAAGTTTAGTATGTTCAAGTCAAAAGCATGATTTTCCCCTCTATTATGTGAGTTCCTTCAAGTATGGGTAAATTGTTTTATTTTTGACTTCCTAAGTATGAGCTTGCATTGAATCGCATGATTTAAGTTGAGCTTTTATGAACCCATATGAACTCTATGATCCATGAATTATGAGCATGATGAACTATGTAAGAATGAAGCTTATGAACTTTTGCATGTCTCATATGAGTTAAGTTTGTCACGACCCAAGGTACCCCCTAGATGTGACATGGCATACAAGACCCCGAGAGGCCTCACACAAGCCCTTAGCATACATTACATACAAGATAATAGAGAATAAAAGTTCAAAAGAGAATTTCATATCAAAGCTTTTAAAAGAAACAGCGAAAGTCTACATCTCATTTCTCAAAGCCAATCTATCATAGAAAGTAAAGTGGGAACGTAACCCAATACAATCCAAAACAAAACTTAAAGGAAATACATGAAAAAAAGAAATAAGAGCTAGGCTATGTCCTCGGATGGATGAGGAGTCACCAAGTCTTCTATCAACTCTCTAATCAAGCTCTAGCCACGAGTAGAATGTGAATCGCCACGTCCTACACCAAAGAAGTTAATTTAGGCAAAAGTATGCGTTAGCACAATTAAGTACTAAGTATGATAGCAATCAACATAAACACATAAATCATTCTAGAGAGAGAGACATAATGATGTCATGCAATGGCCAAGCTAAAAACATGATAAACATGAGAAACATGAAACATAAAGCATATATCAAGGCCAAAGAAAGCTAAATCATCTTTCTTTTCTTTACTTCATCATGAGAACACTTGTTCATTAACTTGTAGGGAAAAGCCTTAACCGACATATAAGACCATGTGAGCTATCAACATGGAATCTAGTGTCTACCCCACACCAAAATGAGGTGTCCTACTTGCCAAGGTAAGACCATGAACTTCTTAGATTATGTGAATCCACTAGCTAGTGTCTATCATAGACAATCACCCTATGGTGGCACATAGTTTATGGGACATGGGTAATTGCCACAAGTCCACTCGTTACTAAGCATACTTCCCATGGATTAATCATCGTTCATTTTATCTTAGGTAAACATGGGTAATCGCCTCTTGTCTACATTTTTCATAAGCTTATTATTGGTAAACTTGGGTAATCACCGCTTTGTCTACATTAGGGTACATGGGTAATCGTCACTTGTCCCTTCATTCATTAGAATAGCTCCTTAAGAACCTGGGTAATCGACTCTTGATCTTCTATTAGTCATGTTGGGAGAATTACGTGATAAAACCTCTCACCACTGAACCATAACATCATCAAATCATAAATTGTGTAACTTACTCTCAAAGCACCCCTTAACTCATTATGAACTTCATATGAGACATGCATAAGTTCATTAGCTTTATCTTTACTTAGTTCATCATGCTCATAGTTCATAGATCATAGAGTTCTTATGGGTTCATGCAAGTTCAACTCATATCATGCAAATTAATATAAGTTCATGCTTAGAAAGTCATAATTAGGACAATTTACCCATACTAGAAGGAACTCAAATAAAAGAGGAAAATCATGCTAAATTCATAAGATTATCCTCAATTCATTCATAATTCATGCGTGATTTCATAAAGAATTCATAAACTTCATCAAATCATAGCTCAACCCAACAATCGAAGCATATATTATCAAATTGGGGAGAATTAGCTTGGGATCATGGGGATTCATGCAATTTTTACATCAAATCATGTAATTCACGCTAATTCGTGCACTAAGTTACATTAACACGTAGGAATCATAAAATCAACAATTCAAATCATAATTGAAGAACCCAAAATGATTTATCAAAACCCTAATTCAATTGGGTTAGAGTAAACCATTGAAAATCATGAAGAAGAGGAAGGGCCCATCAGAGGAAATGACTCCAAATGGTGAACACTATCATACCTTAGCAAAGCCCACTAGAAATTGGAGGAAATTGGGTGACCTTTAATGGAAGACTTAGCTTCTTCTTCTTTCTTGAGCTAGAGAGGATTTCTTTTATAGAGAGAAATATTTGAGATGAGAGTTTAGGAATAAGTAAAATTAGGCGTAGAAAGTATTTATAGGTCGTAGATTAATCGACTTAGCTTAATAGGTAATCAATTAGGAAAAATACAAAAAAGCCCTTAATTAAAAACTGTCAGGGCCAATCGACGGACAGGATCTACGGTCCGTACATCCATTGATGGACCATCCTGCTCTTCCGTCAATTGATTCAGAAGGTTCATTTTGGGCTGAAAATTTGGCTAAGTCTGGAAAGCATCAATGGAACCCATCTACGGCCCATCAACTAAACTATGAACCGTCCTTCTATTTCGTAGGTCAAGGTTCAGAAACTTGGAAATCCAAAAATTTCTCAGTGCCATTGACGGTCCCCACCTACGGCCCATCAATCCATCTACGGCCCGTAGGTGGCCTCCGTAGGTCACTATCTCCAGGTGAGTTCTGCATTTAAAATCCCTTAGAAGCTTGGGGTATTACAATATCTCCTCCTTGGGAACATTCTTCCTCGAATGAGAATCAAGACATCATGAGAAGGGTAATAGACATGGACTAACAACCCAACCTAGCATGCAATCAAATAAGTGCACATATCCGAGAAGGAAACATCAACTCCAAGCTAAGGCATGCTCAACACATCATATCTTGAACACTTTATGCAACTCATACTCAAATGCACATAATCATATAAGACTCTTCATGAACATGCATAATCAAGGAATCATGAAAATCAACTATGACACATGAGACCAAAAGAATGAACCATGAGGATCAAGATACCTCAAGCTAGAGTAGGATTGGAAGGAAAGAGATGTGGATATCAGGACATCATATCGGCCTCGGCCTCCCAAGTAGCACCCTCAACCAATTGATTCCTCCATAGAGCTTTCACGGAAGCAACCTCTTTATTTCTTAACTTCCGGACTTGCTGGTCTAAAATCTCAATCGGAATTGCTTCATAAGAAAGACTATCTTTTATGCCAAGATTCTCTAATGGAACTATAGAGGTCTGATCACCAACACACTTCTTCAACAATGAGACATGGAAAACTAGATGCGCTGATGTCAAATCATTAGGCAAGTCAAGCTCATAAGCAACCCTTCCAACACGTCTCAAAATCTTATACGGGCCTACATAACGGGGACTAAGCTTCCCTTTCTTCCCAAATCTCATTACACCCTTCATGGGTGAGATTTTCAAGTAAACCCAATCATCAACATCAAATTCTAATTTTGTTCTTCTAACATCGGCATAGGACTTTTGTCGACTTTGGGCAGTTTTCAACCTTTCCCTAATAAGTCAAACTTTCTCCATAGTATCATGCACCAACTCCGGGCCTATCAAAGCAACTTCACAAACTTCAAACCAACCTATAGGTGATCGAAACCTCCTACCATAGAGAGCCTCAAATGGAGCCATACCAATACTAGAATGGTAGCTATTTTATACGCAAACTCAATTAAAGGCAAGTGATCATCCCAAGTACCCTTGAAATCAATTACACAAGCTCTCAACATAGCTTCCAAAGTTTGAATAGTATGCTTTACTTGCCCATTGGTTTGGGGATGAAAGGCCGTACTAAGCTTAACACAAGTACCAAGGCCTTTTTGGAACGACTTCCAAAATTGAGAAGTAAATTTTGCACCACGATCGAAGATGATGGAAAAAGGCACTCCATGCAGCCTAACCATCTCCCTCAAATACAACTTAGCATAGTCCTCCGCTGAATATGAATTCTTAACAGGAATGAAGTGGGCTGACTTCTTCATTCTATCAACAACAACCCAAATCGAATCGTATTGTCACCTCGTGCGAGGCAAACCCATAATAAAATACATATTCACATCTTCCCACTTCCTAGTAGGAATGCTAATATCTTGGGTCAAACCTCCCGGCCTTTGATGCCAACTTCACTTGTTGACAATTAGGGCACTTAGCCACAAACTCTGCAATGTCTTTCTTCATTCCGTTCCACCAATAAATTTCCCACAAATCACGATACATTTTGGTAGCTCCTGGGTGGATGGAATATTGAGAACTGTGGGCTTCCGATAAAATTTGCTCTCTTAAGCCCTCTACATTGGGAACACATAAGCGACCTTGATATCGAAGCACACCATCTTCCACTTGGGAGAAAACCTCTATGGACTTCTTGAGTACCGCTTCCTTTAGTTCAACCATGTTAGGATCAAGACCTTGCTTAGCTTTCACATCATGCACAAAAGAGGATTTGGAACCCTTGTGAACCGTAACACCATCTTTAGTAGAATCAACCAATTTAACACTCAATCGAGCAAATCTATGGACATCGCGAACCAACTCTTTCTTACCATCCTCAACATGAGCAACACTACCCATAGATAATCGACTAAGAGCATCCACCACTATGTTAGCCTTACCGGGGTGATAGAGAACACTCATATCATAGTCTTTTAACAACACAAGCCACCTTCTTTGGTGGAGATTCAAATCCTTCTATTTAAACAAATATTGCAAACTCTTATGGTCGGTGAAGACATCTACATGTACCCCATACAAATAATGTCGCTATATTTTCAAAGCAAACACAACTACTGCTAATTCAAAGTCATGAGTAGGATAGTTCTTTTCGTGCACCTTAAGTTGCCTTGAAGCATAAACAATGACTTTCACATTTTGCATAAGAACACATCCTAGCCCAATTCTCGAAGCATCACAATAAACCACAAAACCATCGGATCCTTCCGGTAGAGTCAATATTGGAGCCGAAGTAAGTTGATCTTTCAATTCTTGAAAACTTTTCTCACATGCCTCGGACCATACGAACTTAACCTTCTTTTGAGTCAAAGTCATAAATGGAGAATCAATAGATGAAAAACCTTCAACAAACCTCCTATAATAACCAGCTAAGCCTAAGAAACTACGAATATCCAAAGGTGATAAAGGTCTAGGCAAATTCTTAACCTCTTCCGTCTTCTTAGGAACTACCTCAATGCCCTTATCAGAAACAATGTGACCAAGAAAAGCCACAGACCTTAACCAAAACTCACATTTACTAAACTTCGCAAAGAGTAATTGGTCCTTGAGGGCTTGCAACACAATCCTCAAATGAGTAACATGTTTACCCTCATTCTTTGAGTAGATCAAAATGTCGTCAATAAACACAATCACAAACATGTCAAGGTATTGCTTAAACACTCTATTCATCAAGTCCATAAATGTGGCCGGAGATTTTGTCAACCCAAATGACTTTACCAAGAACTCGTAGTTACCATACTTAGTCCGGAAAGCCATTTTTTGAATATGATCTTCTTTCACCCTTAGTTGGTGATAGCCCGAAGGAAAGTCGATCTTAGAGAAATAACTAGCCCCTTGAAGTTGATCAAACAAGTCATCTATCCTTGGTAGAGGATATTTATTCTTAATGGTAACCTTGTTCAATTGGCGATAGTCAATACACATACGGAGTGAACCATCTTTCTTCCTTACAAACAAGACCGGAGCACCCCATGGAGAAATTATTGGCCGGATGAAACCCTTATCCAACAAGTCTTTCAACTTCTCTTTTAGTTCCTTAAGTTCCGCCGGAGCCATTCTACAAGGAGGAATTAAAATAGGTTGTGTATCTAGGAGGAGGTCAATACCGAAGTTTATTTCCCTTTCGGGAGGAATACCGGGCAAGTCATCGGGAAACACTTCTGGAAACTCATTAACAACGGGGAACGACTCAAGGAAAGGGGTCTCGGAATCTATATCCCTCACCCTAACAAGATGGTAAGTGCACCCCTTAGAGATCATCTTTCTAGCCTTTAGATAAGAAATAAATTGACCTCGAAACATAGAATTTCCCCCCTTCCACTCTATGATAGGCTCATTTCGGAATTGAAATTTGACCATTTGGGTCCTACAATCAATTGAGGCGTAACAAGCATGTAACCAATCCATCCCAAGAATAACATCAAAATCTAGCATATCAATCTCTACAAGATAAATATGATTGACTCTATGGGATAAGGACACGGGACAATCTCTATAAACTCTCTTAACCATGATAGATTCTACAATCGGAGTAGAGACACGAAAAGGATCTAGCCACACATCCAGAACAACATCAAACCTCATAGCCACATATGGCACCAGGATCAAGAAAAGCATAAAAATCAAAATGGAAAACTCTTAACATACTGGTAAACACATCGGGAGAGCTCTGTTGCTCATGACGAGCCTGAAGTGCATAAAATTGGTTTTGCTTCTGATTCCCACTAGAGCTTGGCGGATTTTTGGATTGAACGCGTCGACGGTTATCTTCTTCATTCTTAGCCGCTAAGGGGCAATCCCTTATCGTATGATCTGTCTTACCACAGCCAAATCATGCATTAGAACCAGCCAGACATTTGCCCTCATGCATTCTCCCACACTTAGGACAAGTAGACAATGAAGAACAACCACCATTCCCTCCTTGAGACTTAGGGTTAGAAACCCTATCATTATTGGACTTAGAAGGAACATTGGATGAGCCTTGGCCGGAGAACCTTTGTCGGAATCTAGGACGACCATGTCCATCGGATCTTGCATGCAAAAAGTTACCATCTCCGGTCCTAGCCCTCTTGATGACCTTTCCTTAAGCTTTTCTTCTTCAATTTGTTCGGGATAAACAATGAGGTGAGATGTATCGATGTCATGCACAAGCATGGAGGTGCGGCACTCTTTCACCAACATATCGGACACTCCCGACACAAATTTGCTCATTCTTTTCCTTGGGTCAGCAACTATGGACGGAGCATATCTAGCATATTGTGTGAATTTCAATGCATACTCCTTCACACTAATATTTCCTTGTCAAAGGTTGATAAACTCAAGCACCTTAGTCTCTCTCTTCTTAAGAGGGAAGAACCTATCAGGAAAGTAACCTTGAATTTCTCCCAATCAAGAGGACCCTCATTAACCGCCCTCTCACTCTTCCATTGATTGAACCAAATTTAGGCAACACCCTTGAGTTGAAAAGCGGCCAACTCCGCCTCTTTTTCCAGCGTCACTCTCATGATCATCAACACCTTGTACACTTCATCGATGAAATCTTGAGGATCTTCCTCAACCTTAGAGCCATGAAATTCCGGAGGATTAATTCAAGTAAAGTCCCTCACTCTTGATGCAGCCGTACCCACATTTGGGTTCACGGGAGCCACCACCTCTCTATTGGCTAGGGCCATCACGGCTTGAGACAACAATTGGAAAGTAGCCCTAAAGTCCACGTTAGTCACTTGTTCCGCAAAAGGGTCGGCCGAAACTTTAGGAGCTTCTTGTTCCACATTCTCTCCCATGTTTCTTCTAGCGTAAGCTCTTCGGGTCACCATATCCTGAAATGCGTAGGATAGGGATTAGGAGAGAAATATATAGAGTTACACTCTATGGTACGACTTAAGAGTAATAAAAGAAATTGAATTTCTTAAACGTCTTATAGTCTCTCATTCATAAATGTGGCGCGCTTCCAACTCATGAACAACACTCTACTTGACTCGGCTTATGAGACATTCTAGGATCTTTCTAAAACGTCTTTTTTGATGTAGGATTTGGTGATTCACCATCCACTCGTGGCTAGAGCTTTATATAAAATTTGATAGAAGACTTGGTGAGTACTCATCCATCCTAGGACATAGCCTAGTTGTTCATATTTTCAAGTAATTTCATTTCGGATGTTGTATTGGGTTACGTCCCAAACTTTATTTTCTATGTTAGATTGGATTTTAGACATGAGATGTTGACTTTCGCTGTTTCTTTTAAAAGCTTTGATATGAAAAATCTCTTCTAAACTCTTAACCTCTATTATCTTGTATGTATGTATGCTAAGTGTCTTGTATGAGGCCTTTCGGGGCCTTGTATGCCACGTTACGTCTAGGTGGTACCTTGGGTCATGACACCTGGGTTTGTTGGTCTCACTTGTAAAGAACTAACATCTAGTAGAGTCACGAGGATTGGCGCGGAGATGTCTGTGGCTTATCTTCGGGAGGCTATAGGATGTCCATAGGATGTTTTCTTACTTTGTACCTTTTTTCTGCATTGCTGTCTAGTTGGTTTCTTGAAATCTCACTTGTTCTGTTCTGTTACAGTATGGCTAGCTCATGTAGTAGAGGTCGACCCCAAGGTTGATGGGGTGTTGCGGCACCAGGCCATATTAGAGAGAGGAATCTAGAGTCGGTGCCTTGTGCAGAGTAGATTCCTCCTCAGCCAGTGGAGCCGGGACTAGCTGAGCCACCACCAACACCAGATGTGGCTCCTGATCTGTAGGGCATGTTTGCCCAGATCATAGCTGCTATCAGGGGTGTGCAGCAGCAGCTACATCTCGAGGACCAAGGGGGCAGCGACAAAAGGGTCAGACAGGATGGTAGGGCTAGTGGGCCTCGTTCACGGCCTAGAGTTACTCAAGACCAGGTTTATCAGAGGTTCTAGGAACCTCAGCCTAGTCCCCCATTTCAGGCAGCACTTCAGATATTAGAAGGTGACCAGCACCGCCAGGGAGCATATAGTGCCCGACCGAGTCAGGGCTGGGGTGGTTCACAGTCGGGTTCTTGGGGCGGGGTGGCCGACCTCCATCTGGGAGTAGATTGTCGCAAGGTTACTTTACCTGTAGGGCACCTGACCATTGGGCCAGGGAGTGCCTTGTCTCCTGATCATCTTTCCTAGACCCTCAAGCGGCCAGACCCGTTTCGGCAGTAGCCCTTCGAGCCAGACAAGGGGTTCAGCTGCAGGGTTCTCGGGGAGGTCATCGAAGAGGTAGGATAGGCGATCGAGTAGATGTGCAGGTTAGAGGTGCCCAGGGCCACTTTTATGGAGCTCTAGCCAGAGCAGAAGCCGAGGCGTCTGATGATGTGATCACAGGTACGGTTCTCTTATGCCAGTAGTCCGCTTCATTCTTATTTGATCCAAGTTCTACCTAATCATATGTGTCTGATTACTGTGTGCCTCGATTGAGAGTGAGTCCTGAGCCCTTATCGGTTTCATTACGTGTTTTGACCCAGTAGGGGATTCTTTAGTGGTGGATCGGGTTTGCAGGTCTTGTGTGGTGACCATTCAGGGGCAGGACACTCTGGTTGATCTGATTGTGCTGTGTATGGTAGACTTTTACATGATTCTAGGTATGGATTGGCTATCTCCTCACCGAGCTGTATTGGACTGTTATGCCAACACCGTAACTTTAGAAATTCCATGTATTCTGCCGGTGGTGTGGCAGGGTTCTTGTAGTCGCACACCAGTTGGGGTGATTTCTTTTATTCGGGCTCAGAGACTGCTGGACAACGGATGCTTGGCTTACTTGGCATATGTGAGAGATGTGAGTAGGGAGTGCGCTACAGTTGATTCTATGCCTGTTGTTCGAGAGTTCACAGATGTGTTTCCTGTCGACCTTCCTGGCCTACCCCCAGAACGGGAGATTAACTTTGGCATAGACTTGGAGCTGGGTACTCGTCCCATTTCTATCCCACTGTACAACATGGCACCTTCAGAGCTCGGGGAGCTCAGTGATCATCTTCAGGATCTCCTTAGTAGAGGGTTCATCTTACCTAGTGTATCACCTTGGGGTGCCCCAGTCCTTTTTGTGAAGATGAAGGACGGTACCATGCGGATGTGTATCGATTACAGGTAGTTGAATAAGGTGACGATGAAGAATCGTTATCCTATGCCTCGTATTGATGACCTATTTGACCAGCTTCAGGGTGTTGCTGTATTTTCTAAGATCGACTTGAGATCTGGTTATCATCAGCTGAGAATTAGAGTAGCGGACATCCTTAAGACAGCATTTAGGACTCTTTATGCCCATTATGTGTTCCTGGTTATGTCTTTTGGGTTGACTAATGCCCTTGCCACCTTTATGGACTTCATGACTCGGGTGTCAGGCAGTATTTGGATTCCTTCATCATAGTCTTCATCGATGACATCTTTGTATACTCGTGGAGCCATCGTGAGCATGAGCAACATCTGAGTGTAGTGCTCTAGACTTTGAGAGTTAATCGGCTTTATACAAAGTACTCATAGTGCGAGTTTTTGCTTGAGTCTGTAGCATTGTTGGAGTACATCCGGGAGGTAGTCCATCTTCATGGTGTGCCTGTTTCTATCATCTCAGACCGAGGCCCACAGTTCAGTTCCAACTTTTGGAAAGCATTTCAGGAGGAGTTGGACACCCTGGTGGATCTTAGCAAATCATTTCACCCGCAAACTGATGGCCAGTCAGAGCGCACTATTTAGGTTCTTGACGATATGTTGCAGGCCTATGTTATAGATTTTTGGGGTCAGTGGGATCATTTCTTGCTCTTGGCAAAGTTTGCATACAACAACAACTACCATTCCAGCATTTAGATGGCCCCGTTCGAGGCCTTATATGGTAGGCGTTATCGCACTCCATTGGTTTGGTTTGAGTCTATGGAGCCTAGGCCACATGGCACAGATTTTTTTCAGGAGTTCTTGGAGCATGTGAGGTTGATTCAGGATAGGCTCAGGATAGCTCAGAGTAGACAGCAGAGTTATGCAGACCGTAGGCATCGACCATTGAGTTTTACCGTGGGTGACAGAGTATTCCTCCGAGTATCGCCCATGAAGGGCGTGCTGAGATTTGGGAGGCAGGGCAAGCTTAGCCCCAGGTATATTGGGTCTTTTGAGATTTTGAGGGTAGTTGGAGAGGTGGCTTATGAGTTGGATTTACCTCCAGTATTCTCAGCCGTTCATCCAGTGTTCCATGTTTCGATGTTGCGTCGATATGTTTTAGATGAATCTCATGTGCTCAAGTATGATGTTGTTGAGTTGGATGATCTCTTGACCTATACTGAGGAGCAAGTTGCTATTTTTGCCAGAGATGTGAGGTAGTTGTGGTCGAGAGTCATTCTTGTGGTTAAGGTCCGTTGGAGGCATCGTCCAGGTAAGAATGCCACCAGGGAGATTTAGCGGGAGATGCAAAAGTAGTTCCCTAGCTTATTTGAGCCCTCAGGTATTTCTTGATCCTTACTTTCACATACGCAAGTCCTTTTAGTAAAGGATATTGTAGTGACTGTCCAGGTCATTTCTATGTTAATTCCTTCTTTATTTCATTTAGAGCGTTCCTGTAGCAACCCCAAGACATTTATGACCTGCTGCCATTGACTGTTCGGTCGCCTTGGGGGTTCGTTTATGTTTTATGCCTATTTTTCTGTTTTGCAGCTTCTAATCCTTGAAAAGTTTATTTTGGTCATAACATCAGGTAAAGGACCTCAGATGATAATTTTGACGGTTCTATACGCTCAGGAGTTGCCTAATTAGGCTAGAAACATGGTTCGCCTAAGTCTTGGGATTTCCGGCGTGATTTTGGGGCAAGTTAGATCTTTAGAGTTTGAAATTTAGTTTAAGGTTGACTTCAGTCAACATTCTTGGAAAACACACTCAGATGAAGATTTCGACATCGTGGTTAGTTCTGAAATGCCGAATTTGGTCTAGAATCATTTTTTGAGATTTACCGAGAGCTTCCGATCTGATTTAGAGGCCTCCGGTAGAAGTTGGCTAAAATGGTTCCTTGGGTGTGGGACTCACTTTTTGTTAAAACGACCTCGTATGGAAATTTTAACTGCACCATTGAGTCCGAAGAGATGAATTCGAGGGGGTAGCATATTTCGTTTGCGTGCACAGGGTTCCGAACGAATCTCGAGCACCCCGTCGGAGTTTTGGAATTGTCCAAAACTTAGCTTGTGTAGCTGTTAAAACTGAAGACTCATTTACTCTCCGCGTTCGTGGGATATGTTCCGTGTTTGCGGAAGTGTGGGAGAGTCTACTCCGCGTTCGTGGGATAGGTTCCGTGTTTGCGGCAGTGTGGGAGAGTCTACTCCGTATTCGCGGTGGTCTGTGTAGTGAGTGGTTCCTTTAGCTCCGCATTCACTTAGGGTTCTCCGCGTTCGCAGAAGTTTGTTTGGTGAAGGGAGATTTTTTCTCCCCATTCCCTGGCTTGGGGCCGCGTTCTCGGAGCACGGATTTTCTCACTTCTGCGTTAGCGGAGCATTGACCGCGTTCACTGAGAAAAGGGGCTTGGCAGTGTCTATTTAATGAGGTCGAAGCTCACTCGTTGGAGAGCTTCAAAACCTTATATCTCCCTTATCTTGCTTCAGTTTTCGGTGATTCTAAGTCCCAGGCGTTCAGATTCTCGTTGCCTTCGTGGGTTTTAGGTTGGTTGGCGTTGGGTGGTCCTCGAATTCCATGAATTCGAGTGCTAAGTTGGTTTTTTGCCTATTTTCCTTAAGTTTTGCATTTTTTTGTTGTTGGCTGTTAGGAATAGATCCGAACCTTAATGGGCGGTCCATTTTGGGATTCAAGTTCAGGGAAGGATTTAGGACCTTTTCACGAAGTCAATTCCAGAAAATCCAGAGCGGGTCCCACTTTCCCTATTTGACTCAAAAATTGGTCTGTCTCTGAATTTGTTGATTTTAGTGTCTACGCGACCGTATTGATGTTGTGATTCTATTTTTGATAGCGTGGCAGCAGTCTGAGGCCGTTTGGAAGAGAAAATCTCCTGTTGAATGACTTGGAGCGTTGTGATCGGCTTTTTGGTAGGTTACGGCTTCCCTTCTTTCTAGATTGAGCTTGAATGTGTAAATGCTAGTTGATTTGTGTGAAGCTGGGGTGGTTAGCGAGTATTATTCCATTTCTTCTCTGATTTCGCATTGTTAAGTTGACTGTTGGGATGTTATAGGCTTGTATCATGCTGTAGCTTGGGTTGTTGACTTGGATTGTTGGTATTTGTGTTGTGAATTATCGTTGGATGGTTATCTATTGATGCATGAGTGGGTCCGGGTCATTGGATTCCATTTTTGGTTGATTAGTGTGATTTCTTACTTAGAATAAGTTAAGGTAGTATTGCCTTAGTCCTACGCACCTGTTGACTTGAGTATGTATCTGACGTCGATCCGGATGGTCTAGATCTTTGTAGACTGGTATAGCAGACTTGAGTCTGTTAGTATGAGCCTTAGTTTAGGCGTTTTTGTGGCTTTCAGATCTTACGATTCTTTCCCCTCTATTTCTGCGATTGTGGGATGCTGACGAAAGAGGTGGCATTATAGCCGATTGATAGTTGGATTATGCTAGGCTTGGAGTCTTTGTTTTATATCCTTTTGGGGGAGGGGGGAGGGAGGCGGCCTGTGATTTTGAGTCTTGCGTAGTTTTGTTTGTGTTGGCTTTATCAAGTCCCGTGTTGAGGATTATTGAGAATGGACGACGATCCACGATAACTGGATTATTTCAGATCTTCTTTGGAGTTGATATAGCCCACACATTTGCCTTGCATGGGCAGCGCCTCCGGAGTGATTAGATGGCAGGGCAATTGGATATTGGTTATTTGAGATCCTCTGTGGAGTAGACATAGCCCACGCGCTCGTCTAGTAGGGACAGAGGCCCCGGAGTGTTATATGGTTCACTTGTCTTGCTGGGACAGAGCCCAGTGTTTTATACGATTCACTTGTCTGGCTGGGACAGAGGCCTTGAAGTGTTAGCTAGTTTATTCGTTTGGCTGAGACAGAGCCCCCAGAGTATTATATGTTTCATTCGCCTTGCTGGGACAGCGCCCCCGGAATGTTAGCAGGCTCACTCGAATGGCATGGGCTGTGTCCTGGGCAGTACCCCCAGAGTAATAGCCTAATTGAGCATTTAATGATCGGGTAAATTGGAGGGGTCGGCGTACCCCGCCCTTCTTGCAGTACTCGGCTGGCTAGGTTCATGCCCCCGGAGTAGCTTGCCGGGTTGGTGTATTGATTTGGAAAATCAGAGTTGTGATCGGTTCAGTGTTGGCTATTCGATCAGTTTGGAGTTCTGTCCCTTGATTATGTAGTTCTAGCTTTTCAGTGTACCTGTCGGGCTTATGGGGGTCCGTTCGAGTTTTTATTTAAACTTGCGCACGAGTGTGCCTAGTGGGTCTTATGGGGGGCTAGCTGGGTTTAGTTAGTGGTTCTCAGTTTACATTCCGCTTTTCCGTTTCCTCTTCTATTCACCTCTGTTGTTGTTGATTTTATCTTGTCTGCCTATTTTTACCTTTCTTGCTCAGTCGGCCTATGATGCCTACTAGGTACCTGTTCTTTTGGTACTCATGTTACACTCTGTATCTATTTTCGTGATGCAGGTCCGAGCACAAGTTATCAGCGTTGAGATTGGGCCTGGAGCTGTCCTTTCATGAGACTAGGGTGAGCACATGGCATTCTGGGATTACCCTTCTCCTTCTATAAATATTCTTTGGCTTGTCTTTTGTTTTCGAGACAGTCGTTTCGGTGGTCCACTTTTGGGACTTGTACTCTTGTTAGTAGTTCTGTACATGTGACTTCCAGATTTTAGGAGGTGTCTTGTATATTAAATTTTGTTTGGTTTCGTTTCAGCCTTCTTTTATGTGTTCTTGTTGTACGTTTCCGCTTGGTTGAACTAGTTTCCACTCTTAGTCCCATTATTGTTAAGTTCCGGGATAGAGTTTGACTTTCCTACCGGTGGGTTGTTGGTGCCATCATGACTCGAGAAATTAGTTCATGACACCTATGGAGCAAAGGACTCCATTGGTGAAAGCTACCATACCTCAATGCCAAAAGCTTTAAATCAATGGTGAACTTAGGAGACTTGACCTTAAAACCCTAGCTTTCTTCTCCTTCTTCTTTTTCTTCTAGAGAGAGAAATATTTTGAGAGGTTTTTGGGAATAGTTTAAAAGTGATTAGGAAGGGTAGAAATTAGGCTTAGAAGGCTTATATAGTACCTAGGATTAAAGGGTAGCCCACTTAAATTAGGCATTAAACATTTAGGGAAAAGATAAAAAAAGCCCATAAAAATAACTAGCGGATTGAGACCTACGGTCTGTAGGTCCAACCACGGACCGTCCTGGTCAGCCGTAGAAAATTTCAGAAACTAATGTTATGGATCTTCAAACGATGAGACCCCATGTATGGTTTGTAGGTCCATTGATGGACCGTACATACAAACCGTCGTTCCAACCTTGAACCTTTAAAATTTCACCACGTCTAGGAGACAACTACGAAACCTGTCTACTGTCCGTAGAAGCAATGATAGACCATCCTGTTGGGGTGTAAAAAGAATCCTGAAACTTGCCATTTTCAAAAGTTTACCCAGCCAACTACGGTTCCCATCTACGGCCCGTAAGTCCATCTAAGTCCGTAGATGACCTCCATCGTCACTGGCACCAGATTATGAGAACTTGCAACTTTCTTCTTTTAAAATCTCAGGTGATACATTATCTCCCCTTTGGGGACATTCGTCCTCGAATGAGAATCAAGACATCATAAAGAGGGTAGGAACTAAACCTAACAGCCCAACATGAATATAATCACATAAATGCACATATCCGAGGAGAAAAACATCAACTCTAAGCTAATGTATGTTCAAAACATTATTTCATAAGGTCTATATGCAGCTCATACTCAAATGCACGTAAACATGAAGAAATAAGTCAAGTTAACTCATTTTCTTAAAATTTAAGTTTTTTCATGATCATGCATAAATGAGGAATCATGAGAATATCTAAGACTCACATGAGACCCAAAGAATGAACCATGAGGAACTAAATACCTCAAGCTAAAGTAGGATCGGAGGGAAATAGATGAGGATATCGGGACATCATATCGGCCTCGGCCTCCCAAGTATAAACATTAACTAACTAATTCCTCCATAGAACTTTCACGGAAGCAATTTCTTTATTCTTTAACTTCCAGACTTGCCGGTCTAGAATCTCAACCGGACTTCTTCATAAGAAAGGCTATCCTTTATACCAAGGCTCTCTAATGGTACTATAGAAGTCGGATATCCAACATATTTCTTCAACAATTAGACATGGAAAACCGAATGCACTGATGCCAAGTCATTTAGTAAGTCAAGTTCATAAGTGACCTTACCAATGGCCTCAAAATCTAATATGGGCCTACATAACGGGGACTAAGCTTTCCTTTCTTTCCAAACCTCATTACACCCTTCATGGGTGAAATCTTCAAGTAGACCCAATCATCAACATCAAATTCTAAATCTCTCCTTCTGACTTCGGCATAAAACATTTGTCGACTTTGAGCCATTTTCAACTTGTCTCTAATATGCCGAACTTTCTCCATAGCCTCATGTATTAACTCTTGACCTATCAAAGAAACTTCACCAACTTCAAACCAACCTATAGGAGATCTACACCTCCTACCATAAAGAGCCTCAAATGGAGCCATACCAATAGTCGAATGATAGCTATTATTATAGGCAAACTACATCAAAGGCAAATGATCATCCCAATTACCCTTGAAATCAATCACATAAGCTCTCAATATATCTTCCAAAGTTTTGATAGTACGTTTCGCTTGCCCATCGGTTTGAGGATGAAAGGTCGTACTAAGCCTAACATGAGTACCAAGCCCTTTCTAGAAAGATCTTCAAAACTGAGAAGTGAATTAGGTACCACGATCGGAAATAATGGATAAAGGCACTCCATGCAACCTAACCATTTCCCTCAAGTATAACATAGCATAGTCCTCTGCTGAGTAAGAAACCTTGATGGGAATTTAATAGGTTGACTTCGTCATACGATCCACAATGACCCAAATCAAGTCATGTTGTCGCCGGGTGCGTGGTAAACCAACAATGAAGTTCATATTCAAATCATCCCACTTCCAAGTAGGGATACTAATGTCTTGGGAAAACCTCCTGGCTTTTGATGTTCAACTTTCACTTGTTGACAATTAGGATACTTAGCCATAAATTTTGCAATATCCTTCTTCATCCCATTCCACCAATAGACATCCCGTAAGTCAAGGTACATCTTGGTGGCTCCTGGGTGAATGGAATATCGATAACTATGGGCTTCTGATAAAATTTTCCCTCTCAAGTTACCTACGTCAGGAATGCACAATCAACCTTGATATCGAAGCACTCCATCACCCCTCGGGAGAAAGCCTCAACGGACTTTCTAAGCACCACTTCCTTCAATTCAACAAAATTAGGATCAAGATCTTGCTTGACCTTCACATCAGATACAAAAGATGATTCTGAACTATTGTAGACCATAACACCAGACATGATGGAATCAACCTACCGAAAACCCAATCACTCCAATCGATGAACATCTCGAACCAATTCATTCTTACCATCTTCAATGTGGGCAACACTACCCATTGACACTCGACTAAGAGCATCCGCTACAACATTCACTTTGATGGGGTGATAGAGGACACTCATGTCATAGTCCTTTAACAACTCAAGCAACCTCCTCTGGCGAACATTTACATCTTTCTATTTGAATACATATTGTAAACTCTTATTGTCGGTAAAGACATCAATATGCACCATACAAATAATGCCTCCATATCTTTAGAGCAAACACAACCGCCGCAAGTTCTAAGTCATGAGTGGGATAGTTCTTTTCATGAATCTTTAGTTGCCTTGAAGCGTAAGCAATGACTTTCCCATTTTGCATAAGAACACCCTAGTCAAATTCTTGAAGCATCACAATAAACCACAAACCCATCGGACCCTTCCGGTAATGTCAAAACTAGAGGCGAGGTAAGTCTATGTTTCAATTCTTGAAAACGTTTCTCACACGGTTCAGACCATGTGAACTTAACCTTCTTTTGAGTCAAAGTCGTCAATAGAGAAGCAATTGAAGAAAACCTTTCAACAAACCTCATATAATAACAGGTCAAACCTAAGAAGCTTCGAATATTCGAAGGGGATAGAGTTCTAGGCCAATTCTTAACCGCATCCGTCTTCTTAGGATCTAGCTCAATACCTTTGTCGGAAAGAATGTGATCAAGAAAAGCCACACCCCTTAGCCAAAACTCACACTTATCAAACTTTGCAAAGAGTTGTTGGTCCTTGAAGACTTGCAGCACAATTCTTAAATGATTGGTATGCTCATCCTCACCCCTTGGGTAAATCAAAATATCATCAATGATCACAATCACGAACATATCCAAGTATTTTCTAAACACCCTATTCATCAAATCCATAAATGTGGTCAGATAATTCGGCAACCCAAAAGACATCACCAAAAACTCATAGTGACCACATCTAGTCGGAAAAGTCGTCTTTTGAATAACATCTTCCTTCATCCTCAATTGGTGCTAAACTGAACGATGATCGATCTTTGAGAAGTAACTGGCCCCTTGGAATTGATCAAACAAGTAATCTATCCTTGGAAGAGGATACTTATTCTTAATGGTAAACTTGTTCAATTGGTGGTATTCGATGCACATACGGAGTGAACCATCCTTCTATCGAACAAACAAAACTAGAGCACCCCATGAAGAGATACTCGGTCGGATGAAACCTTTATCCGATATATCTTTCAATTGTTCCTTTAATTCCAGAAGTTCTGCCGGAGCAATTCAGTAAGAAGGAATAGAGATAGGTTGCGTATCGGGGAGAAAAACAATACCGAAGATTATTTCCCTTTCGGGAGGAACACCGGGTAGATCATCGGGAAACTCTTCCAGAAACTCATTAACAACGAGGGCTGACTCAAGAGTATGGGTTTTGAAAATCAACATCCCTCACCCTAACAAGATGGTATATGCAACCCTTAGAAATCATCTTCCTATCTTTAAGACAAGAAACATAGGGACCCTTAGGAATAGAGTTTCCCCCTTTCCACTGTAGGATAGGCTCATTTGGAAATTGAAACTTAGCCACTTGGGTCCTATAATTAATAGAAGCATAACTAGAATGCAACCAATCCATCCAGAGGATAATATCAAAATCTAACTTATCAAGCTCCACAAGATCAACATGAGTGACTCTATGGGTTAAGGCAATGGGACAATTTCTATAGACTCTCTTAGCGACAATAGATTCACCAATAGGAGTAGAGACACAAAAACGATCTAGCAATACATCAGGAAGAACATCAAACCTCATAGCCACATATGACGTCAAAAAAGACAAAGTAGCACCGGGATCAAGCAAAGCGTAAAAATCAAGGTAAAAAACTTTCAACATACCGGTAACCACATCAGGAGAACCGTCTTGCTCACGACGAGTTTGGAGTACATAGAATCGATTTTGCTTTTGACCCCCACTATAACCCGACAAATTTTGAGGTTTAGTTCGTCGATGATTATCTCCTTCGTTCTTAGCCACTAAGGGACAATCCCTTTTCTTGTAATCCGTCATAAACAACCAAAACATGCATTGGAACCGGCTAGACATTTTCCCTCATGCTTTTTCCCACATTTAGCACAAGTAGTCGATGAAGATCCACCGCTATTTCCTCCTTGAGGCTTGGGGTTAGAAACCTTATCTTTGTTGAAATTAGGAGGAACATAGGAGAAAATTTGACCAAAAACCTTTTTCGAGAGCAAAAACGACCATGTCCATCGGACCTTCAATGTGAAAAGTTACCATCACCGGTCTTAGCTCTCTTTGCCTCACTAGACTTCTCCTTGAGCTTTTCCTCCTCAATTTGTTGAGCATGCACCATAATACGAGAGATTTCCATTTCATTGATAAGCATGGCAGTACGACATTCCTTGACGACCATTTCAGACACCCCCGAAACAAACTTACTCATTCTCGCCCTAGGATCGGCAGCCATAGTGGAGCATATAGAGACAATTGTGAGAAATTCAAAGCATACTCCTTCACACTCATGCTTCCTTGATGAAGATTAATGAATTCAAGCACCATTTCCTCCTTCATCTCAAGGGGAAAGAACCTATCAAGGAAAGCAAGCTTGAACTTTTCCCAATCAGGAGGACTCGCATCATCCGCCCTCTCACTCTTCCATTGCTCAAACCACACTTGAGCCACACCCTTAAGTTGATACGTGGCCAACTCTGCCTTTTCCTCTGGCATCACGCACATTATCATTAGCACCTTGTACACCTTATCAATGGACTCTTAAGGATCTTCCTCAACCTTAAAGCCATGAAACTCCGGAGGATTCATTCTAGTGAAGTCCTGTCATGACCCAGGGTAGCCCCTAGATGTAACACGGCGTACAAGACCCCTAGAGGCCTCATACAAGCCCTTAGCACACATAACATACAAGATAATAGAGAAGTAACAGTTCAAAAGAGCATTTTATAACAAGTTTTAATCAAAACAGCGGAAGTCTACAACTCATGTCTCAAAACCTTCTAAAGTCATAGAATATGAATAAGAATGATAGGGACGCAACCCAATACAATATCCAACATAAGGAAAGACATCAAAGTAAAATCCAACAAGGCTATGTCCTCGGATGGATGAGGACTCACCAAGTCTTCTTCTCAACTCTAAGTCAATGCTCTTGCCACGAGTAGGAGAACTGCCACGTCCTACACAAAAGAAGTTAATGCAAGCAAGAGTATGCGTTAACACAATAAAGTACTAAGTATGGTAGCAATGCATATAAACTCATAAAACATGCTAGAAACTGAGATATAAACATGACATGCAATTGGCCAAGCTAAACATGATAAGGCATAAAAGCAAATAGCATAAGGCATAAACCATGGCCAAAGCAAGCTGCATCATCTTTCTTTTACTCTTCTTTTCTTTACTTTACCTTTAGTAACCCATGCAACATTGTGCAAGCTGAAGTGTGGGAAAAGCTTCAAACTGATCTGTACACCATGGAATAACTCAACATGGAATTCGGTGTCTGCCCTACACCGAAAAAGGGCCATTCTACTTGCCAAGGTAGAATCCTGAACCATAGCCTACGTGGATCCACTAGCTAAGCTGATATGGGCCTGCTAAGACCACATATGGGGGGCACATAGGCATAGGACATATGGGGACTCTTCACCCGTCCACTAGGTTCTATGCATAATTCCCACTATACAATCATAATTATTGATAACCATGGAAAGGCACAATTGGGTTGCCAATCCAAGCTAAACTTGACTTCACCTACCACGGACTAGTCCAAGCTTACTTCATTAGGTGTTTCTTCTTCCACGGACTTGTCCAAGCTTACACCCCTAGAATAGCTTCTTTAAGCTCTTGATTCAATTTTAGTTAAGCAAACCTTTTATCAAGTTATGAATCCTTTACATGTGAGAAAAACCTTTCACAAGCTTAGGTTTAGCATTATATGAGAAAACCCTTTCAAAACTCAACATCAACATGTCATATATATCATATAAAACATTCTTGATTCTACAAACCTCTTTCTTTATGATTCTATCATGCTTTTCCTCATAGCTAATGGGTTCATTTTGCCTCTATTTTGAACCATGCATTTCTAAGTAAGCTAGCTCTTAAAAGTCATAATCAAGGAAATTTAGTCATACTTGAAGTAACCCACCTAAAAGAGTTAAATCATTCTTTTTAATTGAACGTGCTAAATTCTAGCACTTAACCTCAATTCATGCTCGATTTCATAGATGAACCCTTAATTTCATCGATTCTTATCTCAACCCAACAATCAAGGGATAGATTATCAATTTGGAGAGAATTTACTTAGGATCATGGGGGTTCATGCAATAATAACAATTAGACATGTAATTCACGCTAGATCGTGCACTAAATTACTTTACCCATGCTAAATCGTGCACTACAAAGCATAAAATCAGTAATTGACCCATACTAGAAGAACCCATAACAATTGATCAAAACCTAGCTTACTTGAAAGGAATTGAACCTTAAAATTCATGAAGAAAAGGGAGGGCCCAATGGAGGAAGCAACTCCATTGGTCAATACCATCATACCTTAGCAAAGCCCACTAGAAATTGGAGGAGATTGAGTGACCTTCAATGGAGGACTTAGGTTCTTCTTCTTCCTTGAGATAGAAAGGATTTATCTTAGAGAGAGATATATTTGAGAGGTGAATTCAGGGAATGAGTTAGAATGAGATGATTTAGATATAGAAAACTATATATAGGACCTTCATTAAGGGTAAAACCGACTAGGTTAATTAGGGAATTAACCAGGGAAAAGACCAAAAAGCCCTCAATTAAAAACTATCGGGGCCCATCTATGGTCAGGACCTACGGTCCGTACGTCAACTGACGGACCATCCTGTTGAACCGTCAAAAGATTGAAAGAGTTTGTATCTGTGGACCCTACAACGATGACTTATATCTACGGTTGGTAGGTCCATCTACGAACCGTACACCTCAACCGTGGATCACAGCCTGAGGTTCAAGAATTTAACCAAGTCTAGGGGCATCTACGGTTACTTTCTACGGACCGTCCACTGACTCACGATCCATCCTGCGACTCCGTAGATCACAGTTCAGAGACTGAGAATTACTGAACTTGACAGAACCATTGATGGATCCTCACCTACGACCCGTCAACCAGACTACGGCCCGTAAGTGGCCTCCGTAGGTCACTGCCTACAGGTAACTTCTACCTTTCATTCCTTAGAAAGTTGGGGTATTACAATATCTCCCCCTTGGGGACATTCATCCTCGAATGAGAACCTGGACATAATGAGAAGGGTGATAGACTCGGACTAGCAACCCAACCTAACATGCAAGAATATAAATGCAAATATCCGAGGAGGAAACATTAACTCCAAGCAAAAGATAATCTATGCTTTGATTGTTGGGTTTAGATAAGAATCGATGAAATTGAGGGATCATCTATGAAATCGAGCTGGTATTGGGGTTAACTGCATGAATTTAGTATGTTCAAGTAAAAAGCATGATTTTCCTCTTTTACGTGGGTTACTTAAAGTATGACTAACTTGCCTTGATTATGACTTTTAAGAGCTAGCTTGCTTAGAAATGCATGGTTTAAAATAAAGGCAATATAAACCCATTAGGTATGAAGAAAAGCATGATAGAATCATGAAGAATAAGGTTTATAAAATCAAGCATGTTTTATATGATATCTATGATATGTTGATGTTGAGTTTTGAAATGGTTTTCTTATATAATGCTCAACCTAAGTTGTAGGGTCCCCAGATACAAACTCTTTGAATCTTTTGACTGTTCAACAGGATGGTCCGTCAGTGGACGTACGGACCGTAGGTTCTGACCGTAGATGGGCTCCGACAATTTTTAATTGAGGGCTTTTGGGTCGTTTCCCTGGTTAATTCCCTAATTAACTAAGTCGGTTTTACCCTTAATGAAGGTCCTATATATATTTTTCTATACCTAAATCACTTCATTCTAACTCATTCCCTAAATTCACCTCTCAAATATTTCTCTCTCTAAGAGAAATCCTCTCTAGCTCAAGGAAGAAGAAGAACCTAAGTCCTCCATTGAAGGTCACTCAATCTCCTCCAATTTCTAGTGGGCTTTGCTAAGGTATGATGGTATTGACCAATGGAGTTTCTTCCTCCATTGGGCCCTCCCTTTTCTTCATGAATTTTAAGGTTCAATTCCTTTCAAGTAAGCTTGGTTTTGATCAATTGTTATGGGTAGTATGGGTCAATTACTGATTTTATGCATTGTAGTGCACGATTTAGCTTGGGTAAAGTAATTTAGTGCACGATCTAGCGTGAATTACATGTCTAATTGTTATTATTGCATGAACCCCCTTGATCCTAAGTAAATTCTCTCCAAATTGATAATCTATGCCTTGATTTTTGGGTTGAGATAAGAATCGATGAAATTGAGGGATCATCTATGAAATCGAGCATGAATTGAGGTTAAGTGCTAGAATTTAGCACGTTCAATTAAAAAGAATGATTTAACTCTTTTAGGTGGGTTACTTCAAGTATGACTAAATTTCCTTGATTATGACTTTTAAGAGCTAGCTTACATAGAAATGCATGGTTTAAAATAAAGGAAAAATGAACTCATTAGCTATGAAGAAAAGCATGATAGAATCATGAAGAAAGAGGTTTGTAGAATCAAGCATGTTTTATATGATATATATGACATGTTGATGTTGAGTTTTGAAAGGGTTTTCTTATATAATGCTCAACCTAAGCTTGTGAAAGGTTTTTCTCACACGTAAAGGATTCATAACTTGATAAAAGGTTTTCTTTAACTAAAATTGAATCAAGAGCTTAAAGAAGCTATTCTAGGGGTGTAAGCTTGGACAAGTCCGTGGAAGAAGAAACACCTAATGAAGTAAGCTTGGACTAGTCCATGGTAGGTGAAGTCAAGTTTAGCTTGGATTGGCAACCCAATTGTGCCTTTCCATGGTTATCAATAATTATGATTGTATAGTGGGAATTATGCATAGAACCTAGTGGACGGGTGACTAGTCCCCATATGTCCTATGCCTATGTGCCCCCCATATATGGTCTTAACAGGCCCATATCAGCTTAGCTAGTGGATCCACGTAGGCTATGATTCATGATTCTACCATGGCAAGCAGAATGGCCCTTTTTCGGTGTAGGGCAGACACCGAATTCCATGGTCTACAGATCAGTTTGAGGCTTTTCCCACACTTCAGCTTGCACAATGTTGCATGGGTTACTAAAGGTAATGTAAAGAAAAGAAGAGTAAAAGAAAGATGATGTAGCTTGCTTTGGCCATGGTTTTTATGCCTTATGTTATTTGCTTATATGCCTTATAATGTTTAGCTTGGCCAGTTGCATGTCATGTTTATATCTTAGTTTCTAGCAAGTTTTATGAGTTTATATGCATTGCTATCATACTTAGTACTTTATTGTGCTGACGCATACTCTTGTTTGCATCAACTTCTTTGGTGTAGGACGTGGCAGTTCTCCTACTCGTGGCTAGAGCATTGACTTTGAGTTGAGAAGAAGACTTGGTGAGTCCTCATCTACCTGAGGACATAGCCTTGTTGGATTTTACTTTGATGTCTTTCCTTATGTTGGATATTGTATTGGGATGCATCCCTATCACTCTTATTCGTATTCTATGACTTTAGAAGGTTTTGAGACATGAGTTGTAGACTTCAACTGTTTTGATTAAAGCTTATTATAAAATGCTCTTTCGAACTCTTACTTCTCTATTATCTTGTATGTTATGTATGCTAAGGGCTTGTATGAGGCCTCTCAGGGTTTTGTACGCCGTGTTACATCTAGGGGCTACCCTGGGTCGGGACAAACTTGGTATTCAGAGCGCAAGGTTTTAGAAAGACCCTAGGATGTCTCATAAGCTGCGTGAGGTAGAGTCTTGTTCATGAGTGTGAAGCGCGCCACACTTATGAATGAGAGGCTACAATATGTTAAGGAAACTTCACTTCTTTTGTTACTCTTGAGTCGTGCCATAGAGTTTAAACTCTATATCTCTCTCCTAATCCCTATCCTATGGTTTTAGGATAGGGCGACCTGAAGAGCTTATGCTAGAAGAAACATTGGAGAGAATGTGGAACAAGGAGCTCCTCCTCAGGCTCCACAAGCTCCGGCCGACCCTTTGGCTGAGCAAGTGACTTTTGAAGAATTTAGGGCTGCTTTCCAAGCTTTGGCCTAAGCCGTCACGGCCCAAGCTAATAGAGAAGTGGTGATTCCCGTGAACCCAAATGTGGGTACGGCGGCGTCGAGGGTGAGAGACTTTACAAGGATGAACTTCCAAAATTTCATGGCTCTAAGGTGGAAGAGAATCCTCAAGAGTTTATTGATGAAGTTTATAAAGTGTTGATGTTAATGAGTGTGACACCGGAAGAGAAGGCGGAGTTAGCCGCTTATCAACTTAAAGGTGTTGTCCAAACTTGGTTCAATCTATGGAAGAGTAAAAGGGCTCATGATGAAGGTCCCATAGGATGGGAGAGGTTTAAGAGTACTTTCCTTGATCTATTCTTCCCTCTTGAGAAGAGAGAGGCTAAGGTGCTCCAGTTTATTAATCTTCGTCAAAGGAGTATGAGTGTGAAAGAATATGCATTGAAGTTCACACAATTTGCTAGATATGCTCCGTCCATAGTTGCCGACCCTAGGGCAAGAATGAGCAAATTTTTGTCAGGAGTGTCCGATAGTTGGTGAAAGAGTGCCGCACCGCCATGCTTGTGCATGACATCGATATTTCTCGCCTCATGGTTTATGTCGAGCAAATTGAAGAAGAAAAGCTTAAAGGAAGATCTAGAGAGACTAAGCGGGCTAGAACCGGAGATGGCAACTTTTCTCATGCAAGGTCCGATGGACAAGGTCGTTCAAGATTTCGACAAAGGTTCTCTAATTAAGGTTCTTCCAAGGCTCCTCCGAGATCCAACAATGATAGGGTGCCAAACCCTAAGCCTCAAGGAGGGAACGATGGTGGATCTTCTTTGCCTAGTTATACTAGATGCGGGAAGAGGCATGAAGGTAAGTGCCTAGCCGGTTAGGATGGTTGCAATACTTGTGGTAAGGCTGGTCACAAGATGAGAGATTGCCCATCTCTCTTTGCTAAAGGAAGAGAGGGTAAGCAAGCTGCCCCAAGTAGTTCGGGTTCAGGTGCTCCTAAGCAAAACATATTTTATGCACTTCAGGCTCGTGATGAGCAAGAGAACTCACCCAATGTGGTCACCGGTATGTTGAAAGTTTTCCATTTTGATGTATATGCCTCGTTAGATCCCGGTGCTACGTTGTCCTTTGTGACGCCCTATGTGGCCATACAGTTTGATATTGTACCAAATATGTTACTAGATCCTATCCTTGTTTCTATTCCGATAGGAGAGTCTATTTAGCTAAGAGGGTTTATAGAGGTTGCTCCATTTTCTTATCCCATAAAGTTACTCTTGTCGATCTCATAAGGCTAGACATGCTAGATTTTGATGTCATTCTTGGGATGGAATGGTTGCATGATTGTTATGCCTCTATTGATTATAGGACTAGAGTGGTCAAGTTTCAGTTCCCTAATGAGCCTATCATAGAGTGGAAGGGGGGAATTCTATGTTTCGAGTTCAATTTGTTTCTTATCTAAAGGCTAGAAAGATGATCTCTAAGGGTTGCTTTTACCATCTAGTTAGGGTGAGGGATGTAGATTCTGAAACCCTTACTTTTGAGTCGGTTCCCATTTCTAGTGAGTTTTCGGAAGTGTTTCCTGATGACTTGCTCGGTATTCCTCCTGAAAGGGAACTAGACTTCGGTAGTGACCTTCTCCCAGATACGCAACCTATCTCTATTCCTCCTTATAGAATGGCTCCGGCAGAACTTAAAGAGTTGAAAGAGCAACTACAAGACTTGTTGGATAAGTATTTAATCCGACCAAGTGTTTGCCCATGGGGTGATCCGGTTTTGTTTGTGAGAAAGAAAGATGGTTCACTCCATATGTGCATCGACTATCGCCAATTGAATAAGGTTACAATCAAGAATAAGTATCCTTTGCCAAAGATAGATGATTTATTTGATCAACTTCAAGGGGCTAGTTACTTTTCAAAGATCGACCTTCATTCGTGTTATCACCAATTGAGGGTGAAAGAAGATGATATCCTGAAAATGGCTTTCCAAAATAGGTATGGTCACTATGAGTTCTTGGTTATGTCATTTGGGTTGACAAATACTCTTGCCGCATTCATGGACTTGATGAATAGGGTTTTTAAGCAACACCTTGACATGTTCGTGATTGTGTTTATTGATGATATATTGATCTACTCAAGGAATGAGGATGAGCATGCTAGTCATTTGAGGGTTGTGTTGCAAGTCCCCAAGGATCAACAACTCTATGCAAAGTTTAGCAAGTGTGAATTTTGTTGAGATCCATGGCTTTTCTTGGTCACATGGTTTCTGGTGAGGAGATTGATGTAGATCCTAAGAAGACCGAAGCGGTTAAGAATTGGCCTAGACCTTTATCACCTTCGGACATTCGTAGTTTCTTGGGTTTTAGCCGATTATTTTAGGAGGTTCGTTGAGGGGTTTTCCTCGATTGCTTCTCCGTTGATGGCTTTGACTCAAAAGAAAGCTAAGTTTCAGTGGACTGAGGCTTGTGAAAGGAGTTTTCAAGAATTGAAAGACAGACATACTTTGGCCTCGATATTGACTCTATCGAAAGGAACCGATGGTTTTGTAGTGTATTGTGATGCCTCCAGGATTGGTCTAGGGTGTGTTCTTATGCAAAATGGAAAGGTGATTGCCTATGATTCGAGGTAACTAAAGGTGCATGAGAAGAACTATCCCACTCATGACTTAGAGTTGGCAGCGGTGGTGTTCGCTTTGAAAATATGGCGACATTACTTGTATGGAGTACATGTAGATATGTCTTCACCGATCATAAGAGTCTTCAGTATGTGTTTAAGCAGAATGATTTGAATCTCCGCCAAAGAAGATGGCTTGAATCTCTAAAAGATTATGATATGAGTGTTTTGTATCACCCCGGCAAGGCTAATGTTGTGGCGGATGCTCTTAGTAGATTTTCTATGGGCAGTGTTGCGCATATTGAGGATGGTAAGAAAGAGTTGGTTCGTGATGTTCATAGTTTAGCCCGATTGGGTGTTGGGTTGATTGATTTCGCTAAGGGTAGAGTTATCGTTCACAATGGTTCCGAATCCTCTTTTGTGCATAATATAAAAGCTAAGCAAGACCTTGATCCTAATTTTGGGGAATTGAAAGAAGCGATTCTCAAGAAGTCCATAGAGGTCTTCTCCCAAGGGGGAGATGGGGTACTTCATTACCAAGGTCGCTTATGTGTTCCCGACGTTGATGATTTGCGAGGAAAAATTTTGTTGAAAGCTCATAGTTCTAGATATTCTATCCACCCAGGAGCTACCAAGATGTACCGTGATTTACGGGAAATCTATTGGTGGAATGGCATGAAGAAAGACATTGTAGAATTTGTGGCTAAGTGTCCTAATTGCAAACAAGTGAAGTTTGAGCATCAGGGACCGGGAGGTTTGACCCAAGACATAGAGATTCCTACTTGGAAGTGGGAAGATGTGAATATGGATTGCATAGTAGGTTTGCCTCGCACAATGCGACATCATGACTCGATTTGGGTGGTGGTTGATAGAATGACCAAGTCAGCCGATTTCATTCCCGTCAGGACTTCTTATTCGGCAGAAGATTATGCTAAGTTGTACATAAGGGAGATGGTAAGGCTGAATGGAGTGCCTTTATCAATTATCTCCAATCGAGGTGCCCAGTTAACTTCTCAATTTTGGAAGTCATTCCAAAAAGGTCTTAGTACTCGTGTTAACTTTAGCACGGCCTTTCATCCCTTAACCGATGGGAAAGCGGAGCGTACTATTCTGAATTTAGAAGATATGTTGAGAGCTGCGTTATTGAGTTCAAGGGTACTTGGGATGACCATTTTCCTTTGATCGAGTTTACTTATAATAATAGCTACCATTCTAGTATTGGTATGGCTCCATTTGAGGCTCTCTATGGTAGGAGATATAGATCTCCTATAGGTTTGTTTGAAATTGGGGAAGTTGCTTTGATAGGCTCCGAGTTAGGGCATGAGGCTATGGAGAAAGTTCGGCTTATTAGAGAAAGGTTGAAAACGGCTCAAAGTCCACAAAAGTCTTATGCCGATGTTAGAAGAAGAGAATTAGAATTTGATGTTGATGATTGAGTTTACTTGAAAATTTCACCTATGAAGGGTGTAATGAGATTTGGGAAGAAAGGGAACCTTAGTCCCCGTTATGTAGGCCCATATCAGATTTTGAGACGTGTTGGTAAGGTTGCCTATGAGCTTGACTTGCTTAACGAGTTTCCATGTCTCGTTGTTGAAAAAGTGTGTTTGTGATACGACCTCTATAGTGCTAATAGAAACTCTTGGCATAAAGGATAGCCTTTCCTATGAAGAGGCTCCGATTGAGATTTTAGACCGACAAGTCCAGAAGTTGAGAAATAAAGAGATTGCTTCCGCGAAAGTCCTATGGAGGAATGAATTAGTTGAGGGTGCTACTTGGGAGGCCGAAGCCAACATGATGTCCCACTACCCTCATCTCTTTCCTTCCGATCCTCCTCTAGCTTGAGGTACCTAGTTCCTCATTGTTCATTCTTGGGGTCTCATATGTCATAGTTACTTCCCATGATTCCTTGATATTATGTATGTTCATGAAGATTCTAATATGATATATATGCATTGAGTATGAGTTGCATAAAGTCTTTTTAAACCATGCATTTCTATGCAAGCTAGCTCTTAAAAGTCATAATCAAGGCAATTTAGTCATACTTGAAGTAACCCACATAAAAGAGGAAAATCATGCTTTTTACTTGAACATGCTAAATTCATGCACTTAACCCTAATTCATGCTCGATTTCGTAGATGATCCCTCAATTTCATCGATTCTTATCTCAACCCAACAATCAAGGCATAGATTATCAATTTGGGGAGAATTTACTTGGGATCATGGGGGTTCTTGCAATAATCACAATTAGCCCACGCTAAATTGTGCACTACAAAGCATAAAATCAGTAATTGACTCATACTAGAAGCCCACATAACAATTGATCAAACCCTAGCTTACTTGAAGGGAATTGAAACTTATAATTCATGAAGAAAAGGGAGGGCCCAATGCAGGAAGCAACTCTATTGGTCAATACCATCATACCTTAGCAAAGCCCACTAGAAATTGGAGGAGATTGAGTGACCTACAATGGAGGACTTAGCTTCTTCTTCTTCCTTGATCTAGAGAGGATTTCTCTTAGAGAGAGAAATATTTGAGAGGTGAATTTAGGGAATGAGTTAGAATGAAGTGATTAAGGTATAGAAAAATATATATAGGACCTTCATTAAGGGTAAAACTGACTTGGTTAATTAGGGAATTAACCAGCGAAAAGACCAAGAAGCCCTCAATTAAAAACTCTCAAGGCCCATCTACGATCAGGACCTACGGTCCGTACGTCCACTTACGGAGCGTTGTGTTGAACCGTCAAAAGATTCAGAGAGTTGGTATCTGGGGACCCTACAACTACGGCTTCAATCTACGGTGGCTAGGTCCATCTACGTACCGTACAGCTCAACCGTGGATCACAGCCTGAGGTTCAAGAATTTAACCAAGTCAGGGGGACATCTACGGTTACTTTCTACAGACCGTCAACTGACTCACGATCTATCCTGCTACTCCGTAGATCACTCTTCAGAGACTGAGAATTAATGAACTTGAAAGAGCCATTGACGGCTCCTTACCTATGGCCCGTCAACCTGACTACGGCCCGTAAGTGGACTCCGTAGGTTATTACTTACAGGTAACTTCTGGCTTTCATCCCTTGGAAAGCTGGGGTATTACAAGTCCCTCACTCTAAATATCGTCGTACCCCCATTTGGGTTCACGTGATCCACAACTTCCCTATTGGCTTGAGCCGTCATATCTTGAGCTAACACTTGAAAAGAAGCCCTAAATTCCATATTAGTCACTTATTCGGTCAAAGGGTCAGTCGGAACATGAGGAGCTTAAGAAGGAACTTCTTGTTCCACATTCTCTCTCACATTCCTTCTAGCATATGCCCTTTGAGTGGCCATATCCTGAAACGCATAGGATAGGGATTAAAAGAGAGACTTATAGAGTTAAACTCTATTGCACGACTTTAGAATGATGAAAGAAGTGGAATTTCCTAATCAACTTGTAGCCTCATATCCATAAATGTGGTGCGCTTTGCACTAATGAACAAGACTGTACTCGATGTGGCTTATGAGACTTCCAAGGACCTTTCTAAACCTTGTGCTCTGAATACCAAGTTTGTCACGCCCTAAAGTACCCCCTAGAAAAAACTTGGAATACAAGACTTCGAAAGGCCTCATACTAGCCACTTAGCATACATAATAAAAGATCATAGAGATTAAAGAGTTCAAAAGACAACTTCATAACCAAAGAGTTTTATCAAAAGTAGCGGAAGTCTAAATATAGTCTCAAAGCCATCTAAATTCATAGAATGAAAGATTGGGACGTAACCCATAAAAAGTTTCAAAGAAAGTGAATGACATGAAAGATAAACGTGGCCTTGTCCTCGAAGTAGGAGGACTCAACAAATTTTCAAGTCCTTCTAATACAAGCACTAGCCACGAATGGATGGGGAAGAGTCGTCAAGCTCGTCATTAATAAATCAATATAAGCAAGAGTATGCGTTAGTAAAAAAATGTACCATGTATGATAACTATGCATAAAACGATAAGATCATGCTAAAAGGGAACATTTAAAAGACAAGCAAAGATAAAGCTAAAACATGAAATAAAAGAGGTTAGAACATAAGTCGTAAGATCATGGTTCAATGCAAGTCAAAATGCTTAAAACACTTGAGAAATACTTTGAAAGTCACTTTAGTTCATTATTGTGAGAAGTTACCCTTAACTGACATTTAAGATTATGTGAGCTATTAACATGGAATTCAGTGTCTACCCCACACCGAAAAGAGGTGTCCTTACTTGCCAAGGTAAGAACCATAGTCTTCTAACTTTAGTGAATCCACTAGCTAATGTCCATCCCGATAACCTATGGAGGCACATAGTTTATGGGACATGGGTGATCACCACTTGTCCACTCGGTGCTAAGCATAATTCCCATGGATTATTCTTAAATCTCAATTAATCTTATCTTTAGTAGACATGGGTAATCGCCTCTTGTCTATCTTTGGGGAACATAGGTAATCACCTCTTGCCTGTTCATTCATTAGAATAGCTTCTTAACATTGATTTAGGTTTAGTTGTTTATGAATCCATTATGTGAGAAAATGTTTCACAAATCATGTTTTGAGTAGTATGTGAGAAATCCTTTCAAAACTCAACAACAATCAAAATTTATTTGCTTCACTCTCAAAGCAAATCTTAAATCTTCATAAATTTCATAATTGAACATGCATATTTCCATAAAACCCATATTTTGATCATTCATAACTTCATCATGAAATCATTACTTAGAAAAATTAAATCATACATGGCTCATGTAAATTCATCTTAAAATCATTCAATATCCCAATTCAACCTTCCTAGTTCAAAACCTCATAATATGATCATCATCTATAAATCATGGAATCACATGGGTTCATGGGGAATCAACTTGAAACATGCAATTTAACTCAATTCATGCATAGAAAGCCATAAATAAATCAATTTGAACATAATTAGAAAGAACCCACATGATAGAAGAAAACTCTAAATTCAATTGAGAATTCTTACTTTGAAAATTAGGGAATTTCAGAACCCTATGGAGGAAAGGACTCCATAGGTGAAAGCTATCATACCTCAATGCCAAAAGCTTGAAATCAATGGTGAACTTAGGAGACTTTACCTTTAAATCCTAGCTTTCTTCTTCTTCTTCATCTTCTTCTTCTAGAGAGAGAAATATTTGGAGAGGTTTTTGGGAATAGTTAAAAAGTGATTAGGAAGGGTAGAAATTAGGCATACAAGGCTTATATAGTGCTTGAGATTAAAGGGTAACCCACTTAAATTAGGCACTAAAATTTTAGGGAAAAGACCAAAAAAACCCTTAAAAATAACTGTTAGATTGAGACCTACGGTCCGTAAGTTCAACCATGGACCGTCTTGGTCAACAGTAGAAAAGTCAAGAAACTAATGTTATGGACCTTCAAACCATGGGACCCCATGTACGGTCCGTTGGTCCATTGGCGGACCGTAAATACCAACCGTCGTTCCAACCTTAAAGCTTTAAAATTTCACCAAGTCTGGAGACAACTACGACACTTATATACGGTCCGTGGAAGCAATGACAGACTGTCCTGTTGGGGTGTAGAAAGAATCCTGAAACTTGACATTTTCAAAAGTTTACCCTGCCAACTACGGTTCCCATCTACGCGCTGTAAGTCCATCTAAGGTCCGTAGGTGGCCTCCGTAGTAACTGGCACCAGTTTCTGAGAGCTTGTAACTTTCTTCTTTTAAAATCTGAAGTGTTACATTGATAAACATCAAGCATATTTCATATAGTGCCTCCATATTGAAGTGTCTAATGTTATAGATTTCATCTTTAAGTGGAAACATCCTAGAGGGTGAGAAAAAACTCTCCAAGAAAGCATCCTTCAATTCCTTCCATGTAGTAATTGTGTCATTTGGAAGCTTATCCCAGGATAGAGTTGCTTCTCCTATCAAACATAATAGGAGAAGGCACAGTCTGATAGAATCCTAAGTCATCCCAAGCATGTTGTGCGTCTTGCATATCCCAAAAGAAATTATTAAGTGCAAGTGTGCATCATCAGTTGTTTTTTGTGCAAACACTCCCTTATTATTCAATAACTATATCATAACATTTGTGATATCGCACTTTTCCCCAACAAGAAATAGAGGTAAAACTATGGCACCTGTCGCTCGTGCATCATCAAAATCAACAACTTCATCATCACCATAAACATCTTAATGAGGGACATATCAAGGTTGTTGTTGTGACAAGCCCCTATCCCTCGCTGTCTGGGCTGATCATTTTGAATATTCTGTTTGGCTAGGTCATACATCAATCTTGCTCATGCAAAGCATTTTGATGATCAACCTCATATCTTCTAGCATGCTCTATAGCTGCAACTGTACATTGTTCACCTTCTAGACAAGCTGCCTCATTTTGGCATGCCCTTTCTCCATCCTAAGCCAACATTCTAGTTATGGCTTCATTTACAATTTCAAGAACACTGTTTTTGGCCATTTTCCTGAAAGTTATATAAATTTTAAGATCAATTGCAATCAAGGGATTTCCTTGACTCCTTGTGTTGTGCATTCAGAGGCATGTATATTAAAAAAACAAAAACAATAGAAGAAAGTAAATTTGGAAATAAGTTATAACAGTCAAGTAAACACAATTAATCTAATCCATGTTTTCCTTTTTGTCACAATGGTTGCCTGGGTTCAATGCCCATCAATGACGCCAAAATCGGATGCACCCAAATTACACCTCAAAAAAGAACTACAAAGCGGTCGTTGTTTAAATATAGAACTAACAAAGGTTGCGGTCCATCCCATAAGGAATATTGTTTGGACCTACGTTAACTTTACTTATTTATTCTCTTAGTCATATTATTTCCAAAAGGCATGATGTTTTGTAACAAGTAATCTTTAGGTGTTGAAAATACAATAAGTAAAAAAATTACAATTTAAATTGCTGTAAATCAATGAGAGATTGGACTAGGACTGTGATCCCCATAAATTCATAAAGCAGTAAGACCTTGTATTAGTAATTTATTCTACTGGTTAACATGAAAGATTAGTAAAGTAGTTTCAACTACACGGTTGGTCCCCTAGATAGATTAATATTTCCATGTAATTTGGTGTGTCTACGGGTGTTTGCTTTCATAAGCATTACCTTTGATCCCAAATTATCTATTTTCGGACAAGATCTAGCTATTATATGAGGGTTGATAGTGTCAAATCTAAGTTTTATAATCCATTTCCGATTCTCTACCTCTTTAGTCCAACAAATGAGAATAATGTGAGTTCTAATATTTGCACCCGTAAAAAAGCAATAAATTCGACGGAAAGAACAATACATTCATGCACACCATTCAATAATTTCAAAGTATTTGGGCTACTATATAAATTCATCAGGGTTTCTACAACACTAGTTCTGGGTTTAGCAACTTGTATTTGTACAAATATAATCAAGAATTAATGAATATCTCCTAATGATACACTTAAAAAGATGAATGGTAAAAACTCAGAATCTTGAATTACTAACTCAAACGTAGTAGGCAAGAATGAAAGTGTTTATTTCTCTCAAAAACTACGGAAAAAATTATACTCATTTATACACCTCTTTGAAAGACAGAAATCGAGCGTAAGGTTAAAAAGAAAACCAAGAAAAAATATTGATGGCAATTAAAAAACCTTTCCAAAACAAACTTGGAAAATAGTCTTTGAGACTTTTTACGAGGAACTACTCCTAGCTAGATCTTCTTGAGAAATGAATAACTCAACCCTTTGCTTGCTACAATTTGTGCTGAGAAGAGTTTGGGCTAAGTCAAGTTAAGCCGTTGCACACTAGAAGTTACTCTTAAGAGATACGGAACTCTAAGTCGATAAACAGGCCCAAGGAAAGTTCAAAGACTTTTTACTTCGTCAGATGCTTTCCCGGACAACTTTGTTAGCCATCACTGATTAGTGAATACTATATCTAACTACTTAACCTAGTTTTTTATATCATTCTAATGACTTACGTATGAGGAACAAAAGAAAATTCCATGAGAACTTTTATAATGTTCAAATTATCCTCAAGACACGTAGGAGAATAGGTGGTCGTAGTCAATAAAAATATCAAACTATGATTCGTGGTCGAATCTCACAGGGAGTGATATATTCAAGAGATTTCAATTAGAAACTTTAGATTGTAAATCAATTCATTTGTAGTAATTAAGATAAGGGTGGATGATTCCACCAAATTTACGAAAAAAGGTTTTGATATCAAGTGTCACAAATAAACTAGAATTTCAGGAATTCAAACAAATAAGGAATAATGTAGGGGCGCGGGTATTGGAATTGATGTCACATAGTGCAAATTGTGTTTCTCAATGATGCTAAACAATCATGGATAGGTTGTGTCACTATCAATGACACTAATCTTCTTTCGATCTCATAGTACCAATTCATAGAATCTCCTTTTGGTTTGATCTATGTGAACTACAATTCAACCCATTACCTTATAGAATCACTCTTTCGAGCAAATTTGAACAAATAGATCTGACCTATAATCTATCTTTCAAGAAAATCGTAGACGTTAAACCTAAATTGCAAGCATTAAACTAATTACCCACTTCAACTCATCTCTTTCGAGCATCAATAGAAAATTGAAGATACTATTAAGTTTTCGAGTTTAACCCAAAAGGTAACCCCCAATGCTAATTAGCTCAAATCAATGAATTAACAGCCACACATCATAGAAAGTAAAGGAATTATACCTATCATGAGAGAAGCCATGGATGTGATGAAACTAAGCAGTTATAATCAATACCCACTTCAATTTCAACTTTCAATTTTCAATTTAAAGAGTGAAATTTTACAACCCCAAAAATAAAAATATTTTCTCTAAAAACTACAAAGTTAGGAATGAAAATTCTTTTCCAAAAGCTCATCTCCCAAAAAATCCCAATTTTCTCTCCTTTGGGATATTTATAGTTTCCCAAAATAAGGCACAAAATTAACTACGTGACCAACTTAGCGACATTAGTCAGGCTCGCCAAGTAGACTTGACGAATCACCATTTGTTTCTTAGCTCACCTTTCCTTTACTTCAAGCTTCAGGTGTTTGAATCTCAGTCGGTAAACTCTTTTGAGTCTTCCTTTCACATTCGGTGGATCACCGATTATAACCTTTGTTCACCTTTTAAGCCTTCATTTTTCATCCAAGTCTTTCCACCTTTGGGCTTGATCATCTTATTTTCCCTTCTTTTTCAGTGAGTCACCGTTTCAATTTTTAGTTCACCGACCTATATTGAACATCTTCAATTGTGAGCATTGTCACAATAGGAGATGTCAGGCAATTTGAGCGATCATCCCTTTTGGTTAGGTGACTACCAGCGTGGAGTTTAAGCTTTTTTCACGGTTTTGGCCTTTCTTTCAAGTATTCATTCTGTCTTGTCCTTTAGCCTTCATAGCTGCAAATCATCAAAACATCATCAGAATAGGAAATAATTAGGCATTGAGGACAGTAATTGTTGAAATAAAAAAACCTCAAATGAGTATAAATCTACCACTCATAAAACATCATCCACCGGAAAATAACCTATACTGTGGCACAAAATTAGGAAATTGCAACGGATTCTAGCTCTTTTCACGAATATGCAACAAGAAGATGCATATATATCATGATGAATAGGCTCTTAGATGTAGCATTATCCGACATTAATCTAAAGATTAGAACTAATAATCTATATCTTAGCAATAAGTGCTTTTTTAGGACAAATGCCAAATGCAATGAAAACAAAAGATGTGGCTTAGCCACGATTATAGGCCATAGATGGTTCCACAACTCTTTGTGAAACTTAGGCATTTTGCTCAGTTGCAGGTTATTTTCCACAAACAAGAACAATGTACGGTCCATGTATTCTTCTAAGGTTTGTGATCCTTAAAAGTAGAATCGGGAACTTTTGCACACTTGTATATCTCATTTATGACTACCATCTATGATCAGTGAATTTTGTTGTGACTCTTGATTTACACCGACAGAAACAAGCTCTTTTGCACACCTGTAATATCTCATTTATGACCACTATCTTAGGCTCGTTAAACACATTCATAAGACTTAGAAATGTCTTCACTGCCTCTTCTTTCCTATTCCGACCTTCCAAATCCTATTTTCCTATAAAATGTCTACAAAATACATCAAATCTACTAAAAGCGCTAAAGAAGTTACACCAATGCTATGATTTAAGCATAAAAAATGTCATACAACCGTGTAACATCACTAATAGAAACTATAGATGTAGGTCATGAGGAATAATTGAGTTCCTCGATATGATAGCCTTACATAGCTGTGTGATGAAACTTGATGAAGAACCTTAGGAGAGGAACTCTTACTTTGTGTTTCTTTAAAATTTTGAGTGTTGAAGTTTAGGAAAAGAATTAGAGAGGTTTTAATGGTGAAAACTATTTTTTTAAGACTCCTAAGATATTTTTAAGTCTTTAAGAAAACTCCCCAAAATATTTAGGACAAAACACCCTCATTTAAAATAAAATTGAAAAAGATTTGCAGCATTCAGTAAAAATGATGAACCATGCTTCAAATAATGGACCATGGGTCAAACCATCGACATTCTCGACAAGTTTCTATTTCACCTGATGATTTTTACTGCTTCAAAGTGACGAACTATCATACAAATAATGGTTGTCCTTTTTTCTTTTGTTTTCTAGAAGACTATAACTTCTCTAGTAAACTAATCATAATATTTTAATCTAGACTCGGATTTATGATTGGTTGGTGGAATTTGAAAGAAGACTATAAGGCTTTTAATATAGTGGGTAATGATACATATAAAAATAATATTCTAGGAAGTATTCTCATTTGAAGTTGACCTTTGTATAATCTGAAGAAAAAGATTAATCGGTAGGGAAGTTTTCAAGTCAAATTTATGCTTGGGTTTCTTGTGACCATAATTCATATCTAAAGAAATTACCACGTAAGATATTTCTCTTAACACCTATGTGCAATTAGAATTCATCAGCATAAGCATACGAAGAATGATATCTTAGCACTACGCTTGTGGGGTGTTATAATATATTCATCGCCAAATAAAGTCAAACAAAAGGATAACATTGGGAAAAAACAAATCAAGTTATCATTTTTGAATTAAACTAACTATGAAGGTCATATCAATTTAAAGGGCAGACACAAGGCACAAACATAACATAGGAACAAAAATACTCAAATTTTTGGGTATGTAGCTTTTATATCCTATTTGACTTCCCTCATAGTTTCTTCAACAAACTCATTTCTCAATAAAACCTTTACTGATCCTACCTCCTTAATCCTAGACTTGGAAATCGGGTGGTCAAAAATCATAACTAGAACCACTTGTGTAACACCTCGGAATTTGGTAAAGGAAGAAAAGAAGCTTTGGGTTCTAGGCTGTGTCTATGGGTCACATCTACGGATTGTAGAAGCTTGTACGGGCCGTAGATGGCAACCGCAGGAAAAGTGAGAATAATTTCCAAAAGCCTAGTACCGTATCTCTTTTACGATTCACCAGGACGGCCTGTAATTCCTTGTATGAGCCGTAGATAGGTCTCATAGGTGAGTCTCAGACTTTGTTAAATTTTAAAGGGTCAAGTGAATTTCTGTGGTTGGTGTCTACGGTCCATATGAAGACTATGAGCCATAGACAGGTTCCGTCAAAAAGTGGTCTAAACAATAGTTTCTAAATCTTTCTACGGTTGACTAGTACGGTCCGTAGAAAGACTTTGCATGTGATGTATTGGTTAGGTCCCAATCACTTTTCTTATGATGTATTAGATGGCTTTGATACTTATGTAGACTTACGCTTTGTTAAACTCCTTTGATCTTTAAAATGCTATCTTTTAATGTCTTTATTTCTATTATCTTGTATGATTTATGCTAAATGTCTTTTGTAGGCCCTCTCGGGGTACTCTACGCCATGTTACACCTAGGGTATACTTTGGGTCATGAGCGCTTCATAGGAAAAGCTATCCTTCATCCTAATATTTTCGATAGGCATGATGTATTAAGGGTCACTCAAACATACCTTAAGCATAGAAATGTGGAATAGTTGACGAACTACTGCTAACTTTCCTGGTAGCTCTAACTTATAAGCTACTTTACCAACTCTCTTCAAAATTCGATACGAACAAATATAGTGAGGACTACGCTTTGCATTTTTCCTAAATCTCATGACACCCATCATGGGTGAAACCTTTAAGTAAACCCCATTATTCACTTTGAATTATAAATCTTTGCACCTAACATCAATATAGGACTTATGAAGGATCTGTGGAGTCCTCAACATTTCTCGAATGGTCGTAACCTTTTCCATTGCCCGATGAATTAAATCTTGCCCTATCAGTTCTGCTTCACAAATTTTGAATCAACCAACTAGAGATCTACACTTTTTCTCATAAAGAGCCCCATAAGGAGCTATCTTAATGTTGGAGTGGTAATTGTTGTTGCATGGAAATTGTATGAGAGGCATATGGAAATCCCAACTTTCTTTGAAATCAATAACAGAAGACCTTCGCATATCCTCTAGAGTTTGTATGGTACACTCTTTTTGTCCATCTAACAGCAGATGAAAAATAGTGTAAAGGTTAAACTTTGAACCCAGATCGTTCTTAGTGAATTCAAAAAACTATGCAATGAATTGACAACTCCTATCCGAAATAATAAAGAAAAGAACTCTACGAAGTCTTACAATCTTGCGGATATGCAATATGGCATAGTCCTCTACAAAATTTTATTCTTTACTAGCAAGAAATAAGCTAACTTGGTCATTTAGTTTATAATTACCCAAATTGAGTCATGCTGTCGTCGAGCTCGCAGTCAACCTATGATGAAATCCATGTTCATCATCAATCATTTTCACTCAAAGAGGTCCTTATTCTGATCCATTCCACATGTACTTTGGATCTCAACCTTAACTCGATGACAATTCAAAAACATTGCAACAAAATTTGCAATGCCATCTTCATACCATTCCACCAATAGACTTTTCTCAAGTCATGGTATATCCTTGTGAAACTTGGGTGAATCAAATACATAGAACCTTGTGCTTCTTCAATGACACTATCTCTGAGACCATCAATATTTGGAACACATGAATTTCCTTGGTACCTTAGTACACAATCTCTCATTGTTAAAAAAACCATTACATTTTTCTTATGAACATCTTTCATTAGCTAGAGTAAAATCATATCATTGTTCTGCTTCTCTTTAACTTCCCCCACTAAATATTATTCACTCCTATTCGAAAAAAGTGGACTACTATCCTCAGAGCCTAAATGACAAACCCCCAAACATGAAAGTGTATGCATTTCATTAGCCAACTCTTTTTATCCCTCTTTTATGTTAGTTATACTCTTTATAGATAATTTACAAAAAGCATCAACAACCCCATTAACCTTACCTAGGTGGTAAAGAATATTCATATCATAATCCTTAAGAAGCTCTAACCATCTCCTATCCTTGAGGGCCAACTCTTAGTAGAAAAAAAATGTACTGAAGACTCTTGTGATCAGTAAATACATCCACATGCACTAAAGACTCTTGTGATCAGTGAATACATCCACATGCACACAATAGATATAATGACACCATATCTTTTATGCAAATACTACAACTACATGCTTAATATCATAAGTCAGATTTCTTCTCATGGGTCTAAAGTTGTCTGGAAACACAAGCTATGAATATATTATTTTTTACTAGAACACAACCAATTCCCACTCTGGATGCATCACAATACAAAATAAAACACTCCTTACACTCAAGTAGGGTTAACATTTGAGTAGTAATCAAACACATCTTTAATTTCTTGAAGTTTTTCTCACAAACCTTAGACAATTGAAATTTAGCCTTGTTTTGGTCAACTTAGTCAGCAGATAAGCAATGGATAAATATACTTTTATGAAAAGTTCTATTATATAGCCAGAACAAAAAAAAAAGACCTTATATCAATCAAGGTTGTGGGTCTAGGCTAATGTTTTACCGCCTCTATTTTCTGAGAGTCAACATGAATACCTGCCCTCTGTTTTCTGAGTGTCGACATGAATACCTTGATGGACATAATTGATATAGGAATTCCATAGACTACAGAAAAAACTCATACACTTAAAACATGGTGAATACCTTATGGTCGTGAAGTGTGTGAAGAACTATTCTAAGGTCATTACTATGATAGTCCTTACTTAAAGAGTAGACTAGGATGTCGTTGAGGAACATAGTAATGAATCTAGGTACTGCTTAAACACTTTTTTCAAGAGATCCATAAATGTTGTAGGAGCATTAGTCTAAAACAAAGACACGACATGAAACATGAAATGACTATGAATGGTCTTGAAAATTGTCTTCGGGATATCACTTTTTCTAACTTTCAACTGATGATAGAAAATCTAAGGTCTATCTTTGTTGAAAAAGTGACACCCTAGAGCTGGTCGAATAAGTAATCGATTATTGAAAAGAGATACTTATTCTTTGTTGTGACTTTTTCAATTAGAGATAATCGATATACATTGGGAGGAAACCATATTATTTTGCATGAAAATAACTAGAGCACCCCAAAGGGAGACACTATGAAATCCTTATCATGGAGATATCTAAACTGCTCTTTTAACTCTCGTAACTCAGTTGGAGCCATTCTATATAACAAAATAGAGATGTGTTAGGTATAAGGAAGGATATCTATTTCTAAGTCTATTTTTTTTTCTGGGAGGGACTCCCAAAAGATCATTGGGAAAGACTTTCAGCAACTAATTCATAAAAAAACATATTGAAGAGGTGGTGTCTCAGCACTATAATCTCTGACTCTAACTAGTGATAAATAAATCCCTTAGAAACAAGAATTCTGGCCTTAAGGTATGAAATAAAATAACCATTAAGCACCACTTTACTACATTTCAATACTAAGACTGCCTCATATGGCAACTAAAACTTTACTACCCGATTCTACAAACGATTGGGGCATAAGAAAAATATAATCAATCCATCCCTAGAATGATATCAAAATCCACAATATCTAACTCAACTAGATTGGTTGTGGTGTCTTCTATTTCCATTTTGGGAGGGACTCCCAAAAGATCATTGGGAAAGACATCCGAGAAATCATTCATAAGAAAAACAGACTTAAGGGGTGGTGTCTCAGCACTGTAGTCTCTCACTCTAACAATTGAGAAATAAACCCCTTAGAAACTAGATTTCTTGCCTTAAGGTATGAAATGAAACGACCTTTAGGCACCACTTTACTAGTTTTCAATATTAAGATTGTCTCATATGAAAACTGAAACGTTACTACCCGAGTTCTACAATGGATTGAGGCATAAAGAAAATATAATTAATCCATCCCTAGAATGATATCAAAATCCACCATACTAACTCAATTAGATCAATTATTGTGTCTTTATGAAGGACTAAAACAATGTAATTTTTATAGACACTTATAGCCAATACAGACTCACCCATAGGACTAGAAACTCTTAAAAGGTCTAAAAGCTTTTTGGACAAATCTCATACATTAAACTTATATAAGGAGTCAGAAAAGACAATGTAATACCTGGATCAAGTAAACCATGAAAATCATTAAAAAAGATATTTAATATACTAGTGTTTGGGAGTTGTACAAAAATAGGCAACTAAACATAGTATACAGATGGTTATGAATTCCACTTGTTCTTGATGTTGTGCCCTTCTGGGAAACTCTACTTGATAGAGCTACTAAAGTAGACTTGTCTTTGTTTTGCCATTTCCATACCCTGTATATGCACAATCTTTCAAAAAGTGTCCCAATAGATACACTTAAAGCATCCACATGTGCCATCATGACATTCCTCCTGATCGGACATCACACTTTCAACAAGATGGGTATCAAGTATATCCCTGAGCCACACTACCATATGTCTTAGAAATCTGAGATCTGGAATTTTGGTTGTTTTAAAACATCTGATCTTTTTTGTTTCTTAGTGTAAGTGTACTGCTTGAGATTGTGTAGGTTCAGATTACCTTTTTTGAAAGAAACACTTATTTTCGTTTCCATTCCTTTACTATTGGGACTCATGGATGTCTTACTTTTTCCTCTTTCACTAGTGTTGCTCTCTATCTTTGTGTTTATCTTCATCAAACACCATAGGTTTGGAGATGTTCATATCATTGATCAACTATGTAGTCTGCCACTCTTTCTTCATGTGTTTGCCCAACCCAGATGCAAACTTTCTCATTCTAGCATTCATGTTTGATACCATCTCTGGAGCACAGTGAGATAGTTGGGTGAACTTAAGCCTGTACTCTAGCAAACTTATAATACCTTGCTTTAGATTCTTGCACTCTTCTGCCTTAGCCTCTCTCAACTCATGTAAAACGAAATTGTTAAAAAATGCTTCCTCAAAACTATCCCAAATGTTTGAGACGTAATCTCACCCCGACTTTGTTCCCACTAATCATACCATACATTTGCAATATCTTTGAACTGACACGAAGCAAGTTCTACACCCTCGTTTCAACAACATGCATCAACCTTAGTATTTTCCATGTCACATCAATAAAGTTTTGAGGGTCATCTTTAACCTTGGAGCATGTAAACATTGACACGTTGATGTTGTGGAATTTTCTAATCCTTGATGAACTTGATGACTCATGAAATCTAGAGCTCGTAAGTTGTGACCTGATAACCTAATAGAGAAGAAACAAATTGATTAAACATCTTAATAACTCCCCTAAAATCAAAATTAAAAATAGCAATGCAGGAAGGCTAAGTATTAGGTCTCTCAAAAATTCTCACTATGTTAGCTAAAATAGTTTGGGCCTCAACACTGGCATCCTAATCCATCGAACTCGCTCCATTCCTAGTTTTCATCTTAGTGAGTAGACACATATTGCTTGCATTTTTTTCAAGTGGGAATCTCCACACTTTTAGTATTCCTCTTTTGGTGGTAAACTTTTGATGCATGCTGTAAAATACACGAGTGCAAAAGTTTGGTGAAATTTGATAGAGTTAAATTGTATCACATGAATTAGAGTATGAAAGAAACGTAATATTTCCTAATCTTATTAGCTTCACTGTTACAAGTGTGGTATACTTCACGTAAATTAGAAAGAATCTACTAGACACGTCTTCATATACTTCCTAGGTTTCTTTAAATTAGGACTCTGATACCATGTTTATCACGCTCAAAGCCTACACCCAGGGCATGTGCGACACTTCAAAGCACTATTGGTCTGAACCAAACCCATGGCTAGCTTGCTATAAGACTGATTACTATAATAATGCAGAAGATGTAAACAACAATTGTGGGCTAACTACTTAAATCTGAAGATAGTCTTTTATAAATAAAAAGGCTAAAAATCTATAATATAATCAATAGAGAACTAAAAACTATAACTCATCTGACTTATCTATGAAACATCTAATGTACTTAAAAAGGTTACCGTGACAACACCTCAGATACCTATATACTCTAATAGCAACCTCTAACAACTACTAAACTACTAAAAGCATGAATATCTTGTTTTCCCTCTTTTCAAATTATTTTTAACCTTCCTTTGCCAAATTGTTTTCAGTTATCCCGCTTGCAAGAAGTGTTACACAAGACTCGACCTAAAATTAAAACTTACAATCTCCCTTAAGAAAGTCATCTCTAAATATATCTTACGGAAATGCCAAACTAGTTTGAAAAATAAAATATTGACTCAAGGAAAATGAAAATTTTATTCCTTTGGAAAGAAATGTGGTATGAAGAAAATACTTGGAGTTTATTTAATTATCTACTATTCACAAATGTTCTTTAGAATTATGCACTAAAAAATTCATTAGGAGGACAAGGCCTATCGAAGGCACTAAGTGCAAGTAACAACCATGGATAGTAAAAAAAAAGAGAAATGTACGACAAATCTGGCTAAAAGAAAAAGTAATATTATCACATAAAATGGCAAAGCCAAGAGAGCGAAAACATTAATCATTCACAATAGGCTAGCGAAGGACATATAATCAAAACATGCCCGACAAGGGGAAAAAAAGATCAAAACTACCAACTTTTCAACACTATCAAGGGCACAAATTACCCAAAAAAAAACCTGAAAACTCAAACTACCTAATAATTATATTACTCCTACATAAAGTTAGCATTTCCTTCAATGCTATTACATCCCACAAGGTAAAAAGGGGAAGGAACTTCGAGAGTCATTTATGCCTCACCCGACACACTTGATTCTACTCCACCCTGGAAAGACTATCCTTTATGCCAAGATTCTCTAATGGCACTATAGTGGTCGGATCACCAACACACTTATTCAATAATGAGACATGGAAAATTGGATGCACAGATGCCAAATTATTAGGTAAGTCAAGCTAATAAGCAACCTTACCAACACGTCTCAAGATCTGATATGGGCCTACATAACGGGTTCTAAGCTTCCCTTTCTTCCCAAATCTCATTACACCCTTCATGGGTGAGATTTTCAAGTAAACCCAATCATCCACATCGAATTCTAATTCTCTTCTCCTAACATCGGCATAGGACTTTTGTCGAATTTGAGCCGTTTTCAACCTCTCCCTAATAAGTCGAACTTTCTCCATAGCCTCATGCACCAACTCCGAGACTATCAAAGCAACTTTGCCAACTTCAAACCAACCTATAGGAGATCTACACCTCCTACCATAAAGAGCCTCAAATTGAGCCATACCAATACTAGAATGGTAGCTATTGTTATAAGCAAACTCAATCAAAGGCAAATGATCATCCCAAATACCCATGAAATTGATTACACAAGCTCTCAACATATCTTCCAAAGTCTGAATAGTACGCTCCGCTTGCCCATCGGTTTGGGAATGAAAGGCCGTACTAAGCTTAACACGAGTACCAAGGCCTTTTTGGAACGACTTCAAAAATTGAGAAGTAAATTTTGCACCACGATCGGAGATAATGGATAACGGCACTCCATACAGCCTAACCATCTCCCTCAAATACAAGTTAGAATAATACTCCGCTAAATAAGAAGTCTTGACGGGAATGAAATGGGCTGACTTTGTCATTCTATCAACAACAACGAAAATCCAATCAAATCGTCGCTTCGTGCGAGGCAAACCCACAATAAAATTTATATTTACATCTTCCCACTTCCAAGTAGGAATACCAATATCTTGGGTCAAACCTCCCGGCCTTTCATGCTCAACTTTCACTTGTTGGCAATTAGGACACTTAGCCAAAAATTCCGTAATATCTTTCTTCATTCTGTTCCACCAATAAATTTCCCGCAAATCACGGTACATTTTGGTAGCTCCTGGGTGGATGGAATATCGAGAACTATGGGCTTCTGATAAAATTTGCTCTCTTAAGCCCTCTACATTGGGAACACACAAACTACCTTGATATCGAAGCACACCATCTCCCCCTTGGGAGAAAACCCCTATGGACTTCTTGAGCACCGCTTCCTTTAGTTCAACCAAGTTAGGATCAAGACCTTGCTTAGCTTTCACATCATGCACAAAAGAGGATTCGGAACCCTTGTGAACCGTAACACCACCTTTAGTAGAATCAACCAATCTAACACCCAATCGAGCCAGTCTATGGACATCGCGAACCAACTCTTTCTTACCATCCTCAACATGAGCAACACTACCCATAGATAATCAACTAAGAGCATCCGCCACCACGTTAGCCTTACCGGGGTGATAGAGAACACTCATATCATAGTCTTTTAATAACTCGAGCCACCTTCTTTGGCGGTTCAAATCCTTCTGTTTAAACTAATATTGCAAACTCTTATGGTCGGTGAAGACATCTACATGTACTTTATATTTTCAAAGCAAACACAACTGCCGCTAATTCAAAGTCATGAGTAGGATAGTTCTTTTCATGCACCTTAAGTTGTCTTGAAGCATAAGCAATGACCTTCCCGTTTTGCATATGAACACATCCTAGCCCAATTCTCGAGGCATCACAATAAACCACAAAACCATCGGATCCTTCCGGTAGAGTCAATATCGGAGCCGAAGTAAGTCGATCCTTCAACTCTTGAGAACTCTTCTCAAATGCTTCGGACCATGCAAATTTAACCTTCTTTTGAGTCAAAGCCGTCAATGGTAAGAAATGGATGAAAACCCTTCAACAAACCTCCTATAATAACCGGCTAAGCCCAAGAAACTACGAATATCCGAAGGCGATAAAGGTTTAGGCCAATTCTTAACCACTTCCGTCCTCTTAGGATCTATCTCAATGCCCTTACCGGAAACAATGTGACCAAGAAAAGCCACGGACCGTAACCAAAACTCACACTTACTAAACTTTGCAAAGAGTTGTTCGTCCTTGAGGACTTGCAACACAATCCTCAAATGATTAACATGTTCACCCTCATTCTTTGAGTAGATTAAAATGTCGTCAATAAACACTATCACAAACATGTCATGGTATTGCTTAAACACTCTATTCATCAAGTCCATAAATGCGGCCGGAGCATTTGTCAACCCAAACGACATTACCAAGAACTCGTAGTGACCATACCTAGTTCGGATAGCCCTCTTTGGAATATCATCTTCCTTCACCCTTAATTGGTGATAGCCCGAACGAAGGTCGATCTTAGAGAAATAACTAGCCCCTTGAAGTTGATCAAACAAGTCATCTATCCTTGGTAGATGATACTTATTCTTAATGGTAACCCTGTTCAATTGGCGATAGTCGATACACATACGGAGTGAACCATCTTTCTTCCTTACAAACAAGACGGGAGCACCCCATGAAGAAATACTTGGCTGGATGAAACCCTTATCCAACAAGTCTTTCAACTGCTCTTTTAGTTCCTTAAGTTCCACCGGAGCCATTCTATAAGAAGGAATAGAAATAGGTTGCGTATCTGGGAGAATGTCAATACCAAAGTCTACTTCCCTTTCGGGAGGAATACCGGGCACGTCATCGGGAAACACTTCCAGAAACTCATTAACAACGGTGACCGACTCTAGAGTAGGTGTTTCGAAATCTATATCCCTCACCTTCACAATATGGTAAATGCAACCCTTTGAGATCATCTTTCTAGCTTTTATATAAGAAACAAATTGATCTCGAAACATAGAATTTCCTCCCTTCCACTCTAGGATAGGCTCATTTGGAAACTGAAATTTGACCATTCGGGTCCTACAATCAATAGAGGCATAACAAGCATGCAACCAATCCATCCCAAGAATAACATCAAAATCTAGCATATCAAGCTCTACAAGATCAACATGAGTGACTCTATGGGATAAGGAGATGGGACAATCTCTATAAACTCTCTTAGCCATAATAGATTCTCCAATCGGAGTGGAAACACGAAAAGGATCTAGCAACACATCCGGAACAACATCAAACCTCTTAGCCACATATGGCGTCACAAAAGACAAGGTAGCACCGGGATCAAACAAAGCATACACATCAAAATGGAAAACTTTTAACATACCAGTAACGACATCTAGAGAGCTCTCTTGCTCATGACGAGCCTGAAGTACATAAAATTGGTTTTGCTTCTGCGCATTCGAACTTGATCCTCTAGGTGGAGCTTGCTTATTCTCTCTTCCCTTGGCCGTGAGAGATGGACAATCCCTCATCTTGTGACCACCCTTTCCACAATTATAACAACCATCAGTACCGGCTAGACATCTACCTTCATTCTTTTTCCCACACTTGGTACAAGGAACCACTAAAGAAATTGGTGAATGTTTGAAATGATCTTAGGCATATATTTTTGAGAGTGAACCGAATTTCTATACCTTTGTTGGCCACCTTGTGAGGGTGTAAATCCAGCTTGGCACCATTTGAGCCTATCCTTTTCCTTGATTGAAACACAAATACAAAAATTTTAGCCATTTGTTTGAAAATGCCACGTCTCTCCCACCTATAACCTTGTGAAGTATTGGCTAGTTTGAATAACCAACTGAGGCAAAAAGCCTAAGTTGGGGGTGTGGTGAGAATGAAGGAAGAAGTGGAGCTACAGGTTCGTGAACTTGATCCATTGAAAAAAACATTGTTTGAGAAAAAGATGGAACCCTTCCATATATATATATATATATAAAGTAAGGAAAAGATTCAAATAAGATAGTGCCGTTGTGCATTGGAAAAAAGAGAATTAGATTCGATGTTCCTAAGAATGTTTTGTACGCTGCAAAGTGACAAAGGATCAGTTGAAAAGTTGAAAAGTATGAAAGAAAGGGAGGAGAAGTGAGTTGGGAACCATGCTTCACGGAGGTAGAGCCTCTAAACCCAAAATTGATCATACCTTAAGCCCCAGCCCATTACAAGGGTCCAAAGTCCTTTTTGATCTTGTATGAACCTTGTTATTGTTAGATGGAAAAGTCGGGCAAGCCCATGGGTAAAGTTCTGCAAACTCTTTCTCTTTTGAGAGTATGAATGCTGTGTTAATTTCGAAATGTTGATCTTCAATTGAATTAGGCAAGAGAGAGGAATCATTTTTGGTATAAGGGCATTCAAATATCTTTGTGGCCATAACTTTGTGTTTTAGGTGAGCACATGTGAGCATAGACTTTAACTGATGATGGCTAGTCAGAATTTGATTCTTTTAGTGTACATTTGATCCATGTATCTTAGATTGATCCTTGTGTGCATTCTCATGTGGGTTTTCAAGGACCACTATTTGTACACATCCCCATTGAGTTCATTGATCTTTTGTTTTACTTGAGGAGAAGAAAAAGTTTAAGTTGGGGGTGTTGATAAGCTGATAGTTTTGACTCATTTATAGCTTCATTTGTGCCAAATAAATGTCCTTAATGCCTATTTTGTACCTATAGCTAATGTTAAATTGTTTGTGTGCAGCATGAAGGTGTGTTGGAATGAGGCAAGGTCAAGATAACGCTAACAGAAGTTGTAAAGTTACAAAATGGAAGGAAAAAGGAAGCTGGAACTCACAAAAATGAACTCGGCGACAAGCCGAGTGGACAATCTCATCGCCTAAAGTTTCAGCGGTCAAAGAGAGGATTAAAGGCAATTCGGTGAGCTGAAGAACCATTCGGCGAGTCGTCGATCAGAATGGCGAGCCTGATATTAACCGCCTATAATTCCAAGAGCAAAACAGTGCAAAACGCCAAGAAATAAAAGGCGAGACTGAGCAACTCGGCGCATCCCCGAGTACAAAGGCGAGCCCGACTTATGCCGCTGACTGGTCCTAAAATTCAAAATCGTGGGAATTGTTTGAGAAGTATAAATAGAAATTTTTAAAAGAGAGTTGAAGAGGATGGTATGGAGAGAACAAAGTACATTGCATTTTTGAACTACTTAGAGTTAATTTGGTGAACTAGTCTTGTGAGTTTTTTGGAATCAAACATTGGGTGTATATTTAGTAGATTGTATTTGCTGTTTGAAGACTTGGGAAAGCAATGGCGAATACTTTTTGGTAAATATTTCTTGACTCTCGCTATGATTGGCTAAAATCCCAAAGTCTTAGGGGTGTGATTATGTATTCAATTACCTAATTAGCTTATGGGTCTTATGGATTGCTTAGTTAAATGTTGATTTAGAATGGGTTCAGTCGTTTATTCATGTTTTCATCTTATTAATTGAAGTTGCAAACTCATTTCTAGCTTATATCTGTTTGTATTCTTGAAGAAGATGCATTTGAGTGGAATTAGCAATTGATGATTGTATGAGTTTTTACTTTTACTACCCAGCTTGTTAAAGTGGGCTGAATTAAGGTATCAGATTGTATTCTTATTGTATAGCCTGTTGGGGTTTGATAAAATCCAATCGAAAGCATGGTAGTTGATTGCAAAATAGCTATCATAGTCGTAATCTTGCCTACACATTATAATTCAACATACTCAAGCAATTCGTAATGACCCATTTTGTGAAATTGGTAGTTGAACACTCACACATCCCTCAGGCCAAAGTTCTCATTGATTAAATTCCTTGTTAATTCATGTTTGTTGCGATATATCTTTCAAAACTCTTCTTATTTGATAATTTAAGCATCGATGATTTACATTTTGCATCGATTCACTTGTTTACACCTACAAAAAGCTAGATCACTTTGATAATTTAGTTCCATTCCTTGTGGGATCGACCCCAACTCTACGTTGGGTTTATATTGCTAGCGACCGCCTACATATTGAATCATGACAGGTGTAGTTGAGCATTATCATGGGTTAAAAAAGTTAGGAAAAGACAAAAAAACCCTTTTAAAAATAACTGCCGAGCCTACCTACGGTTCATGCCTATAGTGTAGGACCGTTCTGGACAGCCATAGGTGAGGTTCAGAAACTAGATTTTTGACCAACAATGATGGGACCCCATGTACGGTTCATAGGTCAACCTACGGACCGTACATGGCAATCGTTGGTCACAACTTTTTCCTTAAAATTTCACTAAGTCTAGGAGTGACCTACGAGACCTACCTACGAATCGTACATAGGGTGACGTGCCATCCTGGTGAACCTTAAAAAGGGGATCTAAAAGTTGATTGTTAGAAAATTATCTGCCCACTTCCTACGGTTTCCATCTACGGCCCGTAGAAGCTTTACGGTCCGTAGGTGGGAACCGTAGACACAACCTGCAGCCCAAAATTTTATTTTCCTTCCTTTTCCATGTCTAAGTTGTTACACAAAGCATAGATCTATATGATTTTAACGTTGTTTCACCCACGGAATATTCGTAGAGACTATGTTACTTCTTTCCTCCTTATTTATTGTGATTTAAAGACTCTTCAAGGTGAAGGAGTCTCATTTTTAGGTGGTGTAGCTTTTCCTTGGATGTAATAATTCTCAACCTTCATTTTAATTTGTGAATCCAAGCAATGGCTACGCTATGTAAGCAAGAACACAGGAATATACAGTCTAAAAATCGTACTTGGATTGTTATGTGATGTTGGGCTGTTTTGAAATACTTTCCTGATGTTATTGTTAGAATTTTCGAGACTGATTTGTATGTGTGTTGTTTTTGTTGATATGGATCTGGGTGAGAAGAAGAAGTATAGATGGGTATTGAATTATAAGATAAATTAGGGTAACATTAGTTCTATTATTGCATTGTATCTTCACATGATTTCTTCTTGCTTCAATGTCTTATATTTGAGGAGACTTTTTGTTAATTGAGGGGACAAGTTAAAATACTATGTACTATATCATTCTTAAGTTAATATTCTACCCTCTTAACCTGTCACGATCCAAGGTACCCCTTAGACGTGACATGGCGTACAGGACTCCTAAAGGCCTCATACAAGCCATTTAGCATACATACATACAAGATCATAGAGATTTAAGAGTTCAAAAGATAATGTCATATCAAAGCTTTTAAGAAAATAGCGGAAGTCTACATCACATGTCTCAAAGCCAATCTAACATAAGAATGAGAAATAACATTTGGGACATAACCCAATACAGTGTCAAAAAGAAAAACATAAAAGTAAGAACAAAAAGGCTATGTCCTCGAATGGATGAGGACTCACCAAGTCTTCAACAATCCTTCTACTAAGCTCTAGCCACGAATAGATGGAGAATCGCCAAGCCCTATATTATGAGACAATGTAGGCAAAAGTATGAGTTAGTACGGTGAATGTACTAAGTATGATAGCAATGCACCAAATCATGTAAACATACTACAACGGGACATTTTCCTAAACATGCAATAACCAAGATAAAACATAAAAAAAAGGTTATCAACACCAATCATAAACAATGGTCAAAGCTAGCTAAACATCTTTACGTCACTTGAGAAAACATATTAAAAGCAATTTAGTTCATTGTTTGTGGGAAGTAGCCTTAACAGACATGTAAGACCATGTGAGCTATCAACATTGAATCCAGTGTCTAACCCCATACGATAGGGCCATCCTCCTTGCCAAGGTAGGACCCTTTACTTAACATATAGCTTACGTGGATCCATAAGCTAGTGTCTATCATAGACCATCATCCTATGGTGGCACATAGTTTATGGTACATGGGTAATCGCCACTTGTCCAATCGGTGCTAAGCATAATTCCCACAGATTAGATATAGTTCAATTATCATAAGTAGACATGGGTAATCGTCTCTTGTCTATCATTAGTCATAAGTTCTTTATTAGTAGACATGGGTGATCGCCTCTTGTCTACATTAGGGAACATGGGTGATCGCCTCTTGTCCCTTCATTAGAATAGCTCCTTAATCGTCGATTCAAGTTTAGTTGAGCAAGCCTTTCAACAAGTTATGAATCATTACATGTGAGAAAATCTTTCACATTCATGGGTTGAGTAGTATATGAGAATTTCCTTTCACAACTCAACAACGACATCAACATATCATAAATTTTGAAGCTTCAACTTCAAAGCACCTTTACTTCATCATTAGCTTCATAAGAGACATGCATAATTTTACAAACTTCATCTTTACATATTTCATCATTCTCATAGCTTAAAAATCATAGAGTTCATGTGGGTTCATAAGAATTCCTCTTAAATCATGCAATTCAATGCAAACTTATACTTAGAAAACCATAAACAAGGCAATTTGATCATAATTGAAGGAACCCACATAATAGAGGAAAGACATAGTTTTTTATTCAACATGCTTACTTTCATAAAACCATCATTAGGTCATTCATAATCTCCTTATGAAAAGTCTTAGATTAGAAATCATAATTCATGCATGGATTCGTAGAGATTTCATATAATGCATCGCCTTATAATTCAACCTACCAACAAAGCAAATATTTTCAAAATTTGGGGATTGGCATGGGTTCATGGGGATTCATCTCAATTCATAAAATTCAACTCAATTCATGTTTCATAGTTCATAAAACAATCAATTAAATCAACATTGAAAAGAACCGATGACATAGAAGAAAACCCTTATTTCAGTTGAGAATTTCTAACTTGAAAATTTGAGATTTTAAAGACTCCATGGAGGAAAGGGCTCCATGGATGAAGACTATCGTACTTTAGAGTCATAATTCCTTAAGCAATTGATGTAAAAAAAGGTTGATTTCTTGAACCCTGGCTTGCCCTCTTCTTCTTCTTCTTCTAACTTCTAGAGAGAGAAATATTTGAGAGAGGAGAGTTTTGGGAATGGTTGAGAATGGGTAAAATTAGGCTTAAAAGGTTTATATAGGGTATGGGTTAAAGGTTAAATTGACTTAGATTAGGAATTAAACACCTAGGGAAAAGACAAAAAATTCCTTCAAAATAATTGTCGGACCCCTATCTATGGTTGGACTTACGGTCCGCAAGTCGTCCGACGGACCGTCCTATCCTTCTATAGATAGATTCAGAGACTATCAATCTTGGACCCTGCAACGACTGACCCAATGTACAGTTCGTGGGTCGAACTACGGCCCATACATGGCCACCATAGGTCCAGTCCTTGGCCCTGAAAATTTCACTAAGTATGGGCCTCACCTACGAATTCTACCTATGACTTTTACATAGATCAACGGTCCGTCTTGACAAGCCATATAAAAGTACTGAGGCTTAACATTTTAAGGAACTTGGAATAGCCAACCACAGGCCTGACCTACGGTCCGTTGGTCAGTCCACGGGCCGTAGTGACTCCGTTTGCACTGGCACAAGCAATTCCAAAAAAACTAAAATTCTTTCCTTTATGAATCCGAGGTGTTACATAACCCCTTATTGCTTATGAGGAGAAAGACATGATTCTAGACATTATTGTTGGATGAACTCAAAGGATGATGATCTGAAGCCGTGAGTTCGAGTTAATACGGTTATGTTGAATAATTATAGCATTACATATATATATGGTCTTGAAGGTTTGGAAACTCATTATTGGGGTTTAATTGTGGCTATTTTGGGGTTGGAAAGGAAGGGTGTGGTGATCCACCGAGTATTTATTATTGTGCAGACATACTCTATTTGGTTGTGGTTGATTATTTCGTAGGCCTCCGATTTCTAATAGCTGTAGCAAAAATGCATGTTATCTTGTTAATTTGTGGTTAGAACTTGTAGGAGAAAATGTTATTAAGCATATGTTTAAAAAGGGTCGACGAGAAAATCACCCTCCTGGTAATATCTTAATTGCTACTTTGACCCTGAAATGTTAATATATTTTTTGTAATTGTAGTGTCATTTGATTTTTGTATATTAGATATTGTAAGGAAGGGGTACAGTCCACATTGATGCCGCTAGACCCATAATCGAGTTATGTCAAGGCTAAACGTTGTCCTTTCTTTGAGCACAAATTTTTGAAAACTCTTAAATCGTCGAGTGCAATATTTGACTAGTCTATTCCTAGAAAGACCTTCAACGAAAGGCATTGGGATTGTAGAAGAAGTATTTTTGTGACTCCACTATGTTTATATTTCATTCATTCGGTTATATAGGATATCCGGCATCTGTATGTCATTTTGTCGATTCTCTTGACTATAGGTCCATGTATACAAATTATTTTTCTTCTTTGGGTGTAGTAGTGACTTAATAAGATTATGGAGGAGTATTAAAAATTTGCAATTAGTTCTCCTACCTCACTAGTATGTTTTTTTGAAAAACATTAAAATAATACGTCAATATCCAAAACTCTAAAATGTAACTCGTACGTATAAACTACTCAAGGAAATGTTTTTTTATAAATACTTTATTTTATAAAATATTAAGGAAACATATATAGAAACTAAGTGAAGCACCTTAATCTCTTTATGAACATCAACGGGTTTAAGTTACTTTCAAAATTCGAGTTAAGTGTTCCACTTTATTCTGCAAGCATAACAATTACATGTTAGATGAAAGTAATTACGGGATTATGAGAACATGAGTACCAATGGGCCAAGATTGGAAACATTATTATGGTAACACATATGCATTACGAATCCATTATATGACATGCTATGCATTCTACTCCTGATATATAATCAGGAGGAATAGGGCCTATTGCCTTTATTTATATGTATGAGAAACAGATGGCCATAAGTTGGCGAATATGATGCCGGTTATCTACCAGAAGGCACAACCATTGCTAGCACTTAGTTGGGTATGACATACATTTGCATCTATATATATATGTATTCATGACATACGATTATGCGAGCATACCATGCATATTTAATTTTTATAAGGTCGGATGTGTGCCATGGAAGCTATCAAAGATTCTGTTTTAGGTGGTATCTCTATTACCTTTTTTTCAATGCTATTTATGATTCACTTTCTTCCTTACATACCAGTACATTTTTATTTGTACTTATGTAGCATTCCCTGGGGATGTTACATTTTTGTTTCGTGCATGCAAGTCAAGGTAAGGATTTTGATCGACCCCTCTGTTAGGATTTGGGGTTTAGCTATGAGTTGGTAAGCTCCACCTTTTCCTAGAGCTTTCATAGGATGTTTTCTTTTGTTATACAGTTTAGGTATAGGCGGGGCCTTTTTCCAACCAGTGTTTATTACACTCTTAGAGGTTATTGTGGACACATTATTCCGAATTTCCTTCTATAGCTTCCAGTCTCCTGCCCCATAGGGTTGGAATGTATATATATGTATCCCTATCTTCAGTTGCGGCCTCATCAGCCAGCTAGTACTTTACTATTTTTGTCTTGTCTACCTTCTTCTATATGACTTGTTGTTATTTAGATTATGACCTTAGTTGTCCATTCTTAATATTTTAGATGTTATGATGCCCAACCTTTTGGGTCCACAGTTGAGTAAGTTAGTATGTTTCAGTGGCCAACTCGATTGAATAAGGTATCGAGTGCCACTCACGCCTTCCCTAGTTTGGGGCTTGACACGTATAGTAAGCATAAAAAATCATGATCATCTTTCATAATAAGAATACTTCAATTGGAAGAAACCTTTTTAGTAAATCATTTTTGTACTTTATTTAAAAGCATCCTTTATTCATAAATTCCTCAATTTCATGTTGCATGCATAATTTAATAACATAGTTCATAATCATAAAATAGCATATGGCATCGGTTCATGTGAAGTTCATTGAAAACATGTAAATTGAAACAAATCATGCATAATGACATCAATTAGGATGAATTTAGTCATAAATAATTGAGCCAACGAAGAATCATATAAGAACCCTGGAAATTGGGTATAATCTCAAAGAGGAATTTGAGAAATCATGGGACTCAATGGATGGAAAGGGATCCATTGATGTAGTTCCTACATACATTGGGTAATCAAAGCCCTAGAAATTGACGAAGAGTCCTTGGAGTTGGAAAAACCCTAGCTTTTCCTAGGATAGAATTTGGAGAAGGTGAACATAAGAGATTTTGGGGTTTTGAATGAATGAGAGAGAATGGGTAGATTTAGCAGAGTAAAATCAGTTATAAGATCTTAGAATGTTCTACGAACGACATAGTTTAGATATTAAAAGAGCAAAATAACACTGATTAAAAACCACCGGACAGACCTTACGACTCGACCTACGGTCCATAAGAACTTCTACGGATAGGCCTAGTCATCCGTAGGTCTGTTATTAGAGACAAACATTTTTGAAGAAAACCACAAACCCTTCCTACGAGTGGTCGAAGCTTCTACGACCCGTAGGCCCTCATCGTAGAACCCAAATGCAAAAAGTTCTTCTAATTCTTATTCACTTTCCATAAACACTATCTATGATTCGCAAGTTCTTTTACGGGCCATAGGTCCCAACCGTTGAGCCTTGGGTCCCAAAATCACAAAATATGGAATCCATCTTATGGAAGTTCCTACGGCCCATAGAGATTCTTATGGTTCGTCCTATTGGTCCGTAGACTTTTAACTGGGACTTGAAATTTTCCAAAATCTCAACTTATTTAAACGACTGCCTTCCTATGGGCCGTAGTACCTTGTACGTTCCATATGTTGGCTCATAAGAACGACACCTTTTTTGCAACTTTTCCTTTGCCACTCAATTACCCATTTCTGATGTATTACAATATGTCCCCCTTGAAAACATCCATCCTCGAATGGGACTCCAGCTAGCATTAATAGGGTAGGGAGAGAGATCTAGCAACCCAACATGAATACAAATCACATCAACTATATATAAACAAGAAGTTATCGACCCCAAACTAAAACATAAGTTCAAGAATCAAGTTTTTCATGAACATGCATGCATATGGAAACATGAGACTACCTAAAAAACATGACTCTGAAAGAAAGAACATGAGGAACTACTACCTGAAGCTTGAATGGTAGTGAGAAAAAGTGATGATGATACAGGGACATCATATCAGATTAGACCTCCCAAGCAGAACCCTCAACTAATTGAATCCTCCGTAGAACTTTAACGGAATCAACTTCTCTGTTCCTCAACTTTCGAACTTGACAATCCAAGATTTCAACCGGAATCTATTCATATGTAAAACATTCCTTAATACCAACAATTTCCAATGGAACAATAGAAGTAGGATCACCAACACACTTTTTCAACAGTGAAACATGAAACACTGGATGCATTGATGCATCGGAAGGAAAATCTATCTCATAGGCTACCTTACAAAATGCCTCAAAATTTGATATGGGCCTACATAATGGGGACTAAGCTTCCCTTTCTTTCAAAATCTCATTACACCCTTTGTAGGTGAGATTTTCAAGTAAACCCAATCATCAACATCGAACTCAAGCTCTCTTCTTCCAATATCGGCATAAAACTTTTGTCAACTTTGAGTCATTTTCAATCGTTTCTAATAAGTTGAACCTTCTCTATAGCCTCTTGAATTTACTTGGGCCCAAACAAAATGTCCTCACCAACTTAAAACAAACAAATAGGAGACCTGCACCTCTTGCCATAGAGAGCTTTAAATGTAGCCATTTTAATACTTGAGTGACAACTATATTTTCATCCTCGCTCAGTGAATAAATTAAAATATCATCAATAAACACAATCATGAAATACTCGGTCTTATGATGAGATACTCGGTCTAATGAAACCGTCTCTCAATAAAGCTTTCAACTGGTCCTTCAACTTCTTAAGTTCTACTAGAGCCATCTAGTAAGAAGGAATAGAGATATGTTGCATATCTAGAAGAAGGTCAACACCTAAGTTTATTTCCCTTTTGGGAAGAACACCTGGATGATCATCAGGAAAGACATTCAAAACTCATTAACAAACGGAACAAGAAGCACTACGCTGAGCCTTGCCACAACTAAAGAATCCTCATGACCATGTCGAGTCTAAACGACATAAAACCTTTTCTTATGAGGAGCACTACCAAAACAAGAAGCACTAGGCTGAGCCTTTCTACCATACTTGTCCATGCTAGCTTGCGAAGGGCAACCCGCAACTTGTGACAACTCTTTCCATAACCATAGCAAATATCGGTACGGGCTAAGCATTTTCCCGAATGAATCTTGCCCCACTTTTGTCAAGCGGGAAACAAATATCCACAAAAACCACCTCCTTGAGGATTAGGGTTAGACACCCTATCCTTGTTAAAAAATTTTGTCAGAGCATTTGAAAAATTCTGACTAGAGAACTTTTGCAAAAACTGAGAATGTCTAAGTCCACCGAACGTAGAGTGAGAGAAATCAACATCATCCATTCTTGCTCTCTGACTCTCTAGGCTTCTTCTTTAGCTTTTCCTCCTTGATTTGGAGGGCATGAATCATTAACCTTCAGATGTCCATCTTCTTGATTAGTATGGCGGTTTTACATTCTTTTATCACCATCTCAGACACACCCGACACAAACTTACTTATCCTTACTCTAGAGTTGGAAACCTGTCATGACCCAAGATAGCCCCTAGATGTAACACGGCGTACAAGACCCCGAGAGGCCTCATACAAATCCTTAGCATACATAACATACAAGATAATAGAGAAAAAAGAGTTCAGAAGAGCATTTTGAATCAAAGCTTTAATCCAAAACATTGGAAGTCTACAAACTCATGTCTCAAAGCCTTCTATCATCATAGAATACGAATAAAAGTGATAAAGATGCAGCCCAATACAGTATCCAACATAAGGAAAGACATCAAAGTAAAATCCAACAAGGCAATGTCCTCAGATGGATGAGGACTCACCAAGTCTTCTTCTCAACTCTAAATCAATGCTTTAGCCACGAGTAGGAGAACTGCCACGTCCTACACCAAAGAAGTTGATGCAGGCAAGAGTATGCGTTAGCACAATAAAAGACTAAGTATGATAGCCATGCACATAAACTCATAAAACATGCTAGAAACTGAGATATAAACATGACATGCAATTGGCCAAGCTAAACATGATAAGGCATATAAGCAAACAACATAAAGCATAAACCGTGGACAAAGCAAGCTAAATCATCTTTCTTTTACTCTTCTTTTCTTTTCTTTACTTTTAGTAACTCATGCACCATTGTGCAAGCTGAAGTGTGGGAAAAGAATTAAAATGATCTGTAGACCATGAAATAACTGAACATGGAATCCGGTGTCTGCCCTACACCGAAAAAAGGCCATTCTACTTGCGAAGGTAGAATCTTGAACAATAGCCTACGTGGATCAACTAGCTAATCTGATATAATATGGGCCTGTTAAAGACCACCTATGGGGGTGCATAGGCATAGGACATATGGGGACTTGTCACCTGTCCACTTGGTTCTATGCATAATTCCCACTATACAATCATAAATATTGATATCTATGAAAAGACACAACTGGGGTTGCCAATCCAAGCTAAAAATGACTTCACATACCATGGACTAGTCCAAGCTTACTTCATTGAGTGTTTCTTCTTTCATGAACTTGTCCAAGCTTACACCCCTAGAATAGCTTCTTTAAGCTCTTAATTCATTTTTTGTTAAGCAAACCTTTTAACAGGTTATGAATCCTTTACATGTGAGAAAACCTTTCACAAGCTTAGCTTGAGCATTATATGAGATAACCCTCTCAAGACACAACATCATCATAGCATAGATTTCATATAAATCATGCTTGATTGTATAGACCTCTTTCTTCATGATTCTCTCATGCTTTTTACTTGAACATGCTAAATTCATGCACTTAACCCCAATTCATGCTCAATTTCATAGATGATCCCTCAATTTCATCAATTCATATCTCAACCCAACAATCAAGTCATAGATTATCAAATTGGGGAGAATTTACTTGGGATCATGGGGGTTCATGCAATAATTACAATTAGATATGTAATTCACGCTAGATCATGCACTAAATTACTTTACGCACGCTAGATCGTGCACTACCAAGCATTAAGTAAGTAATTGAACTCTTTCTTGAAGAACCCATAACAATTGATCAAACCCTAGCTTGCTTGAAGGGGATTGAACCTTGAAATTCATGAAGAAAAGGGAGGGCCAAATGGAGGAAGCAACTCCATTGGTCAATACCATCATACCTTAGCAAAACCCACTAGAAATTGGAGGAAATTAGGTGATCTTTAATGGAGGACTTTGCTTTTTCTTCTTACTTGAGCTAGAGAGGATTTCTTTTAGAGAGAGAAATATTTGAGAGGTGAATTTAGGGAATGAGTTAGAATGAAGTGATTTAGGTATAGAAAACTATATAAAGGACCTTCATTAAGGGTAAAACCGACTTAGTTAATTAGGGAATTAACCAAGGAAAAGACCAAAAAGCCCTTAATTAAAATTGTTGGGGCCCATCTACGGTTAGGACCTACGATCCGTACATCCATTGATGGACTGTCCTGTTGAACAATCAAAAGCTTCAGAGAATTGGTATCTTGGGACCCTACACCGACGCTTTCAATCTACGGTTGGTAGGTCTATCTACAGACCGTACACCTCAACCATAGATCACAGCCTGATGTTTAAGAATTTAACCAAGTCTGGGGGACATCTACGGTTACTTTCTACGGACCGTCAACTGACTCACGATCCATCCTGGTACTCCGTGATCAAACTTCAGAGACTGAGAATTATTGAAATTGACAGAGCCATTGACGGCTTCACACCTACGGCCCGTCAACCGGACTATGGCCTGTAAGTGGCCTCCGTAGGTCACTGCCTACTAAATTCTGCATCTTCATTCCTTGGAATGCTGGGGTATTACAATATCTCCACCTTGGGGGCATTCGTCCTCGAATTAGAACCTAGACATCAGGAGAAGGGTGATAGACTCGGACTAACAACCCAACCTAACATGCAAGCATATAATGCACATATCCGAAGAAGAAACATCAACTCCAAGATAAAGCATGCTCAACACTAATTTATGAAGACTTTATGCAACTCATACTCTAATTTACGGTTAGGACCTACGATCCGTACATCCATTGATGGACTGTCCTGTTGAACAATCAAAAGATTCAGAGAATTGGTATCTTGGGACCCTACACCGACGCTTTCAATCTACGGTTGGTAGGTCTATCTACAGACCGTACACCTCAACCATAGATCACAGCCTGATGTTTAAGAATTTAACCAAGTCAGGGGGACATCTACGGTTACTTTCTACGGACCGTCAACTGACTCACGATCCATCCTGGTACTCCGTGATCAAACTTCAGAGACTGAGAATTACTGAAATTGACAGAGCCATTGACGGCTTCACACCTACGGCCCGTCAACCGGACTATGGCCTATAAGTGGCCTCCGTAGGTCACTGCCTACTAAATTATGCATCTTCATTCCTTGGAATGCTGGGGTATTACAATATCTCCACCTTGGGGGCAATCGTCCTCGAATGAGAACCTAGACATCAGGAGAAGGGTGATAGACTCGGACTAACAACCCAACCTAACATGCAAGCATATAATGCACATATCCGAAGAAGAAACATCAACTCCAAGATAAAGCATGCTCAACACTAATTTATGAAGACTTTATGCAACTCATACTCTAATTTACGGTTAGGACCTACGATCCGTACATCCATTGATGGACTGTCCTGTTGAACAATCAAAAGATTCAGAGAATTGGTATCTTGGGACCCTACACCGACGCTTTCAATCTACGGTTTGTAGGTCTATCTACAGACCGTACACCTCAACCATAGATCACAGCCTGATGTTTAAGAATTTAACCAAGTCTGGGGGACATCTACGGTTACTTTCTACGGATCGTCAACTAACTCACGATCCATCCTGGTACTCCGTGATCAAACTTCAGAGACTGAGAATTACTGAAATTGACAGAGCCATTGACGGCTTCACACCTACGGCCCGTCAACCGGACTATGGCCTGTAAGTGGCCTCCGTAGGTCACTGCCTACTAAATTCTGCATCTTCATTCCTTGGAATGCTGGGGTATTACAATATCTCCACCTTGGGGGCATTCGTCCTCGAATTAGAACCTAGACATCAGGAGAAGGGTGATAGACTCGGACTAACAACCCAACCTAACATGCAAGCATATAATGCACATATCCGAAGAAGAAACATCAACTCCAAGATAAAGCATGCTCAACACTAATTTATGAAGACTTTATGCAACTCATACTCTAATTTACGGTTAGGACCTACGATCCGTACATCCATTGATGGACTGTCCTGTTGAACAATCAAAAGATTCAGAGAATTGGTATCTTGGGACCCTACACCGACGCTTTCAATCTACGGTTGGTAGGTCTATCTACAGACCGTACACCTCAACCATAGATCACAGCCTGATGTTTAAGAATTTAACCAAGTCAGGGGGACATCTACGGTTACTTTCTACGGACCGTCAACTGACTCACGATCCATCCTGGTACTCCGTGATCAAACTTCAGAGACTGAGAATTACTGAAATTGACAGAGCCATTGATGGCTTCACACCTACGGCCCGTCAACCGGACTATGGCCTGTAAGTGGCCTCCGTAGGTCACTGCCTACTAAATTCTGCATCTATGTTCCTTGGAATGCTGGGGTATTACAATATCTCCACCTTGGGGGCATTCGTCCTCGAATTAGAACCTAGACATCAGGAGAAGGGTGATAGACTCGGACTAACAACCCAACCTAACATGCAAGCATATAATGCACATATCCGAAGAAGAAACATCAACTCCAAGATAAAGCATGCTCAACACTAATTTATGAAGACTTTATGCAACTCATACTCAATGCACATATATCATAGTCGACTTTTCATTCATAAAATCAAGGAATCATTGATATCAACTATGACACATGAGACCAAAAGAATAAACCATGAGGAACTAGGTACCTCAAGCTAGACGAGGATCGGAAGGAATAAGATGAGGCTAGCGGGACATCATATCGGCCTCGGCTTCCCAAGTAGCACCCTCAACTATTTGATTCCTCCATAGAACTTTCACGGAAGCAACTTCTTTATTTCTCAACTTTCAGAATTGTTGGTTTAAAATCTCAACCGGAACCTCTTGATAGGAAAGACTGTCCTTTATGCCAAGTGTCTCTATTGGCACTAAAGAGGTCGAATCATCAACACACTTTTTCAACAATGAGACATGAAAAACCGGATGCACTGATGCCAACTCATTAGGCAAATCAAGCTCATAGGCAACCTTACCAACACGTCTCCAAATTTGATATGGGCCTACAAAGCGGGGACTAACCTTCCCTTTCTTCCAAAATCTCATTACACTCTTCATAGGTGAAATTTTCTAGTAAACCCAATCATCAACATCAAATTTTAATTCTCTTCTTCTAACATCGGCATAAGACTTTTGTCAACTTTGAGCCATTTTCAGCCTTTCTCTATGAAGCCAAACTTTCTCCATAGCCGCATGCACTACCTTGGGACCTATCAAAGAAACTTCCCCAATTTCAAACCAACTTATGGGAGATCTACATCTCCTACCATAGAGAGCCTCAAATGGAGCCATACCAATACTAGAATTGTAGTTATTATTATAAGCAAACTCGATCAAAGGCAAATGGTCATCCCAAGTACCCTTGAACTCAATAACACAAGCTCTCAACATATCTTCTAAAGTTTGAATAGTATGCTCCGCTTGCCTATCGGTTTGGGGATGAAAGGTCGTGCTAAGCTTAACACGAGTACCAAGACCTTTTTTGAATGACTTCAAAAATTGAGATGTAAACTGGGCACCTCGATCGGAGATAATGGATAAAGGCACTCCATGCAGCTTAACCATTTCCCTCATGTACAACTTAGCATAATCCTCCACCAAATAAGAAGTTTTGACGGGAATGAAATGGGCTGACTTGTCATTCTATCAACCACAACCCAAATCGAATCATAGTGTCGCCTTGTGCGAGGCAAACCTACAACGAAATCCATATTCACATCTTCCCACTTCCAAGTAGGAATCTCTGTGTCTTGGGTCAAACCTCCCGGTCTCTGATGCTCAACCTTCACTTGTTCGCAATTAGGACACTTAGCCACCAATTCTGCAATGTCTTTCTTCATGCCATACAACCAATAGATTTCTCAAAAATCACGGTACATCTATGTAGCTCCCGGGTGGATAGAATATCTAGAACTATGAGCTTCCAATAAAATTTTCGCTCTCAAATCATCAACGTCGGGAACACATAAGCGACCTTGGCTTTTACATCATGCACAAAAGATGATTCAGAACCATTGTGAACGGTAGCTCCATCCTTAGAGGAATCAATCAACCGAACACCCAATAGGGCTAAACAATGAACATCACGAACCAACTCTTTCTTGTCATCCTCAATATGCGCAACACTGCCCATAGACAATCTACTAAGAGCATCCGCCACCACATTAGCCTTTCCGGGGTGATAGAGAATACTCATATCATAATCCTTTAGCAATTCAATCCATCTTCTTTGGCGGAGATTCAAATCTTTCTTCTTAAACACATACTGGAGACTCTTATGATTGGTGAAGACATCTACATGTACTCCATACAAATAATGTTGCCATATTTTCAAAGCAAACACCACCGCTGCCAACTCTAAGTCATGAGTGGGATAGTTCTTCTCATGCACCTTTAGTTGCCTCGAATCATAAGCAATCACCTTTCTGTTTTTCATAAGAACACACCCTAGCCCAATCCTTGAGGCATCACAATACCCTACAAAACCATCGATTCCTTCCGATAGAGTCAATATCAGAGCTGAAGTAAGTGTGTCTTTCAATTCTTGAAAAGTCTTTTCACAAGCCTCGGACAACATAAACTTAGGTTTCTTTTGAGTCAAAGCCGTCAACGGAGAAGCAATTGAAGAAAATGCCTCAACAAACCTCCTATAATAACCAGCTAAACCCAAGAAACTACGAATGTCCGAAGGTGATAAAGGTCCAGGCCAATTCTTGACCGCTTCAATCTTCTTAGGATCTACCTCAATACCCTTACCAGAAACAATGTGACTAAGAAAAGCCACGAATCTCAAAAAAATTTCACACTTGCTAAACTTTGCAAAGAGTTGTTGATCCTTGACGGCTTGCACCACAACTCTCAAATGACTAGCATGCTCATCCTCATTCCTTGAGTAGATCAATATATCATCAATAAACACAATCACGAACATGTCAAGGTATTGCTTAAACACCCTATTCATCAAATCAATGAATGCGGCCGGACGATTTGTCAACCCAAACGACATAACCAAGAACTCATAGTGACCATACCTTGTCCGAAAAGCCATTTTTGGAATATCATCTTCTTTCACCCTCAATTGGTGATAACCCGAACGAAGGTCGATCTTAGAGAAATAACTAGCCCCTTGAAGTTGGTCAAACAAATCATCTATCCTTTGCAAAGGATACTTATTCTTGATTGTAACTTTATTCAATTGACGATAGTCGATGCACATATGGAGTGAACCATCTTTCTTTCTGACGAACTATACCGGAGCACCCTAAGGGGAAACACTTGGTCGAATGAAACCCTTATCCAACAAGTCTTTTAGTTGCTCTTTCAACTCTTTAAGTTCCACCGAAGCCATTCTGTAAGGAGGAATAGAGATAGGTTGCATATTTGGGAGAAGGTCAATACCGAAGTCTATTTCCCTTTTGGGAGGAATACCGGGCAAGTCATCAGGAAACACTTCCAGAAACTCACTAGCAATGGGGACCGACTCAGGAGTAAGGGTTTCAGATCTACATCCCTCACCCTAACTAGATGATAAATGCAACCCTTAGAGATCATCTTTTAAGCCTTTAGATAAGAAACAAATTGACCTCAAAACATAGAATTTCCCCCTTCCACTCTAGGATAGGCTCATTAGGGAACTGAAACTTGACCACTTTGGTCCTACAATCAATAGAGGAATAAAAAGCATGCAACCAATCCATCCCAAGAATGACATAGAAATCTAGCATATCTAGCTCTATGAGATCAACAAGAGTAACTTTTGGGATAAGGAAATGGAGCAACCTCTATAAACCCTTTTAGCTAAAATAGACTCCTATCGGAGTAGAAACAAGGATAGGATCTACCAACATATACGGTACAATATCAAATATCATGGCCACATAGGGCATCACAAAGGACAATGTAGCATCGGGATCTAACAAGGCATAGACATCAAAATGGAAAACTTTCAACATACCGGTGACCACATCGGTGAGCTCTCTTGCTCATGACGAGCCTGAAGTGCATAAAATCTATTTTGCTTAGGAGCACCTGAACCCGAACTACTTGGGGCAGCTTGCTTACCCTCTCTTCCTTTAGCCAAGAGAGATGGGCAATCTCTCATCTTGTGACCAGCCTTACCACAAGTATAGACACCATCCGAACCAGCTAGGCATTTGCCTTCATGCCTCCTCCCACATCTAGTGCAACTAGGTAAAGAAAATCCACCACCGTTCCCTCCTTGAGGCTTAGGGTTTGACACCCTATCATTGTTGGATCTCGGATGAGCCTTGGAAGAACCTTGATTAGAGAAGTTTTGGTGAAATCTTGAACGACTTCTAGCCACCTTAGCCTCTCTAGATCTCCCTTTAAACTTTTCTTCTTCAATTTGTTCGGCATAAACCATGAGGCGAGAAATATCCATGTCATGCACAAGCATGGCGGTGCGGCACTCTTTCACCAACATATCAGACACTCCCGACACAAATTTGCTCATTCTTGCCCTTGGGTCGACAACTATGGACGGAGCATATCTAGAAAATTGTGTAAACTTTTCCTATTCTTTCACACTCATACTCCCTTGACGAAGATTAATAAACTCAAGAACTTTGGCCTCTCTCTTCTCAAGAGGGAAGAATCGATCAAGGAAAGCACTCTTAAACACATCTCCCATCCTATAGGACCTTCATCAATAGCCCTTTCGCTCTTCCATTGATTGTAACAAGTTTGGGCAACACCTTTTAGTTGATAAGCGGCCAACTCCGCCTTCTTTTCCGGTGACACACCCATTATCATCAACACATTATAAACTTCATCTATAAACTCTTGAGGATCCTCTTCCACCTTAGAGCCATGACATTCTTGAGGATTCATCCTTGTGAAGTCTTTCACCCTCGAGGCCACCGTACCCACATTTGGGTTCACGGGAAACACGACTTCTCTATTGGCTTGGGTCGTCATGGCTTTTGCCAAAGCTTAGAAAGCAGCCATAAATTCTGCAGGGGTCACGTGCTCAACCAAAGAGTCGGCCGGAGCTTGTGGAGCTTGAGGAGGAGCTCCTTGCCCTTCATTCTATCTTGCACTCCTAGTAGCGTAGGCCCTTCGAGATGCCATATCCTGAAACACATAGGATAGGTGATTAAGAGAGAGATATAGAGTTAAAATCTATGGCACAACTCAAGAGTAACAAAAGAAGTGAAGTTTCCTAAACATGTTCTAGCCTCCCATTCATAAATGTGGCGCGCTTCACAACCATGAACAAGACTCTACTCGATGCGGCTTATGTGACATCCTAAGATCTTTCTAAAACTTTGCATTCTGAATACCAAGTTTGTCATGACCCAGGGTATCCCCTAGAGGTAACACGGACTACAAGACCCCGAGAGGCCTCATACAAGTCCTTAGCATACATAACATACAAGATAATAGAGAAATAAAAGTTCAAAAGAGCATTTTTTATCAAAGCTTTAATCCAAAACAGCGGAAGTCTACAAACTCATGTCTCAAAGCCTTCTATCATCGTAGAATACGAATAAAAGTGATAGAGACGCAGCCCAATAAAGTATCAAACATAAGGAAAGACATCAAAGTAAAATCCAACAAGGCTATGTCCTCAGATGGATGAGGACTCACCAAGTCTTCTTCTCAACTCTAAATCAATGCTTTAGCCACGAGTAGGAGAACTGCCACGTCCTACACCAAAGAAGTTGATGCCTGCAAGAGTATGCGTTAGCACAATAAAAGACTACGTATGATAGCCATGCACATAGACTCATAAAATATGCTAGAAACTGAGATATAAACATGACATGCAATTGGGCAAGCTAAATATGATAAGGCATATAAGTAAACAACATAAAGCATAAACCGTGGACAAAGCAAGCTAAATCATCTTTCTTTTACTCTTCTTTTCTTTTCTTTACTTTTAGTAACCCATGCACCATTGTGCAAGCTGAAGTGTGGGAAAAGCCTTAAACCAATTTGTAGACCATGGAACAACTCAACATGGAATCCGGTGTCTGCCCTACACCGAAAAAGGGCCATTCTACTTTCCAAGGTAGAATCCTCAACCATAGCCTACGTGGATCTTCTAGCTAAGCTGATATAATATGGGCATGTTGAAGACCACCTATGGGGGCACATAAGCATAGGACATATGGGGACTTGTCACCCGTCCACTCGGTTCTATGCATAATTCCCACTATACAATCATAAATATTGATATCCATGGAAAGGCACAACTGGGGTTGCCAATCCAAGCTAAACATGACTTCACATACCATGGACTAGTCCAAGCTTACTTCATTGAGTGTTTCTTCCTTCATGGACTTGTCGAAGGTTACACCCCTATAATAGCTTCTTTAAGCTCTTGATTCAATTTGTGTTAAGCAAACCTTTTAACAAGTTATGAATCCTTTACATGTGAGAAAACCTTTCACAAGCTTAGGTTGAGCATTATATGAGAAAACCCTTTCAAGACTCAACATCATCATATCATAGATTTCATATAAAACATGCTTGATTCTACAAACCTCTTTCTTCATGATTCGATCATGCTTTTTACTTGAACATGCTAAATTCATGCACTTAACCCCAATTCATGCTCAATTTCATAGATGATCCCTAAATTTCATCAATTCATATCTCAACCCAACAATCAAGTCATAGATTATCAAATTGGGGAGAATTTACTTGGGATCCTGGGGGTTCATGCAATAATTACAATTAGACATGTAATTCACGCTAGATCGTGCACTAAATTACTTTACCCACGCTAGATCGTGCACTACCAAGCTTTAAGTCAATAATTGATCTCATACTTGAAGAACCCATAACAATTGATCAAACCCTAGCTTGCTTGAAGGGGATTGAACCTTAAAATTCATGAAGAAAAGGGAGGGCCAAATGGAGGAAGCACCTCCATTGGTCAATACCATCATACCTTAGCAAAACCCACTAGAAATTGGAGGAAATTGGATGATCTTCAATGGAGGACTTAGCTTCTTCTTCTTCCTTGAGCTAGAGAGGATTTCTTTTAGAGAGAGAAATATTTGAGAGGTGAATTTAGGGAATGAGTTAGAATGAAGTGATTTAGGTATAGAAAACTATATAAAGGACCTTCATTAAGGGTAAAACCGACTTAGCTAATTAGGGAATTAACCAGGGAAAAGGCCAAAAAGCCCTTAATTAAAACTGTCGGGGCCCATCTATGGTCAGGACCTACGGTTCGTACATCCATTGAAGGACCATCCTATTGAACCGTCAAAAGATACAGAGAATTGGTATCTGGGGATCCTGCAATGACGCTTTCAATCTATGGTTGGTAGGTCCATCTACGGACCATACACCTCAACCGTAGATCACAGCCTGAGGTTCAAGAATTTAACCAAGTCTTGGGGACATCTACGGTTACTTCCTACAGACCTTGAACTGATCACGATCCATCCTGCTACTCCGTAGATCAAACTTCAGAGACTGAGAATTATTGAAATTGACAGAGCCATTGACGGATCCTCACCTATGGCACGTCAACCGGACTATGGCCCGTAAGTGGCCTCCGTAAGTCACTGCCTACTAAATTTTGCATCTTCATTCCTTGGAAAGCTGGGGTATTACAAAACCACTGTTGGAGCATACTTGGACAATTGAGTGAACTTTAATGAGTACTCCTTAATACTTATGTTGTCTTGCCTTAGATTTATAAATTCTTGCACCATAAATTCCCTCATCTCAAGGGGAAAGAAACTATCAAGAAATACCCCTTTGAACTTTCCCCATTCTAAGGGACCCGCATCCAACGCCTTTTCCACATTCCATTGAGTAAACAAAATTTAAGCAACCCTTTTGAGTTGGTAAGCAGCCAAGTCCGCCTTATCCATCGGCGTCACTCGCACGATGTCCACAATGTTGTGGATTCACTTGATAAACATTTATGGATCCTCATCAATTTTTTACCCATAATATTCAGGTGGATTCATCCTCGTAAAGTCTGTAACACTTGTTGCCACCGTACCCATAATTGGGTTCACGTGAGCTACGACTTTCCTTTTATCTTGAGCATTCATAGCTTGAGCCAACACGTGGAATGTGGCTCTAAACTCGGGATGTGACAGTTTCTCATCCAAAGGGTCAACTGACATTTGAGGAACTTCAGGTTCCACATTGTCACCAACGTTTCTTCTCAAGGGAGTCATCCAAGCGTAAAGAAAATATATTTTTAGTCTCACATCAAGGATCTCTTCTTAAAGGTATATCTTGAAAAGCATAGAACAAGAATGTGGAGGAAGACCTTTATAGAGTTCAACTCTATAGCACACTTAGAGTAATGAAAGATGTGAAGTTTTTTAAATACCTTTTAGCTTACTATTCATAAAAGTGGTTTGATTCACACACATGAACAAGACTGTACTGGACGCAGCTTGTCAAACTCTTAGAACCTTTAAATTCTGATGCTCTGAACACCATGTTTGTCCTGACCCAAACTGCCCCTAGATGTCACATGGAGAATAGGATCTCGAGAGACTCTAAAAAAGCCACTTGACTTAAGCATGGCACTATTATAACATTAATATGATAAGAAAAGAACCCGCAGACTAAAAAAAGTTAAAGATAAAGTCTCGACATAAAAGAAACTTAATACAAAGCTCGAAATGCAAAAAAAATACTAAGTGTGACATAAGCCTCTACTATGCATAATGTGGTTTGGAAAAACCCCTAAACCACGAACAAAGTCTTAAAACAAAAAATACATAAAAGAAATGAAATGGTAAAGTGTGATATCACCCTCAAACCATGAGGACTCACCACTAGCAAGCAAACCTGAGCCATGAAACCTAGCCACTGTTGGATGGAGGAATGTCGGATCCTATATTATGAAAGATTATAGGTATAAGAGATATATGTGTTAATACTTTGAATGTATTAACTATATATAAGGAACATGCATAAACGTTAATGTGAAATATGCTAAGTATAGAAAACATATTTATACACAAGCAAGTAAAACAAGTGAAATCTTAATTAGCTAAAATCATAAAGCATGTGACAAGATCAACGCAACATTTAAAAATCATAGCATTTGCTTAAATCATATTCTTTAAAGAAGTCATAACAGCTTTATATTAAACCAAATCTTTTGTGGGATTCGAGCTGAGGAATACAATTGAATCTCAGCTTGTGAATCAGCCAAAAAGATCTGGGATTTCTTGAAAATAGCTCATGAAGGGATTGAGCAAGTCAAGTAATGTAAGGTGGATATGCTTATGACCAATTATGAGAAATTCACAATGAAGGAAAGTGAATCCATGCAGGAAATGCACACCAGGTTCACTACCATCACAAATGAACTTACGTGTTTTGGAGAACCTATTACTTTAAGTAAGCAAGTTACGAAGATAATGAGAATACTTTCTAAATCGTGGGTAAGCAAAGTTGATGCAATCATTGAAGTCAAGGATCCGATGGTGCTGATAATGGATGCATTGATTCGGAAACTTAAAACCATGATATGCATAGGAATCAAGACGCTCAAAAGAAAAAAGCTAAAAGAGATAAATCATTAGCTCTGAAGGCATCACAAAGTAAAATCCTTGAACTGGACAAAGAAATGGCCTCTCTTACTTGCAGATTCCAAAAAATTGTAAGAATGCATGAAGGCTTTGTGAAGAAAGGTAACCTCAGTAGGACTGCAACTGTAGATGATTTATGTAATAAGTGTTGTAAACCTAGGCATTTCATTACGGACTGCCCTATGCACAAGGTAGAGCATAATTAATTTGTCCTGTCTGGAAGAAACAAAGACAAAAAAGGGACCAGGTCACTGAAAAGTCAAGCAAAAAGGCTACTGCTGATTATGTGGTAAAGAAAGCCCTAGTTGTCTTGGGAGATACCTCAAGTGATTCAGATGAAGTTGAACATCCTTAGGATGCATCAATGTTTGGTGTGAAAGATGATAAATGCACCTTTGACTATATGTTTGCCTTTATGGAAAATTCAGAAGATGATGATGCCAATGAAGAGGCGACGCTCTCTAATATTAATAATAATGTGAGTACTCTCTATATTAAAAAACTGAGAAAGCTTTTTTGCTGATTGATTCATTCAATCGGTGAGAAGGATCTCTTGAGAAACAACATCGATGTTTCTTAAGATAAGAAAACTGTTTTACCTCTCCAAATCTCTAAATACAATAACAACTGTCTATTCTAGAAGTTGAAAATCTAGAACTGAATGAAAAGATAAAAAGGGTAACTACAAGGGTCTCTAAAGGAAAGAGTGCAACAACCAGTTTGTAGCTAAAACTTGAACATAAGCTATGTAATGCCAAAATGAAGATGCAATTGGCAAAATAAAGAAATGATATGTTGGAGAGGGACCTGGTTCGTGTAAAAGAGGAATTGAATGAATCCCTTAAATAGAACACATCCTCTTAGTTACTTACTAATTTAATCAATCAGGGAAACAACAATAGATAAGGCTTGGGTTGTATGAAAACACATCCCCCATACAATCCCCATAGTAACTGTTTCAATTACTAATAATTTGTTATGTTTGCACTATGGTCAAAATGGCCATCTGAAAAGGGATTGTCCATCCTGGAAAAGATATGAAGAAAGTTTTTCTAATTACTCTAAAAAGAGAAACATGCAAAAGAAGGGATATGATCTTTCTTCTAGACCTATAGTGAAGAAACAAGTCTTCCCTAATGGACACAAAATTTTCCTATCACTCCATTATCTGATTACATGGAACTCTGCCTCAAATGGGTTACAAAGGCTAACAAGTAATTTTCTATATAGGTAAGAGGAAGCAACAATCAGTGTTAGTTCATGGACAATGGATGCTCAAACACATGAATAGGAATACCGAAAACTTATTCTCTCTCAAGGCACTTCAAGGTGGAGATGTCTCCTTTGGCAATGGCAAGAAAGGGTATATTCTTGGTAAGGGCAGGATTGGGAAATCTCTAGAAAACTCTATTTATTATGTGTACTATGTCAATGTTTTAGAGTATAATCTCCAATGTTTTTCGCAGATAGGTGCCTCTTAGAGCAGAGTTGGGTTGACTGGTCCCAGAAGGTTTTCTCGTCGGTTTCTAAGTATGTGTTATGATTTCTTTAGTGGGCATACATAGTCCCACATTGTTCTCTAGGGATTGAGAGTTGTGTTAAGGGTTCATCAAAGGGTTGGCCTTGCCACTCCAATTGGCGTCAGAGTTGTGTGTTATTAGGTCTTACTCGGCTTAGGAGGTTGCCTTAGTTGTTGTCATCCTTTCAGAGTAGTAGTTGGGAGATGTATAGTTGTCAGAGTTGTGTGAGGGGTAGTTTGGGCCTGTACAATTTTGTAGAAGTTTTAGTTGGTTGCTTTCTTCCTTTGCCTTAGCATTAATCTCAGTTGTAGAATTGTGTTTTTACTCATTTGTTCTTTGTGGATCAGTTTCCCTCTGATGGTTTTGGTATTTTGTGATTGTTGGCTAGGACTTGAAGGTATGACTCCTTGTTGTACCTTGCTACTGTCCTATTTCTTTCTAGGCGGTTGTGTTGATAGCTCTCGAGGTTGGTTTTTTATTTTGACTCGGAGTGGCAGTGCTCATTGGTGGCTTTAGACTTTAACTTATGTTGGAAAGTGGGAATTTTCTCAGAAGGTTAATCTTTACGATGGGGTCAAAGTAATTTTTTGAATCTATGATTTGATTCTTGTTTAGGATGTGAGGTTTTCTTTTATCATACTTGGTAGCTTGCATGGTTTGTGATAGGAGTTGGTACCCTTGGGCCACTATAAGCCAGCTGACTATGTTGATATGCCGCATACCAACTTTTGTTTTCTTTAGGATAGGGTGTTTGGCCCATATTGGTGGTGGCAAAGTAGATTGTGGGCTCAAAGTATCTGATCTTCAAAAGTTCCTTTGGTAGGAGTAGGTCACTGGAGATGGGGTCAGTGCAACCTTGTAATTCGCATGATGGCCGTCCTTTGGAATGGCACATTTAGCTTCAGAAGGTTGTGATTCAGTTGAGATTGTTTGGTTAAAGAGTTAGCAGTGGATTTTTATTTTTACCCTGGGTTGAGTTCATTATGTTGGTTTGTGTTGTGTGGGTTTGTAGTTAGGTTTCAAATGGTGTTGGAGATGTTCAAGATATCTAAGGACCGATAGAACGCTCTTAATTGTTAGAAGATGTTAGATTTTGAGCATGGATAAGTAATTTGATTTGTGAGTTGGGTTGCATCTACCATTGTCCTGTGTTTGCTCAATTTGGTGGTTTTGGTGTGGTATTTGTTTTCTCAAATAATTCTGGTGCTTTAAGACAAGCTTAATTCTTTCGGAGAGAGTTGGTGCCTAGAAAGGAATTTGGTGGCATTTCATAAGTAGATAGGTCTTGTGCAGTAGATTTAGAGCATGCGTGATTGTCTTTGAGGTAAGCTGCAGTCTACTTTCTTGATTAGCATTTTTAGATAATGTGTAGTATGAATTGCATGTGATTTAGGATTGTATTTGTCGGGTATTAGCGCTCCTCCTGTTACTCTATCTTTTCTTGACTCCCGTAAGAGCGTTAGGCTTATTGTGGGTGATGGGATCCTTAGTTTAGACTTGTAGGCTTGCTTGAAATATGCCTTAGCATGTGTATCCTTGTTAGAGTTGGTAATTGTGGCCTTAGACTAGTGTTAAGCCTTAGGTTCCTTAGAGTGTGTACTTTCACCCTTGTAGCTGTAAGTTCCTCCTGCTAGGGCTTTATTTTGGGTTGTTGTTTGTGCATTTGGTGTTTGAGACCTTAGTGGCTCGTCGTAGTCGTAGGTTGGCTTTAGCTGTTCTCAATCATGGACTAGAGTGGTGTGATTGGCGTAAGTCGTAGTTCCTTTAGTTATTTCTCCCCCTTTTTATTGATTATGAAGCTTTTCTTAATCCCTTTGCTTGTTGATTAGAGGTAGGCTTGTTTTGATTCATTGAGTTATTCTGATATTGTTAGGCCCGAGGCCTTGTTCGAGAACTGGTTGGATCCGAGGTTAGTGCTCTCCGCCCTGGTAACATGGTAGGGATGGATTTATATTTATCTGATTGCGAGTGCCTTGTTTGGATGCTGGTGATGGCATGCATTGCATTAATTGTTCATTCTCACATATATTTTGGTACGATATGGGCTCATGTATTAGTACATCATTAGCATACATGGAGAATGACTATTTTCATTCAGCTTTTATTCTAAACTGATTTTAATGGCTGTCATACCACCTAGATCACTTAATTTACTGATTTTGAGATTTATGAGGCGTCGAGGATGTGCTCCTTTTCTACTAGAAACTTGAGATGCATCTGGAATATGCTCGTCTTTCACATGCTTTGCCGATGTGTCAACAGTCATTTTTTGTTTTGTTTTGGCTACGTATTCCTCCGGTACCATGACAGTGCCGTGAATACCATTATACCATATATGGGAACTGCATGGGTCCTACCTTGCTCACACGACAGGAGGTAGATCTATACACTTTGTTACTGATGGTCGTACTACAAACTCTGCAATCATATGCATTGCTTATCACAAGTATACTTTTTTGTTGAATGTACCCTCCGGTTTTATGAGGGTCGATTGGTTATGTTTGCTATTTGTACCTTCCGGGCTTATAGGAGTCCGGTTAGGTTATGGTTTGACTATATTCTTTTCTCTGTCGTTGTTGATCTGATATACAATATATGGTGGTTTTAGAGTTGTGGTTGTTAATCCTCCTGGCCTAGGGTAGTTCACTCTTGTATCTTAGTTTGCTTGTGAGTAGGTTGTGGCCTTGCGTTCCAAGAACATTCTTTACTCGGCTCCTTATTCCTTGTACCCTATTTCTTTTCTTTATTACTTGTCTATTATATTATCTCCTGCTTAGTTATATGTGGTATGTGTTCCTTATTACTTTTTGTTTATACTTGCTTTATCTTTTGAGTTCAGTCGGCCAATGCCTACTAAGTACCATTTATGGTATCATACTTCACTTCTACTCCCTACAGATCACAGTTTGAGTTCTCTCCATTGATTTGGAGTCATGCGGAGCAGCTTTGGAGTTCGGATACTAGGGTGAGCTCTTGGAATTTTAAATTACCGATTTCCATCTGTGTTTTCTAGGTTTAGTCTTTATGTTGTGTTCAGAGATAGCTTGTACTTCTTTTGTATCTGTGAAAGCTTTGTAGTCGTTTTTTGATTAGACGCTCGATTATAGATTGATGCCAGCTCTTGTGGGAGGTTTCTTGTATTACATTTCTGTTGATTACCCTCTCTTCGCTTTGTTATAAGCTTCATGCTTTGTGTCTTTGACTTCTTCTTGATAGCTCCTTTCTTATGGCTGCGGGCTAAGGGTTGGGCTTACCTAATGGTAGGGTGTAGTAGGTGCCATCATGATTTGAGAAATCGAGGCATGACATATAGTGGAAAAAATACTCTATCCGTTTCATTTTACTTAGCCGATATAACAAAAATAAGTGTCTCATTTTACTTGTCCATTTTACCAAATCGAGATATTCCCTCAATCTAACAATAATTGTCCACTAATGACTTAGCTCACACCTTAAGAAACAATAAAAAAATAATGGTGATATTACTATATTACCTTTTGGATATATTAAATTTAATGATTTGAGAAATGTTTAGATCTTGAATAGTATTTAATAACAAGGGTAAAATAGACTCTAAGAGGTAAATTATCTTTTGATTTTCCAAACTTGACAAGTATTGTGGGACAACTATTTTTAGAATAGTGGATAAGTAAAGATCGATGGAGGGAGTAGATGTATAACTTCTTTTGCATATAATTCTTAGTATAAATAACTTTATAAAATGATAATCAAATTTAATGTTCCAGAGCATCATAAATAACGTTTGTTTAGTAAAAATACAGTGCCAATTATTAAAACCTACCTAAAAGATGCATCAAGTCAACAAACATCAAATATATAAAATGAAACTGAGGGAGTAACCAATGTGTGTCACATGACCCCACAAGTTCATCTATTTTTAACCGAAATTATGCAATGCAACCAAATTGATATACTACCATTTACAACCTTAGAAATTAATTCATCCAAGAAAAGGTATCTATAAGGAAGTTACATCTATTCTGGATCTTTAAATCTTTTAAATATTAATTTTAAAATTATGTATACCTCCGGATTTAATGTCAGTCGTCTGATCAAATAGTGAAACCAATCAAAAGCCATTCCTAATTTAGCTAAACTAAAACTACAACCCTAGTTTTTGGGGTGACAATTGAGCGGATTAGGTTAAATTTGAATGGGTTAAAGACCCAACCAAACAAAATTTACTTGGATCAAAATGGGTCAGGTAACGGGTCACAAAATAGGTCAAGACCTAACGCAATCCATTTTATAACTAAGTTTAGTTTTTTTATTTGTTCTTTTAAAGTATTTTACTACCTAATAAAAATAATTTTTTATTACGATTATATAAAACATATCAAATTAAGAAAAAAGTTTTTAAGAAATATTTTGACAAGATTTCTAATGGGCCAATTTGGGTTACATATCAACAATATTTTTAATGAGCTGAGCTAATAAAACACGGATCAATAACACGTTCAAACGTAAATGACTCGGACAGATTGAATGGATTGGATTTAATTTCACCACTCCTACTTAGTTTGATGTCTGATAAATTAAACGGTAAAGCTGCATGGATTTTGCAAATGTGTAAAGGTCAATGTTCAGCAACCCTTACTATTTTTAGTGAAGGAGAGCGAGTGAGAATCGAACCAATCCAATATAATTGAGTAAAAGCTTAATGTAATGTCATGATTCGATCCCCCGAGTCATCAACACACCTACTATAACCCAAAAGTAGGTAAGCCAATCTATAACCAAGAACCACAAGTAATGGGTGCAAGGGTAGAAATAAAGCGGAAGCAAAAAAGAAATTATTAAAATAGAAGAACAAGCAAAAGCAACAAAAAAATAATAATAATATATATATATATATATACACAACAATAAGATCCCTCCCAGAAACCTTAAAGTTACAAGAACAGAACTACTAAAATAAGAGAGTACAAGTCGCAAAAGTTAACTGAAAATACAAAGCTTGTCTCGAAATGCAAAAGACTAGCCATCAAAAAATAGATGGAGACAAGCAAGTCAAGGATGACATGTGCTCACCCTCACCTCAAAAGCAGAAGCTTGTATAGGCTAGAAACTCAGTGCTAATAACTAGTGCTTGCACCTGCATCACAAAATAGATGCAGAGTGTAACATGAGTACTTAAACAATAGATACTCGGTAGGCATCATTGGACGACTGAGCAAGAATAGTAAAGGCAATGTTAAATGATAGAATCTAAACACACCAGAGGTCAAAGGGTGGAAAAACAACAAGAATGCACACGAGTGTACTACTAACAAAAAAGAAGTACGTAACAACTAACTAAACCTTACTGGACCCCATAAGCATAGAAGGTAAACTCGTGTGTAAGTTTAAGTATAACCCGAATGGACCCTCATAAGCTCGAAAGGTACACAAAAGAATTAGGAAGAAAGACAAGAATCTGAGGATACTTCCAGAACTGCCATGAACTTCCACAAACATAAACCGTGGTCAGGCACCCTAATGTACTTACATAGTCATGACTCTAGCCTGACTTAGAAGGGTGTGCAAACACTTGAACATGGAACCAAGGTGCGCCAGGGACTTGAATCGAGGCAAATATGAGTGAAGGACTTGAACCAAGGTGAAATGTGAGCGAAGGACTCGAACAGAGATAGGGATTTTAACCATAACCTAGACGACGCTGGCTTTTAAAATGTATGAATGAAAAATGAAGACTTTTTACATTTATGAAGAGTTATAACTTTTATGAAGAGTTGTGACTTTTTTGAAGAATTGTGACTTTTATGAGAAGTTGTCTTTTATGAAGAGTTGTGACTTTTTTAAAGAGTTGTGACTTTTCCATAAGGTTTTGACTTTTTCCAAGGGTTGTGACCTTTCTGATAAGACATAATAAGCATATGTTCACATTACCCTTTATTGTCCATAAATAGAGGGGGTTCCTCTTATTTTTCAACAATGAGTTTCTGAACTTCTTCTTCTACTACTAAATATAGTATTCTAAGTGAAATTTACTTTTGTTGAGTGGTCTTTGACGCTGTGATTTTAGGTATCGATAAACTCGTGAGTAAGATCATTCTATCCTGGGAGAATATATTCCATTAACCTCAGGTACTTGAGGAAATAATTTTCTTAATGAAACACTATGCATTCAGTGGGCTTGATTTTCTTCTTCGAGAATTTTTTTTTTATTTCTAATTTGTTTCATATTCTATTTTCTTTACTCGTTTTAGGTTTCTAGTTTTGAAAATTCTCTTTAAACTTAATTGTTTCTTACAAAGTACTTCAAAGTTATTGTTCTAAGTATATTAGTAATACCGTTGAGCTACAACATTAAGGAAATTATTATACTTTGGGTAATTATTGTACTCTACTAATTGAGGCAAACATATCATGCTCTACGTCTCCAAAATTTGGTGCCCTTCTTTGCAAGGCCGAAGTGATAATGTTGTAATGACCCAGAAGACCAATATTGGATTTTTCATAAAATTTACCATTTTACCCCTCAAATATTAAGCCCATGTAATTTCTAAATGAATTTTGAAATTAGTTTCAAAATTTAAGTAAAGAATTGTGAGCTGTGGAAATTTTAAAGTTTGAAAGGCTAAAAGTGTTAAAAAGGTGATTTTTGATGCCTTTAGGAGTTTTGAGTCTAGAAATGGAATTTTGCTGATTTCATCAGTTCTGAAATGTGAGAATTGGTCTAAGAGAGTTGTCGGTTTCAGATTCAGAGTCTTTTCTTGGAGTTGAGGTCCTAACTTAGAAATTTGTGAAATTTTAGCCTTTCGATTGACTTTGATCAACATTTGGGGTTTGAATGCTCGAATTAGATTTTTGACAGTTTCTTTGGATTTGGGGGATGATTTAATGTCTAGAATAGGTCTTCGTTGATTTTAAGAGGTTCCAAGCTTAACTTGGCCTTTGTAGGCATTGTGTTTGTTTCATATGACTTTCAAAGGGATTGGGTCAAGGAGACCTCAGATTCGTATTTTCATGGTAACATTGAGTCCAAAATGTCAAGTTTAGTCAAGTTACATATTTGGTTTGTGTTTACGGGATTTTGATTGAATCTCAACGGTCTTTTCAAAAATATTTGAGTTGGCAAATTTTTGTTGATGTTTGAGTTTGGTGTGTGTCCCGTTTGCGAGGGGGTTGGTCTCTTTCACGAACCTCGTGTTAGCGAGACCGTATCGCATTCTCAAGGGGGTGAGATATTTGACCCTCACGTTCAAGAAGCTCTGTGATTTTCGTGACATTCGTGTTAGCGAGGCATCGATTACATTCACGAGGGGAACCAATTTTCTGGGGATTGCATTAGCTGTCCAATTTTCATAGTCACGACATTCACGAAAGTAAGCCTGAGTTTGGTTTTGCGATACCTGAGAGGGTTTTGTCTTAAATTTCGAGGTTTTCCCCAATTTTCTCTTATTTCATGTTATGGGAAACCCTTGGAGGTTATTTTAAAGAGGTTTTTCATGGTGATTCTTTTACATAAGGCTTTGTGAACCTAAACCTTCATTTCCCTATGATCAATTGTGCATTTTAACATCAAATTTGGGCATTTTCATTGTCAAATTGAAAGGTTTTTCAAGAACTTGAGTTTTTAAGAAAAATGATGATTATGAGTTGAATAAGACTTAATTTCGAAATGGTTTTCGCCAATGGATTCCAAATACTTTGGATAACATATTTATGTAACAATTTTTAGATTCAAACCTCATTTTTAAGAATTAGGTTTGTGAGTCGAATTGACCCATTTATTTAAATTGCTTGATATAAGTGTTGTTTGTTCCCGAATCTTATTATAAATACTTGTTTGACTAGATTGTGTTGATTTAGACATTGTTTGAAAGGGAAAAACTCAAGTATCGGATTTACTTTTGATTGGATTAAGTCAAGTGAATTTCTAAACCTTATTAAAACTTGTAGAATATTGAACTATCTTTTTTATATGTGTTGGGGAGTAATGGGAATGAGGTGATGGATTAATTTGCTAAAATGACTAATCTTAATGACAGCGATGGGGTTAATTAAAAGTAATGTGTTGATAATGGTGTATTGTGCATTGTGAATTACCATGAGTATTGATATTGATTCGGTGATTGATGTGATACTTTGATAGTGTAGTTGTGGATGTGAATTACTTGTGATTGTTATCTCTTCATTATTGTGTGAACATGCCTAATTGCATTGGTTCTGAAAAAATATGCGGAGATACATTGTGATTCATGTGGAGGTCATTGTCAGCGAGTGTAATTGATATCGAGGTCATTATCGGTGAGTGTGATTGATGCTGAGGTCATTATCAGTGAGTGTTATTGATGCAAAGGTCATTTCATTGAGTGTTATTGATACTGAGGTCATTTTCGGTGAGTTTTATCGATGTCGAGGTCTTTACCATTGAGTGTTATTGATGTCGAGGTCTGTTTTGATGAGTGTTATTGATGGTCAGGTCTTTGTCATCGATTGTTATTGATACCAAGGTCATTTTCAGCGAGAATTGTGATGTCGAGGTCATTACCAGTGAGTACAAGGACTATGGGTGTTCCCCATGAGTCCCAATTGATATTTGTGCTTAATAATCTTGATACCTGCTTTTGGTGTACTTTATTATTGTGCTTGATGATTGTGATATTTGTGACTTAATGAAATTTAGCTGTTGAATTATGACCATGAAACTTTGTAAACTACGCATTGTAAACTGTTAGGTTGGGCTGATTTCTATGCAGGTTATAGTTTTTGTAATTCAATTGGGATGAAAGGAGTTCTCATTTTGTAGCACTTTCACTTTGTTTTTGCAGGTTGCTTGTTGAGTACCATGTTGTTTGTTACTCACTCATTGCTTCTACACTTGTGTAGGTTCCGAGCTCAGATATGTGTGATTCCTCTTCTTCTATCTACTTTTGAGGCTTTCGGTGGATACTTGAGAGGTAGATGCTTGTCATCCCTGTAGGCCCTATTGTTCATTACTTATGTTTTATTCTATTTGAGAGACAATGACATTGAGACTTATATCTATCTTTCAATTCTTTATTATTACAGTAGTGTCTTGTACACGTAACAACCAGGATTTTGAGGTATTTGAGAATGACTATGTTTTCCGCGCTTATATTACTATTAATTTATTTCCACATTTCTTTCGTATTGATGGGTTTAGGCTGACTTGTCTTGGTTAAATTAGACGAGTGCCATCACATTCATTTTTGGGTCATGACAAATGTACCAGAAGGATCGGTGGTGTTTCGGTTGAAGAATACACCTATTAACGTTCTTATTATTTATCTAAGGACGAAAATTGTTTCTAAAAGTTAATTCTTTTGATACTTATATGTATAACTCAACACTTATCCTTTGATTTTGCTTTTTATCAAGACATGGCTGTCGTTGAAAAAATATATGTAAACAATATGTTTTTTTTAATGAATTTTCCTTGGCTAATAGTGTTGCCAGTAAAATTCTTTAATTTGCAAAATGAGATATACTATTTTAGTTTGATAAGATATTATGTTAAACTATTGAAATATTTATGTGATACATAATGTTTTAGTTGAAAAACTATTTAAAAAGAAAAGAATATCTTGGCGATTTTCTAATGCTAATTTTTGGATACTAAAATCACTTGATTTTCTAATCCTTAGGTTTGAAGAATACGAAAACTTCAACAAATAAATCAGTGTTGTACTTTCGGTTTCAACAGATTAAAATCTCTTGGTTTTCTTCTTCGTCTGAATTTGAAACTTATTTGAAGTCATAAAAACGTCATTACCATTCAATGTTCATTTGATTGACAGTTTGAAGAATATAAAAACTTCATCGTGAACTAGAAACAAGATATACAATGTTTCAGTTTTTATTGTTAGTATTCTAAATATTATTTGGTCGGTCTAATTATGACAAAAGAAAATAAAAACACCAGTGACATAAAGTCAGTGATTTTGTGCTTGCAATAGTTGCCTCTATGGAATAAACTTTGATATTTTGTAAATATTTTCAAAGGGAATTGAATGTCACGACTCGATTTCTCGAGTCATGTTGGCGCCTACCACCCCACAAGTAGGCCACTCGAAATCCTATTCCAGAACTAAACTGTAATCGGACTAATGGGGGAAACTAACCTCAACTAAGCAGAAGCATCAAATACAACACACAAAGAAGGTTGAAGTGAAACCAAACTATATATACAATACACCTCCCAAAACCTGGAAGTCACAAGTACAGAACTACTAACAAGAGTGCAAGTTCAAAAAGTGGACCACAGAAACATACTATCTCGATAGCAAAAGACAAGTCGAAATATAAATACAAAGGAGACAGGTAATCCCAGGACGCCATGTGCTCACCCTCGTCTCCTGAACAGACAGCTGCAGGCTCAAGCTCAACGCTGAGAACTGATGCTCGGACCTGCATCACAAAAACAGATGCAGAGTGTAGCATGAGTACCAAAACAACAGGTACTCAGTAGGCATCATAGGCCGACTGAGCAAGAAAGGTAAAAACGAGCAGACAAGATAGAATCAAACACAATAGAGGTCAACGAAAATAGGAACAAAAAAATAAAAAGCAACCAAAGAACAACTAAGCTAAACCCAGTTGCGCCCCCCATAAGGCCCGCTGGGCACACTCGTGTGTAAGTTTAAATAAAACTCGAACAGACCCCTATAAGCCCGACAGGTACACAGAAGAGCTATTCTACAGAAACGAAGGAAGACCCAACTCAAGAAGCCTCAACACCTATGGGTCCCGGACCCAAAAAGATAACATTTGGGCCAGGTCCAATCATCAGTGACGAGCTGGAAATAACAGACTCTAATCGTGTAACGTCAGTCTCAGACTAGAATAATACCTGGGCCCGGCCCAATCATCAGTCATGAGCTGGAAATATGGAAATTTAACCGTGTAACGTCAGCCTCGGACTGGAGCTAAACAACCTGAGCTCAACAGTCTAGCTCTGGAAATATCGGCTCCAGCCAGGTAATATCAGCTGCGCAGCTGGGATTATTAGGCTATAAGCAACGGCCTTGCGCTGGAAATAATGGGCTGCAATTGTGTAACGTCAGCTGCAGACTGGAGCTAGCAGCCTACCCTCAACAGCCCAGCACTGGAAATACCGGATGCTAATCGGGTAACGTAATCAGCGTACTAGAGCTAACAAACTACAACCGGATAAAACCAAACAACCCACGCTCAATAGTCTAGCACTGGAAATACCAGCTCCAATCGAGAAACGTCAGTTTCACTGCTGAGACTAGTAGCCTACGAGCAACAGCCTCGCACTGGAAATAACGGGCTGTAATCGTGTAACGTCAGCTGCGGACCGGAGCTTGTAGCCTACCCTTAACATCCTAGCGCTTGAAATACCGGATGCTAATCGAGTAACGTCAGCTGCGTACTAGATCTAACAACCTCGAACCTGATAGAACCACCACCAAACAATACAACGCAAGGCTAAACATCATGGGCCACCACCCCACAAGGATATCAACTAAAGGCTCCCAGCCTAGCATAATCCAATCGACAATCGGCACAACATCAACATCTTTCGGTAGCACACCAGAAATGCAGAAATTAGAGTGGAAGAATCGGAAGATCCGAAATCCACGAAGAAGCCTAAACTAAGGCTCATACTATCAGACCCAAGTCTGCTATACAAGTCTACAAGGACCTAGTCCTTCCTAAATGACGTCGGATACATACTCAAGTTAACGGGTGCATAGGACTAAGGCAATACTATCCTAACTTAATCTAAGGCCGAAACAATCACAGAAATCAACAGAGGCAAAAACCCCGAACCCACACATGCAACAATAGATAACCACCCAATAACTAACCCACAACAAATCAACGATAACCCAACCCAACAATCCCATACTAAGGAATGCTACTAAACCGAACAGCCCAGAAATCAACTATAATCAAAGAAAATCGGAGAAGAAGAATAGAAGTACTTATCACCCAACACATATTCACACAAGTAGGCAAGTAATCACACATTCAAGCTCAATCTAGGAAGAAGGGAAGTCGTAACCTACCAGAAGGCCGATCACACGCGGTCCAAGTCACTCTGGCAGAGCTTTTCCTTTCTAAACTGCCTCAAACTGCAGCCATGCTGCAAAAAACAGAGTCACAGCGTCAATACGGTCATTTATACACTAAAACCATCCAATTCGGAGACAGACCAATTTCGGAGTCACAATCGGGAATGTGGGACCCGTTCTGGATTTTCTAGAATTGACTCTGTGAAGAGATCCCAAATCCTCCCCCGAACTTGTACTGCAAAATGAAACACTCATGGGGGCTCAGATCAGCTCCATGCAACAAAAATAACAAACACAAAACTTTACAACAAATAGGCTTAAGATAGCATTTACCCCTCAAATTCATGCAAAATGAAGTACACCCAATGCAATCCAACCACGAACCCATGAAGCCAACGAGAATCTGAACGCATGGGTCTTCAAATCACCAAAAACCAACTACCGAGGTGGGAGATATGAATTTTTGAATATTTCATCAAAATGAGCTCGACCTCCATTTATAACCACTGCCGCCTGCTCTTCTCCGAGAACATGGCCCCAGGCCCACGAACGTAGAAGCAAGCTTACAATTGCTCCAGGAACGTAGCCCCAGGCCCGTGAATGAGGAGAACAAGAACACCCCCACACCATAGACCTCTGCGAAGTGGAGAAACTTCCGCGAACGTGGCCTTTTGCCCGCAAACGCAGAGTAGGCACTTTTACATCTCCGCAGACGCGGAGCCTATCCCGCAAACACGGAGAGTAAATGGGTCTGCACTCTTGACAGTTGCAACAGCTCAGTTTTGGATAGCTCCAAAACTCTGATGGGGTACTCAAAATTCGTTCGTAACCCCGTGCATGCAAACGAGATATTCTACCCCCTAAAATTCGACGTTCTAAACTCAATGGCGAAGTCAAAATTTCCATATGAGGTCATTTCAACAAAAAGTGGGTCCCTCCTCAATGGGCCATTTTAGCCAATTTCCACCGGAGTCCTCTAATTTTGATCGGAAGCTCCCAGAAGTTCTCTAAGGGTCATTCTACACCAAACTCGGCATTCTGAAACTAGCTGCGCTAACAAAATTTCCATCCGAGCGCATTTACCAAAGTCAACTTTAAGCCAAATTTCGAAGGCTAAAGAGCTAACTGGCCCAAAAATCACATCGAAAGCCTCGGTTCTCGGGTAAACCATGCTTCTAGCCTAATTTTGCCTCTCCGAAGATGATGGAACCGTCAGAATTCTCATCAGAGGTCGTTTACCTAAAGTTATGACTGAAATCAACTTTTCAAGGTTCAAAAGCTGCAAAACAAGAAAACAGGCATAAAACCCAAATGAAAGACCAGGCGACCAAACCTACAGTGCCAGCAAGTCATAAATGTCTTGGGGTCACTACAGGAAAGTTCTAACCGACAGAAAAGAGGGAAAAACTCGCAAATTACATAAAGGGTCATTACAGCATCCACTACTAAAAGAAATTTCATTCTCGAAAGTAAGAGTCAAGAATTACCTGAGGAATCAAATAAGATGGGGAACTACTCTCATATCTCCTGCTCGATCTCCCAGGTATCCTCGTAAACTAGACGATGCCTCTAATGGACCTTAACTACTGGAATGGCTCTCGACCTCAGCTGCCTCACATCTCTATCAAAAATAGCAACTGCCTCCTCACTATAGGTCAGGCGATCATCCAACCCAACCGCATCATACTAGTGTACATGAGACTCATCTGGAACATACCGGTGCAGCATCAAAACATGGAAAACTTGATGAATAGATGAGAATTCTTAAGGTAAAGCTAACTCATAAGCCACCTCACCAACTATCCTCAAAATCTCAAAAGGCACAATACACCTGGGGCTAAGCATGCCCCGTCCCCCAAATCTCATCACACCCTTCATGGGTGATATACTGAGGTATACTGTATCACCCACAGCAAATCTCAATGGTCGACACCTGCGATATGCATAACTCTGTTGTCTACTCTGAGCCGTCCTGAGCCTATCCTGAATTAACCTCACACGCTCTAATGTCTCATGGAACAGATCTGTACCCCTCGGCCTAGGCTCCGTAGATTCAAACCAACCAACTGGAGTGCCACAACACCTACCATATAAGGCCTCAAATGGAACCATCTATATTCTAGAATGGTAGCTATTGTTATACGCAAACTCTGCCAAATGCAAGAACTGATCCCACTGACCCCCAAAATGCATAACATAGGCCTGCAACATATCCTCAAGAACGCGAATAGTACGCTCCGACTAACCATCTATCTACGGGTTAAAAGTTGTGCTAAGATCAACACGGGTGCCCAACTCATGTTGAAGTACTCTCCAAAAGCTTGAAGTAAGCTGTGAACCCCGGTCTCAAATGATAGAAATAGGCACACCATGAAGACGGACTACCTTCGAAATGTAGATGCGGGCTAACCTCTCAGCACTATCAGAAGAATGAACTGGAATGAAGTGTGCTGACATTGCCAATAGATCCACGATGACACAAATGTTGTCAACACCTCTAGAAGTCCGTGGCAATCCCACAGCAAAGTCGATGGTGATGCGCTCTCACTTCCACTCAAGAATGGGTAATCTCTGCAACTCTCCACCAAGTCTCAAATGATCGGCCTTCACCTACTGGCAACATAGGCAACGGGACACATAGTCTGAGATATCCCTCCTCATACCGCTCCACCAGTAGTGCTGCCTCAAATCACGATATATCTTAGTTGTGCCCGGATGGATGGAATATCTTGAATCATGGGCCTCACTATGGATCAGCTGGATCAAATCACAAACTCTAGGAACACAAAAACGGCCAGCAAACCTCAAAATCTGATCTGAACCTAGGGTAACTTGTCCGGCATCACCTGCAAAACCCTACCTCTGAGAGCCACCAATGCCTAATCCTCAAACTGAAGACCACGGATATGATCAAGTAGAGATGACTGCACCTTCACATTAGCTAACACTCGGCTTGAATCTGAAACATCAAGCCTGATTATCTGATTGTCAAAAGACTGAATGTCCATAGCCAAAGGTCGCTTCAAAATAGAAAGGGAGGCTAGACTACCCATACTCCCTGCCCTCCAACTCAAGGCGTTTGCTACTATATTTTTCTTGCCCGAGTGGTAGAGAATAGAGAGGTCATAGTCCTTCAGGAGCTTAATCCAACGGTGCTGCCTCGAATTATGGTCCCTCTAGCTAATAATGACCTGAAGACTCCGGTGATCGGTATAGATCTCACAATGAACTACATAAAGGTAATGCCTCCAGATCTTAAGCGCAAAGACTATTGCTGCCAACTCTAGATCATGAGTGGGGTAGTTGCGCTCATGCAGCTTACGCTTCCTCGACGCATAAGCAATAACTCGGCCCTGCTACATCGGAACACAACCCAAACCATTGTCGGATGCATCAGAATAAACCGTGAAGCCCTCGTCCTCAACTAGAAGAGTCAATAGAGGAGCGGTGGTCAGCAACTTCTTAAGCCTCAGAAAGCTCCTCTCACAATCCTCCGACCACACAAAGGGAACATCTTGGCGAGTCAACCAAGTCAGAGGTGCTGCTATAGTGGGGAAATCCTGCCAATCCGATGAAGCTCTGAACCTCTGTCACAGAAGTGGGCCTAGCCCAATCACGGATAGCCTCAATCTTCACAAAATCTACCATAATTCCATCCTTGGACACCATGTGCCCCAAGAATGCTACAGACTCAAGCCAGAACTCGCACTTTAAGAACTTGGCCTAAAGCCAATGCTCTCTCAAAGTCTGGAGCACTATCCTTAGATGCTCCTCATGCTCACCACGGCTCCGTGAGTATACCAAGATGTCATCAATAAAGACTATAACGAAGGTGTCCATATACGTTCTGAATACACGAGTCATCAAGTCCATGAAAGCGGCAGGGGCATTAGTCAACCCAAAAGACATCACTAGAAACTCATAATGGCTGTAATGAGTCCTAAATTCTGTCTTAGGGATGTCCGCTGCTCTAACCCTCAACTGATGGTAGCCAGATCTAAAGTCAATCTTTGAAATACGGTGGCACCCCGAACCTGGTCTAATAGATCATCAATGCGAGGCATGGGGTAAAGGTTTCTCACCGTCACATTATTTAGCTACCTGTAATCAATACACATCCGCATGGTGCCATCCTTCTTCCTCACAAACAGGATTGGGATACCCCAAGGAGATACACTAGGCCGAATGAACCCCTTACCCAAAAGGTCCTGAAGCTGAACATTGAGCTCCTTGAGCTCTACAGGTGTCATACGGTACGGAGGAATATAAATAGGACGGGTATCCGGATCTAACTCAATGGAAAAGTCAATATCTTGCTCTAGGAGTAGGCAAGAAAGGTCGGCAGGAAACAAATCAGCAAACTCTTGGACTATAGGAAATTAATCAACTGTAGGGCCCTTTCTACTAACATCTCTAACAGACGCCAAATATGCCAAGCAGCCGCTATCCACAAGCCTCTTGGCCTGAATACAAGAAATCACCTCAATTGGTGTGCGACTGCGAGTGCCCTCCACAATGCCGGTGGAATACAAGGCATGGCTAAAGTAGCGGTCTTGGCATAGCAATCCAAGATGGCCCGGTGAGGGGATATCCAATCCATGCCCAGAATCACATCAAAATTCACCATACACAACACAATAAGATAGACCAGAGTGTCCTGCCCCTGAAAAGTCACTACACAGGATCTACAAACCCGATCCACTACTAAAGAATCCCATACTGGGGTCGAAACACGCAAAGGCACAGATAAGGGCTCAGGACTCACTCTCAATCAAGGCACACAAAAGGCTGACACATATGAAAAAGTAGAACAAAGGTCAAATAAGGATGAAGTAGACTGATGGCATAAAAGAACCGTACATGTGATCACATCATCGGATGCCTCAGACTCTGCTCTAGCTGGAGCTGCATAGAAATGGCCCTGGGCACCTGTACCCCGTGCATCCACTCGATTGCCTATCCTGCCTCCCCACGAACATCCCTGAGCACCTTGCTGCTGACCTCCTCCCCTAGTTGGAGGTGCTACCGCTGAAACCGGTCTCGCCGCCTGAGGAGCTGGTAAAGCTGACCTGGAAACAGTGCACTCCCTAGCCCAATGACAAAGATACCCACAAGTGAAGTAACCCTGCGACGATCTGCTCACCGCTGAAGGCCGGCCACCCTGGCCTGATGCATCTGATTGGAAACCACCTCAGCCCTGACTCTGGTCGACACTATGCTCACTCTGACGGTGCTGGTCACTCCCTGAAATCTATAATGCTGCCAAATATGGGTGACTAGACTAATTGACTGGAACCTCTAATGTCCCCAATGTCGGGTCTCCCTTGGCCTACGACAGATCCCATTGAAGCTATCATCTGGCTCTCTTGCCGATGTCCCTGTGGGCCTCGTAATGGAGCTGCTCAATGGTGCGGGCGTGCTCCATCACATCTAGGAAAGAACGGCCCGCTGATAACATAAACTTCGACTCAATCCTTAACTGCAGCCTCAAACGTCGGTGGTGAAATCCTGAGAAACACCCCGACCATCTTCTGCTCTCGGAGTGGCATAACCCCGTCCAAAGTGTCCAGCTGAACCGCGGGTGGTGTTGGTAGCTGATGAAACTCTGGAGCCACTACCGCAGGCTGGCCCTGTTGTATTGGAACCGACTCTGGGACTGATGGTGGGGCAGCTGCTGTTGCTACTGCATACCCTGATAGCAGCTAGGATCTGGGCGAGCATACCATGTAGATCAGGGGTAGCAGCTGGTGCGAGCAGTGCCTGGGCCAGCCCCTACCCATCGGCTCAGGAGGAATCTGCTCTCAATGAGGCTCCGCCTCCGGCTCCAGAATCCTCGCTCTATCGCGGTCTTCTACCGCAGTACCAATCAGTAAAGGACGTATAAAAAGGAATCAAAATGAGAAAACCTCCTACAGACACCCTGCAGCCTCCCGAAGATAGGTCACAGACATCTCCGTTCTGATTCGTAGGACTCAACTAGATGCTAGCTTTGTACAAGTGAGACCAACGAACCTGGGGCTCTGATACAAACTTTTCATGACCCGATTTTTTTGAGCCATGATGGCACCTACCACACCACCAGTAGGCCAGCCGAAACCCTATCCCGAAATTGAACAGTAATGAGACTAAGGGTGAAAACTAACCTCAACTAATCAGAATTATAAACTACAAAACACCAAGAAGGCTGAAGCGAAACCAAACTATATATACAAGACACCTCCCAAAACCTAGATGTCACAAGTACAAAACTACTAACAAGAGTTTAAGTCCCAAAAGTGGACCACAGGTAATTCGAGGATGCCATATGCTCACCCTCGTCTCCTGAACAGACAGTTGTAGGCTCGAACTCAACGGTGAGAACTGGTGCTCGGATCTGTATCACGAAAACAGAAGCAGAGTGTATCATGAGAACCAAAAACAACAGGTACCCAGTAGGCATCAAAGTCCGACTGAGCAAGAAAGGTAAAAACGAGCAGATAAGGTAGAATCAAGCTGGAAAAGATAACACATGGGCCCCCCAAATCATCAGTCACAAGCTGGAAATAACGGACTCTAACCATGTAACGTTAGCCTCAGACTAGAAAAATACCTGGGCCCGGCCCAACATCATTCACGAGCTGGAAATACCGGACTCTAACTGTGTAACGTCAGCCTCGGACTGGAGCTAAACAACCTACGCTCAACAGTCTACCGCTTGAAATATTGGCTCTAATCAAGTATTATCAGCTGCGCAGCAGGGACTAGTAGCCTACAAGCAATGGCCTCGCACTGGAAATAACGTGCTGCAATCGTGAAACGTCAGTTGCGTACTGGAGCTAGAAGCCTACCCCCGACAACCTAGTTCTTGAAATACCAGATGCTAACCAGGTAACATCAGCTGCGTACTGGAGCTAACAACCTCGAACCATAGAAAACTAAACCACCAACGCTCAACAGTCTAGTGTTGGAAATACCACCTTTAACCGGGTAACGTCAGTTGTGCAGCTGGGACTAGTAGCCTACGAGCAATGGCCTCGCACTGGAAATAACAGGCTGTAATCGTGTAACGTCAGCTGCAGATCGGAGCTAGTAGCCTATCCTCGACAGCAACAAATTCCGCAATGTCTTTCTTCATGCCATTCCACCAATAGATTTCTCGCAAATCACGGTACATCTTGGTAGCTCTCGGGTGGATAGAATATCTAGAACTATGAGCTTCCAACAAAATTTACCTTCTCAAATCATCAACATCGGGAACACATAAGTGACCTTGGTAACGAAGTACACCATCTCCCCCCTGGGAGAAAACCTCTATAGACTTCTTGAGAACCGCTTCTTTCAATTCCACCAAATTAGGATAAAGGTCTTGCCTAGCTTTTACATCATGCACAAAAGAGGATTCAGAACCACTGTGAACGGTAACTCCACCCTTAGCAGAGTCAATTAACCGAAAAACAAATTGGGCTAAACTATGAACATCACGAATCAACTCTTTCTTGCCATTCTCAATATGCGCAACACTGCCTATAGACAATCTACTAAGAGCATCCACCACCACATTAGCCTTGCCGGGGTGATAGAGAACACTCATATCATAATCTTTTAGCAATTCAAGCCATCTTCTTTGGCGGAGATTCAAGTCTTTCAGCTTAAACACATACTGGAGACTCTTATGATTGGTGAAGACATCTACATGTACTCCATACAAGTAATGTCCCCAAATTTTCAAAGCAAACACCACCGCTGCCAACTTTAAGTCATGAGTGGGATAGTTCTTCTCATGCACCTTTAGTTGGCTGGAAGCATAGGCAATCACCTTTCCGTTTTGCATAAGAACACACCCTAGCCCAATCCTTGAGGCATCACAATACACTACAAAACCATCGGTTCCTTTTGGGCGAGTCAATATCGGGGCTGAAGTAAGTATCTCTTTCAATTCTTGAAAACTCCTTTCACAAGCCTCGGACCACATAAACTTAGCTTTCTTTTGAGTAAAAGCTATCAATGGAGAAGCAATTCAAGAAAACACCTCAACAAACCTCCTATAAAAACTGGCTAAACCCAAGAAACTATTAATGTCCGAAGGTGATAAAGGTCTAGGCCCATTCTTGACCGCTTCAGTCTTCTTAGGATCTACCTCAATACCCTCACCGGAAACAATGTGACCAAGAAAAGCCATGGATCTCAACAAAAATTCACACTTGCTAAACTTTGTAAAGTGTTGTTGATCCTTGAGGACTTGCAACACAACCCTCAAATGACTAGCATGCTCATCCTCATTCCTTGAGTAGATCAACATATCATTAATAAACATAATCAGGAACATGTCAAGGTAATGCTTAAACACCCTATTTATCAAGTCCATGAATGCGGCCGGAGCATTTGTCAATCCAAACGACATAACCAAGAACTCATAGTGACAATACCTTGTTAGAAAGCCATTTTAGGAATATCATCTTCTTTCACCCTCAATTGGTGATAACCCGAACGAAGGTTGATCTTAGAAATGTAACTAGCACCTTGAAGATGGTCAAACAAATCATCTATACTTGGCAAAGGATACTTATTCTTGATTGTAACCTTATTCAATTGACGATAGTCGATGCACATACGGAGAAAACCATCTTTTTTTCTCACGAACAATACCAGAGCACCCCTTGGGGAAACACTTGGTCATAGAAAACCCTTATCCAACAAGTTTTTAAGTTGTTCTTTCAACTCTTTAAGTTCCGCTGAAGCCATTCTATAAGGAGGAATAGAGATAGGTTGCGTATCTTGGAGAAGGTCAATACCGAAGTCTATTTCCCTTTCGGGAGGAATACAAGGCAAGCCATCGGGAAACACTTCCGGAAACACACTAGCAATGGGGATCGACTCAAGAGTAGGGGTTTCAGAATCTACGTCCCTCACCCTAACTAGATGATAAATGCAACCCATAGAGATCATATTTCTAGCCTTTAGATAAGAAACAAATTGACCTTGAAACACAGAATTTCCCCCCTTCCACTCTAGGATAGGCTCATTAGGGAATTGAAACTTTACCACTCTGGTCCTACAATCAATAGAGGCATAACAAGCATGCAACCAATCCATCCCAAGAATGACATCGAAATCTAGCATATCTAGCTCTATGTGATCGACAAGAGTAACTTTATGGGATAAGGAAATGGAGAAACCTCTATAAACCTTCTTAGCTAAAGTACACACTCCTATCAGAGTAGAAACAAGGATAGGATCTAGCAATAGATCTAGTACAATATCACACCGCATGTCCACATAGGGTGTCACAAAGGACAATGTAGCACCGGGATCTAACAAGGCATAGACATCCAAATGGAAAACTTTCAACGTATCGGTGACCACATCTGGTGAGCTCTCTTGCTCAAGACGAGCCTGAAGTGCATAAAATCTACTTCGCTTAGGAGCACCTAAACCCAAACTACTTGGGGCAGCCTGCTTATCATCTTCTCCTTTAGCCAAGAGAGATGGGAAATCTCTCATCTTGTGACTAGCCTTACCACAAGTATAGCAACCATCCGAACCAGCTAGGCATTTGCCTTCATGCCTCCTCCCACATCCAGTAAAACTAGGCAAAGACCCTCCTTGAGGCTTAAGGTTTGGCACTCTATCATTGTTGGATCTCGGAGGAGCCTTGGAAGAACCTGTCACGACCCAAGGTACCCCCTAGATGTGACATGGCATACAAGACCCCGAAAGGCCTCATACAAGCCACTTAGAATACATTCATACTAGATAGTAGAAATTAAAGAGTCCAAAAGATAAAATCACGACAGAGTTTAAGAAAACATCAGCGGAAGTCTACATCTCATGTCTCAAGCCATCGAACATAATAGAATAGAAATGAAGGTTTGGGACGTAGCCTAGTACAATATACAAAAGTATAACGGAAAGCATGAAAAACGTAACAAGGTTAGGTCCTCGGACGTAGGAGGCTTCACCAAGTCTTCACTATCACTGGAACTGACTAGCCATGAGTGGAAAGAGAAGTACCACCAAGTCCTACATCAATAGAATCAATGTAGACAAAAGTATGCATTAGTACAATTAAGTACCCAGTATGATAGCAATGCACAAAGGGCATATAAACCATGCTAGAATGACATATAATCATGACATGTAATGGCCAAGCTAAAACATGATAGAATATAAGAAAACATGAAGCATAAACCATGGCAGAGACAAGCTATTCATCTTTCCTTTACTTTACCTTAGATCATCATCATAACACTTGTTCATTAGTTGTGGGGAAATAGCCTTCACTGACGTATAAGACCATGTGCACTATAAACATGGAATCAGGTGTCTGCCCCACACCGAAAAGGGGTGTCCTACTTGCCAAGGTAAGACCATGAACTCCTTAGCTTATGTGGATCCACTAGCTAGTGTCTATCATAGACCATCACCCTATGGTGACACATAGGTTATGGGACAAGGGTAATCGCCACTTGTCCACTCGGTACTAAGCATATTTCCCACGGATTTATCATAGTTATTTTTATCTTAGGTAGACATGGGTAATCACCTCTTGTCTACATTAGTCATAAACTCATTATTGGTAGACTTGGGTTATCGCCGCTTTGTCTACATTAGGGTACACGGGTAATCGCCTCTTGTCCCTTCATTCATTAGAATAGCTCCTTAAGAACATGGGTAATTGCCTCTTGTTCTTCTATGAGTCGTTATTTCATTATGAGTAGACCTGGGTAATCGCCTCTTGTGTACAATAGGGAACATGGGTAATCGCCTCTTGTCCCTTCATTCATTTGAATAGCTCCTTAAGAACATGGGTAATCGCCTCTTGTCTACATTAGGGAACATGGGTAATCGCCTCTTGTCCCTTCATAGAATACCTCCTTAATCATGTATTCAAGCTTAGTTGAGCAAACCTTTCAACAAGTTATGAATCATTACGTGTGAGAAAACCTTTCACATTAATTGATTGAGCATTACATGAGAAACTCTTTCACAACTCAACAATTGCACTAACATATCATAAACTTCATAAAACATGCATGAGTTCACAAGCTTCATATTTACATAGCTCATCATGCTCTTAACTCATAAATCATGGGTTCATAAGCTTCACCTCAAAATATGATATTCAATGCAATCTAATACTTAGAAAGCCATAAATCAAGGCAATTTAGTCATAATTGAGGGAACCCACATAATAGAGGAAAATCATAGATTTTGATTCAACATGCATCTTTTCATAAAATATCCTCTTTTCATCATTCATAGTCTTACATGAAATTCGTAGCTTGATAATCATAATCCTTAACTCAATTCACAAAGAGTTCATGCAATTCATCTTTTCTCAATCAACCCACAATCCTAAACATAATCATAAATTGGGATTCATCAAGTTGCATGTAAACCACGCTAAAACGTGCACTAGCTTACTTTACCACGCTAGATCGTGCACTATCAACCATAACATCAACAATGGAAAGCATAATGAAGAACCCATAAGAATTTGTCAAAACCCTAGCTCTCTTGGGCAAGACTAATCCTTGAAAACCTTAAGGAAAAGAGGAGCCATTGGAGGAAAGACTCCAAATGGTAAATACTATCATACCTCAATGTCAATGCCTTGAAATAAAAGGAGGATTGATGACCTTGATGAGAACCCAACCTCTCTTCTTCTCCTTCTTGTTCTTCTAGAAAGAGGAATATTTCTGGGAGCTAAGAGCTGGAATGAAGGGATTAGGGCTTTGAAAATATAAATAGGGCCAAGGTTAAGGGACAAAATCGTCTAGTATAAGGGATAAACATTTAGGGAAAAGTCCAAAAAGCCCTTCAATAAAACTGTCGGGGCCAATCGACGGACAAGACCTACGGTCCGTACATCCACTGACGGACCGTCCTGCTCTTCTGTCAATCAATTAGAAAGTTTGTTTTGGACTGAAAATTTGGCTAAGTCAGGAAGCCATCTACGGAACCCATCTACGGCCCGTCAACCGAACTACGAACTGTCCTGCTATTTCGTAGGTCAAGGTTCAGAAACTCAAAATTTTTAAAGTTGGCAGGGCCATCAACGGTGACCATCTACGGCCCGTCACTCAACCTACGGTCCGTAGATGGCCTCCGTCGTCACTTGAACCAGAAAATTTTTAAAACTGCATTTTTCTTTCTTTTCAAAATTGGGGTGTTACAATATCTCCCCCTTGGGAACATTCGTCCTCGAATGAGAACCTGGATATCCTAAAAAGGCTGATACACTCGGACTAACAACCCAACCTAGCATGCAAGCACGTAAATGCACATATCCGAGGAGGAAACATCAACTCCAAGCTAAAGCATGCTCAATAAAAAATTCATGAAAATTTTATACAACTCATACTCAATGCACATATATCATGTTAGACTCTTCATGAACATGCTTAAATCAAGGAATCATGGAAATCAACTATAACACATGAGACCAAAAGAATGAACAATGAGGAACTAGGTACCTCAAGCTAGAGGAGGATCGAAAGGAAATAGTTGAGGATAGCGGGACATAATATCGGCCTCGGCCTCCCAAGTATCACCCTAAACTAATTGATTCCTCCATAGAACTTTCACGGAAACAATTTCTTTATTTCCTAACTTCCGGACTTGTCGGCCTAGAATCTCAATCGGAACCTCTTCATAAGAAAGGCTATCCTTAATGCCAAGATCTTCTAAAGGCACTATAGTCAACGAATCGCCAACACACTTTTTCAACAATGAGACATGGAAAACCGGATGTACTGATTCCAACACATTAGGCAAATCTATCTCATAAGCAACTTTACCAACACGCCTCAAAATCTGATATGGGCCTACATAACGGGGACTAAGCTTCCCTTTCTTCCCAAATCTCATTACATCCTTCATAGGTGAAATTTTCAAGTAAACCCAATCATCAACATCAAATTCTAATTATCTTCTTCTAACATCGGCATAAGACTTTTGTCGACTTTGTGCCGTTTTCAGCCTTTTTCTAATAAGCCAAACTTTCTCCATGGCTTCATGCACTAACTCGAGGCCTATCAAAGCAACTTCCCTAATTTCGAACCAACCAATGGGGGATCTACCCCTCCTACCATAGAGAGCTTCAAATGGAGCCATACCAATACTAGAATGGTAGCTGTTATTATAAGCAAACTCAATCAAAGGCAAATGATCATCCCAATTACCCTTGAAGTCAATTGTAAAAGCTCTCAACATATCTTCCAAAGTTTGGATGGTACACTCCGCTTGCCCATCGGTTTGGGGATGAAAGGCCGTGCTAAGTTTAACACGAGTACCGAGGCCCTTTTGGAAAGATTTCAAAAATTGAGAAGTAAACTGTGTACAATGATCGGAGATAATGGATAAAGGCACTCCATGAAACCTAACAATCTCCCTTAAGTACAACTTAGCATAATCCTCCGCCGAATAAGAAACTTGACGGGAATGAAATGGGCTGATTTCATCGTACGATCTACAACCACCCAAATCGAATCATACTGGCACCGAGTGCGCGGCAAGCAAGCAATAAAATCCATGTTCACATCTTCCCACTTCCAAGTAGGAATGTCAATGTCTTGTGATAGACCTCCCGGTCTTTGGTGTTCAACTTTCACTTGTTGGCAATTAGGACATCTAGCCACAATTCCCACAATATCCTTCTTCATCCCACTCCACCAATAGATCTCCCTCAAGTCATGGTACATCATGGTAGCTCCCGGGTGAATGGAATAATGAGAACCATGGGCCTCAATCAAGATTTGTCCTCTTAGGTCATCTACATTAGGGACACATAAACGACCCTGATATCTGAGCACTCTATCTCTCCCTTGGGAGAAAGTCTCAACGAACTTCTTTAGCACCGCTTCTTTCTATTCGACTAAGTTCAGATCAAGATCTTGCTTAGCTTTCACATCCCGCACATAGGAAGATTCTAAACCATTGTGGACCATAACACCAACTTGGGTGGAATCAACTAATCGCACACCCAAACAGGCCAATCTATGAACATCATAAACTAGTTCCCTTTTACCATCCTCAATATGGGCAACACTACCCATTGACATCGGACTAAGAGCATCTGCCACCACGTTAGCCTTGCCAGGGTGATAGAGGACATTCATGTCATGGCCTTTAATAGCTCAAGCCGCCTTCGTTGGTGAAGATTTAGATCCTTTTGCTTGAATACATATTTCAAACTTTTATGGTCGGTAAAGACGTCAATATGGACACTATACAAGTAATGCCGCCATATCTTTAGAGCAAACACAACTGCCGCTAGCTCTAAATCATGAGTAGGGTAATTCTTTTCATGCACCTTTAGTTGCCTTGAAGCAATGACTTTCCCATTTTGCATAAGTACACACCCTAACCCAATTCTGGAAGCATCACAATAGACCACAAAGCCATTGAACCCTTCCGGTAGGGTCAACACCGGAGCTGAGGTAAGTCTATCCTTCAACTCTTGAAAACTCGCTTCACACCTTTCGAACAAAGAAAACTTAGCCTTCTTTTGAGTTAGAACCGTCAATGGTGAAGCAATTGAAGAAAACCCCTCAACAAACTTTCGATAGTAACTAGCTAAACCCAAGAAACTACGAATATCTTAAGGTGATAGAGGTCTAGGCCAATTCTTAACCGCATCCGTCTTCTTAGGATCTACCTCGACACCTTTACCGGAAACAATGTGACCAAGGAAGGCTACGGACCTTAACCAAAACTCATATTTCTCGAACTTAGCAAAGATTTGTTGGTCCTTGAGAACTTGCAACACAATTCTCAAATGATCAGCATGCTCACTATCACTCCTTGAGTAAATCAAGATATCATCTATAAACACAATGACAAACATATCAAGGTATTGTCTAAACACTCGATTCATCAAATCCATGAATGTGGCAGGAGCATTAGTCAACCCAAAAGACATCACTAGAAACTCATAGTGCCCATATCTTGTCCGGAAAGCTATTTTCGGAATGTCTTCATCCCTTACCTTCAATTGGTAATAGATCGAACGAAGGTCAGTCTTAGAGAAATAACTAGCCCCTAGGAGTTGGTCAAACAAATCATCAATTCTCGGGAGAGGATACTTATTCTTGATAGTAACCTTATTCAATTGGCGGTAGCCAATACACATACGGAGTGACCCATCTTTCTTTCTAACAAACAAGACCGGAGCACCCCATGGAGAAATACTTGGTCGGATGAAACCCTTATCCAACAAATCTTTCAATTGCTCTTTTAGTTTCTTAAGTTCTGCAGGAGCCATTCTATAAGGAGGAATAGAGATAGGTTGCATATCAGGGAGAAGGTCAATACCAAAGTCTATTTCCCTCTCTGGAGGAACACCTGTTAAATCATCGAGAAACACTTTCGGAAATTCATTAACAACAGGGACTGACTGAAGAGTAGGGGTTTTGGAATTCACATCCCTCACCCTAATAAGATGGTACATGCAACCCTTAGAAATCATCTTTCTAGCTTGTAGATAGGAAACAAATTGACCATTAAGCGTAGAATTTCCACCTTTCCACTCCAGGATAGGCTCATCTTAAAATTGGAACTTGACCATTCAGGTCCTACAATCAATAGAGGCATAAGAAGAATGCAACCAATCCATCCCGAGGATAACATCGAAGTCTAGCATATCAAGCTCTACAAGATCGACATGAGTGACTCTATGGAATAAAGAGACGGAACAATTTCTATAGACTCTCTTAGCCACAATAGATTCACCGATAGGAGTAGAGACACAGAATGGATCTAACAACACATCCGGAACAACATCAAACTTCATAGCTACATAAGGTGTCACAAAAGACAACATAGCACCGGGATCAAGCAAAGCATAAACATCAAAGTGGAAGGTTTTCAACATACCAGTAACCACATCTGGAGAACCCTCTTGCTCATGATAGGCCTGAAGTGCATAGAACCGGTTTTGCTTTTGATTTCCACTAAAACTTGCCAGATTTTGGGGTTGAGCCCTTCGATGATTTTCTCCTCCCTTCTTAGTAACCAAGGGACAATCCCTTACTTTATGACCCATCTTACCACATCCAAAACATGCATTTAAACCGGCTAGACAAGTACCCTCGTGTTTCCTCCCACACTTGGCACAAGTAGGCAATGAGGAGCCACTACCATTTCCTCCTTGAGGCTTAGGGTTAAACACCCTTTCTTTGTTGAACTTAGGAGGGGCATTGGAAATACCTTCTTTATAGAACCTTTTTCTAGGTTTAAAACGACCATGTCCATCGAACCTTGAATGAGAGAACACACCATCACCGGTGTTAGCCTTCTTGAAGACCCTAGACCTTTCCTTGAGCTTCTCCTCCTCTATTTGTTGTGCATGAATCATGAGGCGAGAAATATCCATATCATTAATAAGCATGGTGGTACGACACTCCTTGACCACCATCTCGAACACTCCCGAAACAAATTTGCTCATTCTTGCCCTAGGATCGGCAACCATAGAAGGAGCATATTGAGCCAACTGTGTGAACTTCAAAGCATACTCTTTCACACCCATACTCCTATGATGAAGGTTGATGAACTCGAGTACCTTTGCATTCCTCATCTCAAGGGGAAAGAAACTATCGAGGAAAGCACCCTTGAATTTCTCCCACTCCAGAGGACCTTCATCAGCCGCCATCTCACTCTTTCATTGGTTGTACCAAATTTGAGCGACACCCCTGAGTTGGTAGGCGGCCAATTCCGCCTTTTCCGTTGGTGACACTCCCATGATCATCAACACTTTATACACCTCATCAATAAACTCTTGAGGATCTTCCTCCACTTTAGAACCATGAAACTCAAGAGGGTTCATCTTGGTGAAGTCCCTCACTCTTGACGCCACCGTACCCACATTTGGGTTCACGGGAGCCACAACTTCCCTATTGGCTTGAGCCACCACAACTTGGGCCAACACCTGAAAAGCAGCCCTGAACTCCGCATTGGTTACTTGCTCGGCCAAAAGATCGGCCGGAACTTGAGGAGTTTTAGGAGGAGTTTCTTGCTCTTCACTCTCTCTCGCATTCCTTCGAGTATAGGCTCTTCATGACGCCATATCCTAAAATGTGTAGGATAGGGATTAGGAGAGAGGGGCATATAGAGTAACACTCTATGCACGACTTAAGGATAATGAAGAAGTAGAGTTTCCTAATCATCTTGTAGCCTCTCATTCATAAATGTGGTGCGCCTCACACTCATGAACAAAATTCAACTCGACGTGGCTTATGAGACATCCTAGAATCTTTTTAAAACCTTGTGCTCTGAATACCAAGTTTGTCACGACCCAAGGTACCCCCTAGACGTGAAATGGCATACAAGACCCCGAAAGGCCTCATACACGCGACTTAGCATACATTCATACAAGATAGTACAAATTAAAGAGTCCAAAAGATAAGATCACAACAGAGTTTAAGAAAACATCAACGGAGGTCTACATCTCATGTCTCAAGCCATCTAACATAATAGAATAGAAATGAAGGTTTGGGACGCAGCCCAGTATAATATCAAAAAGTATAACGGAAAGCATGAAAAACGTAACAAGGTTAGGTCCTCGGACATAGGAGCCCTCACCAAGTCTTCACTATCACTGGAACTGACTAGCCACGAGTGGGATGAGAAGGACCGCCAAGTCCTACATCAATAGAATCAATATAGGCAAAAGTATGTGTTAGTACAATCAAGTACAAGGTATGATAGCAATGCATAAAGGGCATATAAACCATGCTAGAATGACATAGAATCATGACATGTAATGGCCAAGCTAAAACATGATAGAACATAAGAAAACATGAAGCATAAACCATGGCCAAGACAAGCTATTTATCTTTCCTTTACTTTACCTTAGATCATCATCATAACACTTGTTCATTAGTTGTAGGGAAATAGCTTTAACCGACATATAAGACCATGTGAGCTATCAACATGGAATCCGGTGTCTGGCCCACACAGAAAAGGGGTGTCCTACTTGCCAAGGTAAGACCATGAACTCCTTAGCTTATGTGGATCCACTAGCCAGTGTCTATCATACACCATCACCCTATGGTGACACATAGGTTATGGGACATGGGTAATCGCCACTTGTCCACTCGGTACTAAGCATACTTCCCACGGATTTATCATAGTTCATTTTATCTTAGGTCGACATGGGTAATTGCCTCTTGTTCTTCTATTAGTCGTGATTTCATTATGAGTAGACCTGGGTAATCGCCTCTTGTGTACAATAGGGAACATGGGTAATCGCCTCTTGTCCCTTCATTCATTTGAATAGCTCCTTAAGAACATGGGTAATTGCCTCTTGTTCTTCTATTAGTTATGATTTCATTATGAGTAGACATGGGTAATCGCCTCTTGTCTACATTAGGGAACATGGGTAATCGCCTCTTGTCCCTTCATAGAATACCTCCTTAATCATGTATTCAAGCTTAGTTGAGCAAACCTTTCAACAAGTTATGAATCATTACGTGTGATAAAACCTTTCACATTCATTGGTTGAGCATTACATGAGAAACTCTTTCACAACTCAACAATTGCACTAACATATCATAAACTTCATAAAACATGCATGAGTTCACAAGCTTCATATTTACATAGATCATCATGCTCTTAACTCATAAATCATGGGTTCATAAGCTTCACCTCAAAATATGATATTCAATACAATCTAATACTTAGAAAGCCATAAATCAAGGCAATTTAGTCATAATTGAGGGAACCCACATAATAGAGGAAAATCATAGATTTTGATTCAACATGCATCTTTTCATAAAATATCCTCTTTTCATCATTCATAGTCTTACATGAAATTCATAGATTGATAATCATAATCCTTAACTCAATTCACAAAGAGTTCATGCAATTCATCTTTTCTCAATCAACCCACAATCATAAACATAATCATATATTGGGGGAAACTTAGCATAAGCTCATGGGATTCATCAAGTTGCATGTAAACCACGCTAAATCGTGCACTAGCTTACTTAACCACGCTAGATCGTGCACTATCAACCATAGCATGAACAATGGAAAACATAATGAAGAACCCATAAGAATTTATCAAAACCCTAGCTCTCTTGGGCAAGACTAATCCTTGAAAGTCTTAAGGAAAAGAGGACCCATTGGAGGAAAGACTCCAAATGGTAAATACTATCATACCTCAATGCTAATGCCTTGAAATAAAAGGAGGATTGATGACCTTGATGAGAATCCTAGCTCTCTTCTTCTCCTTCTTGTTCTTCTAGAGAGAGGAATATTTTTGGGAGATGAGAGTTTGAATGAAGGGATTAGGGCTTCGAAAATATAAATAGGGCTAAAGTTAAGGGGCAAAATCGTCTAGTATAAGGAACAAACATTTAGGGAAAAGTCCAAAAAGCCCTTAAATAAAACTGTCGGGGCCAATCGACGGACAGGACCTACGATCCGTACATCCACTGACGGACCGTTCTGCTCTTCCGTCAATCGATTCAGAAAGTTCATTTTGAACTGAAAATTTGGCTAAGTCAGGAAGGCATCTACGGCCCGTCAACCGAACTACGAACCGTCCTACTATTCCATAGGTCAAGGTTAAGAAACTCAAAATTCATAAAGTTGGCAGGGCCATCGACACGTCCCATCTATTATCCGTCACTCCATCTATGGTCCGTAGATGCCCTTCGTCGTCACTGACACCAAAAAAATTTAAAAATTGCATTTTTCTTTCTTTTCAAAAACTGGGGTGTTACAGAACCTTGATTAGAGAACCTTTGGCGAAATCTTGAATGACCACGTCCATTGGATTTTGCATGAGAAAAGTTGCCATCTCCGGTTCTAGCCCGCTTAGTCTCTCTAGATCTCCCTTTAAGCTTTTCTTCTTCAATTTTTTCGGCATAAACCATGAGGTGAGAAATATCCATGTCATGCACAAGCATGGCGGTGCGGCACTCTTTCACCAACATATCGGACAATCCCGACACAAATTTGCTCATTCTTGCCCTTGGGTCGGCAACTATGGACGGAGCATATCTAGCCAATTGTGTGAACTTAAATTCATATTCTTTCATAGTCACAATCCCTTGTCGAAGATTAATAAACTCAAGCACCTTGGCCTCTCTCTTCTCAACAGGGAAAAATCGATCAAGCAAAGCACTCTTAAACCTCTCCCATACTACGGGACCTTCATCAATAGCCCTTTCACTCTTCCATTGATTGTACCAAGTTTGGACAACACCTTTTAATTGATAAGCGGCCAACTCCGCCTTTTATTTCGGTGTCAAACCCATTATCATCAACACTTTAGAAACTTTATCAATAAACTCTTGAGGATCCTCTTCCACCTTGGAGCCATGGAATTCCAGAGGATTCATTCTTGTAAATTCTCTCACCCTCGACGTAGCCGTACCCACATTTGGGTTCACGGGAATCACCACTTCTATATTGGCTTGGGCCGTCACGGCTTGGGCCAAAGCTTGGAAAGTAACCCTAAATTATGCAGGGGTCACTTGCTCACCCAAAGGGTCGGCCTGAGCTTGTGGAACTTTAGGAGGAAATCCTTGCCCTTCATTCTCTCTTGCATTCCTAGTAGCATAGGCCCTTCGAGATGCCATATCCTGAAACTCATTGGATAGGTGATTAAGAGAGAGATATAGAGTAAAACTCTATGGCACGGCTCAAGAGTATCAAAAGAAGTGAAGTTTCCTAAACATCTTGTAGCCTCCCATTCATAAGTGTGGTGCTCTTCACACCTATGAACAAGACTCTACTCGATGAGGCTTATGTCACATCCTAGTATCTTTCTAAAACCTTGCGCTCTGAATACCAAGTTTGTCATGACCCAGGGTAGCCCCTAAATGTAACACGGCGTACAAGACCTTGAGAGGCCTCATACAAGCCCTTAGCATACCTAACATACAAGATAATAGAGAAGTAAGAGTTCAGAAGAGCATTTTTATATCAAATCTTTACTCAAAACAGCAGAAGTCTACAACTCATGACTCAAAGCATTCCAACATCATAGAATACAAATAAAAGTGATAGGGACGCAGCCCAATACATTTTCCAACATAATAAAATACATCAAAGTAAAATACAACAAGGCTATGTCCTCGGATAGATGAGGACTCACAAAGTCTTCTTCTAAACTCTAAGTCAATGCTCTAGCCACGAGTAGGAGAACTGCCACGTCCTACACGAAAGAAGTTGATGCAGGCAAGAGTATGCGTTTGTACAAGAAAGTACTAAGTATGATAGCAATGCACATAAACTCATAAATCATGCTAGAAACTGAGATATAAACATGACATGCAATTGGCCAAGCTAAATATGATAAGGCATATAAGCAAATAGCATAAAGCATAAACCGTGGCCAAAGCAAGCTAAATCATCTTTCTTTTACTCTTCTTTTCTTTAGTTTACTTTTAGTAACCCATGCATCATTGTGCAAGTTGAAGTGTGGGAAAACCCTTAAACCGATCTGTAGACCATGGAATAACTCAACATAGAATTCGGTGTCTGCCCTACACCAATAAAGGGCGATTCTACTTGCCAAGGTAGAATCTTGAACCATAGCCTACGTGGATCCAATAGCTAAGCTGATATAATATGGGCCTTTAAAAACCACCTATAGGGGCACATAGGCATAGGACATATGGGGACTTTTCACCCGTCCACTAGGTTCTATGCATAATTCCCACTATACAATCATAAATATTGATATCCATGGAAAGGCACAACTAGGGTTGCCAATCAAAACTAAACATGACTTCACATACCATAGACTAGTCCAAGCTTACTTCATTGAGTGTCTCTTCTTTCATGGACTTGCCCAAGCTTACACCCCTAGAATAGCTTCTTTAAGCTCTTTATTCAATTTTAGTTAAGCAAACCTTTTAACAAGTTATGAATCCTTTACGTGTGAGAAAACCTTTCACAAGCTTAGGTTGAGTATTATATGAGAAAACCCCTTCAAGTCTCAACATCATCATATCATAGATTTCATATAAAACATGCTTGATTCTATAAACCTCTTTTTTCTTGATTCTATCATGCTTTTTCTTCGTAGCTATTGGGTTCATGTTGCCTTTATTTTAAACCATGCAATTCAATGCAAGCTAGCTCTTAAAAGTCATAATCAAGAGAATTTAGTCATACTTGAAGTAACCCACATAAAAAAGGAAAATTATGCTTTTTGCTTGAACATGCTCAATTTCATAGATGATCCCTCAATTTCGTCAATTCATATCTCAACCTAACAATCAAGGCATAGATTATCAAATTGTGAAGAATTAACTTGGGATCATGGGGGTTCATGCATTAATTACAATTAGACATGTAATTCACTCTAGATCGTGCAGTAAATTACTTTACCCAAGCTAGATCGTGCACTACCAAGCATTAAATCAGTAATTGAACTTATACTAGAAGAACCCATACCAATTGATCAAACCCTAGCTTGCTTGAAGGGAATTGATCCTTGAAATTCATGAAGAAAAGGAAGGGCCCAATGGAGGAAGCAACTCCTTTGGTCAATACCATCATACCTTAGCAAAGCCCAGTAGAAATTGGAGGAAATTGGGTGATCTTCAATGGAGGACTTAGCTTCTTCTTCTTCCTTGATCTAGAGAGGATTTCTTTTAGAGAGAGATATATTAGAGAGTTGAATTTAGGGAATGAGTTAGAATGAAGTGATTTAGGTATAGAAAAATATATAAAGGACCTTCATTAAGGGTAAAATCGACTTAGATAATTAGGGAATTAACCAGGGAAAAGACCAAAAAACCCTTAATTAAAAACTATTGGGGCCCATCTATGGTAAGGACCTACGGTCCGTACATCAATTAGCGGACCGTCCTATTGAACCGTCAAAAGATTCAGAGATTTGGTATCTGGGGACCTGCAACGATGGTTTCAATCTATGGTTGGTAGGTCCATCTACGGACCGTACACCTCAACCGTAGATCACAGCCTGAGGTTCAAGAATTTAACCAAGTCTGGGGGGCATCTACGATTACTTCTTACGGACCATCAACCTTACTACGGCCCGTAAGTGCCCTCCGTAGGTCAGTGCCTACAGGTAAATTCTTCATCTTCATTCCTTGGAAAGCTGGGGTATTACAGATGATAGATTAATCCACGTTTAACTTCACCATGTAGACCCATTTAACTCCAATAACTTGCTTAGTTTAAGGTTTGTCAATGAGTTTCCATGTATCGTTCTTCTCGATCATGGCTATTTACTTCTTCATTGCTCACTTCAATTCTTCAATCCCACTGGCATCTTGAAAGTTTGAAGGTTCCAAGATATCAAGATTACATCTTCCATAAATTTTAGTCAAACATCCAGTATAACTAACAAAAAAATCTTCATCATTCTCTGCTTCCAAGTTTTCATTTGAATATTCTAAAGCCGGTTGAACATCCATCCTTTTGACTTGAGAGTTATTCAAATTTCAATAAGCATCTTCATCCACCTTCACATCTCTACTTATAAAAACTTTCCCATATTCAATATTGTAAATTCTAATCCCTTAGAGATAGAGCACAACTAACTGTCAATATCACCGGATAGCTAAGAGCAAGAAAATTTGAACTCATAAAGAGCTTTCATCTTTGAAAACTTATTTGCGTTGTACTTGTGAATGAATGAAAAATTCCTCCCTTCCTCTTCCAATAAGGAATACAAGCACTATGCCGTCCACTTAGGGAAAAGATCCCCGAATTGTTCCCTAATAAAACACATTAAAGGTACAATAAAGATACATTATTAGAAAGTAACGACTGGTGGAGATCTCGGGATCTTCTGTATTGGTTGAATCCCCAACCCTATCTTGATCTATCAGTACCTTATGATTGGTATCTTTCTTTCACATATAGATGAGTTCTTGCCATAGTAGCATTTCCTGTGTCACGTCTATTATAATATGTCACCTATTCAAATTTCCAAGTGTAACTTTCCAATTCGTCCTTGTATCGAACCCAATTTTCTTCCCATAAAGTTAGTTCTCCTGCTTTTCGGATGCTTTGCCAAATTATAACTTGGGAGTGGAATAGTTTTTCAATTCTTGTTGGAAAATCAAGGGAAAATGTTTTTTGACAGTCAATGTGATATGTGTCCCGTTGCATTTAATACTTTATCCACATATCATAATATTTTGACTGACCTAGAAGTAACGTCATTTGTCAATGCAATGATGACCATTTATTTTCAACATTTGTATAAGCTTCCTCTTTACACTTCATTCTTCCCTACAAAGAACCACCTTTTTGACGTTGCTCCTCCTTCTTGACCTTTATATCTTAATCGAAAAAGTTTTTTGATGAAAATATGTAGGTTAGAAAGTAGGAGCAACATAAAAAATGTAGTTCATTGTAAGGAAGAATGAAGTGTGAACAAGAAGCTAATATAAATTTGGAAAATAAATGGTCATCATTAAGTTGACAACCGACCTTAGATCTACGTAAATCTTAATATCATTACACATTGATGAAGAATAAAATGCAAGGGTCACATATCACATTGATAGTAAGAAAATCTTTCGCTTGCTTTCATACCAAGAACTGAAAAACTCTTTCTCTTCCAAGTTATAGTTTAGCAAAGCATCCAAAAAGCGGGAGAACTATTTGTATGGGGTGAAAATTGGGCTCGATATGCGGAAAAATTTGAAAGTAACACTTAGAATAGGTGACATATTAGATGTGACTCCAGAACTTATACAGTGGTAGCAGTTCATCTAGCTCCGAAAGTGAGGTATCATCATAAGGTACCGATCACTCAAGCTTGGGTTGGCGATTCGACCATTATAAAAGATCATGAGATCTCCACTAGCCATTACATTGTTATAATGTTTCTTTAATGTACCTTTAATGTGTTTTATTAGGGCACAATTTGGGGATCTTGTACTTAATAGGTCACCTATAAATAGTGCTTGTATTCCTTGTTGAAGGATGGAGGGGGGGGGGATTTTTTTTTTCATTCACAAGTACAAGACAAAGAACTCTCAATGCTTTCTTTATGAGTTCAACATTTTCTTGCTCTTAGCTATCTGGTGAAATTAACTTTTAGTTGTACCAAAATCCAGGCTACTTCATTTCATTTTTTTGTTGAGCTGATTGACCATTACATTATCATCCATATTAATTTATTTCATTGTGAAAATTTTTTAGCGTTGAATTTATTTTTTCTTCAACCCAATCCACGTGTTTCATTGTACCAATTTTAGGGTAAAAAGAGATCAACAACAATTTTAAACCAAACTCTTGAAGTTTAGAATAGTAGAAATTGTGGTAGAGGTAAGGAGTTAGGAGGAATAAGAAGATGGAGATGTCACAATAATATTATGAGGTCTTGAGCAAGATATCTTGGGTGGATTCAAGATGACAAAGCAAAAGAGCTAAACCACCAAACAATTAAAAAAGGTAAAACCTAGGAAATAAATTGCAATTTTGAAGAGAAAGGAAAACAATGGTAGAATGTACAATGTTGTATATTTTGTAGTTAAACTTACTCCAAATTTGAATTTAGAAAGTATTAGATTGTATGTCGAGATCCAGTTGTATTTTTTCAAAAGTTATTTGATCCATGTTTGACGGAAGTATCATCTAAAATCTTAAGTCTCTTATAGTTAACAAGAAGGAAGAGAAGTGGAGCTTAGAAAGAATTGGATTGTATGTCGAGAGCAAGTTTGACAGTTTAACAAAAACTTAAAACCCTCTTTACGTCATTTGTCTGTTGAAGACCAAAATACCATCTTTAAATAATATGAAACAATTTTTTTTTCAATTTTCCTTTATCTTATGAGCTGAGGATGGGAGGGGATTTGATTGTAGCAGCCTACTTCAAAAAAAGGTTCACAAATACTACACATTCTAAGTCAAACAATTGCACTAGCATTACCATTTTAATAAAAAAATTATAACAGAGAAAAAAATTGGATTACTTATATGTATGGCAAGGTTTACACAAGAAAGAAGAAAATCAAAAATACTTGAACTCAAAGAGACACAATATATAACATACCAAGAAAAAAGTAGCCTTAGGACACTTGACATCTGTGGTGCAAGTAAAATCCACTCAAGCTATTGGTTTTAAAGCAGAGCAGCAGTGCAGAGGATAACTCTCCTAGGTGATAAATACAAAAACACAGAACTATTTAGAGAATTGATACTAACTTGAGGATACTTCTTCAAGTTTACATCTCTCAAAGATCTATAATTTTTCACCATTGCATGTAAGCCCTTTGTTGTCACTCCTCCACAGTTCTCCAAGTTTAATTTCAGCCAACAAGAAAATCTTCAAGACTAGACCTTCATCATTTAAAATTTAACCAGCTGCACTGAAAAACAATGAAATAAAGTAGTTTGGATCTGGTTCAACTAACAGTCAATGCCACCAGACAGCTAAGAGCAAGAAAATTTGAACTCACAAAGAACTTTCAACTTTGAGGGTTCTTTTTTTTGTACATGTCAATTAATGAAACCCCCCCTCCTTCAACAAGTTATATATGTACTATTTACCTATTAAGGATAAGAACCCTGAATCGTACCCTAATAAAACACATTAAATCTACAAAAAAGACACATTATGTCACGACCTAAAGTACACCTTAGATGTGACATGGCATAGAGGACCCCGAGAGGTCCCACACAAGCCACTTAGCATACAACATACAAGATAATAGAAACAAAAGAGTTTAAAAACAACATTTCATATAAAAGAGTTTGACAAAAACAGAAAGCTACATAAATCTCAAAGCCATCTAATACATCATAAGGAAAGTGATTGGGACATAACCCATACATCACATACAAAAGTCTGAAATGGAAATAACATAAAACAATAAAAGAGTCTCAGTCCTCGGAACATGAGGGCTCACCAATCTTCAAAGTCAATAGAATCACTTAGACATGAGAATGCGAGGTAGGAACGCCGGACCCTATGTTCATGAGATATTGTAGGAAAAAGTATGAGTTAGTACAATGAATGTATTAAGTATGATAGCAATGCATAAGAGTTATGAAATCATGCTAAAAAGGGAATTTATATGACATGCAATGACAAAACTAAATCATAAGATAAAAAGGGTTAGAAAACATAAATCATAATCATGGTCAATACAATGCAAGATTACCATATTTAAAACACTTATGAGATCCTTTGAAAGTAACTTAGTTCATTATTGTGGGAATTTTACCATTAACCGACATAGACCATGTGAGCTATAACATGGAATCCGGTGTATCCCTCATACCAAAAGAATGGTATTCTACTTGCCAAGATAGCATCCGTACACATCATTCATATGCTATTTGTGGATCCAATAGCTAATGTCTATCTAAAACAATCATCCTATGGTGACACATAGTTATGGGACGTGGGTATTCACTGCTTTTCCACTCGGTGCTAACCATAAATTTGACGAAATTAGTCGTTAATCATATTCATCTTATTATCTCTGGAAAGGCACAATTAAGTAAGCAATCAAAGCTACAGTTCATTAGTATAGATGTTTCATTTCCATGGACTTGTCCAATCTTACGTCATTCCGAATAGCTCCTTAAACCATGTGTGAGAAAACCTTTCACCATCCATGACCTTTTCATAATAGCTTTATAAGGCCCATAGTCATTAATATTTCATACTAGAAATGTCGTACTACTAATGGAAATAATTTTTAAAATGTGATCTATGATCATTAATGGCATAACCGGCCACCATACTAACCAAGATCTAATTTTGAAAAATACCTCAAAAGCATTGATGGCAAATCTAGATGTCATTATTGTCATGTGGCAAGCTTCATAGAACATATAGATAACTTCATCTATAAGCTTAATTGAGTCATAAACATTACATTCAAAAAGTATGCATAATTTTCATAAAATATATTCATAAAGTGTCCTCAAGTTCATTTACATCAATTTCATAAAAAGCATGCATGTCTTCATAAATTCATGGCTCATAGTTCATAAGCTTCATCATGATTTCATAGTTTAAAATCATGGATCATGCATGGGATCATATTAAATTAACTCAAAAACATGTAATTACTAAAATTCATGCATAAAAAGACATAAACAATCAATTCGATCATAATTGAAAAGAACCCATGAGATTGAATAAAACTCTAATTTTGACTTCCGAATTCATCTTGAAAAAATTGAAGATTTTAGAAACCACCTATGGAGGAAAGGGCTCCATAGGTGAATACTATCATTGCTTGTTGCTAGAAGCCCAAAAAAGATGAGGATTGGAGACTTGAATGGAACCCTAGCTCTACTTCTTCTTCCTTGGGTTTGATAGGTTTTGTGAGGATGAACTTGGTCAATCTTTAGGGATATAGGAGAATGAGTTGAGAATGGGTAATTTAGGGGTTTAAATCATTTATATAGTGCTTAGGGTGGAAGACAGAACGACATAGTATTAGGTTAAAATAACTAGGAAAAAAACAAAAATCCCTTTTAAAAAATAACTGTCGAGCCTAACTACAGTTTTGACCTACAGTCCGTAGGTCCTATCACGGACCATCCTGGTCAGCCGTAGGTGAGGTTCAAAAACCTGATTTGGACCATAAAATGACGGGACTCATGTTTGATTCATAGGTTAACCTACGAACCTTACATGGCCACCGTAGGTCACAACTTCTTCCTTAAAATTTCACTAAGTCTGGGAGTGACCTACGTGACCTACATATGATTCGTACATACAGTGTCGGGCCGTCCTGGTAGACCATCAAAAGGGTACTGGGACTTAATTCTTTAGAAACTTATTTCCCCACTACCTACAGATTCCATCTACGGTTCGTAGGTACTCCTACCAACCGTAGGTCAGGCCTACAATCCAAAATCTACATCGGCGCCTGCGGTTTTCATAACTCCGCTGTCTACTCTGAGCCATCCTGAGCCGATCCTGAATCAATCTCACAAGCACAATGGTCTCCTGAAACAGATCTGTCCCCCGCTGCCTAGACTCCGTAGACCAAAACCAACCAATTGGAGTGGGACAACGCTTACCATAAAAGGCCTCAAACGGGGCCATCTAAATGTTGGAATGGTAGCTGTTGTTGTACGCAAACTCTGCCAACGGCAAGAAATGGTCCCACTGACCTCCAAAATCTATAACACAGGCCCGCAACATATCCTCAAGGACCTGGATAGTGTGCTCTTACTAGCCATCAGTCTGCGGGTGAAAAGATGTACTAAGATCCACCCGGGTGCCAAACTCCTCCTGAAACACTCTCCATAAGCTAGAAGTGAACTGCGGACCCCTGTCTGAAATGATGGAAATAGGCACACAATGAAGATGGACCACCTCCAGGATGTAGATACGAGCTAACCTCTCAGCATGGAAGGATGTATGAACAGGTATGAAGTGTGCTGAATTGGTCAATCAATCCACGATGACCCAAATGCTGTCAACACCTCTAGAAGTTTGTGGCGGCCCCACAACGAACTCCATGGTAATATGCTCCCACTTCCACTCAGGAATGGGTAATCTCTGCAACTCTCCACCAGGTCTCAAATGCTCGGCCTTCACCTGCTAGCCACACAAGCAACGAGACACATAGTCTGAGATGTCCCTCCTCATACCGCTCCACCAGTAGTGCTGCTTTAAATCACGATACATCTTAGCTGTGCCCGGATGGATGGAATACTTGGAATCATGGGCCTCGCTAAGGATCAGCTTGATCAACTCACAAACTCTCGGAACACATAAACAGCCAGCAAACCTCAAACCCACATCTGAACCTAAGGAAGTATGCCCGACATAACCCACCTAAACTCTATCTCTGAATGCCACCAAGGACTCATCCTTAAATTTGATACTATAGATCTGCTCAAGAAGCGATGACTGAACCCCCACATAAGCTAACACTTGGCTGGAATCTGAAATATCAAGTCTGACCATCCGATTGGCTAAGGAGTGGATGTCCAAAGCCAAGGGTCGCTCCGAAATAGAAAGGAAGGCTAGACTACCCATACTCACCACCTTCCGACTTGAGGCATCCATTACTACATTCGCCTTGCCTGGGTGGTAGAAAATAGAGAGATCATAGTCCTTCGGAGCCCAATCAAATGGCGCTGCCTCGAATTAAGGTCTCTTTGGCTCATAATATACTGAAGGCTTCGGTGATCATTATAGATCTTACTACGAACTCTAAAAGGTAATGCCTCAAGATCTTAAGCGCAAAAACTATCGCTGCCAACTCTAGATCATTAATGGGGTAGTTGTGCTCATGCAACTTAAGTTGCCTTGACCCATAAGGAATTACCCGCCCCTGCTGCATAAGAACACAACCCAAACCAACGCCGAATGTGTCACAATAAACCGTGAAGATCTCGCACTCAACTGGAAGAGTCAATATAGGAGTGCTGGTCAGCAACTCCTTATGCCTCAGAAAGCTCCTCTCACACTCCTTCGACCACACAAAGGGAACATCCTGGTGATTCAACCGAATCAGAGGTGTTGCTATAATGGAGAAACCCTCGACAAAGTGCTTGTAGTACCCTGCCAATCCGATGAAACTCTGAACCTCAGTCACAGAAGTGGGCCTAGCCCAATCACGGATAGCCACAATCTTCGGCGGATCTACCATAATGCCCTCCTTGGATACCATATGCCCTAAGAATGCTACAGACTCAAGCCAAAACTCCCACTTTGAGAACATGGCATAGAGTTGATGATCTCTCAAAGTCTGGAGCACTATCCTCAAATGCTGCTCATGCTCACCATGGCTCCGTGAGTATATCAAGATGTCATCAATGAAGACTATGACGAATGAGTCAAAATACGGCCTGAATACCTGAGTCATCAAATCCATAAAGGCGGCAAGGGCATTAGTATACCCAAAGGAAATCACTAAGAACTCATAATGGCCGTAACGAGTCCTAAATGTTGTCTTACTGATGTCCGTTGCTCTCACCCTCAACTGATGGTAGCCCGATCTCAAGTCAATCTTTGAAAATATTGCGGCACCCTGAAGCTGGTCGAACAAATCATCAATACGAGGCATAAGATAACAGTTCTTCACTGTCACCTTATTCAACTGCCTGTAGTCAATATACGTCCGCATGGTGCCATCCTTCTTCTTCACAAATAGGACTGGGACACCCCAAGGCGACACACTAGGCAAAATAAACCCCCTACCCAAGAACTCCTAAAACTAAACATTGAGCTCCTTGGGCTCTACAGGTGCGATATGGTACGGAGGAATAGAAATAGGATGAGTACCCGGATCTAACTCAATGGAAAAGTCAATATCTTGCTCTGGGGGTAGGCCAGAAAGGTCAGCACGAAACACATCTGCAAACTCTCGGACTATAGGCACAGAATCAACTGTAGGGCCCTCCTTACTAACATCTCTAACATACGCCATATATGCCAAATATCCATTGTCCACCAGCCTCTAGGCCTGAATACAAGAAAATACCGCCACTGGTGTGCAACTGCGAAAGCGGTGCCACACCACCGGCAGAGTACCAGGCATGGCTAAAGTAACAGTCTTGGCAAAGCATTCCAAGATGGCCCGGTGAGGGCATAGCAAATCAATTCCCAGAATCACATCAAAATCCCCCATACAAAGAACAATAAGATCGACAGAGAGTCCTGCCCCTGAACAGTCAGCACACAGGATCTACAAACCCGATCCACTACTAAAGAATCCTACACTGGATGTCAAAACTCACAAAGGAGCTGATAAGGGCTCAGGACTCACTCCTAATCAAGGCACACAATAAGCCGACACATAAGAATAAGTAGAACCCGAATGAAATAAGGTTGAAGCGGACTGATGGCATAAAAGAACAGCACATGTGCTAACCACATTCGCAGCCTCGGCCTCTACTCTAGCTGGAGCTGCATAGAAATAGCCCTGGACACTTCTACCTTGAGTATCCACTCTACCGCATGTCCTGCCTCCCCGAGAATCTCCCCGAGCACCCTGCTACTGACCTCCTCCCCTAGCTGGAGGTGCTACCGCTGAAATCGGTCTCGCCACCTAAGGAGCTAGTAAAACTGATTTGGAGACAGGGTACTCCCTAGCCTAATGACCAAGCTCCCCGCAAGTGAAGAAACCCTGCGACGATCTACCCACCGCTGAAGGCTGGCCACCCCGACCTGATGGACCCTACTTGAACCCACCTCGGCCCTGACTCGGACCGGCACTATGCCCACTCTGACGGTGCTGGTCACCCTCTGAGATCTGTGACACTGGTTTATATGGGTGACTAGACTTGCCCAACTACAACCCCTGATGAACCCGATCTCGAGTATTCCTCGAACTACGATGGCCCCACTGAAGTTATCATCTGGTCTAGCCCTCTTGTCGCTGCCCCCGTGGGCCTCGCGATGGAGCAGCTCTATAGAGCGGGCATACTCCACCACATCCAGAAATGAACGGCCCGCTGATAGCATAGACTACGACCCGACCTCAGCTGCAACCTCAAACCTCTAACAAAGCATTGGACCCGCTACTCCTCTTTAGGTAGAATCATGGTGGCATGATGGGACAACTTCAGAATTCTTGCCTCGTACTTCGAGACTGTCATAGAGCGCTGCTCCAACCTTGTGATATCATGATGCAGTCGATCCCCGACACTCAGTGAAATATATCTAGCCAGAAAGGCCTCAGAAAAATCCATCCACTATACCGGTGCTGTCCCAGCTGACCTGGTCTCGATGAAAGAATGCCACCACTATCTGGCCAGTCCATCTAACTAATAAGTTGTGAAGTCGGTTTCTCTGGACTCCACCAACCCCAAATTTTGCAATCTCTCCTGGCAAGTAGTCAGGAACTCGAGGGCATCCTCCCTTACAACCCCATAGATCCTCGGTGGTGACAGTCTAAGAAACACCCCCATCATCTTCTACTCTCGCAAAGGCATAGCCCCATCAAAAGGGTCTGATTGAATCGTGGCCAGTTCTAGCGGCTGGTGAACCTCTAGAGTCGCTACCGTAGGCTGGCCCTACTATGCTGGAACCGGCTCTGGGACTAGCGCTGGGGCCAGTTGCTGCTGTTGCATACCCCTGATAGTAGCTAGGATCTGGGCAAGCATGCCCTAAAGATCCAGGGCCGCAGCTGGTACGGGTGGCGGCTGGGCTGGTCCCAGCTCCACTGGTTGAGGAGGAATCTGATCTACCCGAGGCTCTGGCTCCGACTCCAGAGTTCTCTCTATATCGGGGTCTGGTGCCGCAGCACCACCTCGACCTGGGGTCGACTTCCACTGCACGTGCGAGCCATCCTGCAATAGAGTGAAGCAAGTGAGATTTCATGAAACTAATCAGACACAACGCACAAACACGAATCAAACCATGAAAATCCCCTATGGACACCATGTAGCCTCCCGAAGATAATTCACGGACGTCTCCGCGCCTATCCTCAGAACTCTACTAGATGCTAGTTTTGTGTAAGTGAGACCAACGAACCTGTGGCTCTGATACCAACTTGTTAGGATCTAATTTCTCGAGTCATGATGGTGCCTACCACCCCACTAGTAGGCCAGTCAAAAGCCTATCTCGAAACTGAACAGTAATGGGACTAAGAGTGGAAACTAACCTCAACTAAGAGGAAGCATCAAATACAAACCATAAAGAAGGCTGAAGCGAAACCAAACTATATATACAAGACACCTCCCAGAACCTGAGAGTCAGAAGTACAGAACTATTAACAAGAGTACAAGTCCCAAAAGTGAACCACAGAAACATACTGTCTCGAAAGCAAAAGACAAGTCAAAATATAAATACAGAAGGAGACAGGTAATCTCAAAACGCCATGTGCTCACACTCGTCTCCTGAACAGACAGTTGCAGGCTCGAACTCAATTCTAAGAACTGGTGCTCGAGACTGCATCACGAAAATAGATGCAGACTGTAGAATGAGTACAAAAATATCAGGTATTTCGTACGCATCATAGGCCGACTGAGCAAGAAAGGTAAAAATAGGTAGACAAGATAGAATCAACACAACAGAGGTCAACAAAATGGAAGCAGAGAAAGCGGAAAGCAAACTATGAAAAACTAAGAAAATCCCAGCAGAGCCCCCCCATAAGACCCGTTGGGCACACTCGTGTGCAGGTTTAAATAGAACTAAGATGGACCCCCATAAGCACGACAAGTACACAGAAGAGCTATTCTACAGAAATGAAGGAAAATAAAACTCCAGATGCCTCAACACTAACGAGTCCCGAACCCAAAAAGATAACACCTGGGCCCCACCAAATAATCAACCACTAGTTGGAAATACCGGAGTCTAACCGTGTAACGTCAACCTCGGACTGGAACAATACCTGTTCCCAACCCAATCATCAGTTACAAGCTGGAAATAACGGACTCTAACCGTGTAATGTCAGCCTCAGACCAGAAATCACACCTCTCGCTCAAAAGCCTAGCGTTGGAAATACCGGCTTCAACCGGGTAACGTCAGCTGTGCAGCTGGGACTAGTAGCCTACGAGCAACTGCCTCACATTGGAAATAACGGGCTGCAATCGTGTACTGTTAGTTGCGGATCGGAGCAAGTAGCGTACCTCCGACAGCCTAGCGCTGGAAATGCCGAATGCTAACCGGGTAACGTCAGTTGCGTACTGGATGTAACAACCTCGAAACAAATAAAGCCAAAAAAGCTTTAAAAATCCTACACCTAAAATACCCTAAAAACACTAAGCCCTAAACCCTAAAAAACCTTTTAAAATCCTAAAAAAAAACCTTTAAAAACCATAAATAGAAAAAATCCTAAAAAATCTTTAAAAAACCTTTTAAAATCTTAAACCTTTAAAGCCCTAAAAAAACCTTTAAAACCCTTAACCTAAAAAGCCCTAAAAAATACAAAATCCTAAAAACCCCTAAAAAAACCCTAAAACCCAAAACACTAAGAAATCTTAAACCCTAAGAAACACTCAAAACCTTTAAGAAAATCCTAAGCCCTAAACCCTAAAAAAATCCTAAACTTTAAAAGCCCAAACCCTAACCCTAAAAAGCCCTAAAATCCTAAACCCTAAGTAACCGTAAACCCTAAACCCTAAGAAATCCTAAGAAACCCTAAACCATAAACCCAAAAAAACCCTAAAAAACATTAAAATCCATACACCTAAAAAATTCTAAAAAAACCTTTAAAAACCTAAACCATAACAAACCCTAAACCTTAAAAAATCCTATACCTAAAAAATCCTGAGCCCTAATTCCTAAGCCCTAAAAAAACCTTAAACCTAAAACCCTAAGAAACCCTAAACCTTAAATCCTAAGAAACCCTACACCCTAAACCCTAAATACTTAAAAAACTCTAAACCTAAAAAAACCTTTAAAACCCCTAAAAAATCATAAAACCATCAACCTAAAAAATCCTTGAAAAACCTTTAAAAACTCTCAACCTAAAAAAACACTAAAAAGTCCTATGCATTAAACCCTAAACCCTAAAAAACCCTAAAAAATCCTAAACCCTAAGAAATCCTAAACCCTAAGTCCTAAATCCAAAACTCTAAAAAAAAACCAAATTCTAAGAAACCCTAAACCCTGAACACTAAAAAACACTTAGAAACCCTGAACCCTAAATCCTAAGCCTTAAACTCTAAAAAACCCTTAAAATATCCTAAACCTAAAAACCCAAAAAAAACCTAAAAACCCTTAAATCTAAAAAATCCTAAAAAACCCTAAGCCCTAAACCCTAAACCCTAAAAACCCTACTCCCTAACTCCTACTCCCTAACTCCTAAACCCTAAATCCAAACCCTAAATCTTAAATCCTAAGCTCTAAAAAGTTCTCTCTCTAGAATTTTCTCTCAAGCCTAACGGTCATCTTAAGACTAACGGTACTTTCTAGCCGTTACACTCAAGACCACCCGGATGGCAGCTTTGCTGTCGGTTGATTTACTCCAGCCACCGGACAACGTCCAAATCTCACCAACCAACTCGCCTAACAATTCACCGAATCTGCGAAGGGGAGAAGTGAATCAATCCGATCAAATCACAGTTTCAAAAATAGAATTGAGCAGGGCATACAAGTTTAACTCTCATGAACAAAAAGCGGTGAATGGTGATATAATGGAGCAAGATAATGCATCTTCTACGCATACTACACCTACTACTCATACTTCAAATGAGTCTAGAAAACCACAATCACAACAGGAATGCTTGAAAAATCGGGCATTATCCGATTTGGTTACATCTGATTCAACATTTGGAGCTCATCGCCTATGGTAACCCTAAATGACTTAGGCACTGGAGTTTGGGGGACATACCCAAGCGAGGCCATTCGAAATCATGACGAATCGAGCATTGGGGATGTTTCTCTTAAAATAGAAAAGCGAGCCACAGAGAAGTCAAGCAATACGGATGGCGAAATTAATAGTATGAAGAATGTCGACAAGGTTGTCGGAACTCAAGTTGAACCACAAAAATGAATGCATCATATTCAAGTATGGAAGACAATGAGAAAAGAAGAGGATGTAGAACAAGAGAAGAACAAGTAGAATAATCGAACTTTAACTCAGCCAGAAGCAGAGAACCAAGATGGTAGGAGCTCCTATGAGGAGGCACAGTTCTCAAATTTCTCCTTTGGAATGCAGGGCAATATGATCTTGGCACCATCAACTCTTTCTTAACAATTGATGCAGTCTGAAGCTAAAGGTATTCAACAGACGAATAAAACAGTTCAGACTACTAATCAGGATCACAATAAGGATACAAAAAGAACCACAGAACATCAGACTAAAGGCAACAATCTCCAGTCAGGTAAGTCCCCTAATCACATTCCTTGTCAAGTAAATTATGCTAACACTGAGGCTCAATTGTACAATGCTGAAAATGAGCAAAACAGCAGAGAGGAGAATGTTTTGAATCAGGCAAACAAAAAGGTCAAAATGAACATGATTTCAGAAAAGATATCAATAACAAGGGCAAACAACAGGTGTTAAGAGATCGTAATCAACAACAAAATGATAAAAATACTTTAGCGTCACAGCAAGGTTATCCCAAGGTGTCTAATAACTTTGTAAGGTATGATACCACTCTTCAGAAGAATATGAATAATGTTCATCAGTCCTCTGGTAACAATGCTACTGGCAGTCAACATCAGCAGCCCTCACAATATTCTCAGCCAGCTCAAAATAATACCAAAAAAGAGCTAGTTCAGGAACCTGCTCCCCAAAAATGACATCCCTATTGAGTTAGATACTACTATTAATACTACCAAATAGGGATTGCCAGCAGTGATTTTTAAAATGGATGATTATATGGTTAAATTGGCAGCTAAATGCAAATACACCCTTATTAGCAAGTTCTCTAATACTATGCCTAAGGTCGAGCTAATTAGAAAGAATTTCATTCTACAAACCCAACTATCTAGGGGGGGGGTTGTGAAGATAGCTCATTTCAGTGCTCTCCATGTTTATATTGATTTCGACAATGAGATAGACTATAACACTGTTTGAACTAAACAGAAGATGACTATAGAGGGCCAACTAATGAGGATTCAAACCTAGACTCCAACTTTCAGGCCTGAAGAAGAAACTCCTATAGTCCCTGTGTAGATCTCACTTCCTGAACTACTGTGGCACTGTTATAACAAGGAATTTCTAACTGCCTTGCTAAACCCTACTAGCAAAGTGTTATATTTAGATACTGCATCCATCCAAAAGACTAGGGGAAGTTTGGCTAAAGTCAAAGTCAAAATTGACCTTACCAATGAATGACCCCCTCACATCTGGATGGGACTTGATTTAGAGTACCTCAATATAGGGATTTGGCAAGCCATACAATATGAAGGTTTTCCTGACTACTGCATGTATTGTAAACACCAAGGTCATAGGATGCATGTGTGAACAATCAAAATAATAGATGAAAATTACGAAAAAAGAAGAGAACAGGAAGCTGAAAGAAAAAGCAAAAGCAGAGAGGTGCAGGAAAAGAGTGAGCACAAAACTGAACAGATGTAGGACACCAACAGAACCGATAGGAGCATAGGCCAAGGATCCAGCCAACTAGCACCTCAACATAAGCAAAAAAGAAACCCTGAAGAACAATGGCAGGTCCAAAGAAGGAAGCAGAGATCCATTGTAAATATCCAGGAAAGGCCCGCTTCACCTCAGGAACAAATGAAGAAGAACAAACAACATCAGAATGTGACACAGGCAGGTAAAATTACTATCCCTACTCATAATCATTATATTGATCTAGAAATGCAGAATCAATCCAACAATCATCAGGAGCAAGGAAATCATCAATCATACAAGAATCCAAATGTGGAGAAGCAATATGTCGAAGAGTCAGATGTGCCAGATCAATCAAACACCCAAGAGGAAGAAGGAAATCAAGTGCACAACCACAAGACAAGTGATAATGTGACAAAGCAAGGAGAACAAAATAAGAAGACCTCAGGTATTGACTCAATTCTCCCCATACCACAAAACACCTCTGTTAATGTGTTGTCTGGTGCTGTTGAAGTTGAAAGAGGGTTGGATGGGGGGTGTTAGGAGAAAACTTCTAACTTCCAGGAAGGGGTGTCCAAAGGGGGTTTTTTAGCTCATGCTGGGCATGGGCATTTACACTTTGACCCTAGTACTGACTTTAGAGCCCCTGCTACATCTATTCAAGTTCCAAACAGCCAGCTGAATCAGAAAAACCAAAGTGGCATTCAGGCTACTGATATTGGGTTCACCCAGGATACTGATAATACAGGGAAAAATATTCTGGAAGGGTATTATAGTGGTGATCTAGTACAGAATCAACAGAATAATAGTGGTGATATTATGGAGGAACATAATTATACTACTCTCATCAGCAATCAGGAAAAAAAATTGCTCAGGCTCAAACTGATGAGAACAGGCAAAAGGAAAAGAATAGTGCTATGGTGAAACCAACCAACAACAAATCCCAAGGTAAACTGAGTAAAAAAGAAGAGATGCAATTAAGAAAAGACAGCAAAAAGAAGCTGAGCTGCAAGGGGATAATGCTAAAGAGGACCAGAGGAATAAAAATCCCCAACAAAAAGATGCCAGTTCTCATCCAAGACTAAAGGATGCCAATGAGTATGAAGTTGAACAATCTGAGGATGAAATTGATGAAGACACTCAATCCTTAAGAGAGGAAGAGGATGATGGGGATGATGATGAAACTAGTGCTTATCTGATTAAAGCTTTTGGCTCAACATTCCACGGTGAATTTTAGGAAGAAATACAAGAAGTCACCAATCAACAAGGTTTATCTCCCAGAGGCAGAAAACTAATGAAACCACACAACAAGTTATCTTCCAACAGTATTTCTGCTTATTCTAGCAGACCAAACACTAGGTCCAGGAGTAGAGGTTTATAATGATCAAGTCTATTTGCAGGAATACTAGAAGTATCAACACCCAAGGCTAATTGGAGAGGCTCCAAAATCTCAAGGGCGCGATCGCGGAGAGCAAACGAACCGTGAGGCGCGAACGCGGAGTGCATTCATGTCGAGTACCACGAACGTAGACATCCTCCGTGAACGTGGATTACAATTATACAAAGCTCCGCGAACGCGGAGAAGAAAAGTGACTGACGTCTGGGCAGTTATGGAAATTCACATTTTTATCCTAATTCGCCATTTACACCGATCACAGCAATTTAGAAGGCATCACTGAAACCAAGAACTAAGATCAGAATACAAAGATATATAGAAGAAGACTTTGGGGATTGAGGCTTGGGCATAACTTTGAAGGCATGATTCCTCAACAAACACCATTAGAGTGAAGATTGTGAGCTTGAGTTGTATCTATTTTTCATCTTTCTTCAACTCTTTGCTTTGTATTGTTGAATTTTAGGTGTTAATTGTTGATTAGTGGTTTGGATATTGTATTAGACATAATCAATATTTGGGTTTTTTGTTCCTATCTTTTGCTTTTGTAATTAGTTGAATGCTTTATCAATTTTGAAATGGGTTTTTGATTATCCAATCAAATTCATGCTTTAATTGCTTTTCCATTGGAATTGATCACTCCTTGGACTTGCCCATTTACTTCGATTGAGCTTGCTAGAGTTTATTGAGGTTGGGAAAGATTGATTGGTGCATTACTTGAGGTGTAACTATTAATTTGTTGGATTTTTGCTAGAAATAGTGGATCCTTGCATTGCCTCTAATCGGAATTGCTTGTGTTGCTACTTGATTGGGTTCGAAAGATCTAGTTTAGAAATATTTGTTTATATTAGATAGAATTAGGTAGATAATTTAGTTTCCGAGGCATATATGAGATTATCCATGATTCATTGATATTGCATGATTCTAAGGTGCAATGGATCATGTAGATATTGATTAATTCCCATTCCCGAATCCCTATGCTAATCTTGTCCAAAATTGCTTTGTTCCTCGATATCCCCTATCCCCTATCCCCTATCCTAGCTTGTTACTTGCAAACCTGTATTTTTATAATTGTAGCATTGATTTCAGGTTCAAATTAGTCACTAGAAATTTTTTATTTCATCAATTGCCTTGCACATTGTTCCTCGTGGGATCGACCATAACTCTTGTTGGGTTTATATTGCTAGCGACTGCCCACATTTCAAATTGTTAGAGGTAAGGTTAAGCATGATCAGCACCCCATTGGTGTCTTGCTTATTTTCATTTTGAGTTTTTCAATTTTTACATTTTGTATTTTTACTAATCCTCATGATTTTTGAGTTTTTGAATTAATTTGAACAGGTTTGGAGGCATGAATCTTGAAGGAAACAAAGTTTTGGGTCAAAACCCCATTGGAGGATGACTTGGGAGACATTTTGGGTGCCTAGGATCACCAAACGAGACTGGGCGAATCATACAATGGACCCCTTAGTTCACCCAATCAGATAGTGTGCAACTTGAAAAATAGCCTCAGGAGCCGCAAAAACGAACATATGTTCACTTAAGCTAAGTCCTCAAAAGCGGCTCCCTCTCGCTAAAGGGAACCTCACTTAAGCGGAGGGGCACTTGTTTAAACGAACCCAGAAATTCTTCAAAGGTAGCAAAAGTGACCAAATGTCACTTAAGCGAAGGTTAGTAGTTCAAAAGGCAATGGGCTGAATCAAAACGGACAAAAGTCTCAAAATAAAAGGTCCAACTTCTTGTTCTCCCTCTTCACTTCTTTCACTATTACTCTCTTGAAATGGTAATTGCTTAGTTGAAAGTTGGGGGTATTTAGTGAGTAGTGTCTTCTTTAACTTGGGGGGCTTAAAATTGTGATTGAGTTGGCCGAATACTTGGTATAAATTGTTAAATGCATGCATGTGGGCTGATTTGTATCGGGGAAGTCTTGATTACCCAAATTCTTGATTTAATTGTTCAAATTAGTTTGAGCACCTTGTGTTTGATAAAATGCCCAAATGAACTATAAAATTATTTTCGAAGCTTTTTGTGCCGAAATGATTGAGTTTATTTGTTGTTTGTTTACTTTTGATTTTACACTGATGATAGTTGAGATTCTGTGCTAAAATTGAAATAAAAATTAGTTATTCATGTTGAAGGGTGAACCTGCTTGCTTAAGCGGACTCGCCATTGCTTAAGCGATGTTCGCTTAACCGAAAACCTTTCGCTTTTGTGATTTCCGCTTCAGCAGTCTTCTGGCTGCTTAGGCGATGTTCGCTTAAGCGAGCTGGACTTCGCTTTTACGATATGAGAGGCAATTTTCCACAGAATTGAAAATTTTCATGATGCTTGTTGTTCTTCTAAATTGAGTTCCAACCATTTTCTTTGACTTCTAATTATGAACTAGCATTGTTTAACATATAATTTACACATTCTATAACACCTTGCATTCGGAAAGAACAAAAATTTTTATTTTTGAAAATTTGGTGACCCACGACTTGACCTAGCATTCGTTGGTTCACCTACCAACCGTAGGTCAAGTGGGGGTGGGAGCCGTAGGTGGTTCTATTTTTGGGGGTGAAAATTTATAATTTTGGGGCTTAGGCAGTGTGACCTACGGTTGGCCACCTATGGGCAGTAGGTTGACCTACCAACCGTAGGTCATGTAGTAGGTGAGGCAGTCGGGCAATTTTTTTCAAGAGGGACTTTTGGTCCTTTCCCCAAATGATTTTATTCTTCAATTAGGTCGGTTATCCACCCTTCCTAACACTATATAAACCCTTTTAAGACTAAAAACGACCCTTTCCAATAACTTTACAAAATTCTCTCAACCTCTCTCAAATAATTCTCTCTCTAGAAGAAAGAAAAAGAAGAAGAAGGAGTAAAGCTAGGGTTCAAGAGAAAGCTTTGAATTCACCCAGTTGCTTAAGGGCTTTGAACCGCAAGGTATGAAGTTTTCTTCTATGGAGCCCTTTCCTCCATGGAGTCCGTAAAATCTTCAATTTTCAAGTTAGAAATTCCCAATTTGAATTAAGGGTTTTCTTCTATGATGTGGGTTCTTACAATTATGATCAAATTACTTTCAATTATGGTTTTCTAAGTATGAATTGAGTTGAATTGTTTGTTTTAAGATAAATCCCCAAGAACTTATGTGAATTCCCCCAATTTTTAGATTTATGAATTGATGATGGGTTGAATTATGAAGAAGATGGATATTAATGAAGTTTATATGAACCCATTCATGTTGTAATGATTTCTAAAGCTATGATTCATGATGAATTGATGACTGATGAAAAGATGGGTTTTATGAAAGTTTGCATGTTCAATTATGAAATTAATTATGACTTAAGGGTGCTTTGAGATTGAAGCATCGAAGTTGATGATATGTTGATGTTGTTGTTGAGTTGTGAAAGGATTTCTCACCTATTACTCAACCTATGAATGTGAAAGGATTTTATCACACAATGGATTCATAACTTGTTGAATGGCTTGCTCAACTAAACTTGAATCGATTACTAAGGAGCTATTCGAATGAAGGGACAAGAGGCGATCACCCATGTTCCCTAATGTAGACAAGTGGCGATCACCCATGTCTACTAATATTGAACTTATGACTAATGATAGACAAGAGGCGATCACCCATGTCAACTTATAATAATTGAACTGTGTCTAATCCGTGTGAATTATGCTTAGCAACGAGTGGACAAATGGCGATTCCCTATGTCCCATATACTATGTGTCACCATAGGTTTTTCTAGATAGACATTAGCTAGTGGATCCATGTAAATTAGAAGTTTATGGTCTTACCTTTGCAAGTAGGACATCTCTATTCGGTGTGGGGTAGGCATTGGATTCCATGTTGATAGCTCATATGGTCTTACATGTCAGTTAAGGCTAACTCCCCACAATAATGAACTAAAGTGCTTTTTATGATATTTCACAAGTTATGTAAGGATGTTTAGCTTGCTTTGCCCTTGGTTTATGACTTTCGTTTCTAACCCTTTTTCATGTTTTAGCTTGTCATTGCATGTCATGAAAATGTCCCATTTTAGCATGTTTAAGTGATTTTGGTGCATTGCTATCATACGTGGGACTTGATTGTACTAAGGCATACTCTTGCCTACACTAACTTGTAAAGGTAAGGCGTGACGACTCTTCTCCATATATTCATGGCTAGAGCCTAGTTGAACGATTCTTGAAGATTGGTGAGTCTTCATGCTTCGAGGATCGAGACTCTTTCATTTCTTTTATGTCTTTCTATTCTAAACTTCTGTATGTGATGTGTGGCTCAAGTCCCCGTCACTCTTGATGTAATAGATGGCTTGAGTGTAAACTTCTACCTCATTTTATAAAACTCTTATGATTTGAACTTGATTTTATACTCTTGCTTTTTATTATCTTGTCTATGCATGCTAAGTGGCATGTATGAGGCCTTTCGAGATCTTGTACACCATGTCTCATCTAGCGGGTACCTTGGGTCTTGACAAAATTGTTATTCAGAGCCCAAGGTTTAGAAAGGTCCTAGGATGTCTCATAAGCCACATCGAGTAAAGTCTTGTCGATGAGTGTGAAGCGCGCCACATTTATAAATAAGAGGCTACAAGATGATTAGAAAATTTCACTTCTTTCATTACTCTAAAGTCGTGAGATAGAGTATAACTTCATAGGTCTTTCTCTCCTAATCCCTATCCTATGCATTTCACGATATGGCTACTCGAAGAAATTATGCTAGAAGAAATGCAGGAGAGAATGTGGAACAAAGAGCTCCTCCTCAAGCTACTCAAGTTCCAGCCGACCCTTTGGCCGAACAAGTGATTAATGTGGAGTATAGGGCTGTTTTCAAGTGTTAGCTCAAGCCAATAGGGAGGTTGTGGCTCCCGTGAACCAAAATGTGGGTACGACAACTTCTAGAGTGAGGGACTTCACAAGGATGAATCCTCCAGAGTTTCATGGCTCTAAGATTGAGAAAGATCCTCAAGAGTTTATTGATGAGGTTTACAAGGTAGTGATGATAATGGGTGTGACGCCAGAGGAAGAGGTGGAGTTGGCCACTTATCAACTTAAGGGTGTCCCAAGTGTGGTTTTAACAATGGAAGAATGAGAGGGCGGTTAATGAGGGTCCTCTGGATTGGGAGAAATTCAAGGTTGCCTTTCTTAATAGGTTTTTCCCCTTGATATGAGGGAGACAAAGGTGCTTGAATTTATCAATATTCGTCAAGGAAGTATGAGTGTGAAGAATTATGCTTTGAAGTTCAAAAAATTGTCTGATATGCTCCTACTATGGTTGCCGATCCTAGGGCAAGAATGAGTAAGTTTGTTTTGGGAGTGTCTAAACTTGTGGTCAAAGAGTACCGTACCGCTATGCTTGTCAATGACATGGATATTGCTCATCTCATGGTGCATGATCAACAAATAGAATAGGAGAAACTCAAGGAAAATTCTAGAGAGGCAAAGAGGGCTATGACCGGTGATGGTAATTTTTCACATTTAAGGTCCGATGGACATGGTCATTTTAAGTCTCGACGAAGGTTTTCCAGTCAAGGTTCCTCCAATGCTCCACCTAAGTTCAAAAAAGATAGGGTGTCTAACCCTAAGCCTTAAGGAGGAAATGGTGGTGGATTCTCATCGACTACTTGTGCAAAGTGTGGAAGAAAACATGAGGGCAATTTCCTAGCCGGTTCTAATGCATGCTTTGGTTATGAAAAGATGGACCACAAGATAAGGGATTGTCCATTAGTGGCTAAGAAGGAAGGAGCTAATCGTGGACGGACTCAACTTCAATATCCGTCGTGCTCTAGTGGGAATCAAAAGCAAAACCTATTCTATGCACTTCAAGCTCGCCATGAGCTAGAGGGTTCTCTCGATGTGGTTACCGGTATGTTGAAAGTCTTTCACTTTGATATTTATGCTTTGCTTGATCCCGGTGCTACCTTGTCTTTTGTGACGCCATATGTGGCTATGAGGTTTGATGTTGTTTCAGATGTGCTGTTAGATCCTTTTTTTTCTCTATTCCTATTGGTGAATCTATTGTGGCGAAGAGAGTCTATAGAAATTGTCCCGTCTTCCTATCCCATAGAGTCACTCATGTTGATCTTGTAGAACTTGATATGTTTGATTTTGATGTGGTCCTTGGGATGGATTGGTTGCATTCATGTTATGCTTCTACTAATTGTAGAACCAGTGTGGTAAAGTTTAAATTTCAAAATGAACCTATCCTAAAGTGGAAGGGGGGAAATTATATGCTTAAGGGTCAAATTGTTTCTTGTCTAAAAGCTACAAAGATGATCTCTAAGTGTTGCGTATACCATCCTGTTAGGGTGAGGGATATGGATTTCGAAATCCCTACTCTTGAGTCGTTCCCCGTTGTTAATGAGTTTCCAGAAGTGTTTCCCGATGATTTACCCGATATTCCTCCCGAAAGGGAAATAGACTTCGGCATTGACATTCTCCCCAATACGCAACCTATCTTTATTCCTCCTTATAGAATGGCTCCGGTGGAACTAAAAGAGCAATTGAAAGACTTGTTGGATAAGGGTTTCATCCGACCAAGTATTTCTTCATGGGGTGCTCCGGTCTTGTTTGTGAGAAAGAAAGATGGTTCACTCCATATGTGTATTGACTACCGCCAATTGAACAAGGTTACCATTAAGAATAAGTACCTCTTCCGAGAATATATTTTTTTTTTATCAACTCCAAGGGGCAAGTTACTTCTCTAAGATTGATCTTCGTTCGGGTTATCACCAATTGAGGGTGAAGGAAGATTACATTCCGAAGAAAGCTTTACGGACTAGATATGACCACTATGAATTCTTGGTGATGTCCTTTGGCTTGACGAATGCTCCAGCTGCATTTATGGATTTGATGTAGGGTGTTTAGACAATACCTTGATATGTTCGTAATTATGTTCATAGATGATATTTTATTTTACTCAAGGAGTGAGGATGAGCATGCCGATCATTTGAGGGTTGTGTTGCAAGTCCTCAAGGACTAACAACTCTTTGCTAAGTTTTGTAAATGTGAGTTTTCACTAAGGTCTATGGCTTTTCTTGGTCACATTGTCTCCGGTAAAGGTATTGAGGTAGATCCTAAGAAGACGGATGCGGTTACAAATTGGCCTAGACCTCTATCACCTTTGGATATTCGAAGCTTTTTGAGTTTGGCTGGCTATTATAGGAGGTTTGTTTAAGGGTTTTCTTCGATTGCTTCTCCATTAACAGCTTTCACTGAAATAAAGGTTAAGTTCATATGGCCCGAAGCGTGCGAAAAGAGTTTTATAGAATTGAAAGATAGACTTACCTCGACTTCGGTGTTGACTTTGCCCGAAGGGTCTGATGGATTTGTGGTCTATTATGATGCTTTGAGAATTGGGTTAGGATGTGTCCTTATGCAAAATGGGAAGGTCATTGCTTACGCTTCAATGCAACTTAAGAGTCATGAAAAGAACTATCCTACCCATGACTTAGAACTAGTGGCGGTTGTATTTTCTCTAAAGATATGGAGGCATTATTTGTATGGTGTGCGTGTCAATGTCTTTACGAACCACAAGAGTTTGCAATATGTGTTCAAGCAAAAGGATTTGAATATTCGCCAAAGGAGGTAACTTGAGTTGTTGAAGGACTACGACATTAGTGTCCTCTATCATCCCGGCAAGGCGAACGTGGTGGCGGATGCTCTTAGTCGGTTGTCTATGGGTAGTGTTGCTCATGTTGAGGATGGTAAGAAAGAAGTGGTTCGTGATGTTCATGGATTCACCTGATTAGGTGTTCAGTTGGTTGATTCCACCAAGGGTGGTGTTATGGTTCATTATGGTTCTGAATCGTCTTTTGTGCATGATGTGAAGGCTAAACAAGATCTTGATCCTAATTTGGTTGAATTGTTGGAAGAGGTGTTAAAAATGTCCGTTAAGGCTTTCTCCCAAGGGGGAGATGGAGTGCTACGATATCAAGGTCGTTTGTGTCTTCCAAATGTAGATGACTTGAGAGGACAAATTTTATTGGAAGGCCATAGTTCTAGATATTCAATTCACCCAGGAGCTACCAAGATGTACCGTGATTTGTGGGAGGTCTATTTGTGGAATAAGATGAAGACATATATTGCGGAATTTGTGGCTAAGTGTCCTAATTGTCAACAAATGAAAGTTGAGCATCAAAAACCAAAAGGTTTGTCCCAAGACATTAGTATTCCTACTTGGAAGTGGGAAGATTTGAATATGGTCTTTGTTCTTGGTTTACCACGGACCCGGCGGCAATATGATTCGATGTGGGTGATTGTAGATTGTATGACGAAATCAGCCCATTTCATTCCCGTCAAGGTTTCTTATTTGGCGGAAGATTATGCTAAGTTGTATTTGAGGGAAATGGTTAGGTTGCATGGAGTGCCCATATCCATTATCTCCAATCGTAGTGCCCAATTCACCTCTCAATTTGGGAAATCTTTCAAAAAAGGCCTTGGTACTCATGTCAAGCTTAGTACGACCTTTCATCCTCAAACATATGGGCAAGCAGAGCTTACTATCAAAACCTTGGAAGATATGTTAAGAACTTGTGTAATTGATTTCAAGGGTAATTGGGATGATCATTTGCCTTTGATTGAGTTTGCTTACAATAATAGCTACCATTCTAGTATTGGTATGGCTCCATTTGAAGCACTTTATGGTAGGAGGTGTACATATCCTATACGTTGGTTTGAAGTTGGTGAAATTGCTTTGATAGGTCCCGAGTTGATACATAAGGCTACGGAGAAAGTTTGACTTATTAGAGAAAGGTTGAAGACGGGTCAAAGTCGGCAAAAGTCCTATGCCGATGTTAGAAGAAGAGATCTAGAATTTTATGTTAATGATTGGGTCTACTTGAAAATTTCACCCATCAAGGGTGTAATGAGGTTTGGAAAGAAATGGAAACTTAGTCCACGTTATGTGGTCCCATATCAAATTTTGAGACGTGTTGGTAAGGTTGCTTATGAACTTGACTTGCCTTATGATTTGGCGTCGGTGCATCTGGTTTTTCATGTCTCCTTGTTGAAGAAATGTGTTGGTGATCCGACATCTATAGTGCCATCGGAGATTCTTGGCATAAAGGATAGTCTTTCCTATGAAGAAGTTTCGATTGAGATTTTAGACCGGCAAGTCTGAAAGTTAAGGAATAAAGAAGTTGCTTCAGTGAAGGTTCTTTGGAGGAATCAATTAGCTGAGGGTGCTACTTGGGAGGCCGAGGCTGATAAGCTGTCCCTCTATCCTCATCTCTTTCCTTCTGACCCTACTCTAGCTTGAGGTATCTAGTTCCTCATGGTTTGTTCTTTTGGTTTCATGTGTCTTAGTTATTTCCATGATTCCATGATTAGGCATGTTCATGAAGAGTCTAGTTTTTAGAAAATGAGCAAGCTTGATTGATTTCTTTATGATTATGTGCATTTGAGTATGAATTGCATAAGACCTTCATGAAATGATGTGTTGAACATTCTTTAGCTTGGAGTTGATGAATTCCTCCTCAAATATGTGCATTATATGATTGCATTGTTGTTGGGTTGTTAAATCTAGATCTTACCCTTCCTTATAATGTCTTGAATCTCATTCGAGGATGAATGATCCCAAGGAAAAGATATTGTAATATCTCAGATTCGAAAAGAATGAAAATTTTTATTCTTGAAAGTTTAGTGACCCACGACTTGACCTATCGACCGTAGGTCAATTGGGGGTGGGAGCCGTAGGTGGTTCTGTTTTTGAGGGTGAAAATTTATAATTTTTGGGGATTAGGCAGTGTGACCTACAGTTGGTCACCTACGGGTAGTAAGTTGACCTACCAACCATAGGTCATGAAGTAGGTGAGGCATTCAGGCAATTTTTTCAAAGAGGGTGTTTTGATCCTTTCCCCAAATGATTTTATACTTCAATTAGGTCGGTTACCCACCCTTCCTAACACTATACAAACTGTTTTAAGCCTAAAAACTACGCTTTCCAATCACTTTACAAAATTCTCTCAACCTCTCTCAAATAATTCTCTCTCTAGAAGTTAGAAGAAGAAGAAGGAGTCAAGCTATGGCTCAAAAGGAAGCTTTGAATTCACCCAATTGCTTAAGGGCTTTGAACCCCCAAGGAATGATAGTTTTCATCCATGGAGCCCTTTCCTCCATGGAGTCCGTAAAATCTTCAATTTTCAAGTTAGAAATTCCCAATTTGATTTAAGGGTTTTCTTCTATGATGTGGGTTCTTACAAGATCAAATTACTTTCAATTATGGTTTTCTAAGTATGAATTGAGTTGAATTGTTTGTTTTAAGATAAATCCCCAAGAACTTATGTGAATTCCCCCAATTTTTAGATTTATGAATTGATGATGGGTTGAATTATGAAGAAGATGGATATTAATGAAGTTTATATGAACCCATTCATGTTGTAATGATTTCTAAAGCTATGATTCATGATGAATTGATGACTGATGAAAAGATGGGCTTTATGAAAGTTTGCATGTTCAATTATGAAATTAATTATGACTTAAGGGTGCTTTGAGATTGAAGCATCGAAGTTGATGATATGTTGATGTTGTTGTTGAGTTGTGAAAGGATTTCTCACCTATTACTCAACCTATGAATGTGAAAGGATTTTATCACACAATGGATTCATAACTTGTTGAATGGCTTGCTCAACTAAACTTGAATCGATTACTAAGGAGCTATTCGAATGAAGGGACAAGAGGCGATCACCCATGTTCCCTAATGTAGACAAGTGGCGATCACCCATGTCTACTAATATTGAACTTATGACTAATGATAGACAAGAGGCGATCACCCATGTCAACTTATAATAATTGAACTGTGTCTAATCCGTGTGAATTATGCTTAGCAACGAGTAGACAAATGGCGATTCCCCATATCCTATATGCTATGTGTCACCATAGGTTTTTCTAGATAGACATTAGCTAGTGGATCCAGGTAAATGAGAAGTTTATGGTCTTACCTTTGCAAGTAGGACATCTCTATTCGGTGTGGGGTAGGCATTGGATTCCATGTTGATAGCTCATATGGTCTTACATGTCCGTTAAGGCTAACTCCCCACAATAAAGAACTAAAGTGCTTTTTATGATATTTCACAAGTTATGTAAGGATGTTTAGCTTGCTTTGACCATGGTTTATGACTTAAGTTTCTAACCCTTTTTCATGTTTAAGCTTGGTCATTGCATGTCATGAAAATGTTCCGTTTTTTGCATGATTAAGTGATTTTGGTGCATTCCTATCATACTTGGTACTTGATTGTACTAACGCATACTCTTGCCTACATTGACTTGTTAATTTAGAGCATGAAGACTCTTCTCCATCTATTCGTGGCTAGAGCCTCGTTGAAGGATTGTTGAAGATTGGTGAGTCCTCATGCTTCGAGGACCGAGATTCTTTAATTTCTTTTATGTCTTTCTATTCTAGACTTTTTTATGTGATGTGTGGGTTACATTCCCATCACTCTTGATGTAATAGATGGCTTGAGACTATGTAGACTTCCATTTCGTTTTATAAAACTCTTATGATTTGAACTTGATTTTATACTCTTGCTTTCTATTATCCTGTCTATGCATGCTAAGTGGCTTGTATGAGGCCTTTTGGGGTCTTGTTCGCCATGTCACGTCTAGGGGGTACCTTGGTCGTGAGACATTCAAATGCTATTGTGATTTACATATTCTCCCAAGTCAAAAAAGGCACAAGAACTTGGTAAAATGGAGAATTAAGCATCTCATAGGGTAAAATGAAGAAGAGGGAGATGAGTCGAGACAAGTTCTTCACTCAGATGTGGAAAGGTGTAAAAGGCCTTTTGATGGTTCTGAAGGCAAATGAGTCACTCCCGACTTCTAGGCCAGATTAGGATGGAGAAGAGCCAGCTATATGGAACGATGATGGTGGAGATAAGGATAGCGAGGCCACCGACACTGATGGAGAGGATTGAGGCAGCCCAGGGAGCCCTTCGTATTCTCTTTTTAAGTATTATAGTTGTGATGTGAGGACACAACATTGTTTTTAGTTGGGTGTGGTCCCCTTTGGGTTGTTTGATTTTGTTTTGATTGACATGTTTGATTGTTGTTTTGGATGTTTTTTTGGATTGGTTAGTTTATTTTGTTCTTGTTTTATTATATTAGTATGGTTTGTTAATTTATATTTTGTATTAATAAATTGTGAATGAATGTGTTTCATGCTTGTATGCCCCAAAGCAGGGGAAGTCTAAGTACCCATCGCTTATGATTTTGGGAAGCCCTTGTGAAGGCTCAACAAAAAGGCTTCAATTTGCCCAATGTAGAGCGGGTGATGTCCTTTTTAACGGAAAAATCATTATTTTTTTGAGTTTTGTTGGCTTATGGTGTTAATGTGAGGTTGTGACTTTTTTGGTACTAATATATTTAGTCAAGCCTTATGAAGTGTGAAATGAGCACTCCTAAAACGTTTTGTGAATATGAATGATTTTGTGACTATTGGTTGACTATTTTTTTGACTCCAATTTACTAGATGGTGAAGTGTAAAAAAACTCTTTTGTTCTTGACTAGGAAATGAAAATGATCCTTGCACATAAACACATAAATCATGCTAGAGAGAGACATAATCATCGCATTCAATGACAAAGCTAAAAACATGATAAAGCATAATAAGCATGAAATATAAACCATGGCCAAAGCAAGCTAAATCACCTTCCATACTTGGTGAATTTACCCATACTTGAAGGAACTCACATAATAGAGAACAAATCATGCTTTTGACTTGAACATGCTAAATTCATAAGATCATCCTCAATTCTTTCATATTTCATGCATAACTTCCTAGAGATTTCATAAACTTCATCAATTCATAGCTCAACCCAACAATCAAGGCATAGATTATTAAATTGGGGAGAATTAGCTTGGGATCATGGGGGTTCATGCAATATTTACATCCAATCATGTAATTCACGCTAATTCGTGCACTAATTTACTTTATCACGCTAGATCGTGCACTAGGAATCATAAAATCAACAATTGAAGAACCCATAAGAATTGCCCAAAAACACTAATTCAATTAGGGGAAATTGAACATTGAAACCCTTGAAGAAGGTGATGACCCATTGGAGGAAAGGGCTCCAAATAGTGAATACTATCATACCTCAACAAAGCACACAAGAAATTGGAGAAAATTGATGGTCTTCAATGGAGGAACTTGGTCTTCTTCTTCCTTGAAGCTTGACAGAGTTTATCTTAGAGAGAGAAATATTTGCAAGAGGAGAATTTAGGAATGAGTTAGAATGAATAAAATTAGGCTTAGGAACTATTTATAGGGTCTGGGTTAAGGGCATAACCGACTTAGATTAATGATTAATCAATTAGGGGAAAGACCAAAAAGCCCTTAATTAATAACTGTCGGGGCAATCGACGGTGGGGACCTACGGTCCTTAAGTCAAATGACGGACCGTACTACCCTTCCGTCAAAAGATTCAGAAACTATGTTTTGGGCTGAAAATTTTGCTAAGTCTGAAGGCATCTACGGGACTTATCTACGGCCCGTCAACGGAACGACGACCCGTTCTGCTACTCCGTAGGTTGAGATTCAGAAACTTAGAAACCCTGAACTACACAGTGCCATGGACGGTTCCCCACCTACGGCCTGTCAATCCTCCTACCGTCCGTAGGTGGCCTCTGTAGATCACTGGTAACAGTTCAAAATTATGCACTCTCCTTCCTTAGAAAACTTGGGGTGTTACATTATCTCCACCTTGGGAACATTCGTCCTCGAATGAGAATCCAGACATCATAAGGAGGGTAGAAGACACGGACTAACAACCCAACCTGGCATGCAATCACATAAGTGCACATATCCGAGGAGGAAACATCAACTCCAAGCTAAAGCATATTCAACACATAATGTCATGGAGACTTTATGCAACTCATACTCAATGCACATAATCATACAAGACTCTTCATGAATATGCATAATCAAGGAATCAACTATGACAGATGAGACCAAAAGAATGAGCCATGAGGAAGTAGGTACCTCGAGCTAGAGTAGGATCGGAAGGAAAGAGATGAGGATATCGGGACTTCATATCGACCTCGGCCTCCCAAGTAGCACCCTCTACTAATTGATTCCTCCAAAGAACCTTCACAGAAGCAACTTCTTTGTTCCTTAACTTTTGGACTTGCTGATCAAAAATCTCAACCAGAACCTCTTCATAGGAAAGACTATCCTTTATTCAAAGATTCTCTAATGGTACTATAGATGTCGGATCACCAACACACTTTTTCAACAATGAGACATGAAAAACCAAATCCACCGATGCCAAATCACTAGGCAAATCAAGCTCATAAGCAACCTTACCAACACGTCTCAAAATCTAATATGAGCCTACATAATTGGGACTAAGCTTCCCTTTCTTCCCAAATCTCATTATACCCTTCATGGGTGAAATTTTTAAGTAAACCTAATCATCAACATCAAATTCTAAATCTCTCCTTCTAACATTGGCATATGACTTTTGTGGACTTTGGGCCGTTCTCAACTTTTTCCTAATAAGATAAACTTTCTCCATAGCCTCATACACCAACTCGGGGCCTATCAAAGCAACCTCACCAACTTCAAACAAACTTATAGGAGATCTACACCTCCTACCATAGAGAGCGTCAAATGGTGTCATACCAATACTAGAATGGTAGCTATTATTATAAGCAAATTCAATCAAAGGCAAATGATCATCCCAAGTACCCTTGAAATCAATTACCCAAGCTCCCATCATATCTTCCAAAGTCTGGATTGCACGCTTCGCTTGCCCATCGATTTGGGGATGAAAGGTCGTACTAAGCTTAACACGAGTACCAAGACATTTTTGGAACAATTTCAATAATGGGGAAGTGAATTATGCACCACGATTGGAGATAAGGGACAAAGGCACTCCATGCAGCCTAACCATTTCCCTCAAGTAAAACTTAGCATAATCCTCCGCCGAATACGAAGTCTTGACGGGGATAAAATGGGCTGACTTCGTCATTCGATCTATAACAACCCAAATCGAATTGTATTGTCGCCGGGTGTGGGGTAAACCAACAATAAAATTCATATGCACATCTTCCCACTTCCAAGTAGGAATACTAATATCTTGGGTCAACCTCCCGACTTTTGATGCTCAACTTTCACTTGTTGGCAATTAGGACACTTAGCCACAAATTCCGCAATGTCTTTCTTCATTCCTTTCCACCAATAAATCTCCCGCAAGTCACGGTACATTTTTGTTGCTCCTGGGTGGATGGAATATCGAGAACCATGGGCTTCTGCTAAAATCTGTCATCTTAAGTAATCTACATCGGGAACACACAAACGACCTTGATACCGAAGCACACCATTTCCCCCTTGGGAGAATACCTCTATGGAGTTTTTGAGTACCGCTTCCTTCAATTCAACCAAGTTAGGATCAAGATCTTGTTTAGCCTTCAAATCATGCACAAAATAGGATTTTGAACCATTGTGAACCGTAACAACACCTTTAGCGGAACCAATCCACCGAACACGCAGTCGGACCAAACTATGAACATCACGAACCAACTCTTTCTTACCATCCTCAACATGCGCAACACTACACATAGATAGTCGACTAGGAGCATCCGCCACTACATTAGCCTTACCGGGGTGATAGAGAACACTCATATCATAGTTTTTCAACAACTCAAGCCACCTTCTTCGACAAAGATTTAAATCTTTCTATTTAAACACATATTGCAAACTTCTATGATCGGTGAAGACATCTACATGCAGCCCATACAAATAATGCCGCCATATTTTCAAAGCAAACACAACCGCCGCTAATTCCAAATCATGAGTAGGATAGTTCTTATCATGCACCTTAAGTTGCCTTGAAGCATAAGCAATAACTTTCCCATTTTGCATTAGAACACATCCCAATAAAACTCTCAAAGCATCACAATAAACCACAAAACCATCGGACCCTTTCGGTAGAGCCAATATCGGAGCCGAAGTATGTCTATCCTTCAACTCTTGGAAACTCTTCTCACATGCCTCGGTCCATAAAAATTTAACCTTCTTTTGAGTCAAAGCCATCAATAGAGATGAAATAGAGGAAAACCCTTCAACAAACCTCCTATAATAACCGGCTAAGCCCAAGAAACTACGAATATCATAAGGTTATAAAAGTCTAGGCTAATTCTTAACTGCTTCCGTCTTCTTAGGATCTACCTCAATACACTTACCGGAGACAATCTGACCAAGAAAAGCCATGGACCTTAACCAAAACTCAAATTTACTAAACTTTGCAAAGAGTTGTTGGTCCTTTAGGACTTGCAACACAATCCTCAAATGATTAGTATGCTCATCATCATTCCTTGAGTAGATCAAGATGCCATCAATAAACACAATCACGAACATATCAAGGTATTGCTTAAACACCCTATTCATCAATTCCATAAATGTGGTCAGAGCGTTTGTCAATCCAAACGACATTACCAAGAACTCGTAGTGACAATACCTACTTCGGAAAGCCATTTTTGGAATATCATCTTCTTTCACCTTTAATGGGTAATAACCCGAACGAAGGTCAATCTTAGAAAAATAACTAGCCCCTTGAAGTTGATCAAACAAGTCATCTATCCTTGGAAGAGGATACTTATTATTAATTCTTACCTTGTTCAATTGGCGATAGTCAATGCACATACGGAGTGAACCATCATTCTTCCTCACAAACAAGACCAGAGCACCCCATGGAGAAACACTTGGTCAGATTAAACTCTTATCCAACAAGTCTTTTAATTGCTCCTTTAGTTCCTTATGTTCCGCCGGGGCCATTTTATAAGGAGGAATACAAATAAGTTGCGTATCAGGGAGAAGGTCAATACCGAAGTCTATTTCCTTTTAGGGAGTAATACTTGGTAAATCATCAGGAAACACTTCCAAAAACTCATTAACAATGGGGACCGACTCCAGAGTAGGGGTTTAGGAATCTCTATCCCTCACCCTAACAAGATGGTAAATACAACCCTTAGAGATTATCTTTCAAGCTTTTAGATAAGAAACAAATTGACCTCTAAACATGGAATTTCCTTCCTTCCACTCTAGGATAGGATCATTCGGGAATTGAAATTTGACCATTCGGGTCCTATAATCAATAGAGGCATAGCAAGCATGCAACCAATCAATCTCAAGAATAACATTAAAATCTAGCATATCAAGCTCTACAAGGTCAACATGAGTGACTCTATGGGATAAGGAGATGGGACAATTTCTATAAACTCTCTTAGCCAAGACAGATTCTCCAATCGGAGTAGAGACACGAAAAGGATCTAGCAACACATCCGGAACAACATCAAACCTCATAGTCACATATGGAGTAACAAAAGACAAGGTAGAACCGGGATCAAGCAATGCGTAAACATCAAAGTTGAAAACTTTCAACATACCAGTAACCACATCGGGAGAGCTCTCTTTCTCATGACGAGCTTGAAGTGCATAAAATCGGTTTTGCTTTTGAAACCCACTAGAACTTGATGGATTTTTGATTAAGCGCATCGACGGTTATCCTCTTCATTCTTAGCCGCGAAGGGGCAATCCCTTATCTTCTGATCCGTCTTACCACAACCAAAGCATGCATTATAACATGCTAGACATTTACCCTCATGCTTTCTCCCACACTTAGGACAAGTAGTCAATGAAGAACCACCACCATTTCCTCCTTGAGGCTTAGGGTTAGACACCCTATCTTTGTTAAACTTAGGAGGAGCACTTGATGACCCTTGATTAGAGAACCTTTGTCCAAATCTAGGACGACCATGTCCATCGGACCTTGAGTGTGAAAAGTGACCATCACCGGTCCTAGCCCTCTTTGTCTCTCTAGACCTTTCCTTGAGCTTTTCTTCCTCTATTTATTAGGCATACACCATAAGACAAGAGATATCCATGTCATTAACAAGCATAGCGGTGCGACACTCTTTACCCAACATTTCGGACACTCCCAAAACAAACTTGCTCATTCTTGCCCTAGGATCAGCAATTATGGAAGGAGCATATCGAGACAATTGTGAGAACTTTAGAGCATACTCTTTCACACTCATACTTCCTTGACGAAAGTTAATGAACTCAAGCACCCTTGCCTCCCTCATCTCAAGGTGAAAGAACCTATCAAGGAAAGCAACCTTGAATTTCTCCCAGTCAAGAGAACCCTCATTAACCGCCCTCTCACTCTTCCATTTATTGAACAAAATTTGTGCAACACCCTGGAGTTGATAAGCGGCAAACTCCACCTTTTCTTCCGGCGTCACGCCGATAATCATCAAAACCTTGTACATTTCATCAATGAATTCTTGAAGATCTTCCTCAACCTTAGAGGCATGGAATTCCGGAGGGTTCATTCTAGTAAAGTCCCTTATTTTTGATGCCGTCATACCCACATTTGGGTTCACGGGAGCCACAACCTCTCTATTTGCTTGAGCCGTCACAGCTTGAGCCAACGCTTGGAAAGCAGACCTAAACTCCGCATTAGTCACTTGTTCGGCCAAAGGGTTGGCCAGAACTTGAGGAGCTTTAGGAGGAGCTTTTTGAGCCACATTCTCTCCCATGTTTCTTCTAGCATAAGCTCTTCGGGTCGCCAGATCCTGGAACGTGTAGGATAGGAATTAAGAGAGAGATATATAGAGTTAAACTCTATGACATGACTTAAGAGTACTGAAAAAAGTGGAGTTTCTTAAACGTCTTATAGCCTCTCATTCATAAATGTGGCGCGCTTCACACTCATGAACAAGACTCTACTTGACGCGGCTTATGAAACATCCCAGGATCTTTCGAAAACCTTGTGCTTATAATACAAAGTTTCTCATGACCCAAGGTACCCCCTAGACGCGACATGGCGTACATGACCCCGAAAGGCCTCATACAAGCCACTTAGCATACATACGTACAAGATAATAGAGATTAAGAGTTCAAAATAGATTTCATATCAAAGCTTTTAAAAGAAAACAACGGAAGTCTACATCTCATGTCTCAAAGCCAATTTATCATAGAAAGTAAAGTTGGGACGTAACCCAATACAATCCGAAAACTGAAAAAGAAACGACATGAATATAAGATCAACTAGGCTATGTCCTCAGATGGATGAGAACTCACCAAGTCTTCTATCAATCTTCTACTATAAAGCTCTAGCCATGAGTTGAAGGTGAATCGCCAAGTCCTACACGAAAGAAGTTAATGTAGGCAAGAGTATGCGTTAGTACATCAAGTGCCAAGTATGATAGAAATGCACATAAACACATAATTCATGCTAGAGAGAGACATAATCATGGCATGCAATGACCAAGATAAAAACATGATAAAGCATAATAAGCATGAATCATAAACCATGGCCAAACAAAGCCTAATCACCTTCCTTTACTTTCTTTACTTCTTCATAAGAATACATTGTTCATTAGTTGTGGGGAATAGCCTTAACCGACATATAAGACCATGTGAGCTATGAACATGGAATTCGGTGTCTACCCTACACAAAAAGACGATCGCCCTACTTGCCAAAGTAGGATCATAAATTCTTAGTGTCACGACCCAAGGTACCCCCTAGACGTGACTTGACATACAAGACCCCGAAAGGCCTCATACAAGCCACTTAGCATACATTCATACAATATATTAGAAATTAAAGAGTCCAAAAGATAAAATAACAACATAGTTTAAGAAAACATCAGTGGAAGTCTACATCTCATGTCTCAAGCCATCTAACATAATAGAATAGAAATGATGGTTTGGGACGCAGCCCAGTACAATATCCAAAAAAAAATATAACGAAAAGCATGAAAAACATAACAAGGTTAGGTCCTCGCCTCACCAAGTCTTTACTATCACTGGAACTGACTAGCCACGAGTGGGGTGAGAAGAACCGACAAGTCCTACATCAATAGAATCAATGTAGGCAAGAGTATGCGTTAGTAAAATGAAGTACCAAGTATGATAGCAATGCACAAAGGGCATATAAACCTTGCTAGAATGACATATAATCATGGCATGTAATGGCCAAGCTAAAACATGATAGAACATAAGAAAACATGAAGCATAAACCATGGCCAAGACAAGCTATTCATGTTTCCTTTACTTTACGTTAGACCATCATCTTAACATTTGTTCATTATAAGACCATATGAGCTATCAACAAAGAATCCGGTGTCTGCCCCTCACCGAAAAGAGGTGTCCTACTTGCCAAGGTAAGACCATGAACTTCTTAGCATATGTGTATCCACTAGCTAGTGTCTATCATAGACCATCACACTATGGTGGCACATAGGTTGTGGGACATGGGTAATCGCCACTTGTCCACTCGGTGCTAAGCATACTTCCCACAGATTAATCATAGTTCATTTTATCTTAGGTAGGCATGGGTAATTGCCTCTGTTCTACATTAGTCATAAACTCATTATTGGTAGATTTGGGTAATCGCCGCTTTGTCTACATTAGGGTACATGGGTAATCGCCTCTTGTCCCTTCATTCATTAGAATAGCTCCTTAAGAACATGGGTAATCGCCTCTTGTTCTTCTGTTAGTCATGATTTCATTATTAGTAGACATGGGTAATCGCTTCTTGTCTACATTAGAGAACATGGGTAATCGCCTCTTGTCCCTTCATAGAATAGCTTCTTAATCATGGATTCAAGCTTAGTTGAACAAACCCTTCATCAAGTTATGAATCATTACGTGTGAGAAAACCTTTCACATTCATAGGTTTTGCATTATAGGATAAACCCTTTCACAACTCAACATTTGCACTAACATATCATAAACTTCATAAAACATGCATGAGTTCATAAGCTTCATATTTACATAGCTCATCATGCTCTTAACTCATAAATCATGGGTTCATAAGCTTCACCTCAAAACATGCAATTCAATGCAAGCTAATGCTTAGAAAGCCATAAATCAAGGCAATTTAGTCATAATTGAGGGAACCCACATAATAGAGGAAAATCATAGATTTTGATTGAACATGCATCTTTTCATAAAATATCCTCTTTTCATCGTTCATAGTCTTACATGAAATTCATAGCTTGATAATCATAATCCTTAACTCAATTCACAAAGAGTTCATGAAATTCATCTTTTCTCAAATCAACCCGCAATCATAAGCATAATCATAAATTGGGGGAAACTTAGCATGGACTCATGGGATTCATCAAGTTGCATGTAAATCACGCTAAATTGTGCACTAGCTTACGTTACCGCGCTAGATCCTACACTATCAACCATAACATCCACAATGGAAAGTGTCACGACCCAGGGTAGCCCCTAGATGTAACACGGCGTACAAGACCCCGAGAGGCCTCATACAAACCCTTAGCATACATAACATACAAGATAATAGAGAAATAAGAAGTTAAAAGAGAAATTTTATAACAAAAACAGCGGAAGTCTACAACTTATGTCTCGAGCCATCTAACGTAACAGAATAGAAATGATGGTTTGGGATGCAGCCCAGTACAATATCAAAAAGCATAACGGGAAGCATGAAAATGAAACAAGGTTGGTCGGATGAAACCCTTATCCAACAAATCTTTCAATTGCTCTTTTAGTTCCTTAAGTTCTGACAGAGCCATTCTATAAGGAGGAATCGAGATAGATTGCGTATCAGGGAGAAGGTCAATACCGAAGTCTTTTTCCCTCTCTGGAGGAATACCAGGTAAATCATCGGGGAACACTTCTGGAAATTCATTAACAACGGGGACTGACTCAAGAGTAAGGGTTTTTGAATTCACATCCCTCACCCTAACAAGATGGTACATGAAACCCTTAGAAATCATCTTTCTAGCTTGCAGATAAGAAACAAATTGACCCTTAAGGGGAGAATTTCCCCCTTTCCACTCTAGGATAGGCTCATCTTGAAATTGGAACTTGACCATTCGGGTTCTACAATCAATATAGGCATAACAAGAATGCAACCAATCCATCCCGAGGATAATATCGAAGTCTAGCATATCAAGCTCTACAAGATCCACATGAGTGACTGGATGACATGAAGAGACGGAACAATTTCTAAAGACTCTCTTAGCCACAATAGATTCATCAATAGGAGTAGAGACACGGAATGGATCTAACAAAACATCCGGAACAACATCAAACTTCATAGCTACATAACGCGTCACAAAAGACAACGTAGCACCTGGATCAAGCAAAGCATAAACATCAAAGTGGAAGATTTTCAACATACCGGTAACCACATCTGGAGAACCCTCTTGCTCATGACGGGCCTGAAGTGCATAAAATTGGTTTTTGCTTCTGAGCATTCGAACTCGATCCTCTAGGTGGAGCTTGATTATTCTCTATTCCCTTGGCCGTGAGAGATGGACAATCCCTCATCTTGTGACCATTCTTTCCACAATTATAACAACCATCTGTATCGGCTAGACATCTACCTTCATGCTTTTTCCCACACTTGGCACAAGGAGCCAATAAAGAACCACCATTATTCCCTCCTTGAGATTTGAGGTTAGACACCCTATCATTGTTGAACTTAGGAGGGGCATTGGAAGGACCTTGATTAGAGAACCTTGGTGGAATTCTAGGATGACCATGTCCATCGGACCTTGCATGGGAAAAATTACCATCTCCGGTCCTAGCCCTCTTGAAGTTCGTAGACCTTTCCTTGAGCTTCTCCTCCTCTATTTTTTGTGCATTAATCATGAGATGAGAAATATCCATATCACTAATAAGCATGGCGGTACGACACTCCTTGACCACCATTTCAGACACTCCCAAAACAAATTTGCTCATTCTTGCCCTAGGATCGGTCACCATAGAAGGAGCATATCAAGCCAACTGTGTGAACTTCAAAGCATACTCTTTCACACCCATACTCCCTTGACAAATGTTCATGAACTTGAGTACCTTAGCCTCCCTCATCTCAAGGGGAAAGAATCTATCGAGGAAAGCACACTTGAATTTCTCCCACTCCAGAGGACGTTCATCAACCGTCATCTCACTCTTCCATTGGTTATACAAAATTTGAGTGACACCCTTGAGTTGGTAGGCGGCCAATTCCGCCTTTTCTGTCGGTGATACTCCCATGATCATCAACACTTTATAAACCTCATCAATAAACTCTTGAGGATCTTCCTCCACTTTAGAACCGTGAAACACCGGAGGGTTCATCCTGGTGAAGTCCCTCACTCTTGACGCCGCCGTACCCATATTTGGGTTCAGGTGAGCAACAACCTCCCTATTGGCTTAATCCAACACGGCTTGGGAAAACACCTGAAAAGCAACCCTAAACTCCGCATTGGTTACTTGCTCGGCCAAAGGATAGGCCGGAACTTGAGGAGCTTGAGGAGGAGTTTCTTGCTCTTTACTCTCTCTCACGTTCCTTCGAGTATCTTCAAGACGCCATATCCTGAAACGCGTAGGATAGGGATTAGGAGAGAGGGGCATATAGAGTAACACTCTACGCAAGACTTAAGGATAATGAAGAAGTGGAGTTTCCTAATCATCTTGTAGCCTCTCATTCATAAATGTGGTGCGCTTCACACTCATGAACAAGACTCTACTCGACGTGGCTTATGAGACATCCTAAAATCTTTCTAAAACCTTGTGCTCTGATACCAAGTATTTCACGACCCAGGGTAACCCCTAGATGTAACACAGCGTACAAGACCCTGAGAGGCCTCATACAAGCCCTTAACATACATAACATACAAGATAATAGAGAAATAAGAAGTTAAAAGAGAAATTTTATAGCAAAAACAGCGGAAGTCTACAACTTATGTCTCGAGCCATCTAACATAACATAATAGAAATGAAGGTTTCGGACGCAGCCCAGTACAATATCAAAAAGCATAACGGAAAGCATGAAAATGTAACAAGGTTGGGTCCTCGGACATAGGAGGCCTCACCAAGTCTTCACTATCACTGGAACTTACTAGCCACGAGTGGGATAAGAAGAAGAACTGCCAAGTCCTGCATCAATAGAATTAATGTAGGCAAAAGTATGAATTAGTACAATCAAGTACCAAGTATGATTAGCAATGCATAAAGGATATATAGACCAAGCTAGAATGACATATAATCATGACATGAAATGGCCATGCTAAAACATGATAGAATATAAGAAACATGAAGCATAAAACATGGCCAAGACAAGCTATTCGTCTTTTCTTTACTTTAAATAATCATGAGAACACTTAAATTCATTAGTTGTGGGAAAAAAGCCTTAACCGACATGTAAGACCATGTGAGCTATCAACATGGAATCCGGTGTCTACCCCACACCGTAAAGGGGTGTCCTACTTGCCAAGGTAAGACCATGAACTTCTTAGCTTATGTCGATCCACTAGCTAATGCCTACTTAAAGACCACTTCCTATGGTGGCAACATAGTCTATGGGATAGATATTGCTTTAGGAGACTCGGCCTCAACTAACGGGAGAGCTCCATCTAGAAAACTCGGCCTCTACTAACGGGAGTGCTTTCACTAGAAGACCCGGCCTCTACTAACGGGAGGGCTTTCATCTCAATATCCACTCGGTGCTAAGCATAATTCCCACGGATTAGTCATTAACATATTATATCATCAAACATGAAAAGGTACAACTAGGGTTACCGATTCAAGCAAAAATCATGCTTATTGGTTTTCATCTTTCATGGACATTGTCCAAGCTTACATCATTAGAATAGCTCCTTAATCATTGATTCAAGCTTAGTTGAGCAAACCTTTCAACAAGTTATGGATCATTATGGGTGACAAAACCTTTCACCTTAATGGGTTGAGTATTACATGAGAAACTCTTTCACAACTCAACAATCGCACTAAAATATCATAATTTTCATAAAGCATGCATGAGTTCAAAAATTTCATATTTACTTAGCTCATCACACTCTTAACTCATAAATCATGGGTTTATATGCTTCACCTCAAAACATGCAATTCAATGAAATCAAATACTTAGAAAGCCATAAATAAAGGCAATTTAGTCATAATAAAGGGATCCCACATAATAGTGGAAAATCATAGATTTTGATTCAACATGCATCTTTTCATAAAATATCCTCTTTTCATCATTCATAGACTTACATGAAATTCATAGCTTGATCATGATAATCCTTCACTCAATTCACAAAAAGTTCATGTAATTCATCTTTTCTCAATAAACCCACAATCATAAACATAATCATAAATTGGGGGAAACTTAGCATAGGCTCATGGTATTCATCAAGTTGCATGTAAATCACGCTAAATCGTGCACTAGTTTACTTTACCACGCTAGATCGTGCACTATCAGCCATAACATCAACAATGGAAAGCATAATGAAGAACCCATAAGAATTTGTCAAAACCCTAGCCCTCTTGGGTAAGACTAAACCTTGAAAACCTTAAGGAAAAGATGACCCATTGGAGGAAAGATGACAAATGGTTAAAACTATCATACCTTAAAGCCAAAGCCTTGAAATAAAAGGGGAAATGATGCCTTGAGGAGAACCCTAGCTCTCTTCTTCTCCTTCTTATTCTTCTATAGAGAGGAATATTTGGAAGATGAGAGTTCGAAAATGAGGGGATTAGAGCTTAGAAAATATTAATAAGGCAAAGGCTAAGGGGAAAAATCGTCTATTATGAGGAATAGACACTTAGGGAAAAAGTCCAAAAAGCCCTTAAATAAACTGTCGGGGCAAATCGACGGTCAGGACCTACGGTCGGTACATTCACTGATGGACAGTCCTGCTATTCCGTCAATTGATTCAGAAAGTTTATTTTGGACTAAAAATTTGGCTAAGTCTGGAAGGCATCTACGGAACCCACCTACGGCCTTACAACCGAACTACGAACCATTCTGCTATTCCGTAGGTCGAGGTTCAGAAACTCAAAATTCATAAAGCTGGCAGGGCAATCGACGGTTACCATCTATGGCACATTACTCCATGTACGGTCTGTAAATAGCCTCCGTCGTCACTGGCACCAGAGAAATTTTAAAACTGCATTTTTCCTTCTTTTAAAAACTGGGGGTGATACAAAAAGGATAGGGATGAACCCATAAGAATTTGTCAAAACCCTAGCTCTCTTAGGAAAGACTAAACCTTGAAAACCTTAAGGAAAAGAGGACCCATTGGAGGAAAGACTCCAAATGGTAAATACTATCATACCTTAATGCCAATGCCTTGAAATAAAAGGAGGATTGATGACCTTAATGAGAACCCTAGCTCTCTTCTTCTCGTTTTTGTTCTTCTAGAGAGAGGAATATTTTTGGGAGATGAGAGTTTGAAATGAAGGGATTAGAGCTTAGAAAATATAAATAGGGTAAAGGTTAAGGGGCAAAATCGTCTAGGATAAGGAATAAACATTTAGGGAAAAGTCCAAAAAGCCCTTAAAAAAACTGTCAGGGCCAATCGACGGACAGGATCTACGGTCCGTACATCCACTGACGGACCGTCCTGCTCTTCCCTCAATCGATTCAGAAAGTTCATTTTGGACTGAAAATTTTTCTAAGTGTGGAAGGCATCTACGGCCCGTGAATCGAACTACGAACCATCCTGCTATTCCGTAGGTCAAGGTTAAGAAACATAAAATACATAAAGTTGGCAGGGCCATCGACAGTTCCCATCTATGGCCCGTCACTCCACCTACAGTCCGTAGATGTCCTCCGTCGTCATTGGCACCAGAAAAATTTTAAAACTGCATTTTTCTTTCATTTCAAAAATTGGGGTGTTACAATATCTCCCCCTTGAGAGCATTCGTCCTTGAATGAGAACCTTTATATCCTGAGAAGGGCGATAGACTAGGACTAACAACCCAACCTAGCATGCAAGCACATAAATGCACATATCTAAGGAGGAAACATCAACTCCAAGCTAAAGCATGCTCAATAAAAAAATCATGAAGACTTTATGAAACCCATACTCAATGCACATATATCATGTTCGACTCTTCATGAACGTGCAAAAATCAAGGAATCCTGGAAATCAATTATGACACATGAGACCAAAATAATGAACCATGAGGAACTAATTACCTCAAGCTAGAGGAGGATCGGAAGGAAAGAGATGAGGATAGCGGGACATCATATCGGCCTCAGCCTCCAAAGTAGCACCCTCAACTAATTGATTCCTCCAAAAAACTTTCACGGAAGCAACTTCTTTATTTCTTAACTTCCGGACTTGTCGGTCTAGAATCTCAACTGGAATCTCCTCATAAGAAAGGCTATCCTTAATGCCAAGACCTTCTAAAGGCACTATAGTCGACGGATCGCCAACAACTTTTTCAACAATGAGACATGGAACACCGTATGCACTGATGCCAACTCATTAGGCAAATCGATCTCATAAGCAACATTACCAACACACCTCAAAATCCGATATGGGCCTACATAACGGGGACTAAGCTTCCCTTTTTTCCCAAATCTCATTATGCCCTTCAGGGGTGAGACTTTCAAGTAGACCCAATCATCAACATCGAATTCTAATTCTCTACTTCTAACATCGGCATGGGACTTTTGTCGACCTTGAGCCATTTTCAATCTTTCTCTAATAAGCCGAACTTTCTCCATAGCCTCATGTACTAACTCCAGGTCTATCAAAGTAGCTTCCCCCACTTCAAATCAACCAATAAGAGATCTACACCTCCTACCATAGAGAGCCTCAAATGGAGCCATACTAATACCAGAATGGTAGCTGTTATTATAAGGAAACTCAATCAAAGGCAAATGATCATCCCAATTACCCTTGATGTCAATTGCACAAGCTCTCAACATATCTTCCCATGTTTGGATGGTAAGCTTCGCTTGCCCATGGGATTGGGGATGAAAGGCCGTGCTAAGCTTAACTTTTGGAAAGATTTCCAAAACTGAGAAGTAAAATGTGTACCACGATACCTAACCATCTCCTTCAAGTACAACTTAGCATAATCCTCCGCCGAATAAGAAACCTTGACGGGAATGAAATGGGCTGATTTCGTCATACGATCTACAACCACCCAAATCGAATCATATTGCCGCCGAGTGCGCGGCACGCCAACAATAAAGTCCATGTTCACATCTTTCCACTTCCAAGTAGGAATACCAATATCTTGGGACAGACCTCCCGGTCTTTGGTGTTCAACTTTCACTTGTTGTTAATTAGTACATCTATCCACAAATCCCGCAATATCCTTTTTCATCCCATTCCACCAATAGATCTCCCGCAAGTCACGGTACATCTTGGTAGCTCCCGGGTGAATGGAATAACGAGAACCATGGGCCTCAATAAATATTTTTCCTCTTAGGTCATCTACATTAGGGCACATAAACGACCCTGATATCTGAGCACTCCATCTCCCCCTTGGGAGAAAGCCTCCACGGTCTTCTTTACCACTACTTTTTTCAATTCAACTAGGTTCGGATCAAGATCTTGCTTAGTTTTCACATCCTGCTCATAGGAAGATTCTGAACCACTATGGACCATAACACCACCTTGGGTGGGATCAACTAATTGCACACCCAAAAGGGCCAATCTATGAGCATCACAAACTAGTTTCCTTTTACCATCCTCAATATGGGCAGCACTACCCATTGACATCCGACTAAGAGCATTTGCCACCACGTTAGCCTTACAAGGGTGATAGAGGACATTCATGTCATACTCCTTTAATAGCTCAAGCCACCTTCGTTGACGAAGATTTAGATCCTTTTGCTTAAATATATATTGCAAACTCTTATGGTCGATAAAGACGTCAACATGGACACCATACAAGTAATGCCGCCATATCTTTAGAGCAAACACAACTGCCGCTAGCTCCAAATCATGAGTAGGGTAATTCTTTTCATGTACCTTTAGTTGCCTTGGAGCATAAGCAATGAATTTTTCATAAGTACACACTCTAACCCAATTCTGGAAGTATCACAATAGACCACAAACCCATCGGACCCTTCCGGTAGGGTCAACACTGGAGCCGAGGTAAGCCTATCTTTCTACTATGGAAAAATTGCTTCACACCTTTCGGACCAAGTAAAATTAGCCTTCTTTTGAGTTAGAGCATTCAAATGTGAAGCAATTGAAGAAAACCCTTCAACAAACCTTCTATAGTAATCGGCTAAACCCAAGAAACTACGAATATCCGAAGGTGATAGAGGTCTAGGCCAATTCTTAACCGCATCCATCTTCTTAGGATCTACCTCGACACCTTTACCGGAAACAATGTGACAAAGGAAGGCTATGGACCTTAACCAAAACTCATATTTCTCGAACTTAGCAAAGAGTTGTTGTTCCTTAAGGACTTGCAACACAATCCTCAAATGATCAGCATGCTCACTATCACTCCTTGAGTAAATCAAGATATCATCTATAAACACAATGATGAACATATCAAGGTATTGTCTAAACACTCGATTCATCAAATCCATAAATGCGGCCGGAGCATTAGTCAACCCAAAAGACATCACTAGAAACTCATAGTGCCCATATCTTGTCCAGAAAGCTGTTTTCGGAATGTCATCATCCCTTACCCTCAATTAGTGATATCCCAAACAAAGATCAATCTTAGAGAAATAACTAACCCTTTGGAGTTGGTCAAACAAATCATCAATTCTCGGGAGAGGATACTTATTCTTGATAGAAACCTTATCCAATTGGCAGTAGTCAATAAACATACGGAGTGAACCATCTTTCTTTCTAACAAAAAAGACCGGAGCACCCCATGGAGAAATACTTGGTCGGATGAAACCCTTATCCAACAAATCTTTCAATTGCTCTTTTAGTTCCTTAAGCTCTGCTGGAGCCATTCTATAAGGACGAACAGATATAGGTTGCGAACCAGGGAGAAGGTCAATATAGGTTGGAAGTCTACATAGGTTGGAAGTCTACATCTCATGTCTCAAGCCATCTAACATAATAGAATAGAAATGAAGTTTTGGGACGCAGCCCAATACAATATCAAAAAAAATATAACGGAAAGCATGAAAAACGTAACAAGGTTAGGTTCTCGGACATAGGAGGCCTCACCAACTCTTCACTATCACTGGAACTGACTAGCCACGAGTGGGGTGAGAAGAACCGCCAAGTCCTACATCAATAGAACCAATGTAGGCAAGAGTATTTGTTAGTACAATCAAGTACCAAGTATGATAGCAATGCACAAAGGGCATATAAACCATTATAGAATGATATATAATCATGACATGTAATGGCCAAGCTAAAACATGAAAGAACATAAGAAAACATGAAGCATAAACCATGGCCAAGACAAGCTATTCATCTTTCCTTTACTTTACATTAGACCATCATCATAACACTTGTTCATTAGTTGTGGGGAAATAGTCTTAACCGACATATAAGACCATGTGAGCTATCTACATAGAATCCGGTGTCTGCCCCTCACCGAAAAGCGGTGTCCTACTTGCCAAGGTAAGACCATGAACTTCTTAGCATATGTGTATCCACTAGCTAGTGTCTATCATAGACCATCACACTATGGTGGCACATAGGTTGTGGGACATGGGTAATCGCCACTTGTCCACTCGGTGCTAAGCATAGTTCCCACAGATTATCATATTTCATTTTATCTTAGGAAGGCATGGGTAATCGCCTCTTTTCTACATTAGTCATAAACTCATTATTGGTAGACTTGGGTAATCGCCGCTTTGTCTACATTAGGGTACATGGGTAATCACCTCTGGTCCCTTCATTCATTAGAATAGCTCCTTAAGAACATAGGTAATCGCCTCTTGTTCTTCTACTACTCATGATTTCATTATTAGTAGACATGGGTAATCACCTCTTGTCTACATTAGGAAACATGGGTAATCGCCTCTTGTCCCTTCATAGAATAGCTCCTTAATCATGGATTCAAGCTTAGTTGAACAAACCTTTCAACAACTTATGAATCATTACGTGTGAGAAAACCTTTCACATTCATAGGTTTTGCATTATAGGAGAAACCCTTTCACAACTCAACATTTGCACTAACATATCATAAACTTCATAAAACATGCATGAGTTCATAAGCTTCATATTTACATAGCTCATCATGTTCTTAACTCATAAATCATGGGTTCATAAGCTTCACCTCAAAACATTCAATTCAATGCAAGCTAATGCTTAGAAAGCCATAAATCAAGGCAATTTAGACATAATTGAGGGAACCCACATAATAGAGAAAAATCCTAGATTTTGATTGAACATGCATCTTTTCATAAAATATCCTCTTTTCATCGTTCATAGTCTTACATGAAATTCATAGCTTGATAATCATAATCCTTAACTCAATTCACAAAGAGTTCATGAAATTCATCTTTTCTCAAATCAACCCGCAATCATAAGCATAATCATAAATTGGGGGAAACTTAGCATGGACTCATGGGATTCATCAATTTGCATGTAAATCACGCTAAATCGTGCACTAGCTTACGTTACCGCGCTAGATCCTGCACTATCAACCATAACATCCACAATGGAAATTATAATGAAGAACCTATAAGAATTTGTCAAAACCCTAGCTCTCATGGGCAAGACTAAATCTTGAAAACCTTAAGGAAAAGAGGACCCATTGGAGGAACGACTCCAAATGGTAAATGCTATCATACCTTAATGCCAATGCTGTGAAATAACAGGAGGATTGATGACATTAATGAGAACCCTAGCTCTCTTCTTCTCCTTCTTGTTCTTCAAGAGAGAGGAATATTTTTGGGAGATGAGAGTTGTAAATGAAGGGATTAGAGGTTAGAAAATATAAATACGGCCAAGGTCAAGGGGCAAAATCATCTAGGATAAGGAATAAACATTTAGGGAAAAGTCCAAAAAGCCCTTAAATAAAATTGTCAGGGCCAATCGACGGACGGGATCTACGGTCTATATATCCACTGACGGACCGTCCAGCTCTTCAGTCAATCGATTCAGAAAGTTTGTTTTGGACTGAAAATTTGGCTAAGTTTGGAAGGCATCTACGGAACCCATCTACGGCCTGTCAACCGAACTACGAACCATCCCTCTATTCCGTAGGTCAAGGTTCAGAAACTCAAAATTCATAAAATTGGAAGGGCCATCGACGGTTCCTATTTACGGCCCGTCATTCCACCAACGGTCCGTAGATGGCCTCCTTCGTCACTGGCACCAGAAAAATGTTAAAACTGCAATTTTCTTTCATTTCAAAAACTGTGGTGTTACACTTAGCTTACGTGGATCCACTAGCTAGTGTCTATCATAGACCATCACCCTATGGTGGCACATAGGTTATGGGATATGGGTAATCGCCACCTGCCCCCTCGGTACAAAGCATACTTCCCACGGATTAATCATATTTCATTTTATCTTATGTAGACATGGGTAATCGCCGGTTGGTCTACATTAGGGAACATGGGTAATCGCCTCTTGTCTCTTCATTAGAATATCTCCTTAAGAACATGGGTAATCGCCTCTTGTTCTTTTAATTCTTAATGTGAGAATTACGTGAGAAAACCTTTCACAACTCAACCATTACATCATCATATCATTACTTTAGTACCTTACTCTCAAAGCACCCTTAATTCATCATTAAGCTTCATATGAGACATGCATAAGTTCATAAGCTTTATCTTTTCTTAGTTCATCCTGCTCATAATTCATGGATCATAGAGTTCATATGGGTACATACTAGTTCAACTCAAATCATGCAATTCAATGAAAGCTCATGCTTAGAAAGCCATAATTAAGACAATTTACCCATACTCGAAGGAACTCACATAATGGAGGAAAAATCATGCTTTTGACTTGAACATGCTAAATTCATAAGATCATCCCCAATCTCTATTCCTCCCTGTAACTTGGATCCAATAGAGTTGAGAGAGCTTAAGACTCAACATCAAGAATTGCTTGATAAGGGTTTTGTTCATCCTAGTTCTTTCCATTGGGGGCTTATCTCGTAATGCTTCTGAAGAAAAAGGATGGTAGTATGAGAATGTGTATAGATTACCAACAATTGAATAAGGTTACCATCCCAAAAAATTTTCCCTTGCCTTCCATAGGTTCTGTTTTTGACCAATTGCATGGTGCATCAATACTTTCATAAATTGGTTTGAGTTTAGGCTACAATCAATTAATGATTAGGCCTGAGGAGATAGCTAAGACAACTTTCCGGACCGATGTTGCCAAAGTAAATTATGTTAGTTCTGATAATGCTAAACTAGACAAAAAAAATACAGCTTTAGTGGTGTCTTAATATCAGGAGAAAGAGCTAGTATTGCTGAAAGAATTGGCTAATTCTTCATATTGTGAACTTTCGAAGGTTATCGACTTAGCAGAAGGGAGATTTTCTCTAGAGGAATCATACAATGAGTGTTTGCAAAATCATATTATTCTAGGTAGAGGAACTATGGTACCCATGAACTCAGCAGTGTAGAGATCAATGATTAGTCGGAGATTTTTACTCATTTGAGGCATTTTAGTTCAACAAATAGCATTTTCAATGCCATTTTATGTCCATATTTGATGGTTAATTGTAGTTTTGTAGCTATGAATGCCTAAGAACAAGGAAGGGACGAAAACATGCACAAAGAGGCCAAAAAGATAGAAAACAAAGAAATTACTCGCTGAAGGCACTTGGTCACTCGCCAAAAGTGACAGACCTTGAAAATAATTGTAGAGACTTGTACTAAATTGCAAAAGGTAGGTCAGCGAGAAAGAGATACAATCGGCAATTCACAAAAAGTTTTCGGTGAGCTAAAAACTACTCACCAAAAATTGCAGAAAATCTTTAAGTAAAATGATGATTAAAAAAAGCTAGCTTAGGTGATAGTCAGTGATTCAGCGAGTGTGAATGGCGATTCCCATCGGGTTTGCTAACTGAAGTTCAAATACCTAAAGTCTTATGTCAAGGACAAAAGGCAAGAAGAAGTACAAGTACGTGACTCACCGAGTAAGTCAACGAGCCCGACTAATCTTACCCACTAGGCCAGGATATGAATTTTTTGTTGACTTTTGGGGAAAGTATAAATAGCTGAGAGGAAAGAGAATAATCAACTTACACTTTATGAAATTAGTGTACAGAGGAAGATTTCAAGATTTTGTGTTAAAAAGGTTTGTAATCCATTTTTTTATGGAACTGAGAGGTGGATTTTTATAATTTTAAGTTGTAATTCAACAACTCAAATATGTGAGAATGTTTTTGGTTAAATTTCGATTAATGTAAGAGAAAACTCAACTTACACTCTATTTTATGTTAGTTTTCATGGATTCAAACTAGTTCTAATAAGTTAATTTATATATTGAGGTTGCAAACTTGATTCTACTTTAGATCTTCATGTATTACTTAGAAAAGGTTATATGAAGTGGGTAATTGGTTCGATACTTGCGTATTAGATTTGAATTCCTTGTTTGTTTGGGAAAAGGAATTTAGGGCTTCATTTCTAAATGCTAGATTCTCTTTAATAAGAAAATCTATGTTAAAGCAATGGATTTATTTATTAAATTTCACATGGGAGGGTTTGGAATGAGCTTCTATGATTAGTATGTTGTGGATGAGAAATGCAATGTGTGTTTGAGATTAATCTAGCCTATCCATGACAAACTAATGATATTGAACTATCTCACTACAATAGATTAGATCACAATTTGACTTAGTAATTTAATTCTTCCATATATCACTCCCTTTGGGATTCGACCTTGACCTCATACTTTTGGGTTATTATATTGCTAATTATCACTTATTTATTAAGTTGTATTACGAGTAATTTGAGCATTTTAAAAAATGGTGTCGTTGCCGGAGCGTGTTGCTTAGAATTTTTTCAGTGTTGTTATTTTGTGAATTGATTTAGTTGAAGTAGAACTCTCTTGCCATGTGTTTCATTTTTGTACTCTTGATATGTGATGATATTAGTGTCATTGGGAGCAACATCGCTAGTCAAAATCGGTAGAATGATGATGTTGGAAATTTTTACATTGTGAATTTTAATGTACTAGGGAGTACAAGAGCCATCCGGCTACTCCCAAATGTGGGTAATGCAGTATTTTACGCGATCGTAACAATGCTCCAAGTACTAAAAATGAAGTGAATATTTTGGTGTCTAGCTTATGAAGATTGTCATGACCACATCCATAACATTGCGGATGTATGTGGTCCGTTCACGCTCAAGAATATCACTCAAGAATCAATCCATTGAGGTTGTTTCCTTTCTCTCTAATTGGGAAGGCAATGAAATGATTTTCTTAATTACCAAGGGACTTAATTAATTCATGGGAAGAGCTAACTGAGGCAAGTTAAACTTCGGGACAACATTCAAAATTTTAAGCGAGTTGATGGTGAAATTGTTCGTGAAACATGGTTGAGGTTCCAAAAGCTGCTATTACAATTTCCTAATCATGAGTTGCAAGATAAGGTATTATTGCAATACTTTTACAAGAGTCTTGATACTGTGAACAAAGGGATAGCTGATAAACTCATCCGAGGTTGAATGATGAGACAACAATTTGAAGTGGCTTCAAATTTACTTGATGAGATGACCAAGATCAACCATGCATGGAATACAAGGGAAAATCAAGTATCTCCTCTCAATCTAGGTTTGACCAAAGAGCATTCAGAAAATAACCAAGAGCATGATGAGAACATGGCAAAGTGATGACCCAAGCTGATTTTTTTAAAAGAATGTCGTGGTGGGTGATTGAAATCTATGAATGCGGTGGGTAGTAGAAGGGGATTGATCATTGGGAGGATGTGAAATTTAAGGCGATGTATGATGAAAAGGTCAAATGTTTCAGCAACCAAGTGGGGGGTCCTTTGTCACGCCCCAAACTAAAGGGGTGTAACTGACACCTAATGCAATAACCTAGGCTTGAGCTAACCCTACTGAACTATTTGCTAAAAGCGCATAGTAGCCACACATAGTTATGAAAACAAACGAGTGTATGTCGGCTTAAAAGTAAGCCCTCGGCCGGCAAGGCCCCTGCCAACAATTATATGAAAGAAACAACAACTCCCAACAGTTAACATAAAGAAGTAGACAGCTAGCAAATAAGTTCTGTTTGGGCCGTTGAGGCCACCATGATATCCAGAAAAATGTAATGACTACATGTCAAGCCAATACACAAAAAAAAACAATCAAACATTAGCCAACCAACAAGCAAGGCAAAACTGGCCGATAACGTTTCTATACAACCCAACATACTAGTCTGCAAGCCTCTAAGAGTAGTAAACTAGGTCGGGAGAGGGCCCCGACCTACCCAAAAACCATATACAACAAAATTCAACAAACCTTATTAACTCTGGCAGCTCCGGAGGAAAGGGGCTAGCCAACCTACTGTAACTCAACCATGCTGCGAGGGAGCTCTATCGAGTCTTCTGTCGGGACCTGCAGGCATGAATGCAGCGCCACTAGGCAATGGGACGTCAGTACAAAATAATGTACCAAGTATGAAAGGCGATAGTTTAAACGAGAGAGTATCATATTATACCAAAGGTAATATGGTAAGGAAATAAAAAAAATAAAAAAAATAAACATGATAACTCGCTACTGAATCTAAACATACTTAAATAATCAAACAACAAACTAACCAAGCCCCCATAAGCTCGGTAGGTACAAACAACAAACAAGATCACCTACCTAGGCTCCCATAAGCCTAGAAGGTGCCAAATCATTCTGCAGACCCCTATCGGCATCCCCTTGCCTTTGTAGGAAGCACATAGCCCTCATAGGCAATGATATAGCCCCGTAGGCCGCGCATAGCCCTCTTAGGCAACAACATAGCCCTGTAGGCAGCACATAGCCTTCTTTTTCATCAATATAGCCCCCATAGGCAACACATAGCCCTCTTTGGCATCAATATAGCCCCGTAGGCAACACTTAGCCCTCTTTGGCATCAATATAGCCCTAAGGCAACTCGTAGCCCTCTTTGGCATCAATATATCTCCGAAGGCAGTTCATAGCGCTGTAGCTAACCACAATAGACCCAAGGGCAATAACCAACAATTCAATAGGCTAAAGGCGGGCAATTTAGCTATAAACAATCTATACTAGTAGTCTCTGAGTCGTTCCCCACATAGGTCTATTATTAACAAATTAGGAGTCCCAAAAATTAAGGTTTATGACCACTCAATCCGCCAACCACTCACAATTATGACTACAAGTTCACCAACGATAACAACCCTATTATATCGCTCCTAAGCTTTAAGGAAACATGCCGAACAAAGGGAATAGCCTTAACATACCTTTTTCGTTATATTTTGTGCTGAATAATACCTCTGCCCGCACTACCAAAACAGTAAAAATGAAGGGTTAACTCAATCAATAATTAAGGACAGAATTACTACGACAAATCGACAATCTGTACGGATTCCTATTGTAAATTACTATCCGAGACCTAAGGTATCCATAAAAAAATAAAAGATGGTTCTTACATTCCTTTACACATCCAAAACACCTGGAAAAAGCTCAAACCATTAAAAAACCCCTGCTGCCACAACCTCCACGGACCAACACCGCACAATTCACAATGAAAACTATAGCAAAACGACGAGCTAGCGACGTAGGGCAATTTTCGTTAAAGAACCAAGAAGAGATCATGAACATACAAGGATGATTTGAGAAGCAATTCTATGATTTTTCTGGGTTTCTTACGAGTTGAAATGAAAAAAAATTAAGAAGATGCTACTTTATAAAGTTCCATTGACTTAGGGGGCCCACTAGCCGCCTCTGTTGTGCAGTCGGTACAAAAACGGTGAATATCTCTCTATTTTGATGTCGTGTGAACAAACGGTTTGATGCGTTGGAAACTAGACTCGCAGACCTTCAATTTGATATGTTGTGGGCCCTCAAACTCCTTTTAGATTAGGAGAAACCCTCCGCGACATGTACACTAAATTTCAGAGAAACCTTTGAAAGGGAACTTGCGATAACTTTGGCCAACTTTTATTACAAAACTCGCTTAACTTCAAAAATTAAGATACGACCCTTGAGAACTTAAAATATGACACCACATTAATACCAAAATATTAATCACTCTTCATCTTGCCATGAAAATACAAGTTAAGTTAGAGTTTTGAAAAGTCGGGGTGTTACATCCTCATCCGAGATATCCAAGGACGGGTGGGAATAAAGTTTTGAACAAAGATTGTGATAGTGGCTAGAGGGACTATGAAAGGGATTCGCTTAATAGAGGCAAAAATTAGAGGGAGCGTGTAAGTGAGAAAGATAGATATATGCCACCTCATGACCATCCCAAGGAAAAGGAACAACAACCAGATCAAAAGAGTATTCGGATGAAAGATATGCTGTCAAGAAACTTTTATAAGGTAGAAGGGTCAAACAAGGTCTTGAAAGAACTGAAGACTGACTTTTCCACTTTGACTGAAACCGTCACTTCTTACTCGGTGTCAATCAAGAAACTTGAGGCTCAGATGGGCCAGGTTTCAACTCAATTAAATCCAAGAGCGAGCGGGAGTTAAACAAGTGACAGGATTGTTAACCCGAAGAATAATGCTTGAAAGCATATCCACGTTGTGCCATGATATAAAATAAGGTGCTTCTTGGGAGGCAATTCATGTTTTAAATATATTTTCAATAAAGTGTTATGAATGTGTAGGTTGAAGTAAAGTCCCAAAGTTTAGGAAAGATTGGTTAGATGCACACCTAGTTGGCGAGTCGCCAATTAGATTTGGCGAACTTATCTTTGCTCGCCTTGTCAACTCCATTAATTTGAAAATGGTTCTATCAGCTTCGGCACATAAAATCTCACTTAAAAAGTCGTTGATTGCTTTGATGGGCTAAATCGGGTTCGCTGAGTTGAAACTCTAGTTTGATGATTTGAGAAGGAAAGGTTGGCGAGCTTGGTCTCTTTCGGCGAGTTGCAAAATTTGTTCGGTGACGTAAGTCGCAGATCACCAAAATATCACCATTGATAAGACAAGGGTTTTTTACTGTTGAAATGCCAAATCTTTTAAAATTCCTAAATTTTTCTTCTTTCTCACTCTCTAATACATAGTTCTAAATAGTTCTTTTGCATTTTTGTCTTGACATTGCTCATTAGATTGCATTGTTGCAAAGAGTTAGTAGTGCCCAAACCCTTGCCCCCTTTTCTACTCATTCAGGTCGCTAGAGTGTGGTTTTTGATTCTTGAGATTGTCATTGCATTGCTTAATGTGTAATCATCTTGGGTCTTTCATTGAATGTGAATGCTTGATCGCCTAAGGTTCGTAAATTTCAACTCTTGTTTTTATGTTGAATATTGTGGATATTGGGGGTCGTTAGTTGAAATTAACCTTAAATTACAATTCGATTTTGCTTTTGTATGGTGTTGGTGATGTCTGATTAACCTGTATTTAATAAAATGGATTGAATTTGACCAATGATAGATTGGGTGATGTCATTTTTAAGCGCAAATCATCAATTTGTTGTGTCTAGTTGAAATTGGGGGGTGGGGGTGGCGGGGGAGTCTTAGTATCCTGAGTTAATTTAATTATTGGGTAGCTATTATATTGTGCAAATTGTGTGTGAGCATTGATCGTTGTTTGAAAATCGAGTTGAATTTGGAAAATTTGGTGGAAGGGCTACAATTTTCCTATTCGGCAAGCTTCGTCGAGTTCTCCAAAGTGGTTCAACGTATCACCGTGTCATTCCCAACTCGCCTTTTGTTTAGAATAATTGATCTTGTGTACTGTACATTTTTGTGAGCTCCTTCTAGCTCCCCAAATGAATTTGGTTACTCACCTAATTATTAATGAGCTCACCCTTTTTGCGTGGAATATGATGTTTGGCAATTGTAATTTTTTGCAAGCCCATTCTAGCTTGCCGAACCTATTCGGCGACTCACCGACCTAGTTGGTGAGCCTCAGGACAAGTTTAATTTTAAGCATTTGTTTTGATTATTTTAACCTAATACTTCACCCAATATATGTTTTGGAATATTTTACAATGCATGTATGGCTTGACCAAAGTTACCAGCTGTCCGAAGGTTTTTCCCAAGAGATACTCCCCCACCTCGAAAAAGACTAAAGGGGATTGTGATATCCGAGCCTAGTAACAGATCATTTGTCACTCTATGCGCCTCTAAGCATGTGACTATGAAATAAAAGAAAAAGGATGCTGAAGCTCCCCAAGATTCCAGGAAGCGACAATTAATCAATGAAAGTACGACTTCTATGTCTGAGGGAGATAACTAAACTATTCTTGGACCGGTGATGAAAATGATGTGCTAAGTGGTGAGGGTGTTCCTACTCTACTTCACAAGCCTTTTGTGCCTTCTCAGGCCAACCAATGGAGGTGAAATGCAATACATTCCAAAGTCATATGTGACCCATTAGCCAATAAGGTGCCTCTGGTGTTTTTGGTCATTGCTTCACAGTCTATGAAAAGGTTAAAGGTAGTCGGGCAAAAAACAATATTAGAAGAGATGAGGCTGTGAACTAATGGGGTGATGGATGGATATCTGGCAGTTTGGAAAACCATTCAGTATCATAGATTCAAGCAATTCACCCAGCTCAAACACCATATGTACCTACTTGGGTGCATGAGTTTTATGAGGCCTATGCTCGGGCTCTCTCAAAGAAGAGGAAAGGGGTTGTGTACAATCAAATTAAGGATGTCGAAGTTCAAGGGAAAATGATCCAATGTGGGGCCGGATCCATAAATGACACATTAGGTGGTGGGTACAAAGACACTACCACATACAAAGAGAGGATGAAACAGAATCTCTATGACATGGATGGGTGGCTGGCTCATTTGCTATCTGATGTGAATCCCCCATGTCTCGTGGATGGGGTGAATATTGAAAAGAAAGACTTGAATTTTGTAACAAGATGTTGGTTTAGATTTATAAGTAGCACTCTAATGTCGTCCCAAAAAGAATCTATACTTCGTCAGCCCTATGTTATTTTATTAGGTTGCAATATCGAGAAAGAGAGGCTGAATATAGGCAACATTATTGTGGCAGAGGTGCTGTAGGGGGGAAGACAAGAAAAAACCTCTTTGCCATTCCTTGTTTTAATTACCTAGTTATGTCAGTTAGTTGGGGTGTCGTTTGTTGAGGCTACTAACATGAGGATTACTCTGGCCTCCTCTAAAGACATCTGGTGGATCGAAGTGGATTACTTTAGGGATTATACGACTAGAAGGAAGTTGACACTACCCTAGAGGTGGACCCTACTGCATTGGAGCCTTATTCTACACCACCCACTCATGCTACATAGCACTTAACTATTGCCACTACTTCAACCTCCACATCTGTTGTACCCCACTCTACATCTTGGCTCCAATTGAGATAGGCCTAGATTAACCGGATGGGTTTCCTTGCCCATTCGACGGACGTTAGAGCTTCTCATCATAAAAATGAGGTCCCCACTATGATTACCACAACAATTGAGGTTGTTCTGGCACTGCTAATAGCTGAGGTAGGGGATCATCGTACCCCTTTGACTAACTATGGACTGAGGCTCAGCACTCTCACCATTCAGGTTGATGAGCGTGAAAAAGTTGAAGGTGCGTCTGCTTATGTTACATCCTTAATGGCTGAGATCGATTCATTGAGGAAGGATGCGGACCAGCTCAAGTCCATGGATATTTCGATGCTTCAAGGTATGATACTCCTCCCTGATATTGAGGCTTCTGATCCTTCTTCAATTTCGAGAGTTAGTGAGACGGCTGCTGAAGCTGAGAAGATCGTTGATGAGGCGTATGAGGACTCCACTCTTGAGACAGATAAGGATGATTTCATGATAAATGAGCATCGAAGCGAGCATACTTATGCAGAGCTGCAAGATAAGGAAGATTTGATTGTGCAGGCCACTGAGAACCATTCTCTTCAGGAGACTTCTGCCATTAGTCTAAGTGGGAACCATCCTTTAGAACCCATTCCCCCTCTTGATACTTCAGGCACTGATGCCCAAGCTAATGATGCCTCCACTAATCCAACATGCCAGAGTTCTCCTTAGGCATAGCCTGACAGAGAGATCAAAATTCTGTCCTTATTGCATGTTTTTACTTTATTCTGTGTTGAGGACAGTGTTGTTTCTTTTTTCCGGAGTGAGGGCACTTGCTAATGTCTAGCCCTTTTAGTTGTATTTTGTTATTTTGTTTTGTTTATTATATTTTGGTTGCACTAAATAACTTCTTATGTTGGTTTAGTAGTTGTATATATATATTGTCGGTTGTTGGTTTCAAATGGTTGTTAGTGATGTTTTATTCTCTTTGTTTATTGCCCCGGAATGGTTATGATTAATATAATGATTAAAGAGCTTGCACACTCATTGTTAATATTTGAGTATCGAAATGATTAATATTGATGTTTAGGATAGTGCTTATGATGAGAAGTGTGTTTGTGTTGATTTTTCAAGAAAAATTCAAATTGCAAGACTCTTGCGTGAGCTTATATCATCTCTTGGTGACTAATTGTGTATCGATTGTGAGACTTCCGATGACCATTGTACGTAAGCTTTATCTTGTAGAATTATGCCCAATGATTGTGTTGGAATTGTCTTTTATTATGAGGATTACTTGAAAGACATGTGTGGATTTCTAATATTTGCCTTATTGATCTAATTGTTTAACTTTGGCGTATGCACGAAATGACCATAGGTACAGGTGTTGAGAGAGAACACAATTATCATACTTACACCGTGACTAGTTTGTGAGAGTGTGCAGCCATTTTGGCACCAGTTGAGCCTAATCCGTTTGTTGGCAACCTTGTTGAAACCTCTTGACCAAAAAATATCACTCCCTTATCATTCATAAATCTCTTTTGATGCATTGGTTTGTATGAATAGCTAACTTAGGCCAAGGGTGTGGTAAACAAGGAAGAAAGAATCTAAGTGAAAAAAAGTGTGAGACTCATCATTTGTTCTTATTGAAAAAAAATGGAACCTCTCCATATAAAAAAAAAGAGAAGAAAAGAAAATGAAATGAAAAAGTATGTCACCAATTGGTGTTTTGATTATCTTAATGGCATGATGGAATAAAAGTAGGTTCCCAATGTGTTAAAGGGGAAATAAATGTTGTGAATTGCATGAGATTGAGTCTCTTTGTAAAAAAAAAAAGAAAAAAAAAAGAGAAGATGTGAAGTTGGAAATAACAATGCTTCCAAAACGTGAAGTCACTGAGCAAAATTTACCGTACCTTTACCCTAAGCCCCGTTACAAGCCTGAAAAAGACCTTTGAAATTTTGCTAAATCTGGATGTTGTGATGATTAGAAAATATAGGCAAACCTATGGGTTAAAGCATGAATGCATTTCTGTTTGAGAGTGTGAGAGTTTGTGTTGATTCCTAACTTCATTGTCGATGTTCTTTGTGAAATCATGGAATCATCTTTTTTATTGAGGGCACTTATATACTGTCACGACCCAATGTACCCCTAGATGTGACATGGCGTACAAGACCCCGAAAGGCCTCATACAAGCCACTTAGCATACATACATACAAGATCATAGAGATTAAGAGTTCAAAAGACAATGTCATATCAAAGCTTTTAAGAAAATAGCGGAAGTCTACATCTCATGTCTCAAAGACAATCTAGTGATAAGAATTAAAACTAAGGTTTGGGACGTAACCCAATACAATGCAAAAGAGAAAGAACATAAAAGTAAGAACAACTAGGCTATGTCCTTGAATGTATGAGCACTCACCAAGTCTTCACAATTCTTCTAATAATCTCTAGCCATGAGCGGATGGAAAATCGCCAAGCCATACATTAACAAGTCAATGTAGGCAGGAGTATGCGTTAGTACAATAAAGTACCAAGTATGATAGCAATCCACATCATTATTTAAAATATGCTAAAACGGGACATTTTCATGACATGCAATGACCAAGTTAAACTTGATAAAGGTTAGAAACATTCATCCTTGAATGAGAATCAAGACATAATAAGGAGGGTAAGAAAGCTTCAACAAACCAACCTACAATGCAATAAAATAAATGCACATATCCGAGGAGGAAAACATCAACTCCAAGGTAAAGCATGCTCAACACATCATTTCATCAAGAGTTTATGCAACTCATACTCAATGCACATAATCATAGATAAATCAATGAAGCTAGCACATTTTCTCAATATTAAACTCTTCATTAACATGCATAATCAAGGAATCATGGAAATTACTAAAACACATGAGGCCAAGAGAATGAACCATGAGGAACTAAGTACCTCAACCTAGAGTAGGATCGGAAGGAAAGAGATGAGGATATCGGGACATCATATCGGCCTCGGCCTCCCAAGTAGCACCCTCAACTATTTGATTCCTCCAAAGAACATTCACGATAGCAACCTCTTTATTTCTTAACTTCTGGACTTTCCGGTCTAGAATCTCAACCGAAACATATGCATAAGAATAACTATCCTTTATGCCAAGATTCTCTAATGGCACTATAGATGTCGGATCACCACACATTTCTTCAACAATGAGACATGGAAAACCCGAAGCACCGATGCAAAATCATTAGGTATGTCAAGTTCATAAGCAACCGTACCAACATGTCTCAAAATTTTATATAGGCCCACATAACGGGGACTAAGCTTCCCTTTCTTCCCACACCTCATTACATCCTTCATGGGTGAAATTTTCAAGCAAACCCAATCATCAACATCAAATTCTAAATCTCTCCTTCTAAGACTAAAAAACGGGATCAAGACATTCATTTAATCATTTGGTTTGTCATTTAGGATTAGTTGACTTAATTCAAAAATTGCCTATGATCCTATCCTAACTCAACTATCTTATGACATCAATGAGACAAACTGGGTATTACTTACATTGTACAGAAAGAGTAAGAACTAGATATTACAACTCACTTAGACAATGGCATAACGTTACACTATTGATTACTATTTAATTAGATCAAGGTCATACTTAAGATATAATTATTACATCAATTATCATAATGTCAAACAAATAGCCACAAAGGTCAAATTTCAATACTATTGCACACAACTAAAAAAATTAAGAGGGGTGGTCTCCATTTCAAACCACAACACACATCACAACTTATTAACTATCTTAACTAAATTGTAGTTTTCTTCTACTTAATAACAATTCGAACTTTTAATTCATGTCGGTTCCAAATAAACTACTCCCTAGTAAAAGAAACATGACAAAGAAAATCCTCACACTAAAAAACTACCCCACCTTACAAAAAGATACTTGTCTTGTCCTCAAGGTATCAAAAATGAAAACCAAAGGGATGGGATATAACTTTTGCCCCCGAGGCATGTGTGCCTGGTTTCCTTAATAGGTCTATTGATGCATCACCAATGGTCTCCACTGCAGTAATGGCGGTGCCAGTAGTGTCCGATACACCCAATACAAAAAGCTCAGCCTCAAAGGCCTCACTCACAAAACTTGTTACTCCACCAGCAGCCACACTAGTAGATGTTCTGTGCAAGTGCTTGCAATCAGACTCCTCTCTTAAATGAAGCTCATCTAGTGAAACTCTTTGCACCTAATGGAGTTATCTATCCTCTGTCTTTTGTGCCCTCTCATCATCATCGAACTCACATCTCTCCCTTTTCCCCTTATCAATTTGGGGATCCTTAATCTTAAATAGATCAATATTGTAGGTGACTCCTACTCTGACTCTACCTCAGTAGGGTTAGAAATGACCTAAACTAGGTGTGTTGATAGTTAATATCTTGTTGCCAATAAAAAACGCCTTGAACTCTATCAATATACTATTTTTCTTTCCCTCTAGGCCATCCATATGGCCATGTAACTCCTTCATAAACTACTCAACTAACGCTCACACAGAGTCTTCTGATGCCTTAATTGAACACGTAACTCATGGCTTAAACTATTTCAATAGTTAACCCAACTATTGTTGCATGTGTGCCATCCACTTGCAAAGGTTAGTAATGAAGTCTTTGGTCACAATGACCATAGACACAGTGGGTTGGTAGACAAGGTGTTTATGTAGTCTAAAGAGCAAGTGCATAGGGGTGTAACATTCAGGTAGCAAAGTTATGAACGAAACATTATGCCCCATCATCATACCAGCCTCTAATATAGCTCGAAAAGGATGGGAGTATCAACCGACTATCACCCTTAAATAGTATCAGTCAACAACATCGAACCTAAAGAATCTTGGGTCGTCCTTACACTCTAGCTACAAGAATTGCATCATTGTGAATTAAACTCATCTCCTGCACCCAGGTCATCTATATGAATTGATCAGATTCAATATATATTGGGAAAACTACTTCATTACACAGCCTTAAGATCTAGCATTGAAAGGGGATACTCGTTATTACTTCAATGCTCTCTATAAGATTTCCTCTGTGACCATGTACTATGACCTTTTTAGGAATTTAAGCGTACTGTCCCATTTCTTTTGAATTTGCTTTTAATTATGGAATGACCATTTCGACCTTCACCTTAGCGTTTCATTGCTTAGTCTGTGTTGTGGGTATGGTTGGTATTGTCCCCAATGTGATCGGGTGTGTTTTTTGTGATTTTGCCACTTTTGAGTTAAGAATTCTTGCTATGGTTGGCTTTGGTCAACATTTGGAGTTTCGAACATTAGGTGGCGATTCCATTAGTTCTATCGCATTCGAAACGTTGAGTTTGAGCTAGTAAGGTGGTTTGTCAAGTTTTTGAGGCCGTAAGTTGAATTTTGGGAGTGTGGGTGAAAAGTTGAATCTTAATCCTTAAAAGTATCTGGGAGGGTAATAGTGTCATTTGACCTCTTTTCAAAAATGCGACGATTATGTTGAGTCTTGAATGTCATTTTTAGTGGGGTAGCATGTCTAGTTTATTTTTATCGGACCCCGAATTCTTTTTGAGGGTCTATTCAGAGACTTTTTCCTTGTGTTGAGTTGTTGCCATTTCAGTTTCTATTGCAGGTTATTTTAACCTTTGCGATCATGGCCCATAGGCTCGCGATCAATATGTCTCTTCTCCGTGGCCTTCGCGATCACAGCCCATAGGCTTGAATTCATGATGAAGCCCTTTTCATAGCCTTTATAACCGCGGATAGGGGTCTCGTGATCGTAAAGTGAACTTCCATGTCCTCTGCGATCTTGGGAGTTCGTAACTCACGATCGTGATGACCATTTTTCACCAGGACATAACTTAATCTCAGGATTTTTCCCATTTTTCTACTTCCACCATTTTTAATCTTTTGGAGCTTTGGGGAGGTGATTTCTTGACTACATTTTCTGAAAATTCATGAGGGTATACTTTCTCTACAAAATCCTTTTTGATTTCTGCAATTTTTTTAATCTTCAAAAAACACCTTTAAATGATGCTTTCAATATTGATTTTTGGGGCTTTTTCTCCTAAGTTGGAAAAATGTTATTTTCATGAATAGAAACTCGTTTCTTGAATGATTTTAATGGGTTTTTAAACCACAAATTCCTCTTAGCTTGTAGAACTTGTTTTTCAACAAAAGATCTCATTTTAACCTTTCGATTTTCGAAGAGATTTTTATACCATTTTACCCTAGTTTCTAATCCTATTAATATGGGTAAAATTGAGATCCTCTTGATGAACTCTTACAATTAATGATAGTTGAGAATCATTCCGATGATTGTGTGGTTTAGGAAGTGCTCTGATAGAGTTGTTCGGGTCAAGATTGGGCCTCCGAGGTAGGTTTGCCTATTCCTCTTTTAGAGAGAGATGAGTAATTAATCCTTTCTTAAGAAGTCAACTGTGAAATAATTATAGTGTGAATTTTAGAGGATTTTTAGTTATGACCTTCTTGTTTAGTCCGTGTAATACCTATTTGTAATGCTTACCTTGTGTAGAGGCTCGTGTGATATTCTTAATTGGTGCTGATAACTTGTGATATTTGAGTAATTGCCCGAGACAGGGGTTGTGTGACCTATCTTTATATTTGACATTGAGATGCCCGTGTTAGGGGCTTGAATGGATATTTGTTCATCTTAAAATTAAACAAATATTTTCTAAGTGGTAATGACTGATTTCAAATGCATTTCTCAACAATCACTATCATTTGAGAACGTGTATCATCATTTGTGGAGTTTGGGTAATGAACTGATTATGCTTTTGTGTTGTATATGTTGTGATGCATTCATATTTATTCAGCATATCATTGTTCATAGGCATATGGGAAAGTTGAGAAATACTATTTTTGAGGAAGAAAAAGAGACACCTTACATTTATCCTTGACCACAAGATAGGTTGCAAGTTGATAAGATATTGAGATTTCGATATTTGTATATGGACTGTGAGTCCCCCATGGGTCCTTTACTTGAAGCTAAACCTCAGAAAGGTGTATATGACAGGTTGTGTGACAGCCTTGATTCTACCATATCATTTCATAATGTCACTGCAATGCATTGCCCAACTTTGTTGTATTGTGTAGGTTGCTTATATATTGATTGAGTATTATCTGTAAACTTTTGTGTTTACTTTATTCGCGCCGTTATTCTATAAATTGGTGGCACCGATGCCGGAATGAGACTTTTCTATATGCAGGTTGAAGAACTTCATAGTTTACTTCTTAAGACTAATTAGTCTCTTATACTTAGTTTGTCTAACCTGCAGAGTACATGTGGATTGTACTCACCCTTATTTCTCTTATCTTTTTTATGTAGATCTGATTTAGGGTTATTTTCGTACTAGTTTATTGGATCTAGCCATTTCTTCTCATCAAGAGTTTTTGTGAGATTGTGTTTTTCTGATCGCCATTGGTCTCCATCAATCATTGACAGCCTTGATTTTCTTTTAGAAAAATTGAGACGTATTCCAGATTCTAGAAATATATTAGCTACTCATTATACTTATGCTACGAGGTTTTGGGAACTTCTATTTATTTTCTTTTTGATTGTTGCCTGACTTCCCATTAGGGGTCTCATATGTATTATTTCTTTCGGTATACATACCTATTTTGGGGTTTCAGGTTTGTGCCATCAAGACCTTGGCTTTAAGGTCATGACAAATTTGTATTAGAGCGCTAAGTTCATTAGTTTCAAAAGTTAAAGAGCAGCGTGCCTAGTAGAGTCTTGTGAATCAGTACTTAGACATCTGTTTTTATAATCAAGAGGCTATAAGATACCTTGTAGGAGAAATTCCTTTCCTTTGAATTATTCATATAAACGGTTTACATCCCTCTAATCTATTCTCTCTGCGTAGATGGAGAGGACTAGAGAAAGTAGCTCAGAGCGTGAGGTGGTATCAAATGCCAAAGCCACAATTCATGGGCAAGGCAAGAGACACAATGGAGTTAAGGGCCATGGCTGAGGGAGAGGGGCAAAACTTGCTCGAGGATGAGCTAAGGAGACATTACATGAGCCCTTTTATGAGCATGGTGATGTTATTAAATAGCAGACAGAGGAGAGGGTACTAGCCCATCCTCATTTGGCTCCCGATAACACTCTAATGCTTTAGGATTTGATCATCAGGTTATTGGGTCGATTGAATAGTGCCCTTTTTCCTGGTATCCTTCAAGGTATACAGGTTCTCCTATTACACTTGGTTCTACACCTTCATTTTAGGGGCCTAGTGTGGGATTTTAGACTCCTAGTTCATCTTTATTACCTTCAATGGAACCTTCGATATTTGCAGCTCCATCTATTTTTTCTAGTGCAGCGATGTTTGTTGCTGAGTAGAAGTGTTTTGAGAGATTGGATAGTTTGGCACTTTCCATGTTTGATGGTACAGCTGGAGAGAAGTCTTATGACATCTTCACTGAGTTCTAGGACTAGTTGTTTACCCTGGGTATCTTAGAGGCTCATCGTGTATCTTAGACCTCTTATATGTTTTCAAGAGTGGCCAAGGAGTGGTGGAGATCAGTCTTGCTTGTAGGACCTTTAGTCCTCCTGCAATGGGTTGGGAGTAGTTTACTGAGGTGTTCCTTGAGAGGTTTTTTCCCTATAGCATTCTTGATAAGCACAGGGATGAGTTTGATAGATTGTACCAGGGCTCCATATGTTGTCCCGTTATGCCATGTCAAGTATTCCCATAGAGTTTGAGCAGATCCGCAAGTTGGTTTTAGGGTTTTTTTAGTTATCTCCATCCTCTCTTATGTTATGAGGTGGTATATTCCAAATTATTATTGATCATGTAAGGATGATTGAGAGTATTCAACATGCTTGAAAGGGTATTGGTTCCAAGAAGTTTCATCGTTAGGGTTAATTCACCGATTATTCATCAGAAGGTAGAGATTATTTGGCTAGGGTTCACAGTGTTATTAGGCTAGACAAGTACAGGTCGCTATTCAGAGTGCACATAGTGTTCGTGCATCATGGCCTTGTCTGACCAGTTAGGGTACGTATGGTGGATATTAAGGCCAGGGAGGGCACACATACTCTTTTGGTTACTCTCAGCGGGGTTCAGGTCCTTGTGGTTTTTTATTTGTGAGAAGGTTTGGCACAATGCTAAGGATTTCCCTAGACATGCTTCTTCTATTATCCAGTAAGGATCAAAAACTGCTCATTCTACGCCAACTCGAGCAACATTAGGTACTTCATAGGGTGCTAATGGTGGTACGAAGGGTGGAGCTTAGGAATCTCATGGCAGTGCTAATGGTGGCTCTAAGACAAGTGGTGACCGTTGAGAGTTCTATGATATACCTATTAAGTCTATGGTAGAGGCCTCAAATGCAGTAATCACAAGTACTGCCCTAGTCTTTCATTGTTTTGCTACAGTATTATTTGATCCCGCGATGATATACTCTTATGTGTCTACTTATTTTTTTGTGGGTATTGATCATTTGTGTGAGTCTCTTCTTGTGCCTATTAGTGTCTCTATCCGACTAAGTGATTCCTTAGTGATGTATCGGGTGTAGAAGGAGTGTGTAGTGAAGTTTTCTCATAGTCAGACTCGAGCAAACATGATTTTACTTGATATGTTTTATATGATGTGATATTGGATATTGATTGATTATCTCCCTATCACGTTATCTTAGATTGTTATGCAAAGACCGTGAGCTTAGCTTATCTAGAATTATCTCAATTGGTGTGGAAGGGTACCTTGAGTTCGTAACCGAAAGGAGTGATTACTTTTCTTTGTGCCCGTCATACAATAGAGAAGGGTTTTTTAATCTTATTTTGCCCATATTCATGATCTTAACAAAGATCCATCTCCTTTGGAGACCACGATGGTGGTGAGAGAGTTTATGGATGTGTTTCCTAGTTATTTGCCAGGTGTTCCTCCAGACCGTAACATTAATTTTGTCATTGACTTAGAGCCGGACACTAAGTCCATTTCCATCTCTCCTTACCAGATGGCTCCGATGGAGTTGAAGGAATTAAAGGCTCAATTGGAGGACTTGTTACATAATTGGTATATTCTTCCTAGAGTATCCCACCGGTTGTATTTGTGAATAAGAAGAATGGTAATATGAGGATGGATATTGATTATCAACAATTGAACAAGGCTACGGTCAAGAATAAATATCATTTCCCTGCATTGATGGTTTTTTTGATTAACTTCATATGTGTCAATATTCTACAAGACTGACTTGTGGTCGGGCAACCATCAGTTAAGAGTTCGGGATTCTGATATTTGGAAGACTACTTACATGACTCATCATGGACACTATGAGTTTGTAGTCATGTCCTTTAGAATAACTAATACCTTGCCCACTTTTATGGAGTTGATGAATCAGGTGTTTCGGCTTTATTTTTACTCCATTGTGATTGTCTTTATTGATGATATCTTTGTTTATTCAAAGAATAAGGTTGATCATGTTTGTCACTTGAGGACCATACTTCAGAGATTGAAAGAAGAGAAATTGTATGCAAAATTATCCAAGTGCGAGTTTTGGCTTGAGTAAGTGCCTTTCTTCGGACGTGCGGTGAAAAAGGATAGTATTATGGTTGATCCAACAAAAGATGCAACATTTAGTGATTGGGCGAGACCTACTTCCCTTACCGAGATTAAGAGTTTCATTGGGCTAGCGATCTATTACCATTGGTTTGTTCATAGTTTCTCTTCCATCGCAACTTGGTTGAAAAAGTTTACTCAAAAGATTGTGGTATTTTTGTTGATCGATGAGTGTGAATTGAGCTCTCAAAAGCTCAAGGAGTGTTTAACCTCAACACCTCTCTTAGCATTACCTGAGAAGGACGTGGCAATTTTTGTATTATGTGATGCTTCTGGTGTTGGCCTAGGTAATGTGTTAATGCAAAGGGATGAGTCATAGCATATGCTTCTCGAAAGTTGAAGTTGCATGAGAAGAACTACCCTACTCATGATTTAGAGTTCGCGGAACTGGTCTTCATCTAGATGTTATGGAGGAATTATATCTATGGTGTGCGTGGTGAAATCTTTACCGATCATCGTAGTCTTAAGTATCTCTTTTCACCGCCAAATTTAAACATGAGGCAGTGTAGATGGTTGGAATTGATGAAGGACTATGAAATCACCATTCTTTATCATTCGCGCAAGGCAAACATGGTAGCAGATGCTTTGAGTCAGAAGTCACCTAGTATGGGTAGCTTCGCCTTTCTTTAAGTGGCGAGAGACCTTAGGCTTTCGAGGTTCATCTATTGTCTAGATAGTTTGTTTGACTCAATATGTCTGCACCTCACCGTGTTTTTGCCTTTGTTGAGTCTAGGTATACATTGATGGATCATATTCGCGCCCATAAGTTTGAGGATGACAAGTTGAGAGTGATTTGGGACAAAGTATTGAAAGGTGAAGCTAAGTTTGTTTCTCTTGATACCCACAGTGTTTTGTAGATTTGTTGTCGTATTTGTGTTCCTAAAGTTTGTGGCTGGGTGCGTACGATATTAGAGGAGGCTCTTTCTTCCAAATACTCTATTCACCTGGGGGCAGCAAAAATGTTCCATGATTTGAAGAAACACCATTGGTGATGCGGCATGAAGAGAGACATTTTGGACTTTGTTGCCAAGTGGTTGAACTGTTAGCAAGTAAGGTATGAGAATCAAAGACTGGGAGGTATGATGGAAATGATCACCATTATATAGTGGAAGTAGGAGCATATTACTATGGACTTTTTGACTGGATTACCCTTGACTTTGGGTAAGGTTGATTCTGTTTGGGTTATTGTGGACCGGTTTACCAAGTAAGATAACTTCATTCTTGTGAAGTCTAACAATAATTTGGAGAGGTTGGCTAGGATCTAAATTTGTGATATAGTTCGGTTGGATAGGGTGCCCTTTCAAATTATGTCGGATAGGGGTGCGCACAACACCTGTCATTTTTTGAATTCTATGTAAGAGAAGATGTGTACCAAGCTTGAGTTGAGTACTTCCTTCAACCCTCAGACCAATGGTTAGTCTGAGCGGACTATTCAAGTGCCTGAGGATTTGCTTCGAGCCTACATCGTGGACTTTTGTTGTCATAGGGACTAATTCCTGCCTCTTGTGGAGTTTGCCTATAACAATATTTACCATTCAAGCATTTAGATGGCACCGTTTGAGGCTTTATATGGGTAGCAGTGTAGATCTCCCGTTGGATGGTTTGATTCATTTTAAGTATGACCTTGAGGCACTGATTTGTTGAGAGACTCCAAGAATAGGGTGAAGTTTATTCAGTAGTTCCTTGTGATCGTATAGAGTAAAAAGAAGAGTTATGCGGATAGGTGTCTCTGGGATTTGTCCATTGCAATTGCTGAGCGGGTTTTGCTTAAGGTGTCCCCCATAAGTGGTGTGATGAGGTTTTGAAAGAAAAGAAAGCCCAATCCATGTTTGATTAGACCTTTTGAGATTTTAGAGAAGTGTGGAGAGGTAGAATGTAGGTTGGCCTTGCCTCCGAGACTTTATGGGATCTACCCCATGTTTCATAACTCGATGCTAAAGTGATATCGTCATGATGATTCTCATGAGATTTAGTGGGACTCAGCCACTTTGGATAAAAATCTATCCTATGCGGAGGAGTCGATTGCTATCTTGGATAGGCATACTAGCCAATTGAGATCCAAGCGTATTGACTCACTGAAGGTGAAGTGGAGACACCGACTGATTTAGAAGGCGACATTGGAGGTGGAGTTTGACATGCGTCGTAGATACCCTCAAATTTTCACCCCTTCAGGTAACTTATTTTTCTTTTCGTTCGAGGATGAACACATGTTTTATTTATGGATAGTGTAATGTCCCATTTCTTGTGAATTTGATTTTTATTTTGTAATGATCATTTTCCATCCCCCTTAGGGTTTTCATGCTTAGTTTGTGTTGCATAAATTGTTGGTGTTGTCCCTGATGTGATCGAGTGTGTTCTAGGTGATTTTACCCCTTTTTGAGTTGAGAATTCTTGGTGTGGTTGACTTTGGTCAATGTTTTGAAATTCAAGAGTCGGGTGGGGATTCTGTATGTTCCATTGCAATTGGAATGTTGAATTTTAACTCGTAAGGTGGTTGGTCATTTTTCCGAGGCCTTAGGCTGAGTTGTGGGTGTTTGTGTGAGAAGTCTAGTTTTAAGCCTTAAGAGTTGTCAGGGAGGGTAATTCTATCAGTTGAACTCTTTTAAAAATTTGACGATTCTATTGATTTCAGAATGTCAATTCAAGTAGGGTGGCATGTCCAGTTTATTTTTATCGAAGCCCGAATGTTTTCTGAGGATCCATTCGGAGGCTTTTTCCTTGTGGTAAGTTGTTGGTTTTTAGTTTCTTGTGCAGCTCATTTTGACCTTTGCGATCGCGGCCAATAGGCTCACGATCGCGATGTGTGTTCTCTGTTGCCTTTGCGATCGCAGCCCATAGGCTAACATTCATGATAAAGCCCTTTACCTAGCCTTAATGACCGCGGACAAGGGTCTGGTGATCGCAATGCTAACTTCCGTGTCCTTCATGATTGCGAGAGTTAGTGGCTCGCGATCACGATGACCATTTTTCACCTATACAGAACCTAATTTCGTGATTCTTCTCATTTTCTCATTTCCACCATTTTAATCTTTTTGAACTTTGGGGAGGTGATTTCATGACTACATTTTGTGAAAATTCATGTGTTTAAGATTTTTCTACCAATTTCTTGTTGATATCATCAATTTTTATCTTCCAAAACCACCTTTAAATCATATTTTCAATGTGGGTTTTGGGTGTTTTCCTCTAAGTTGGGAAATAGGTATATTTATGAATTCAAACTCATTTCTTGATCAATTTTAATGCATTTCTCAACCACAAATTTCTCTTATTCTGTAGAACATGTTTTTCAATAAAAAAAAATCTAATTTTGCCCTTTCAATTTCTGAAATAATTTTTTTACTATTTTACCCTTGGTTTCTAATCTTATCAATATGGGTATCATTGGGCTCTTTTTGATGAACTTTTTTCATTCTTGATAGTTGGGGATCATTCCAGTTATAGTGTGGTTGAGGAAGTGCTCCGACAGAGTTGCTCGGGTGATGTTTCAGCTTTCGAGGTTGGTTCGGCTATCCCTTGTTTAGATTGAGATGAGTAATTAATATGTTCTTTGGAAGTCAACTATGATATGAGTTGTAGTATGAATTTTAGAGGTTTTTAAGTGTTGAACTTCTTGTTTAGTCCGTGTGATGCCTATTTGTGATGCGTAGCCTTTGTGGAGGCTTATGTGATACTCTTTACTGTTGTTGATAACCTGTGATAATTGATTAATTGCTCGAGTAAGGGGATGTGTGACCTATCTTTATATTTTACATTGAGATATCCCGAGTTAGGGGCTTCAATGGATATGATCATCTTAAAATGAAAGAAATGCTTTCTAAGTGGCATAGACTTATTTCAAATGGATTCTTCCACTATCCATATTATTTGAGAATATGTATCATGACTTGTGGTATTTAAGATGTTTATTCTATTCAAAATCTTTGATGTACTTTTTATGCATTTGTGTTGTATGTTTTTTGATGCATTCATCCTTATTCAGCATATCATTGTTCATGGGAATATGAGATAGTAGAGAAATACTACTTTTGAGAATGAATATGAGACACCTTACATTAATCCTTTACCATGAGCTAGTTGGCAAGTTGATAAGATATTGAGATTTCATGATTTGTATATGGACTACGAGTCTCCCATGGGTCCTTCTGTAGAAGCTAGAGTTTGGCAAGTTGTATACGACAGCTTTTGTGATGACCTTTATTCCACCACATCATTTCATCAACTCATTACATTGCATTGGCAAACTTTGTTATGCAGTGTAACGCTTATATGTTGATTGAGTATTATCTGTATCCTTTTTTGTTTACTATATTAATGCAACTATTATATAATTTGGCGGCACTGATGTTGGAATGAGACTTTTCTGTATAGAGGTGGCAGTGTTTCATAGTGTTCTTCGTAACTCTTATTAGTTGCTTATACTCCGTCGGTCTATCCTACTTAGTACGTGTGGATTGTACTCACCCCGTCTTTGTTATATTTTTGATGTAGATCCTAGTAGGGGTGATCTTCGTTGCGGTTGATCAGATCTAGTGATTTCTTCTCATTCAGAGTTGTGAGATCCTGCTTTCTGGATCGCCATTGGTCACCATCTTTCATCGCAGTCTTTAATTTCTTTTCACAGACTTGAGATGTATTCCAGATTCTACAAATGTATTTGATGCGCTTTATATTTATGCTACTCGGATTTTTGAACTTCTTCTTAATTTATATTTGGTTGTGACCTGAGTTTTCTTTGGGATTCTCGTATGTGTTATTTCTTTTGGTTTAGACACAAATTTTTGAGTCTCAGGGTATGTGTCATTATGACCTTGGCTTTTGGGTCGTTACATGAAGCTTGTGTTGGGCATCCGAGCAAGGTATTCAAAAGATGCATGTAAACAAACATCTTGTTAAATTGGGAAAAATTCCATTTCAAGTTGATCGAACAAGATTTCCTTGAGCATATAATTTAGGGAAGATATATTCAATAAGATGAAGGTAAAGTAGAGGTTATTGCTAAATTTCCCCATCCTATTTCAGTTAAAAGAGTCCAAAGTTTTCTAGGACATTAGGGGTTCTACCTCCGTTTCATTAAAAATTTCCCAAAAGTTGTATTCCCTCTTTGCAAGTTATTTGGGAAGGAGAGTATTTTTGCATTCGATGATGCTTTCTTGAAGGCCTTTTCTTGTTTACCGAAGAAACGTTTTTCAGCCCCTAATATTGTTTCACTAGATTAGAGCTTGCCGAACGAATTGATACGTGATGATAGTGCAGTGGCTCTCTATGCGGTACTTTGTCAAAGGAAGGAGAAGTTGTTCCATCCAGTGTGTAATGCAAGTAAAACAACCTAGAAAAATTATATTTTGTCAGAGCAAGAACTATTTTTTGTGTTGTATAGGTTTGAAAATTTGAGGCTCATCTTTTTGGTAGAAAAGTGATAGTTCATATGTATCAAGCATTGATCTTTTATTTGATTGCAAAGAAGGAAGTGAAACCTCAGTTGATCAGATGGGTTCTATTGCTTCTTGTATTAAATCTCAAAGTTAAAGATAGAGAAGTTTTTGTGAATCAAGTGGCGGATCACTTATCTCACCTTTAGTTTAACATTGTGGATTTTTGTGAGTCTTTTCCCGATAAATGTGCTAGAACTATTTTCAATGTTGTTGCACCACGATATACTGATTTTACAAATTATATTGTTTGTGGAATTTTGTATTAAGATCTAAACTTTTACCAAAGGATGAAGTTCCTCATTTATGTCAAATTTTATTATTAGGATAAACCTTAATTGTTTTGTATACTGACCCTTCAGGTCACTTGCGTGTTTGTGCCCCCTTTCTATCGTTTAGAGAATTCCTGTAGTGACCTCAAGTAATTTCTTACTTACTGGCACTAGAGATTTTGTAGCTTGGTCGTTCATTTGGTTTTGATGCCTGTTTTCCTGTTTTGGAGCTTTTAAACCTTGAAAAGTTGATTTCGGTCATAACTTCAAGTAAACGACCTCAAACGAGACATTTGACGGTTCCATCAGCTCCGGAGCAGAAAAATTAGGCTAGAACCATTGTTGGCCTGAGTCCCAGGGGTCCCGGTGTGAATTCTGGGCCAATTAACTCTTTAATCTTTGAAATTTTACCTCAAGTTGACTTTGGTCTACATTCTTGGTAAACGCACTCGGATGAGAATTATGTCATCGCAGTTTGTTTTGGAATGCTGAATTTGGTCTAGAATGACACTTCGAGAAATTTTTGGGAGCTTCCGATCGAATTTCAAGGCCTCCGTTAGAATTTGGCTAAAAAGGCCCATTGGGTGTGGGATCCACTTTTATTAGAAATGACTAGTATGGGAATTTTTACGTCGCCATTGAGTCTGGAATGTTGAATTCGAAAGGGTGGCATATCTCATTTGCGTGCATGGGGTTCTGAACTAATTCCGAGCACACCGTCGGAGTTTTGGAATTTTCAAAAACTCAGCTGGGTGCAGCTGATAACTGCAGACACCTTTCTTCTCCGTGTTCATGGGATAGGCTCCACGTTCGGGGAGGTGTAAGTATGTCTACTCCGCGTTCACGGGCAAGAGGCCGCGTGCGCGGAGAAGTGGAGCTCTGTTCTCTGCGTACGCGTGAGATGCTCCGCATTCGTAGAGGTCTGAGAGGGTGGGGTGACCTTCTTCTCTGTATTCGCGAGACTGGGCCACATTACAGGAGCTCTAGCGGTTATCCCTCCGCGTTCGCGGGGCTGGGACCGTATTTGTAGAGTTGTGCTTGTTTTCCCTCCGCTTTCACGGGGCCTTGGCCGCGTTCGAGGAGGTCAGCGGGTTTCAGTGATTATATAAGTGAGGTGGAGGTTATTTGGATGAAAAATTCAAAATATCATATCTCCCTCATTGTTTATCAATTTCCAGTGATTCGAAGATCTGGGTGCTTGGATTTGCGTTGACTTCATGGGTTTGTGGTTGCTTTGCGTTGGGTGTTCCTTGCTTTCTCCGAATTGGAGGCGTAAATTACTATCCTAGGCTTGTAATTATAAAGTTTTGATTTTCTTGTTGTTGGTTGTTGGTAGCTGATCTGAGCCCGGATGGGTGTTCCCTTTTGGAATACAAATACAGGGGAGGATTTGAGACCTCTTCACGGAGTAAATTTTTTAAAATCCGGAGCGAATCCTAGATTTCCCAATTTTGACTCCAAAATTGGTTTGTATCCCAATTTTATGATTTTAGTGTCTAAACGATCGTATCGACGATGTGACTCTATTTTTGACAGCGTGATAGAAGTCTGAGGCCGTTCGGAAGGGGAAACCTTTGGCAGAGTAACTTGGAGCGCGCGTGATCGGTCTTCTGGTGGGTTACGGCTTCCCGTCTTCCTAGATTGAGCTTGAATGCTTAATTACTTGTCGACTTGTGTGAATCTGGGTTGGATAGCTAGTATTATTGTTCTTCTTCTCCGATTTCTTTGTTAAGTGTTGATTTCTGGGCTGTTCAAAGTTAGTATCATGTTTTAGCGTGGCTTTTTGAAATGGGTTGTCGATGATTTGTTGTGGGTTATCTGTTTGGTGGTTATCTGTTGTTGCATGCATGGGTTTGGGTTATTTTCCTGTGTTTGATGATTGTGGTGATTTATTTTCCTACCTTAGAATAAGCTAGGGTAGCATTTCCTTAGTCCCATAAACCTAATTGACTTGAGTATTTATCCGACGTCGATTCGGATGAACTAGATCCTTGTAGATTAATATAGCAGACTTGTGTCTAATAGTGTAGGCCTTGTTTTGGTGAATTTTTGTCTTTTCGGATTTGTCTATTCTCTCTCTTCTTATCTCCACGATTCTGTGGTACTGCCAAAAGATTTAGCTATGGACTCGATTGACAGTTGGGTTGTGCTAGGTTGGAAGTCTTTGGTTGATAACCTTGTGGTAGCGGCATTTCGCGGTGTCTACCCTTGTGTGGAGCTGGTTGGTGATGGCTTATTTTGTTTGAGGCAGCTAGCTCCAGTCCGAGGCGACGTTATACGGTTGATGTCTGTTATTCCCAAACTGAGACTGTTGAGCGAGGGTTGCTAGCTCCAGTCCGAGGTTGATGTTGCACGGCTAAAGTCCATTATTTCCAGCCTTAGACTGTTCAGCGAGGGTTGCTAGCTCCAGTTTGAGGCTGACGTTACACGGTTAAAGTCCGTTATTTCTAGCCCGAGACTGTTGAGCGAGGGTGGCTAGCTCCAATCAGATGCTAACGTTACACGGTTAGAGTCCGTTATTTCCAGTTTGAGACTGTTGAGCAAGGGCTGCTAGCTACAGTCTGAGTCTTACGCTACACAGTTAGAGGATATTATTTCCAACTTGAGACACTTGAGTGAGGGTTGTTAGCTCCAGTCCGAGTCTGACGTTACACGGTTTGAGTTCTTTATTTCCAGCTTGAGACTGTTGAGCGAGAGGTGTTACTTCCGGTCCGAGGATGACGTTACACAGTTAGAGTCCATTATTTCCAGCTTGAGACAAGTGGGTTGGTGTTCAAGGTTTAGGTGTTGTCAATGTTTGGTTCAAGGCTCATGGTGTTCAAGCTTTTTGAGTTGGGTTCCCTTGTTTCCAAAGCGTAGAATCTATGTGTAATTATCGGTCTTATGGGGATCCGTTCGAGTTCTTGTTTTTCTCTGCTTGAATGTGCCTAGTGGGTCTTATGGGGGGCCCAGTTGGGTTTTGTGTGGATATTCTTAGCTTTACATTTCGCTTACTCTATTCCGCTTCTGTGACCTATGTTGTGTTTGATTCTATCTTGTCTGTCTCTTTTGTTTGAGGTTTGGAGCTGCAGTTGAGGATTTAGTCGCAGTTTATGTTATTAGTGGGCTGTTCATTTCTGGATGTGGTGGACATGCCCGCACTATTATGCAGCTCCGTCGCGAGGCCCATGGTGGCAGCAGACAGAGAGACAGGCTATATGATAGTTACGGCGGGACTCGTCATAGGCCGAGAGGTACTCGAGATCGGGGTCATCATATGTTCTAGTCGAGTCAGCCTAGTCGCCCATTCAAGTCTTCCTTACAAATCTCAGAGGGTGACCAGCCCCGTCAGAGTGGGGATAGTGTCGGCAAGAGTTAGGGCTGAGGTGGGTTCCAGGCAGGTTCATTAGGTCGGGGTGGCCGGCCTTCAGCAGTGAGAAGATCTTCACAGGGTTACTTTACTTGTGGGGAGCTTGGTCATTGGTCTAGGGAGTCCACTGTCACAATATCAACTTTACCAGCTCCTCAGGCGGCGAGACCTATTTCAGCTGTAGTACCTCTAGCTAGGGGAGGAGGTAGCAGCAGGGTGCTTGGGGAGGTCCTCGGGGATGCAGGACAAGCGATAGAGTTGATCCGCGAGGTAGAGGTGCCCAGGGCCATTTCTATGCAGCTCCAGCTAGAGTGGAGGCAGAGGCATCTGATGATGTGATCACAGGTATGGTTCTTTTATGCCATCAGTCCACTTCAACCTTATTTTATCCTAGTTCTACATATTCGTATGTGTCGGCTTATTGTGTGCCTCAATTGAGAGTGAGTCCTGAGCCCTTATCTGTGTCATTGAGTGTTTCGATGATTTATTTGCATTCCAAATAACTCCATTGATCACGCTATCATCACATGACACTTTCTTGCCATGTAGCTCTACTTTGTCAGGGGGCCTCCAGGCAGTGCCCTTTTTTTTCTTCGGTAGGGCCTTAGCATAGGTGTCGTAGAACTCTATAAACCACTTCGGCAAATATTGTTGTTTGGCTTTAGTGAATTACTCAAACATGTAGACTATAATAGTTTCCCATATGGCCGGGTAGTCAGTCATGACTCCATCAGTTGATAGCCTATGTTCCTAAAGAATGGTTCCTTTTCCTTCTGCCTTGAGCCTATTTAAGGCCCTTAGAGCTATAATTTGGAGAACACGGGATGCTGGAGTTCGATCTCGTGTAGGTGACACAAACTTGGAGCGAATGTTCACCAACTTTGTGGCAATATGCTTTCTAAATTTCATACCCCCGTTAGTAGGGGTTAGAGAATTGGCTTTTTGGGCAAGAGGAGCCTCAGATGGCTCATTAATAGAAATACCCATGACACCACTATTTTGCCTCTTATTCATTCCACAATCTGCTCTTCCGTCAATCGATTCAGAAAGTTCGTTTTAGACTGAAAATTTGGCTAAGTCTGGAAGTCATCTTGGGAGGATTACGTGAGAAAACCTTTCACTACTCAACCATAGCATCATCATATCATAACTTTGGTACTTTACTCTCAAAGCACCCTTAATTCATCATGCTCATATTTCATAGTTCATAGAGTTCATATGGGTTCATGCAAGTTCAACTCATATCATGCAATTCAATGCAAGCTCATGCTTAGAAAGCCATACTTAAGATAATTTACCCATACTTGAAGGAACTCACATAATAGAGGAAAATCATGCTTTTGACTTGATCATGCTAAATTCATAAGATTATCCTCAATTAATTCCTAATACATGCTTGATTTCATAGAGAATTCACAACCTTCATCAAATCATAACTCAACCCAACAATCAAAGCATAGATAATCAAATTAGGGAGAATTTTCTTGGGATCATGGAGGTTCATGAAATCTTTACATCAAATCATGTAATTCATGCTAATTCGTGCACTAAGTTAATTTATCACGCTAAATCGTGCACTAGGAATCATAAAATCAATAATTGGAATCATAATTGAAGAACCCACAATAATTGATCACAAACCCAAATTCAATTGGGTTAGAGTAACCTTTGAAAATCATGAAGAAGAGGAAGGGCTCATTGGAGGAAAAGACTCCTAATGGTGAACACTATCATACCTCAAAGCAATCCACAAGAAATTGGAGAAGATTGAAGGTCTTCAATGGAGGATTCAAGCTCCTTCTTCTTCCTTGAGAGTTGAGAGAGTTCTTTGTAGAGAGAAATATTTGAGAGAGGAGAGTTTTGGAATCAAATAGAATGAAAGAAATTAGGCTTAGAAAGTATTTATAGGTCTTAGATTAAGGGCATAACCGACTTAGCTTAATAGGTAATCAATTAAGAAAAAGACCAAAAAGCCCTTAATTAAAAACTATCGAGGCCGATCAACGAACAGGATCTACGGTCCGTACATCAATTGACGGAACGTCCTGTTCTTCCGTCAATTGATTCAGAAATTTCATTTTGGGCTGAAAATTTTGTTAAGTCTGGAAGGCATCTACGGCCCGTCAACTGGACTACGAACCGTCCTGCTGTTCCGTAGGTCGAGGTTCATAAACTGGGAAATCATGAAATATCACAATGCCATTGACGGTTCCCACCTACGGCTCATCAATCCATCTACGGCCCGTAGGTGGCCTCCGTAGGTTTCTGTCTTCAGGTGAGTTCTACATTTTAAAATCCTTTGGAAGCTTTGGATGTTACAATAAGAGCCTCCAGTATGTGTTCACCCAGAAAGAGTTGAATCTTCGTCAGAGGAGATGGGTTAAATTTCTCAAAGACTATGACATGAATGTGCTCTGCCATCCGTGTAAGGCCAATGTAGTGGCTGAAGCCCTCAGCAAACTATCGATGGGTAGTGTGGCAAATGTTGAGGAAGAGAAGAAAAAAATAGCCAGAGATGTTCACCGGCTTGCTCGCTTAGGAATTTGTCTTATGGACACATCAGATAGTGGTGTGATAGTCCGAAATAGATCAGAATCTTCATTGGTAGCGGAGGTTAGGGAGAAATAGGATAGTGATCCTATATTGCTTCAGTTGAAAGGTGCAGTTCATCAGTAGAGAGTTGAGGTTTTCTCCCAAGGGGGAGATGGTGTGCTACGTTACCAGGGTCGCTTATGTGTCCCAAATGTTGGTGAGTTGAGGCAGTAAATCCTTACAGAAGCCTATAATTTGAGATATTCTATTCATCCGGGTGCCTCTAAGATGTACCGTGATCTACGGGAAGTCTATTGGTGGAACGACATGAAGAGGGACATTGCAGATTTTGTGGCAAGTGTCCCAACTGTCAATAAGTTAAAGTATAACATCAGAAACTAGGAGGTGTGACTCGGGAGATTAGCATTCCTGTTCTTCCGTCAATTGATTCAGAAATTTCATTTTGGGCTGAAAATTTTGTTAAGTCTGGAAGGCATCTACGGAACCCATCTACGGCCCGTCAACTGGACTACGAACCGTCCTGCTGTTCCGTAGCTCGAGGTTCATAAACTGGGAAATCATGAAATATCACAATGCCATTGACGGTTCCCACCTACGGCTCATCAATCCATCTACGGCCCATAGGTGGCCTCCGTAGGTCTCTGTCTTCAGGTGAGTTCTACATTTTAAAATCCTTTGGAAGCTTGGAATGTTACAATAAGAGCCTCCAGTATGTGTTCACCCAGAAAGAGTTGAATCTTCGTCAGAGGAGATGGGTTAAATTTCTCAAAGACTATGACATGAATGTGCTCTGCCATCCGTGTAAGGCCAATGTAGTGGCTGAAGCCCTCAGCAAACTATCGATGGGTAGTGTGGCAAATGTTGAGGAAGAGAAGAAAAAAATAGCCAGAGATGTTCACCGGCTTGCTCGCTTAGGAATTTGTCTTATGGACACATCAGATAGTGGTGTGATAGTCCGAAATAGATCAGAATCTTCATTGGTAGCGGAGGTTAGGGAGAAATAGGATAGTGATCCTATATTGCTTCAGTTGAAAGGTGCAGTTCATCAGTAGAGAGTTGAGGTTTTCTCCCAAGGGGGAGATGGTGTGCTACGTTACCAGGGTCGCTTATGTGTCCCAAATGTTGGTGAGTTGAGGCAGTAAATCCTTACAGAAGCCTATAATTTGAGATATTCTATTCATCCGGGTGCCTCTAAGATGTACCGTGATCTACGGGAAGTCTATTGGTGGAACGACATGAAGAGGGACATTGCAGATTTTGTGGCAAGTGTCCCAACTGTCAATAAGTTAAAGTATAACATCAGAAACTAGGAGGTGTGACTCGGGAGATTAGCATTCCTGTTCTTCCGTCAATTGATTCAGAAATTTCATTTTGGGCTGAAAATTTTGTTAAGTCTGGAAGGCATCTACGGAACCCATCTACGGCCCGTCAACTGGACTACGAACCGTCCTGCTGTTCCGTAGGTCGAGGTTCATAAACTGGGAAATCATGAAATATCACAATGCCATTGACGGTTCCCACCTACGGCTCATCAATCCATCTACGGCCCGTAGGTGGCCTCCGTAGGTCTCTGTCTTTAGGTGAGTTCTACATTTTAAAATCCTTTGGAAGCTTGGGGTGTTACAATAAGAGCCTCCAGTATGTGTTCACCCAGAAAGAGTTGAATCTTCGTCAGAGGAGATGAGTTAAATTTCTCAAAGACTATGACATGAATGTGCTCTGCCATCCGTGTAAGGCCAATGTAGTGGCTGAAGCCCTCAGCAAACTATCGATGGGTAGTGTGGCAAATGTTGAGGAAGAGAAGAAAAAAATAGCCAGAGATGTTCACCGGCTTGCTCGCTTAGGAATTTGTCTTATGGACACATCAGATAGTGGTGTGATAGTCCGAAATAGATCAGAATCTTCATTGGTAGCGGAGGTTAGGGAGAAATAGGATAGTGATCCTATATTGCTTCAGTTGAAAGGTGCAGTTCATCAGTAGAGAGTTGAGGTTTTCTCCCAAGGGGGAGATGGTGTGCTACGTTACCAGGGTCGCTTATGTGTCCCAAATGTTGGTGAGTTGAGGCAGTAAATCCTTACAGAAGCCTATAATTTGAGATATTCTATTCATCCGGGTGCCTCTAAGATGTACCGTGATCTACGGGAAGTCTATTGGTGGAACGACATGAAGAGGGACATTGCAGATTTTGTGGCAAGTGTCCCAACTGTCAATAAGTTAAAGTATAACATCAGAAACTAGGAGGTGTGACTCGGGAGATTAGCATTCCTACTTGGAAGTGGGAAGTGGTCAACATGGATTTCATTATGGGTTTTTCTTGTACTCGCAGACTGCATGAATACATTTGGGTGATTGTGGAAAGAGCCACTAAGTCAGCTCACGTCCTAGCAATCAAGACTACAGATTTAGCAGAGGATTATGTCAGAATCCACATCAGTGAGATAGTCAGGTTGCATGGGGTTCCTATGTCTATCATCTCAGATAGAGTTCCTCAGTTTACCTCTTATTTCTGGAGAATATTTTAGAAAGGTCTTGGTACTCAGGTAAATCTCAATACTGTATTTCATCCACAGATGAATGGTCAGGCAGAGCGTACCATTCAGACCTCAGAAGATATGTTGAGAGCTTGCGTGATCGATTTCAAGGGTAGTTTGGATGATCACCTACCTCTCATAAAGTTTGCCTATAGTAACAACTTCCATTCCAGTATTCTGATGGCCCCTTATGAGGCACTGTATGGGCGTAGATACAGGTCTCTTGTTGGTTGGTTCAAAGTAGGTGAAGCAGCCTTGATTGGGCCAGATTCGGTTCATAAGGCTATGGAGAAAGTTCGGCTCATCAGAGATAGACAAAAGACAACTCAAAGTCATCAGAAGTCCTATGTAGATGTGAGGAGAAGGAACTTAGAGTTTGAAATCGATGATTGGGATTTTTCCTGAAGGTGTCACCTATGAAGGGGGTGATGAGATTTGGCAAGAAAGGGAGGCTCAGTCCCAGGTATGTAGGTCCTTACAGAATCCTGAAAAGGGTTGGTAATGTGGCTTATGAGTTAGAGTTGTGAGCAGAACTAGCAGCGGTTCATCTAGTCTTTTACATTTCCCTGTTGAAGAAGTGTGTAGGCGATTCGGCATCAATAGTACCTTCAGAGAGTGTGGCTATGAAGGATAGTCTCACCTATGAGGAGGTTCCAGTTGAGATTCTCGACCGTCAGGTTTGTAGTTTGAGAAATAAGAAAGTCGCTTCAGTAAAGGTTTTGTGGAGGAATCAATCTGTAGAGGGAGCTACTTGGGAAGCCAAAGCAGCCATGATGGCCAAGTACCCTCACCTCTTCTCCTCCGATTCAGTTTCGACTTGAGGTAATAGTTTCTTTCCAGTCTCTCAATTTACTCACGTGTAATTCAATCTCAGTATCATGTTCCCTCAACTATTCCTGCATTTCAGCATGTTTTCATGTTCATAGGACTCAACTCACTTTCATTTTCAGGTTTAAAAGTTGGGGTAGTTTTGGTTTTTCCCCTTATGCGTTTATTACTTAAGCTACATCGTTTTACTTCGTCTAAGCTTAATCAATTAGTCAAAAACTACCTAAAACATTCATTCTCCTAAAAATCATCAGACATAGAAAGAAAAGAAAAGAAAGAGGCGACAGTTTTCTCTCCAGAACAAGCAGAGTTCTCCTTCAAGTTCAGCCCTGAAATCCAAAGGATTATTCCATAGTTTTCTTCACCATGTATGTGGGATTTCACTAGTTTGTTCCTTTAACCCATTAGGTCCCTAGAATTTAGTCAGTTCTTCAGCTTCTCCAGAAATGGTTCAGACCTAGGGTTCCTAAATCTTAGGGATTCATTGCCATTTAGCTGCTATAGTTGCTATGACATGAATTACATGTTTCTTGGAGAATTAGTATAGTCCCATGTATAAAACTCAGAAACCCTAACTTGTGATAATCATTCGTATTTCATGAATTATACTTGCTAGGTAGATTAGTCAGACAATTATGCTTCATAATTCTAATGCCATATCTTTCAGTATATGTATGATGCATTCTAAGATAATTATCGGTATTTTGAGCTATCCAGTATTAGAGTTGCATCTTTAGCTTTATATTTAGTTGGGAATGAACTTAGCACTGAGCTGAAAAAGGGATGAAGGCTCACCCATCAGTGTAGGCTGAGACCTTTAGTAGCAATCCCTGAGTTCCAAAACTACGGCACCAACGTAGGTTCTAAAGGGGTCACCTATCAAATTAGGCTTGACAACCTTGTCCCTTGTGGACATTAGTTAGTTGATCCACGTCAGACTTGTTCCTACCCTTGGCAAGGTATGAACACCGTTCCATCCAGGGTTATATGTTTGCCCCATAGTTAGCTCAGCTTAGGTATGTCGGTTAGTAGTATCTCCCATAGTTAGATTCATATTGCATTTACCATGTATTCAGTATTTATTTCAGTATTCACTTCAACATATTACATATTCATGATTAGTACTTGGTCATTGCATCCAGCTCAATTTTCAGTTATGCTTCAGTATATCTATTTCCATGTTCAATTTCTATATTATTCAGCTTAGTACATTTTCCGTATGCTCAATACATTCAAAGTACTGATGCATACTTTTGTGCTACATCATTGTATGATGTAGGTTCAGGTGCTCAACATCCAGACCGCACTTAGCTCAACTTCCAGTCCATACTCAGCAGCTTCAGTGGTGAGTCCTCATAGTTCAAGGATGATAGACATGCTTTACTTTTTAGTATTTACTTTTCAGTTTCAGACTTGTTAGAGTTAGTTAGGGGCATGTCCCAACAACTCAGGTCAGTGAAAGGCTTTCTGTCATAGATTACATTCAGCTTAAGTTGTTGGTGTTGTTTTCAGTCATCACTATACTCTTCATATATTTTATATATATTCAAATATTTTGGGCTTTTCCCCATTTCAGATATTAAACTATTTTTAGCTTCCGCACAGTGCATGTTTTAATTGAACATGTATAGATATGCCATGGGTTAGCTTGGGGTCACTTGTGACATTAAGCATCGTGTTACATCCAGGGGTAGCCTCGGGGTGTGACAGTAAATGAGTTAGCGAAAGGAACAAAAGTCTTATGTATTGAAGAGTTCAAAGTATTTGGAATTGTGTCATAGGTATAATTTAAGAAATGTTAAGAAATAAGATATCACATATAGATCTTTAGTTCGGCGTAAACTTATAAAGGGTTTATCAGCAACTTTTTTGATGAGTTGGTTTTGGTTTTGGTGACAAACAATGATATATGGGAGATTCTATGTTTTTATGTTAGGTTGGACTGTTCAAATTATCGTAGGTGACTTATGGGTGCTCTATAGGAAGGACTTACAGTTCTACATGGTTATTGAGGATTTTGAGCTGGATTGATACTACCTTGTTAATGGAAACTACACAGCCTATTATAATGAGTTACATAGACACTTGGTGATGAATAAAGGTAATGTGCTTATGGTATACAAAATTTATGGGGTGATCAATGGTTTCTCTGAGATTTGGCATGAGTATGCAATTGTTTGAATGGTGGTTGAGGCATGGCATGTGAATGGTTGCATGTAGTTGATATAAGTTTCTAATTCAATAGCTTCAGCTCGTGGAAAAGTACCATTAGATTTGGAATTAGTGCTATCAGCCTTGGATAGGACTAGTTTTGACATGGAATGCTTAGAGTAAGCTTGGGGCAGATAAAAATCATTCTTTTTTGGAAAAAAAGAAGTTATAATTCAAAGTTAGAGCGGCAATGTGTTTTTTAAAGAATTTCGATACTAATGATGGTTTTTAAGCATGAGACTAATTAACCACTCAAATCAACCTCTTTCTACCATCAATCGAAGATCGAGAGTAGGATTAAGTTTGTAACCTTAACCCATGAGTTAACCACATGCTACTTAGACTAAATTCATGAATGAATAGTCATAAAATGGAGCACAACAATATACCCACTATATTAAACCAATATCCAATCCCATAATTGCACCCCTAGATTTGGGGTTTTTAGCCAACGAACATAAAAAATAAAGAAATTATACTTATCATAAGAACAACCATGGATGTGATGAAAATTAAGCAATTATATTCAACGCCTAATTCAATTTCAACCTCAATTTGTCAAATTTAAGAGTGAAAAAGTTAATACCAGAAACCAAAGATGTTCTTCACAAGGTAAAGTGTTTCTCTCTCTAAAACTCTAAAAAAATATTAAAACTAGTATCTAGAGAGTGATTTTTTGGATTCTTCTTTCTCTCTCCTTTGGGTTATTTATAGTATCCCAAAATTTGGCCCAAGATTCACTATGTGAACATTTCAGCGACGTTAGTCGAGATCGCCAAGTTGATTCGGTGCATCGCCATTCGCTCCTTGGCTCGCCTTTCTTTTGCTTTAGGCTTCAGTTGTTTGAACCTCAGTCGGTGAGCTTGCTTGAGTCTACCTTTCACATTCGGCAGATCATCGAGTACCACCTTTGTTTTCCTTTTAAGCCTTTTTTCTCCAAATCCTGTTGCCTTCGGTGATGGTCAACAGATTCACCTTTTTCATTCGATGAGTGGTTGTTCCTTATTGAGATTACTAACCTGTCTCAATTAATTATAGTGTTGAGCACTATCATTTCTTGTGAGGTTGAGCCAGTTCAGTGATCCGCCCTTCTATTTAGGTGATCAACAATGTGGAGTTTAGACTTCTTTCCATGTTTTTGGCCATTCTTTTAAGCATTCATTCTTGCCTTGTCCTTTAGTTTTCAAAGCTGAAAATCATCAAAATATCATTAGAATAGGATATAATTAGGCATTGAGGACACTAATTATTAAATTAAATAGGACTCAAATGAGTGCAAATCTGCCACTCATCAGGAAAGAGATTCATCCCTTTAAAAAGGGGAGACATGAGCAAGATGAGAAAGATTGATGTGGCCAACCCTGAGTTTGGCAAGTTCATTGAGACATCATCTACATCTGGTACTTCCACATCTGTCGGGCCTCTTTAGTATGGACCAGCCACCATGAGGCACCTCTCTTCCAAGATTCATGAGGTTAGAGAGATGATGGCTAGAATTCCTTCTGGCTCATCTAGAGCCCCCAAGGGCATTTTGCCATCTACTATTGCTTTTGTAGCTATTGTTTAGAAAGTGATGGTTGATCGGCTTGAGAATTTGAGTCAGAGGTAGGGTAAGATAGAGCTAAGGAAGAGGATATTCTGAGAGTATGAGCAAACAAAGAGCAAGTTCCTAAGCATAATAATGGGAAAGCTTAGGAGCTTATGTGGCAGCAGTGCTTCGGATGAGGAGGATCTCATATTTCCTACTAGCTCGAGTTTAGAGTGATTCAGTTAAGAGAGTCCCTCATATTCTCTTTTGATATTTGGACTATAAGGACACCGTCTCATTCTCAATTGGGGGTGCCTCCCTTGTAGTATTTTGTTGATTGTTCTGCATGTTATGATTATGCCCTTGACAAGTGTACTTTTTCCTTCTTTGTTATGGATTGGTGTTCCCTTGTCAACTTTGATATTTTGGATGATTTATGTTGATATTGTGTTGGATTGTACTATTTCAATTTTTATTTGTAGTTTGTAGCTTCTTTTTTTTGCTTTGATGATTGAGATATGGATTGATGATTCTCGATGATAGATAGATTGACGACTTTCTTAAGGGTAATTTATTGATTACTTGTGAGTGTTTGATTAGTCTTGGATGTGATGAAGTCTTAGTAGCCGACCCTGAATAGATGCATGAGGTTGCCCGATGATGGATTGGTTGATGACTTTCTAAGGGCAAAAATGTCATTTTTGAGAGGTTGTAGCATGGTTGGTACTAAGAACATAGGCTTGCATGTTAAAAGTGTTTAACATACCCCCTCCAAATTTTAAAGTTAAGCATGTTGTGAATGATTTTGTGACAACTTTTACAACTCTTTTGTGACTTTTGATTCGTTAACAATTTAAATGATTGATGCCACTTGTATTCTGAAAAGAAAATAAGATTTTGAACCATCTTAATTGATTTGCATGCCATGTATGGTGAGTTTTTGAATAATGTCTTATGTTTACTTTTGTCACCCTAGAACTTGCCGGTTGGTCTTGAAATGTTGTTCTTGATTGAGTTTGATTGGAGAAATGATCTTAGGCTTTCTTTGATGTTTTTGAAGTCCACTTGGACTAAAGTTCTAACCTTTGCACTAAATATATCCTTAGTTGTCCCCTTTGAGCCTTTAATTTGAACTAAATCCTTTCTGAAAAAGTTACCCTCTTTTGAACCCTTCCCTCCTTGAACTTGAGAATTGTGAAAGTTGAGGCTAAAAGCCTAAGTTGGGGGTGTTATGGAAAATTCATAGATGTGATTCTTAACACATGAGGGTTGATAAAAAAAAGTTTGAGAATGGAGGAAAAAGTTTCAAAGAAAGAAAACATTTTGAAAAAGAAAGATTGAAAGTGAATAAAGAGACTTGAATCCTTCAAAGGTTGAAACTAGTTTCATGTAGGGCATCTAGAGTGGAAATAAGAAAGGAACAATAAGAAAATATTGTCAAATGTGCATTGAGCTTAAATATGAAGAAAAGTGGAAAAGTTAGTGAACGATTAGTTGTTGTGTAGTCACTTGTACCTAAATGATATCCTAACCTCCACCAAGCCTAAATTGCAAGCTTAACAAAGTCCTTTGAGATCTCTAACCAAATGAAGTTGAGTCAATGTTGATTGAAAATATGGGCAAGCCTATGGTGTGGCATTTGTGTTCATGAGATGTTTTATTGTGAGTGTTAGTATTTACATCTTTGTCCCTTGTCTTGTAAATACTATGTGAGGGAGTTGGAACATTTCTTTCCTTATGAGGGAATGTAATTTGATAAAGTGGTGATTTTAAAAATTCCTAATTGAGTCAAGTGAGCATGTAAAGAAGTTAATGAGTTGAATCACCTCTTGAGTTTGAGTTTTTACCACTTAATTATTCTTGGTTCTTGAAAATGTGTCATGAGAATGAGGGGGGTAATTTTGTGAAAATTTTGCATGTGGACTATTTGTTAGTACCAACCGAAGCCATTTCCTTTGTGTTTGATTGAAAAAGGTGAAGTTAATTTGTGGTATGTGTTGAAATAAGAGACGCTTGATGTTTTTGACTTTCTTTACTTGAGGACAAGCAAAGTTTTTAAGTTGTGAGTGTTGATGGGTGGTTGATTTCCACTCATTTGACGCTCTTTTCGTAGTTATTTTGGCTTGCTTTAGTTTAGAATTTGTGCTTTGAATGTGGTTTTCTTCATATTTACTAGAAAATGAAATGCAGAGATGATTTAGATGACATTTAAAGGAACCAAGTGAACTTGAGGCAAACAGAGGTCAAGGGCTGAAAAATATAAAATCTAGCAGAGAAAAGACTCTTTACGAACGCGCCTAAAGGGCCGCGAATGTGAAAGCCTAGCCAACGGAGGATTGTGAACGTTCCCTAGGGCCACGAACACAAAACTCTGGTTAACAGAGGTCCGTGAACGCTCAAAGAGGACCGCAGATGTGCTAGTCCGGTCAACTGAAGTCCACGAACGCGGACAACTCTCTGCGAACGCGGAGTGTCACATTTAAGACACCAGGGCAGAATGGGAATGTCACCAAATTGATTCTGAAAACCCTTTTTACACTTTTACACTCACGAGTAGTCATTATTGAGAGGATCCATCAATATTCTAGACTTTAGACAAAAATTTTAGTTTATCTTCTTAGCTTAGAGTAGAGAAAAACTTGTAGATTTCTTATTTTGGGTAAAGATTTGAAGGCAAGTTGCCTGACAATTCACATTTGGATGTGAATATTGTGTGCTTAGTAGGAAAATTCCTTATTCCTTTCTTCATTTTCCTGCTTTAAATTGCTAGAATTGTGGGTGTAATTGAGATTGGAGTTTTGTGCATGAAATAGACAATTCATTTGGGTCTTCACTTCTCATTCTAATGTTTTTATATGTGATTCCATGCTTTCATGACTAGGGTTTAATATAATTTTCATGTTTTAATCTATGATTTGAGAGTGCACACTTGATTCTAGCTTTTGATCTTTGTGGGTTGCTTGAAAGAGAATTCGTGAAGTGGAGAATTAGGTTAACAATCATATTTGGCTTTGAGTCCTAAATTTAAGATTGAAAGGAGATAATTTAGGTCTTCTTTGTTGAATGCTAAACTTGCCAGAAGTAGGTGTTTAGATTAACATATTGGATTGCTTGTTGTTAGACATGATTGAGACCGAAAGGAGATTTTGTGATACAATACTTTGAGACGGAAAGGAGATAAGTGTTTATTTATGATGATCTAACCTACCTTTGATTGATTTCCTTGTGTTGAGATGGCAATGGATCGTTGAATGAGTATTGAGTTCCAAATTTCCTAAATCCTAATTATCCCTTACTTGATATTTACTTTGCCCAATTCCTTTGTTTTGTTACCGAAATCACTCTTAATTTGATAATCATGTATATTGCATGTTTAGGTTCAAACAGGTATCTAGTTATCCTTTGTCTTTTTGATTGCCAACAAATTGTTCCTTGTGAGATTTGACCTTGACTCTTAGTTGGATATTTTTATTGACGATGACCGCTTACTCTTCAAACTTGTTTTGAGGGTAATTTGAGCGTTATCAGCCGCCAAAGATGTTACACCCCTTTTTTCGTCAGGTAAGGGTTTTTCCAATTTAAGTGATGATATTGAATAGAGATTATTTTATTTGTTCAGAATCGCCACTTGGAATTGAGTTATGCTGTTCCAAATCACCTTATCTTTTTAATCCCTAATCAAAGGGAAATGACTCTTTATTTAGGTCTACAAACTAGAATTCGGGTAAGGAATTCAGTTTACCGAGGGGAAGGTATTAGGCACCCCTCGTGTCCCATGGTTCTAGCATGGTCGATTTTATCAACTTATACTTGACTTAAATTGTTTTTTGGATATATTATTACAGGCCATGATTTGTTCATTTTTTGCATTGTTGAACTTTTATTTGGTGTCTACCTAGATACGTGACCACATTCTTGATCTTGACAATTAGAGGCACCACTGTCTTCTTCGCATCGCACTTAATAATTTTGTCTATAAGTCTTACTTTAAACTAATGAAAGTTAATTATATTTTTGGACAAGGTGCATCACCAAATCCTTGAGTTTCTTGTAACTTTCAAGCACAGAGGCTACCCCCTAGGCGCAACATGGTGCTTAGTGTCACAAGTGACCCCAAGCTAACCCTAAAAATACTGAAAACTGATAATAAGCTAACTAAACAAAAAGCATAAAGAAACATCCTCAAACTATAAGGACTCACCATGGAAATTGCTGAGTATGGACGGGAAGTCGAGCTAAGCGCGATCTAGATGCTGAACACCTGAACCTACATCATGAAATGATGTAGCGCAAAAGTATGCGTCAGTACTTTGAATGTACTGAGCATGCAGGATATATGCTAAGCTGAACAAAATAGCGACTAAACATAGAAATATCTATAATGAGGCATAACTGAAAAATTGAGCTGGATGCAAAGACCAAGTACTAATCATGAAGATAACATGTTGAGCTGAACATTGAAGTAAATACTGAAAACATGGTCAATCCAATATGAATTTGACTGTGGGAGCTACTATTAACCGACATAAACCACGTGAGCTAAACATGGAATCCGATGTATATGCCCCATCGAGAGGACCCAATATACCTTGCCAGGGGTATAAAGGCATGACAATGGTGTGATCACTAAAATTGATGCCTAACATAAGGGACTTCTGAACCTATATTGGCACGTAGTTCTGGAACTTGAGGTTACGTTGAACCCTAGTCCAACTCTGTGCTAAGTCTACTAGCAATTAAATATAAAGCTAAAATGCAACTGTAATACTTAGTAATTCAAAATACTGATAATTATCTGAGAATGCAACATACATATATTGAAAGATATGGCATTCAAATTCTGAAGCATGATTGTCTGACCAATATGTCTAGCAAATATAATTCATCAAATATGGATAATTAACACAAGCTAGGGTTTCTGAGTTCTATACATGGGACTACACTAATTCCCCAAGAAACATGTAATTAATATCATAGAAACTATAGCAGCTAAATTACAATGAATACCTAAGATTTAGGAACCCTAGGTCTGAACAATTTATTGAGAAACTGAAGAACTGACTAAATTCTAGGGACCTAATCGGTGAAAGAAACCCACTAGTGAAATCCCACATGTCTAGTGACAAAACTACGGAGAAATCCTTTGGATTTCGATGCTGAACTTGAAGAAGACCTCTGCTTGTTCTTGGGAGAAACTATTGCCTTTTCCTTTTCCTTTCTTTCTAAGTTGGATGATTTTTGGAGAATGAGGGTTCTACGTAGTTTCTCACTAGTATATTAGGCTTAGAATGAGTAAAACAACGTAGTTTAAGCATCAAATGACGTAGTTTAAGTCCAAAATGCATAAGGGAAAAGACCAATGTGACCCTGACATAAATAGTGCTGGAGTGACTTCAAGAGTTGCTTCACAGGCCGTCTAGAGCACCACGGCCCGTCAAGTGGGTCGTGAAGATGCTCTGCCCGGAAGGGCTTTACTATTTCGGGCAAAACATTTTACTCCAAACATCAAATGGGGAAAACTCAGTGGCGTTGGAAATAGGATTTAGAGACCTTTAATTCAATAGGTCATAGGCTACCTAATTCATTTTGTCCGAAAAGATATGGTCGATTAAAGTTGACCCTAATCTCTAAGTCTGACAAGTCTCCATCATGGACGACTTCACGGTCCGTGTGGAGTTTCACGGACCGTTTAGACATCCGTGGTCCTTAACCAGTGACTTGGTGTGAGATCTTACTTATGGGGTGACTTGTAAGACCCACCACACAAGCCGTCCAAGTCACCACGGACCGTCTGGGTGTCCGCCAAGGTGAAGTTTGCATGGGGAAGGTTCTGGAAGACCTTCATGAGCTCCCTAACGGACCATGGTCCCCTACACGGCCATCTAAGGCTCCATGCAGGGTTCCATGGTCCACTCTTGGGCTCGTGACTTGCCTGTTTGACCCCTTTCTAGCTTTTCTCTAACCCAAGGTGTTACAATATCTCTCCCTTAAGATCATTCATCCTCGAATGAAGACTAAACAAGCTAAGTTTTGAGGAAAGAGCTGCAATCCCTACCAACTGAGTACTAGAAGTTGATATCTAACTGAACTGAGTTCTGTGAACATGCAATTATGTTGAAATGCAATGATAACTGAGGGAACAAGATATTGTGACTGAATTTACACAAAATTAACTGAAATACAGGAGAGGAACTATTACCTCCAGCTGAAATTGAATCGTAAGGAAAGAGGTGACGATACTTGGCCATCATGGTTGCTTTGGCTTCCCAAGTAGCTCCCTTTACGGACTAACTCCTCCACAAAACTTTTACTGAAGTGACTTCCTTATTTCTCAACCTACGAACCTAAGGGTTAAGAATCTCAACTGGAATCTCTTCATAGGAGAGGCTATCCTTCAATGCTACACTTTCTAAAGGTACTATCGATGCCGGATCACCCACACACTTCTTCAACAAAGAAATGTGAGAGACTTGATGAACCGCTGCTAGTTCTTGCAACTCTAACTCATATGCCACATTACCAACCCTTTTTAGGATTTTGTAAGGACCTACATACCTGGGACTGAGCTTCTCTTTCTTGCCAAATCTCATCACCCCTTTCATGGTTTACACTTTTAGGAAACCCAATCATCGATTTCAATCACTAAGTCCCATCTCCTCACATCTGCATAGGACTTCTGATGACTTTGAGTTGTCTTTAGTCTATCTCTAATGAGCTGAACTTTCTTCATTGCCTCATAAACTGAATCTGGCCCAACCAAGGTTGTTTCACCTACTTCAAACCAACCAACTGGTGACCTGCATCTGCGCCCATACAGTGCCTCATAAGGGGCCATCTGAATATTGGAATGGAAACTGTTATTATAGGCAAACTCTATGAGAGGTAGGTAATCCTCCCAACTACCCTTGAAATCATCACACAACCTCTCAACATGTTCTCTACGGTCTGAATGGTACGCTCTGTCTGACCATCCGTCTGCGAATGAAATGTTGTACTGATATTTACCTGAGTACCAAGACCTTTCTGAAATGATCTCCAGAAATGAGAGGTAAACTAGGGACCCCTATCTGAGATGATCGATAAGGGAACCCCATGCAACCTGACTATCTCATTGACGTAGAGTCTGGCGTAGTTCTCCAGTGAATCTGTAGTCTTGACCGCCAAGAAGTGAGCTGACTTAGTGACACTTTCCACTATCACCCAAATAGAGTCATGTTGTTTGCGAATGCGAGGTAAACCCGTAAAGAAATCCACGTTTACCACTTCCCACTTCCCACTTCCAAGAAGGAATGCTAATCTCCTGAGTCATACCTCCAGGTTTTTGATGCTCTACTTTAGCCTGCTGATAGTTGGGACACTTAGCCACAAAATCTATGATGTCCCTCTTCATGCCGTTCCACCAATAGACTTCCCGTAGATCACGGTACATCTTAGTGGCACCTGAATGAATAGAATATCTGGAATTATGGGCTTTTGTAATGATCTGCTACCTCGACCCACCCACATTAGGGACACATAAGTGACCCTGGTAATGAAGCACGCTATCTCCCCTTTGGGAGAAAACCTCAACTCTCTGCTGATGAACTACACCTTTCAATTGAAGCAATATAGGATCACTATCCTGTTTCTCCTTAACCTTCGCTACCAATGATGATTTTGATCCATTCTGCACTATCACATCACCATCTGACGAACCCATAAGAAAAACAACTAAGCGAGCAAGCCGGTGGACATCTCTGGCTAATTCTTTCTTCTTGTCCTCAACATGTGCCACACTACCCATGGATAGTCTGCTGAGGGCATCAGCCACTACAGTGGTCTTACCCGGATGGTAGAGCACATTCATCTCACAGTCTTTAAGGAATTTAAGTTATCTCCTCTGACGAAGATTCAATTCTTTCTAGGTGAACACGTATTGGAGGCTCTTATGATCTGTGAACACATCAACATGAACACCATACAAGTAGTGTCTCCAAATCTTTAGGGAAAACAAGACGGCTGCAAGCTCGAGGTCATGAGTCGAGTAGTTCTTCTCATGGACCTTAAGTTGTCTGGAAGCATAAGCTATGACCTTACCCTGTTGCATCAACACACAACCAAGGAAAACCCTGGATGCATCACAATAAACCACATAACCATATGAACCCTCTAGTAAACTCAAGACAGGAGTTGTAGTCAACCTATTTTTCAATTCTAAGAAGCTTTTCTCACACTCATATTACCACTGAAACTTGACCTTTTTCTAAGTCAACTTGGTCAATGGGGCAGCTATGGATGAAAATCATTCAACAAATCTCCTGTAGTAACTAGCAAAACCCAAGAAACTTCTGATATCAGTCGGAGAGGTGGGTCTGGGCGAGTGCTTCACTACCTCAATTTTTTGAGAATCTACTCGGATCCCTTCGCTGTATAAAATATGACCAAGGAAAGCGATCGACTGTAACAAGAATTCACATTTGCTGAACTTAGCGAAGAGTTGGCGATTTTTGAGAGTTTGTATAACAACTCTCAAATGAATCGCATGCCCTTCCTCATTCCAAGAATAAACGAGAATATCATAAATAAAGACAATGATGAACAAGTCCAAATACTATTTGAACACACTGATCATTAAGTCCATGAAAGCTTCAGGAGCATTTGTTAGTCCAAAGGACATAACTACAAATTCATAGTAACCATACCGAGTCCTGAAGGCTTTCTTCGGGATGAAACTATCTCTGACTCTAAGCTGATGATAGGTGGATCTGAGGTCTATCTTAGAAAAGCAACTAGCACCCTGAAGTTGGTCGAACAAGTCATCAATCCTAGGGATGGGATATTTATTCTTAGTTGTGATTTTGTTCAAATGACGATAGTCAATGCACATCCTGAAAGAACAATCTTTCTTACAGACGAACAATACTAAAGCACCCCATGGAGAGATGTTAGGTCTGATGAAGCCCATATCTAGGATGTCTTTCAATTGTTGTTTCAATTCCTTAAGCTCAGCTGGAGCCATTCTATAAGGAGGAATTGAAATAGGCCGGGTATCTAGAAGGAGATCTATTCTGAAGTCGATTTCCTTTGCGGGAGAAATTTCAGGAAAATCTTCTTGAAGCACTTCTGGAAACTCATTAACCATTGGGATTGACTCAAAAGTTTGGGTTTTGGAGTTTGAGTCCTTAACGCGAACAAGATGATAGATATACCCTTTGGAAATTATTTTTCTAGCCTTAAGGTAAGAGATAAATCAACCTATAGGCACTGAGTTACTACCCTTCCACTCTAAGACTAGCTCGTTTGGAAACAAAAATCGAACGATCCTAGTTCTACAATCGACTGAGGCATAACAAGAATGTAACCAATCCATGCCTAGAATGATGTCAAAATCTATCATTTCTAACTCTACAAGGTCTGTTGAGGTGACTTATTGGGAAACTGTGACAAGACAATTTTGGTATACCCGTCTAGCTATAACTGGGTCACCAACTGGAGTAGACACTGAGAAGGGTTCTAGAGAGTTTCTAGTTTGACACCAAAGTTTACAGCTATATATGGAGCTACAAAAGAAAGTGTGGGGTTTGCATGAACTGGGGCATACAGATTGGCTTGGTTGGTTATGGTCTAAACCAATAGCTGGATCACATTACGGACCTCTACATTCGTAACCACATGGTTCAAGATAGGAGAAACTGCATTAGCATTGCGTGCGTTAGCATTTCTTGCATTAGCTCTGCGAGGATGAATGATCTGAAATGCATAACGATGGATTAGAAGGGAGAAGTTCAATCACACTCCAGCGCACGATAAAGATAGCAAAAGAAGTGATGTTTTTCCTAGAATACCTCGTAGCCTCCCCCCCAAAGATGTGGTGGGCTTCATACCCATGAAAGAGACTCTACTCAATGCAGCTTTCAGACACCCTAGGACTCATGAACCTGATGCTCTGATACCAAATTTGTCACGCACTGAGGCTACCACCTAGGCGCAAAATTGTTCTTAGTGTCACAAGTGACCGCAAGCAAGCCCTAAAAATACTGAAAACCGATAATGAGCTAAATAAACTAAAAGCATAAAGAAACGTCCTCGAACTATGAGGACTTGCCATGAAAATTGCTGAGTATGGACTGGAAGTCAAGCTAAGTACGGTCTGGATGCTGAGTGCCTGAACCTACATCATAAAACAATGTAGCGCAAAAGTATGAGTCTGTACTTTGAATTTACTGAGCAAGCAGGATATATGTTAAGCTGAACAATATAGAAACTAAACATAGAAATAGATATACTGAGGCATAACTGAAAAACTGAGTTGGATGCAATGACCAAGTACTAATCATAAAGATAACATGCTGAGCTGAACACTGAAGCAAATGATGAAAACATGGTCAATGCAATATGAGTCTGACTATGGGAGCTACTATTAACCGACATAAAACACGTGAGCTAAACATGAAGTCTCATATATACGCCCCATCGAGAGGATCCAATATACCTTGCTAGGGGTATAAAGGCATGACGGTGGCGTGATCACTAAAATTGATGCCCAACAGAGGGGACTTCTGAACCTACATTGGCACGTAGTTCTGGGACTTAAGAGTATGCTGAACCCTAGTCCAACTCGGTGCTAAGTCTACTCCCAACTAAATGTAAAGCTAAAATGCAACTATAATACTAAGTAGCTTAAAATATTGATAATTATATGATAATGCAACATACATATACTGAACGATATGGCATTCGAATTCTGAAGTATGATTGGCTGACTAACCTACCTAGCAAGTATAATTCATGAAATATTTATAATTAACACAAGCTAGGGTTTCCGAGTTCTATACATGGGACGACACTAATTCTCCAAGAAACATGTAATTAATATCATAGAAACTATAGTAGCTAAATTATAATGAATCCCTAAGATTTAGGAAACCTAGGTTTGAACAATTTATGGAGAAATTGAAGAACTGACTGAATTCTAGGGACCTAATGGGTGAAAGGAATCTGCTAGTGCAATCTCACATACCTGCTGACGAAACTACGGAGAGGCTGAACTTGAAGAGGACCTCTGATTGTTCTTGGGAGAAACTATCACCTCTTTCTCTTCTTTACTTTCTAAGTTGGATGATTTTGGGAGAATGAGGGTTCTAGGTAGTTTCTGAATAGATTATTTGGCTTAGACTGAGTCAAATGACGTAGTTTAAGCATTAAACGACATAGTTTAAGTACCAAATGCATAGGGGAAAAGACCAATGTGACCCTAACCTAAATGTTACCGAAGTGGCTTCACAGGCCGTCTTTAACACCACGGCCCGTCAAGTTGGTCATAAAGATGCTCTGCCCGACAGGGCTTCACTATTTTTGGTAGAACTTTTTACTCCAAACTATAAATGGGGCAAACTCGGTGGCGTTGGAAAGAGGATTTTGAGATCTTTAATTTGATAGTTCATGGGCCACCTAATTCATTTTGTGCTGAAAGATATGGTTGATTCAATTTGACTTTAAACTATAAGTCTGACAAGTCTTCTTCACGGATGAATTCACGGACCGTGTGGATCTTCATGGACCGTTTAGACGTCCGTGGTCCTTAGCCAGTGACTTGGGCTGAGACCTTACTGATGGGGTAACTTGTACGACCCACCATACAAGTCGTCCAAGTCACCACGGACCGTCTAGGTGTCTTTCAAGGTGAAGCCTACCCGAGGCATGTTCTGGAAGATCTTCACGAGCTCCTTAACGGACCGTGGTCCCCTACACGACCCGTCTAGGGCTCCGTGGAGAGTTTCATGGTCCACTTTTGGGCTCGTGACTTGCCCGTTTGACTCCTTTCTAGCCTTTCTCTAACCCGAGGTGTTACAGTAACTATCTCAAAAAAGATGCACAACCGCATTCTTTATCGAAACAAATATTTCTAAGGCGCCTAAATTTGTCTATCTTTAAAGAAGTCTTAATGTTAAGAGCTTCAATATATTCTAATACTTGCCTACCAACCCCGATATTAATGGTGAAAGCAACAAAAGTAACTTGAGCCTGAAGTACTTGGAATTACAACCCATGATCCAATTAATTTCTAGATTAGTCTCTAACTCCAATCTCACCATTTTCAGTAATCAACCAATCATACATCTCCAACCATAGTACAACAATAGTCAAGCAGAAGAAATTATTTCCAAAATTTGTGTGGTCCTATACAAAAAATACATAATATTTGTATTATGAATTTGACCCAAGGAACAATACTAGTTGTAAAAGAAAAATAGTACTATATTACTTTCCACCAATTTCAGTAACTAATATTCTAATTCAACATGAAATGAGTCATATTAACAATAATCAACCAATCATACATCTCAAATTGCAGAATCAAGCATATAAAATTGAGCCAATTCAGATCACTCTTCAAATTGTGGACTAAATTGAAATTAGAAGTGAAATAGAAATGGACCCCAATCACAGCTTGGAACAGAACTCCGGAGCCACAACGGAAACCAACGACCAGAACCTCGATTTAATTAGTAACCACAAAAACAAGCCTCGAACTCCGCCTTTAATTTTTTCTTTTCCGTTTTTCGTTTATTTTCAGTGTGCCCTTCCTTTTTGTGTTGTTGCATTTTTTTTTGTGTGCGCCTTTGGCTTATTTGTTGTGTGTAACTTCGTGTATGGGGTGGGTATATATGTAGGTTAGTGTATGTAATGGTGTCTAGATATAGGATGGGTGTGTATGCTCTTTTTCCTCTCTTTTTTTTTTTGCCAAGGTTTGTTGTTTTCTTTTTCCTTTTGTTCGTATGTTTTTTTGTGAGTCTGTTGCTAGTAGTTGTAGTGTAGTATATTTCGGGATAAGGGAGTGTTCTATGAGGGTGGGTAAACTGGAGACAAAAAGGCTTAGTGGGTTAGAGGTTTAAGGGGGTAGGGTACATAATAGTGGGGGGAAGGGGGTTTGGTAGTAGTTAGGTTAAATAGGGAGTATGCTGGTAGTTCTGGTTAGTAAATTTTTTTCTTAATTCAATATATATATATATATACACACACACACCCTGAACTGTGTAATTTAGAACTGATATACCCCTCGTTATAAAAGTGGGACATATATAACCTTACCATTATATAAATGATTTACATATATCCCTACCATTACAAAAGGAGCTCAATATACCCTTCATCTAATGGAAGTGAAAAAATTAATTTTAGATTTATTTTTTTGACTTTATATTTTTTTTAAAATCATGTAGGAGTATATATGATCCTTCTAACAAAATTCAAGGTATATTTTAATCTTTTTAACACATAAATTATTTTTTGACTTCTTTGCTTATCATTGTTTAGTGTCAAAAAAAATTATAAGACTAATTTTTTTGCAGCTTTATTGTTATTTTGTTTTTGCATTTGTAAAAAGAAAATTAAATTGGGGCATCTATAATAAATTTTACAAGAAAATTGGTGAAACATAAATAAATTTGACCATCAAAATAATAAATTTAAAATAGTCATTGAAACAAAAAAGTCAAAAAAATATGTGTGAGCATGATCAAATATACCCCATATGGATTTTTTTTTTCAAAAAAATAATTTAAAATTTTAATTTAAATGATTTTTTTCACTTTTGTTAGAAGAAAAGGGTATATGTGAGTCATTTGTATAGAAATAGGGGTATATATGAGTCACTTTCATAACGGTGGATATATCAGCTCTTAATAGCAAAGTTGAGGGGGATATCGGACTATTTTCCCTATATATAAATAAAGGTAATGATAAAAATATTGGTTTCTATTTTGAACTAACAAAATATAAGAAAAGTTAAATAACTAATTTAAAAATATAATTAAGAAACACTAGCTTATTTATTAAACCTAAATTAAAAGAAATGTGTATTTTTTCTAATAAATAATCTTTTTCTTAAACAAAACTTACACTAAAATGTGACTCTATTTTTTGTAGTTTTCAAATCTTTTAAAATAAACTTACTAAAATAAGATAAAATCAAAAATATTTAATTTAGATATAAAAGAAATATTTAAGTACTAAAAATTGTGTAAAACATCAAGTTCGGTCAAAAATCACGTGTCTACAACAACGGAAATGAAATAAGACATAAATATATACAATAGAACAAGATCCAATCCCATGACCTAGTGGGCGATGGTACAAATATACTAAAATGAGTAAAAGCTATAAAATTAATAAAATAATTACAAACTTGTCTAGAATAAAAAAAACTAGCCTAAAGCTATATATAGACAGAGATGAGTCAAATTAGGACGTCATCAACTCACCCTTAATCTTTGGAAGCCCCCGCTAACGCACATACTTTTCAACTATTTTTCCATATTTTTCTCCTCCTCCTTTCTATCTAAAGCATCAAAAGAATAATGGGTCATCACTTTATCGAATCCATTATTCTTTGTTAAGTAATTTACTCTTGTCCTTCTTTTGTCTATCTATTTTGTCCACTTCGTTATATTATGTAGAACACCTATTGTCCTTAATTTTTTGACTTTTATAATATAATTTCCCCTTCTAGTTTGTCCTTCCTTGATTGTGCAGTACCTCTTTTTTATCCTCATTTCATTTCTCATTGTTCTCTTCCTTTCTAGGTTTTAAATTTGGGTAAAATACGAAACTGATGAGTCGGTCGTTTTGACTCATTTATAGCTTCGTTTGTGCCAATTTAGTGTCCTTAATGCCATTTTTTGCACCTATAACTAATGTTAAATCGTTTGTGTGCAGCATGAGGGACAAGGAATGGGATGAAGCCAATATATTGCAAAAGGAAGCCAAAAAGCGCGAAAATTGAAGGAACTAAAAGGCTGAGGCTCGCCAATGTCAACCCGGTGAGGCGCCGAGTGGAAAGGACCTCACCTAAAGTTCCAGGGAGCAAAGGAAAAATCTAAGTCAAGACGGCGAGCTGAGAGACCAGACGGCGCGTCGCTGATCCAAACGGCGACCCCGATGCACATCGCCTAAAGTTCCAGAATGAAATCAACACTAAAGTGTTAATTTGAAAAGGCGAGATTGAGCTACTCAGCGCGTCGCCGAGTAGAAGGGCGAGCCTTGGCTGGTTTTCAAATGCAAAATCGTGGGAAACTTTTGGGAAGTATGAATAGAATATTTTAAATGAGAGAGGTGGAACAGAAATGTAGGGAGAAAAAGAAGTACATTGCACTTTTGATATACTTAGTTTTGTTCTTAGAGATTTGTTCTTGAGAGTTTTTTAGGGAGAATCCAACATTGGGTACACTTTTAGTTGATTATTTTTTACTTTATGAAGATTTGGAAATTCAATGGAGAATGCTTTTGGTAACCATTTTTTCACTTTCAATATGATTGGCTAAAACCCCAATGCCTTAGGGGTGTGATTATGTGTTAAATCACCTAATTAGCTTATGGGTCTTATGAATTGCTGAATTACTTATTGATTTAGAATGGGTTCAGTTGTTAATTCATGTTTTTATCTTATGAATTGGAGTTGCAAATTCAGTTCTAGCTTATATATCTTTGTATGCCTCTTGAAGATGCATTTGAGTTGAATTTACTTCTGATAATTGTATGGGTTCTTACTTGTACTACTCAGCTTGTTAAAGTGGGTTTAATTAAGGTATAAGGTTGTGCTCTGATTGTCTAGTCTGTTGGGGTTTTGTAACACCCAATTGACATGATGGTAGCTGGTTGCAAAATAGCTATCGTAGTGATAATATTGCCTACCCATTATAGATCAGCATCATTAGGCAATTGGTAATGACACATTTAGTGAAATTGGCAGTTGAACACTCACACATCCCTAAGGTCCCTTCTCTCATTGATTAAATCCTTTTTTTTATTTGAGTTTTGTTGAAATCGTCTGTTTGAAACTCTTCTTACTTGATAATTGAAACTTCGTCGATTTACACTATGTCTCGTTTCATTTGTTTGGTACCTACAAAAAGCTTGATCACCTCAATACTTCGTACTTGAATTCTTGACTTAGTCCCATTCCTCATGGGATCGACCCCAAGTCATTGTTGGGTTTATATTGCTAACGACTGCTTACATCTTTAATCATGATAGGTGTATTTGAGCGTTATCAAAAATGGTGTCGCTACCGGGGAATGGCGTTTGGAATTCTTGTACCGACGTATTCTAGTGAATTATTTTGATTGTAGTCGAATTTACTTATTAGCTTTTTTGTTGTTTATTTTCAACAGGTTACAACATGAGTGATGCTGATAGTGTTGTTGGTCAGAATGATGAGATACGTCATGTGAATGATGACATTGGTAATCTGAATGACTTCAATGTAGCTCAAGTGGGAAGTGCTGGAGCTATACGCTTGCCCCCTACTGTGGGTAATGCCATCTTTCATGTGACCGGAACTATGCTTCAGCTGTTGCAAATCAAAGGATCATTTGGACCACTTGCCCACGAGGATCCACATGAATATGTTCAGAACTTTTTAGATATGTGCGAAAGAGTCAATTCGACTTCGGTTGTTTCCTTTCTCTCTAAATGGGGAGGCAACGAAGTGGTTGGCTGAATTACCAAGAGATTCAATTACTTCTTGGGTGGAGCTAATGGAAGCATTCCTTGAACGATTATTTCCTCTTTCGAAGATGGTATTCAAAACTTCAAGAGACTTGATGGTTAACCAATCCATGAGACATGGCTCAGATTCCAAAAGCTTCTTCTACAATGTCCTACTCATGGGTTGCCTGAAAATGTGTTGTTGCAATATTTCAACCGTAGCCTTGATTCGGTAAACAAGTCTATTGCCGATCGTTTGATTCAAGGTGGAATCATGAGGCAACCATTTCCTATTGCATCAGCGTTGCTTGATAATATGGCAAAGATCAACCGGGCTTGGCACACAAGAGAAGATCAAGTATCACCTCTTGTAGTCGGAATGACCAAGGAGCAAATTGAGAAAGATGAAGAGCGTGATGCCAATATGGCTAAGATGATGACCCAGATGAATTTGTTGACTAAGCATGTTATGGGTGCGGGTCCTAAGGCCGTTAATGTTGTAGTTATGAGCCCAGATGACGCTGCATTTGAAACCATGTACAACGAAGAAGTCCAATTTGTGTCGAATCAAATGATGGGTTCTCATCCGGGCTATCAAAAGCCGGGTGGGAATCAAGGTTGGAACAAAGAACAGGGAGGTAATTGGAGAGACAATTGAGAGTGGCGTGATCGAGGAACCAATTGGAAAGATGGTGAAAGAGATTGGTATGTGCCCCCACATGATCGTCCAAAGATTACCGAACAAAAGGCTGATCCTGAAAATTTTAGAACTGAGGATATGCTTGCTCGTATTTTGCATAAGATAGAAGGGTCAGACACAGTACTAAAGGAGATGAAGATGGATTTCTCTTCTTTAAACCAAACAGTCACTTCTCACTCAACTTCAATTAAACATCTTGAGTCTCAAATGGTCCAAATTTTGACTCAGCTGAATCAGCGACCAATTGGTGGCCTTCCTAGCGATACTTTAGCCAATCCAAAGAACGAGAATGCTGAATGTATGGCGATTGTGACTCGAGGTGGAAATTTTTTGGGTAGCGATGTAGTTGAGAACAATGGGGCTGAACAGAGTAAAAGTCTGCCTCTTGTGAGAGATGAGGACGGTATTGAAGATAAGGTGAACAATTCGGATTGAACCACTACTTCAAAGATGGAGGATAGGTCTAAATCGGTTTCTCCCAAGCCATTGCCCAAGGTTAATCCTCCATTTCCACAAAGGCTGAAGGAAAAAGATGACAATGCCGGGGTATGCCAAGTTTATGAAAGAAATTTTCATGAAGAAGAGAAGTATGGACTTTGAAACTGAGGAGGTATCGCATAGTTGTAGTGCTATTATGTCAAATGTGGTTGCTAAAAAAGATGATCCAGGAGCGTTCACAATACCTTGCACTATTGGGGTGTTCAATTTTGTTAAAGCATTGTGCGATTTAGGGGCGAGCATTAATTTGATGCCATATGCTATTTTCAAACAACTTGGGCTAGGTGAGCCCAAGTCTACCACAATGCGACTTCTCATGGTGTATCGTTCTTTATGTTCTTTGAGAGGGTTGACAAATTTATTTTTTCGGCAGATTTTGCTGTTCTTGATCGTGAGATAGATGCCGCGATCCCTATTATTCTTGGTAGGCCATTCTTGGCTACAGGTAGAGCACTTGTTGATGTGGAAAGGGGAGACTTGAAGTTTAGAGTGAATGAGGAGGAAGTCACCTTTAATGTGTGTAAGTCCATGAAACAACCCAATGACATCCATGTGGTGTCAGTTATTGACGTTATCAATGAAGCGGTAGCTAGTATTAGCGAGATTGCTTGTATTGGTGAATCATTAGCTGCTGTGATGTTGAACTATGATGGGGTAGACATCCAAGAATATGATGAAGTACTGGCTGCTTTATCGGGTTTAGGTTCTTACTCAAAAGCCCCTTTGAAGCTTGAAATTGATTTGAAGAATAGAGAAACTCCTCCCGCGAAGCCATCCATTGAAGCACCCCCGAAGCTTGAATTAAAAGCTCTTCCTTCCCATCTTAGATATGTATTCTTGGGGGCTGACAATACCTTACCGGTGATCATTATAGCTGACTTACATGAAGAGCAGGTACATGCAATTGTGAGTGTGCTGAAAAGGTACATCAAAGCTATTGGGTGGACAATTGCTAATATCGTGGGGATACCTCCGGGAATTTGTACGCATAAAATTCAGTTGGAACTTGGTTGTAACCCCAGCGTCAAGCACCAAAGGAGGTTGAACCTTCCAATGCAAGAAGTGGTTAAGAAGGAGATCATCAAGTGGTTAGATGCAGGTGTGGTTTATCCCATTGCGGATAGCAAGTGGGTAAGCCCAGTTCAATGTGTCCCAAAGAAAGGGGGTATGACCGTGGTTCCAAACGAAAAGGGTGAACTTGTACCTATGCGATCAGTCACAGGTTGGCTGGTATGTATGGACTATAGAAAGTTGAATTCAACTACCTAGAAAGATCACTTTCCCAAGCCCTTCATGGACCAGATGCTTGATAGGTTGGTGGGGCGTGGATGGTATTGCTTCCTTGATGGGTATTCCGGGTGCAATCAAGTCTCCATAGCCCCGGAGGTTCAAGACAAGAAAACTTTCACTTGCCCCAATGGAACTTTTGCATTTAAATACATGCCTTTCGGGCTATGTAATGCACCGGTAACATTCCAAAGGTGTATGCTATCAATTTTTACTGATATGGTTGAGGACTCTATGGAGGTTTTCATGGATGATTTTTCCGTAATTGGAGACTCATTTGAAGATTGCCTTGAACACTTGGGGAAAGTTTTAGAAAGGTGTGTCGAAACTAACCTTGTACTTAATTGGGAGAAGTGTCATTTCATGGTAAAAGAAGGGATTGTTTTGGGACACCAAATTTCAGGGAAAGGTATACAAGTAGATCAAGCAAAGGTTGAGGTAATTGTCAAGCTACCACCCCCTGTTTCAGTTAAAGATGTCCGAAGTTTCCTAGGTCATGAAGGCTTTTATAGGCGATTTATCAAGGATTTCTCAAAGATAGCTCATCCTCTATGCAAACTTTTAGAGAATGACAGCATCTTTTTGTTTGATGAGCCCTATTTATTTCATGAATGTGCTGATCATATCATTAGGATGTGTGTGCCAGAAGTCGAAGCTGATGCTATACTTAGTTCATGCCACGCTTCTCCAGTTGGTGGTCACTATAGTGGGGTACGAACATCCGCCAAGGTATTGCTAAGTGGCTATTATTGTCCAACACTCTACCAAGATGCTAACTCCCTTGTCTGCAAATGTGTTCCATGTCAAAGGCAAGGAGGAGTGTCACGTCGCCATGAGCTTCCCCTTACCCCAATCCTTGAAGTTGAATTATTTAATGTCTGGGGAATTGATTTTATGGGTCCTTTTGTGAGTTCTTATGGGAACAAATACATTTTGGTGGCTGTTGATTATGTGTAAAAGTGGGTAGAAGCTATAGCCTTACTTAACAATGAACGGAGAAGTGTGATTGCATTCCTTAAGCGGTATATCTTTACAAGGTTTGGCATACCACGGGATTTATTAGTGATGGGGGTTCACACTTTTGCAACCGATTGTTTACGTCGTTGTTGACCAATTATGGAGTAAAGAACAAGGTTGCCACCCCTTACCATCCACAGACAAGTGGGCAGGTTGAAGTATCTAACCAGGAAATTAAAGAAATTTTAGCAAAAATCGTGAATGCAAATCGTTCAGATTGGTCGCGAAGGTTGGAGGATGCTTTGTGGGCCTACCACACTACTTTTAAAACACAAATTGGTATGTAGACATATCAGTTAGTATTTGGCAAATCATGCCATCTCTCGGTGGAATTCGAACAGAAGGCCTTATGTGCTTTGAAGACCATTAATTTGAATTGGGATGTTGCCTCCAAGAGTAGGGTTGACCAACTTTATGCATTGGAGGAATTTTGGCTTCGATCTTTTGAACGTGCTGCTCTCTATAAAGAGAAACTGAAGAAATGACACGATTCCAAAATACTTCATAGGGAGTTTCGGGTTGCCGATTGTGTATTGCTCTACAATTTGCGTTTGCGGCTATTCCCGGGTAAGCTCAACTCCAAATGGTTAGGTCCATTCAAGGTTGATCGTGTGTTTGAAAATGGAGCTATTGAGGTTCAGGGTGAGAATGGTACATTCTTTAAAGTTAATGGGCAAACGCTAAAGCTCTACTTTAGAGAGGGTCCCTTTGTGCGAATGATTGATGTGGTGTACATGGATGATGCTTGAATGCATGTCCACATCGTGGCACGATGTTAAATAGGGCACTTCTTGGGAGGCAATCCAAGCTCTATCTTATTGTTTTTGAATAACGTGTGTTGGATGTGTAGGTTGTAGTTTGAATTTTCAAAATTTGGTAATTAGACGAGGGGCTGCACCATTCGGCGCATCGCCCACTGCCTTGGAATCGCTTAAATTCATCAAAACTAGAAAGCTGAAGTTGCAAGCAACACTGGAATATTAGGCGAGCATCTGCTTCATTTGGCGCACCGTCGAGTGGATCGGTGAGCCCTATCTATCTCGCCTTCTGGACTTCAATATTGGCTTTGTTTCCTGTAACTTTTTGTGAGAGAAAGTACCACTCGGTGCATCACCAAGTGGAAAGGCAACGTTACTATCATTGCCCCTTGGGGCGCGAACTGAAGGGTTTTTAATCCATTCAAATTCAAATTTTCATAATTCTCGAAATTTGCCTCCTATACTTGTACACCCACACACTTTTGCATTTTCATTGCTTTTTCTTCTTGCTGATTGGTCGTGAAGTGCTTTAGGCGTGCCCCCAACACCATTTTCATCGTGTGTGCATTGATATTTTTGGCTTTGAGATTAGTTCTCGATAAGTTTTCGACTTTTGAAACCCGTTAATTGTAAAACCAAATTGTGAATGGTTGGGTATTTGATTTTATGTGTTCTTGTTTGTTGTGATTGCCTTTCATTGATTTGATGCCCTACTTTGAGTAATCGTATGCGATATTGTGTGATTGCATCGTCTGGGGATTGGGTTTTCGGTTTATGTGCTTGTGGGTTGTTGTTTTGAGTTTGGGTGAAGTCTGAGTAGCCCCCGAATTCAATCGAATGGCTTGATTTTGCCCGATGATAGATTGGGTGACGTTTTTCTTAAGGGAAAATCGTCGTTTTGTTGTTTTTGGTTTGATTTTGGGGAAGTCTGAGTACCTCAAGGTACAATTGGGCATGGGTATAGGCTACATGTTGATAATTGTCTGTTAATTATTGCGTTTAGGGCTGTTTGTTTAGAATTGTAAAATTTTTAGGATAGTTGTTGCCTTTGGTTGGTTCGGCGAGCTAAGTCAGGCTCGCCGTTCCACTCGGTGACTCGCCCTTTGCATGCTCATCGCCCTTTCGTAGCTACTTTGTGGTCTGTGAGTTCTGTAAGTTTCGGCGAGCCCCCCTTTTGCTCGCCGAGTTGATTTTTCTATCGCCATTTTGCATGCATTTTGCCTGAGCTGGTTCTGTCACTTTCGGCGGTGCCTCTTTTGCTCGCGTAATAGCCTTAGGTGACTCGCCGATCGGTTCAGCGAGTATTTCTTCATATTTTTTTTGTTTAAGTTTCTTTTCTACCTTATTTTAATCAATCTTCGTATTTGTTTGTTTTTATTTGCCAAATATACCTCGCCGCAAAGTTGTCGCTCAAAAGACTCCTAAGAAGAGAACCAAGGGCATAGAGATTGCCTCCGAAGTTGAGCGACCAAACAAACCAAAGACACCCGCAACCCAGGCAAATGGGAGAGGCAAGAAACAAGTCGTAGAAGAGTCCTCCTCGGAGAGTGACGAGCAGTCTATAAAGTTCACCTCCACAGAGTTAGGAAGCTCTGAAGGTGAGGAGTCCGGGACTCTTGTTGGGGAACTTCTGAAACGGACCCGCGTTGAGTTGAGGTCGAAGAGTCTACATGACACCCTGGCTAGGGTCAACACTTCCTCTTCTACACCTGAGCCTCCGACTACCTCAGCTCTTGCTCCTACTGCTCCAGTCTCGATTCCAGCCCTGGCCCCGCTTTCGAGGTCGATAAATAGATTGAAGGCTGCGGGTGCACGAACAATACTTGAGGAGAAGAGGCTATCTACTGATGGAGTGGTGGATAGGTATTGCTTAGTCTGGGAGACGATCCGGGTGCATAAATTTCAGATCTTCACACAGCCCCAGAGTCCATAGGTCCCCCACATGGGTTCATGAATTCTATGCTGCTTACTCCGGCCTAGTCCCGAGGGTCAAGAAGTTGGCCCAATCCATGAAGCCTGTGGACTTCATCATCGTGAGGGGTAAGAAGGTTAAGTGTAGCCAGACAGAAATAAATGACGTCCTGGGTTGCACCTATAGGTTCAGGCACTCCTTGGAAGACAAGTTGAAAGGGAGTTTGGAGATCCTGAAGGGGTGGTTAACACCGTTAATAAGTGATGCCTCCCCCCATTGGTTAGATACCAGAGCTATCATCGAGAATCGGGATTTAAACAACGTGGCTCGGTATTGGCTTGGGTTCTTGAGTAGCACCCTCATGCCTTCCAAGAATGAGTCCATCCTCCGGCACCCGAAGGCAACACTTTTGGGTTGTATTATTGATAGGAAGCTGCTCAATTTGGGGATGATCATAGATAGTGAGATGTTGATGAGGGCCAAGCAGCAATAAGCCTCCCTCCCATTCCGGATACACATTAGCGAGCTGTGTAGACAAGGAGGTGTTCCTTTTGATAAGAAGACGGATGTTGAGGTCACTTCGACCTCGTCCTGTGACATCCAGAGGATCGAGACTATGTATCAGAAGGACGAGGTCGAGTGGAGGAGGAGACCCCCAGTTGATATGTCCCCGGCTTTGGATGTCGATGCAATGGAGACGGGTTCTCCTACTCCCACAGTTGAGCCGTCAAGTACGCTTGTTCCGAAAGCTCCTGCTACCTCCACTCCTACACCGGGTCCCTTTTCTTCCTCTGCCCCAGCTTCCACTCATGTCCCTCGGCCTTTGACTCAGGCCATGCTCATCAAGATGGGGCACTTGGCCCATTTAGCAGATGTACGAGCATCTCGGGTTGAGGCAGCTGTCCCAGGGATAATTGAGAGGGCTCTAGCTGCCGCACTTGGCCCTACCCACACTGAGTTGGCCGATCAGTGTTGACTTATCACATCACATGGAGAGCTTTTAGCTGCCCTCACAGCTAGAGTAGAGGTTTGTGAGCAGCGTGAGGGTAGCTCCACAGAGTTGACGGCCATCCACATAGATATCACCAGTTTGAGGAAGGATGTGGACGAGCTGAAGTCAACCGACATCACCATACTTTGGGGGAGTGAAGATCTGCCAAAGGCTACGAGAGCCGATGATCCCCCACCTGCCACCACTAGTGTTGCTCCGATTGCTGACGATGACGGTGTGTTTGATGCACCTAAGACTGATGAGGAGGAGTTTGCCATGCAGGATAAAGAGGTGTATGCCGACCTCGAGGCCTTGGAGGGAGATTTGGTCCGGGCTGCTACTATTGAGTCTCTCCGGGATACATCCATGATCGAGTCGAGTGGGACTCACCAGACTGTGGAGAGCACACCGGGCACTGATGCCTAGGTTAAGGATACACCCCCAGCTTAGCGGGATAGGGGAACTCTTTTGCACTTCTTTTATCCTTAGTTTGTTTGTATGTTTTTTTTCACATTGAGGACACTGCTTTACCTTTTTGGTGGGGTGGTGCTATTTTGGTTGTTTGTTACTTAGATTGTTTTGTTGTTTTCGATATTTCTTTTACTATATGATATGAGTTTGAGTTCTAGTGACACCTCTGTTTGTCTTTGCTTATCTTTCGCAATTTTTTGCCGATTTAGTGGTTGTTGTTCTCTTGTGCTTTTGAGTGTCGATCGTGTTCAATATCGATGACTTGAATAGTGCTCTTAATTAAATGATATGGTTGTGTACGTCCAACGAGGTAAATTGGAGTTGCATAGTCTTGTGTAAGCCATTAGCCTCTCGTTCTGACTAGTGAATTGCCGATGGTGAGTCTTGTAATGACCGTTGCACGCAAGCTTGACTCGTAGAGTTGTGACCCAAAATTGTGTTTGAATGCCATGTGTGGCGAGCTTTACTTGAAAAGTGTGTGTAATGATTCCTAGAACTTGCCCTAGTAGTCTGTTTGGCTAAGTATTGGTGATTGTGGGAAAATGATCTTAGGCATAAATTCTTTTGAGGGTGAACCTATTTACTAAACTTCTTTTGGCAACCTTGTGAGCGTGTGAACCTAGCTTGGCACCATTTGAGCATGTCCTTCTTCTTCATTGAAACACTAACACAAAAACTTTAGCCTTTTACTGAAATGCCTTGTCTCCCCCACTTGAATCTTCATGAAGTATTGATAGAAAAAGTGGTGAATCTGATCGTTTAAAAAGTGGTGATAGAAAAAGTTGGAACCCCTCTAAATATATATATATATATATGTATATATATATAATAGTTCTCATTATGCATAGAGTTGATGGTAAAATGGGGTATTAATCAAAATGTGAGAGTGATGCAAAGTGGCACAGGATTTGCTATGAATCGAAATGTGTGAAAGAAAAGTGAAGGTGAAGTGAATTGAAAGCCATGCTTCATGAAGGTAAAGCCACTAATCCACAAAGTGACCATACCTTGAACCCCAGACTCATTACAAGCCTCTAAAGTCCTTTGTGATCCCGCATGAACAGTGTGATGGTTAGATGGAAAACTCGGGCAAGCCTATGGGAAAAGTTGTGCAAACTCTTTCTTTTTTGAGAATGTGAGTGTAGTATTGATTCTGATTCATTGATCTTAGATTGAGTTTGGATGAGAGAATGGAATACTTTTTATTGTAAGGGCATTCAAGCACCTTTGTGGGCATAATTTTGCGTCTTAGGTGAGCATTTGTGAGCTTGATCTTTAATTGATGATGGCTAGTCAGATTTTGATGCTTTTGGTGTGCATTTGATCCTTGTATCTTAAATTTGGCCTTGTGCGCTCTTTCATGTGAGTTCTTAAGTAGCACTGTTTGTAGACACCCTTGTTGAATGCATTGATCTCTTGTTTTACTTGAGGACAAGCAAAATTTTAAGTTGGGGGTGTTGATGAGTCGGTAGTTTTGACTCATTTATAGCTTCGTTTGTGCCAATTTAGTATCCTTAATGCCATATTTTGCATCTATAACTAATGTTAAATCGTTTGTGTGCAGCGTGAGGGACAAGGAATGGGATGAAGCCAATATATTCTAAAAGTAAGCCAAAAAGCGCAAAAATTGAAGGAACTAAAAGGTTGAGGCTCGCCAAAGTCAACTCGGCAAGGCGCCGAGTGGACAGGACCTCACCTAAAATTCCTGGGAGCAAAAGAAAAATATAAGTCAAGACGGTGAGCTGAAAGACCCGACGGTGCATTGCACTTTTGATATACTTAGTTTTGTTCTTAGAGATTTGTTCTTGAAAGTTTCTTTTGGGAGAATCCAACATTGGGTACACTTTTAGTTGATTATTTTCTACTTTGTGAAGATTTGGAAATTCAATGGAGAATGCTTTTGGTAACCATTTCTTTACTTTCATGATGATTGGCTAAAACCCCAATGCCTTAGGGGTGTTATTATGTGTTCAATCACCTAATTAGCTTTTGGGTCTTATGAAATGCTAAATTACTTGTTGATTTAGAATGGGTTCAGTTGTTAATTCATGTTTTTATCTTATGAATTGGAGTTGCAAATTCAGTTCTAGCTTATATCTCTATGTATGCTTGTTGAAGATGCATTTGAGTGGAATTGACTTCTGATAATTGTATGGGTTCATACTTGTACTACTCAGCTTGTTAAAGTGGGTTTAATAAAGGCATAAGGTTGTGCTTTGATTGTCTAGCCTGTTGGGGTTTGGTAAAACTCAATTGAAAGCATGGTAGTTGGTTGCAAAATAGCTATCGTAGTCATAATCTTGCCTACCCATTATAGATCAGCATTGTTAGGCAATTGGTAATGACCCATTTAATGAAATTGGTGGTTAAACACTCACCCATCCCTAAGGTCCCTTCCCTCATTGATTAAATCCTTTTTTTTATTTGTGTTTTGTTGAAATCGTCTATTTGAAGCTCTTCTTACTTGATAATTGAAACTTCATCGATTTACATTATGTCCCGTTTCATTTGTTTGGTACCTACAAAAAGCTAGATCACCTCAATACTTCGTACTTGAATTCTGGACTTAGTCCCATTCCTCGTGGGATCGACCCCAACTCATTGTTGGGTTTATATTGCTAACGACCGCTTACATCTTGAATCGTGATAGGTGTATTTGAGCGTTATCAGAAACACTCATCTGTGTTCCCTTATAGCTTGAAAAATTCCCAATACTTTGGAATATAATCGTATATGATATCAATGCATGTGGATTTAACATCCCAGTTACTAGCCTTTTTTATTCAAACATTAATTCTTTTAGAAAATTAATGTAGTTAGTCTATCTCACCCTTAAATTTTGCATAACTAGTTCTTTATTGATTCTTTATTGTCATGTCTACATAAAGTTTTTTTCCTACAAGTTTGGAAATTGTGGATGAAGATTCCTTCACAAAAAAGTTAGGTTTTAATGTTAGGAAGAAAACTTGTGCAATAGCTATAGATCGTTTTACCTCTGAGTGAAACTTATGTTTCCACTTCTGCATTCTTCAGTGATAGAACCCATATTTAAAGTTAAGATATTTGCTTACGTAGACATGACATGTAGGTAATACTCCACCAATAAGTAACTGCCTAGCTATTTCACAAGTAACCGATCTTGCATTCTGATTTGCCTTCACACTATAGTGGAAAATATTTTAGTTCAACTAGTTCTAACCAATTGTACAAAAGTTTTCCAATCACTTCAAATTAAAGATTCTTTTGAAAAAGAATCATAATAAACTTTGTTTTCTTTCCAAACAATTATGGGTTCTAGATGCATATAGGTTAAAGGTTTTATGGCAATATGGGTTATAGGATTTTATTTTAGCATATTTTTAAGGGCATTGTCATATGATTTTTTTGGCGGTTCTCCAACTTAAGACCTTCACATCACTCCTAGCAACGTTGGCCAGCTATTGCTCGTTGTGTCTTTAGCTTGACTGGTCGCCAATTTCTGGAGTTTGTTGTTATGTTTTAGAATTTCAATAGATAGTGTTTTGGAGTATATGTTTTTTACCTCCTCTTTTCACCCTATACATGACTTTCTACTTATAATTTTTGTTTATCCATGTACGTGTACAGGTGCTTTCAAACTCGTAAAAAATAATTGGGCATAAAGTTAGTACATTGAGGGTTTTATTTGTGAAACATACTTGAAGATGGAATCAACACAACTATTTTCTTATTACTATTTAACCTCATGTCATGACACATAATAAAAATGTAGCTTGTGGTGATGATAGTGGTATTATGAAATATCATTAAGGAAATATATTAATATTTGCAAACCCTGATTCATTATAAGGAAAAGCAAAAAAGAGATTTATCTCTTCGAAAAACAGAGGCAACCAAAAAATTTATATTGTACTAGATTTTAAAGAGGTTGGGGCACCTGTGAGGTAAACTTCTAAAGTGTTACTTGTATAATAGGAGCATAATTTAATGTTTTTTCTTGCTAATAGATCGAAAAAATGCTGAAATGATCCCTTATATCTAAGTGTCGATCTAAATTTCTCTTAAATATGTTTATGGACAATTTCTGTTTTTTAATTTTTTCAAAGTAAATCACTTTTATTATTTTCAAATATTAAGCAAACTCTTATTGTTAAACTTAACGAAAATCATTCAAACAATAATTAAAAGGTTTTGATGGGACTTCTATTTTTGAGGTGCACTTTTTGCCCTTTTTTTCTATTTTAGGTGTACTTCTATTTTTTGGTACTTTTTTGAGGTACAATTTCAGCAACTTTGATCTAATTCTAATGTGCAATGTAGTTTTTAGTGTTGTCATTTTTGGAATTTGATAGAATTTTTCTGATTTCTCTAGTTAAGACTTTTTTTTACAGTTCCTACATTCTATTAATTTAATATCTGAGTCCATTAACTATTTAGTGTGGTTGAAATTCCACAAGAATATATTTTAAGAACTATTTTAGATATTTCCTCATATATATATATATATATGACAATTTAACTATAATAATATTACTAACATTGATACAAAAGTTACCAAAGTTAACTAACAAGATTCTTTAGCGTAACCGAGAAACATCAATTACAAGAAGATAGAAACGTGATGAACTTTTCAAAGTTCAACTTTATTGACATGCATTTTTTGATATTCTAGCTATGTCATAGGTTCTTCATCCCTGCGAGCGGTTACAACCAAGTAAATCATCACTAAAATTACAAGTACTGGAACCCATAGAAAGATATCATGTGGTGGCGAAAGTGGCGGCAAAACCAACGGCAACAACAACAGGAGACACAACAAAACAATTGCACTTGGTCCTATTGGAATCATAATTCTTTCACCTTGAAATACAAATTTAGTTGAATATCAATTTTATATGACATCAAATTCATCCCTTAATAATTATACACATAAATGTATGTTTGGTCAGTATATACCATAAGTGAGGTAGGGGGCAGATAGAAGTTAATCCGTAGCATAAATGAGGAAGTAACAGATGTTGTTTGACTTCAAGCTGCATTGGTGAATGTGAGCGGTGCACAGGAGACAAATCATATTGATCTAGGGATCATTTTGTTCACGAACAAAGTTATATTGTGATTATACACTTTGTCTTATACTTCCAATAGTCCCTAGATTATAACTCTAGGATTATAATCTTTTAAGTTTATACGCACACCAAACAACCCCTCTCCTCTATTGCTAGAGGATGAGGATCACTATATAGGCTTAAGAGTTGTATGTTTTAGTCACAGCATATTCTGCGAAGAAACTATGAATCACACACTAACAAGCACATATTTTTGATATTTTTCATTGAGAAGTAAAATAAAAGACTACAAGAAGTTAACAAAAGAAAAATAATTTCAGAGTTTCAACACACACTAGTACCGACGTTTGACCGACAGTTTGTAGATGTGAAATAGTACACCATTGATGCAAATGTCAGCTACAAACAGTAGTCTGGCAACATTTTTTGGACAATTGGTGTTTTACCAATGGAGACCTACGGATCGCAGGGGAAACACTGGTCTAAGTCAGTGGGAATTTTGAAATTCCTGACTTAATCAGTGTTGACCTACGAAATGTAGGGTTATATTTGCTTAACACCAATGCATCACAATGGCCACTTCGACTAAAAATGGTCTAATTTAGATAAAGAAGTTCAACAAACATGTTCAATGGGTACTCAGACTTCCCTAAAGGATTCATAATTCAATTAAAAAATAATATTAGCTATTTCCCTTAAGACCTCACCCCATCTACCATTACGAACCGTATAGCAATACAAGTAAGGCAATCAACAGTTTCACACCTCTCGTACACAATTTCAACTTCACCACAAGATATCAACCATCCAAAGCTTATACACAACAATCATGAATGCTACTCAAGCATTTTTGTACAACCAAAAATCAAAGAATTCACATAATGATGAATTTACCCTTAGGAATGAAATCACCCAATCCATCATACGGCCAATTCATGCACTACGTAAATTCAAATGGGTTACTCAGACTTCACCCTCAACTAAAATTTTAAGCAATCTAAAAATGATTTATCATTCTTTCCTACACATTCAAGTTCAAACAACCTAGATCTACTCATTTTAAAGCATTAAAACCCTTTACTTTAGCAAACAAATCGAGCACAATAACACATATATCATAGGGAATTTAATTCTCGTATGGAATCATTTCTACATTTCAATATTATAAAATCCTAAAAATAGAAATATAGAGCAACTTACCACAAGATTGAAGAATGTAGAGACTAAATCTTAAGTGCTTCAATGGAGTTCTTGAACTTTGACTCAAAGAGAGGTAATACCTTTGAAAATTTTTATTTAGAGAGAGAGAATGGGGGTTTTGAGTGAAGAAGGAAGAAGGAAAATTGTTAGTTTAATAGATGAAAGAAGGGAGTTGGATGTTGGAGGATTGTAGAGAGATGTGGGGAGACTGATATGGGGAAGTGAAGCTTTTAGGGAATGTATGAGGAGGAAGAAGAAGGTCTTAAGACCCATGGGGTTCTGGAAAAGGCTATCAAAATCTGATTTTTGGTCTTCCATGAGTTAAAATAACTAAAACTCTTCAAAATTACTTGACTTGCATTGAATCAGTGGTTCTTCGGTGGCCACCTACGAATTACAGGTTCAGTGCAAATGCTGAAATTTATTTCCAGTTCACTAGGTCGCACCAGCCCCTCAACCGACAGTGTACAGTTTTGAACAGGTGGTCCATCATTTTGGCACATGTTCCTGCTTTTCGTCATAGTTAAGTATTTCAAACTTGCATTTTACTGGCGTACTACAATTCTTAACCAGCATTTCACAAGTCTTGCACCGATGGCCATTTAGATAAACTTTTCACTTGACATATTTTAACATTCTTGAAACAGACAAAAAAACAACAAAAGTGAAGTGAAAAGAAATGAAAGAGATTTGGGTTGTCTCCCAAGAAGCGCTTGACATAACAGTGTGGCACAACGCAAGTACCTCAAACTCAACAGATATCTGGTGGCAATTCTTCTTCCCATGGATCTTCAACCAATTTGCCCACTTATTAAACCAAGGTCACCACTCTACATTAATCAGGTTGCTTCATAGTAGTGCACACACTAAATGTCATATAATTTTTCACTTAAAACTTTAGCTCTCCTAGCTAAACATCCAATAGTACTCGACCCATGGCAAGGAATGATTTACCTAAAACTATAGGCACCTCAATATCCCCATCGCAATCTAGTACCACAAAATCAACAAGAAGAAAGAATTTATATACTTATACTAAGATGTCAAATAGTATACCTACTAACATCTTGCTAGAGCAATCTGCCATGTTTTAGGTGGGTACCTGGTTGATTATGTTACTTCAACTAGAAATCATATTTTAGACATATATCAGGATTCTTGAGAATAGAAGCATGTTGTTTGTGTTATGTGATCATCCTTACCTTGTGGTGTGCTTCCATTTTTAAAAATTATTTTTGGACTTGAGCATGTTTGGCCTTAGTCTAGACTTAGATTACAGTTGCCTTAGACCTGCGCTATTTGGAGTCGTTTGGCCTTTTTTTTAATTTCAATGTCATTTCAGATAGTTGGCTCCCTGTAGACTGGAGTAGTAGACTTGGATCTGATAGAATGAGCCTTACACTAGGCATTGACTTAGCTTTGATGACATTTTATTCACTATCCCTCTTTCTATGTCCCGTGAGTTGTAGTTAAGCGTTTGGGTTTTGCTTAGTGACTGAGGACTAGAGTTTGTTCGAGCTTGGAGTTTTTTTGTTGATTATCTGCGAAGGGATGCCGATCCATGGTGGTTCTTTGATGATGAGATTATATGACATCCTATGGTAGCCATTATAGTCATAGAATCAAGGTTTGTTCATGCGGCCATGTACTATCCTCTATGGAGTTGATATTTACTAGCTATAGCCTATTGACCCTCTGGAGACCATCCACGATTCGAGGTTCGGGCAATGCACTCCTTAGCTTTAGGTGGATCTTATTGGTTACTTGCGGGCTATCCATGATTTGAGTTCTGGGCTATGCTTCTCTGGCTCTAGATTCACCATGACTGGTTCTTAGTAGATATGGTTATTTTATGTACCTATTGAGCTTATGGGGTCCATTCGAGTTTTTACTGAAACTTGTACACGAGTGTACCTTCTGATATTATAGAGGTCAACCTCCCCAGTAGGCTAGAGCTACAGCACCAACCCTAGAGAGGGAGAGGGATTCAAAGCTTGCAATGGACCCTCTAGCAGCTCGTGTTCCTGTTTAGCCACTGGGGGCAGGGCCTGTTCACCAACCTCCCAGACCAGCTATGGCTCCTGAGCTTTAGGCAACTATCACTAAACTTTTGACCATGCTTGGGGGTATGCCCTAGGCCCCAGCTGTAGCTACAGTTGCACTACACTAGCCCTGCAGGGTCAGCCTGCAGTAGAGGAACCTCAGGTTTAGGTACAACCTAGGGTGCCCAGCCCGTTATTACGGCCAGAGCAATGCTTCAAAAGGAGCAGGAGATGCTCAAAGTGTGTCTAAGACTTTAACCTCTGAGGTTTTCTAGGGCTGTGGGAGAGGACGCCCACGAGTTTCTTCCTACTTGTGGTGAGAGGCTAAATAATTTAGGATTGGTGCAGTTGAGAGGACCCGACTTCACTATATATCAGCTAGATAGGTCAGTCAGGCAATGGTAGCTGATGAGTGGTTGTTTTACACTCATTTGAGGTCTTTTTAGTTCAACAATTAGTGTCCTAAATGCCTATTTGTGTCCTTATCTAATGACATTAGATTTTTTGCAGCTATGAAAGCCAATGGATAATTCACGGATGAAATCACACAAAGAGAGGCCAAAAATGCTGAAATAAAGTAAAAATTCTAAGCTAAAGATCACCAAAGGTAAATGGCAAATCACCAAATAGGCTAAATTCCACAAAAGTTGACAGTGTTCGATTGTAAAATACCAAGGGAAGTTAGCGGAGAAAGAAGACATCAGTGTTCCGCCGAATGTAAAAAAGGCAGGTTCAATTTTATCGTCGAATGTGACAGACCTTAGAGTTAAAATAACGGTTGAATGGGTGAACAAGGTGGTAATCGATGAACCTCCAAATGAGAAAGGTTGACTCAGTCGAGTTCGCCAACTGAGGCTCAAACACCTGAAGCTTGAAGGCAAGAGAGGGCGAGCTGGAGGACATAACATTTATTCATCGAATGTGCTAGGTGAGCCCCACTAATGTCACCGATAGGTCATTCATGGAATTCAGACTAATCTTTAGGGAAACTATAAATAGCTCAAAGGAGAGAGAAAATATACTTTTTACCTATTCTAACTTTTTCATATTAAGAAATAGACTTTTCTCTACTTTCTTCTTAGTTTAGGGTTTTTGAATAAAGTTGTAATTGACTATTGAGGGTTCAGTTCAAAGTGGGTATTGAAGATTGTTTCTCATCATCAACACATTAATGGATGAAAACATCATGAGTATAATTTCTTTTCTTTTTTTATGATGTGTGGTTCTTTTATTTTTTATGATGCGTGGCTAAAACCCCCAATTCCAGGGGTGTGATTATGGGGTTGGGTGTTTATTTAATTTAGTGGGTCTTGTGTCTTTCTCTATTTTACTATTGTTCATCCAAGGTTTTGAGTTATTTAGCATGAAATTAATTGATGGGTTAAGGTGGCCAACTTAATCCTAGCCTAAATGAACTTCGATTGATGCACAAAAGGGATCAATATAAGTGGTTAAATAGCTTAATGCTTGCAATTTAGGTTTGATTTCTATAGTTTGCTCGAAAGAGAAATTGTGGTTGAATTTTACTTGTCAAATTTGCTCGAAAGAGAGATTTTAGTAAAGTGTTGGGTTGATTTGTGATTTATATAGATGAGACCGAAAGATGATTCTATGATATGATTTGAGATCGAAGAAGACTAGTGTCATTAATGATTGCCCATCTTATCTATGTTTGTCTAGCATTATTGATCAAGCACCTACACCCCCATTTATCATCAATACCAATCCCCACACCCCTAGATCGTCTCATAATTGTATAAATTCCTTTTCTTAGTTAAAGTGTGATAATTGATACATAATTCCTTTGATTAAATTTGGTGGAATTATCCATCCATTTGACCTAATTGCTATAATGCATTGGTTTGCACTCTTGATTTCCTAGTTGAATTCTTTGCATTATATCACTCCCTTTGGGATTCGACCATGACTCTTCTATTGGGTATTTGTATTTCTAAGAATTGCTTATTCTTTTAATAGCTTTTAAGAGTAATTTGAGCATTATTGAAAGTGGCGCCATTGCCAGTGAGTAATGGCTAAGAATTCAGTTTGTGAACTCATTTGTATGTAGTAGAATACATTTTTGTTTGGTGTTATCGTTATGCCCATTTGCAGGTGGAAACATGAGTGTAGATGGAAGTTACAATGCTAGTCACTATGGGAAAAATGATAATGTCAGAGTCTCGAAGATACGGATGACATGAATCTCGATGTAATCAATAAGATTGGAGAAATTTGGTTACCCCTACTCCAAAGAATGCCACATTCAATGTAACTGAACTAATGTTGCTGTTGAACTAAATGAGAGGACTATTTGGAGGTCTTGAACATGAAGAACCCCTTGACCATCTTCGAAAGTTTGTGAACGTGTGTGGACCTTTCATTGTTGAAGGAATTTCACAAGCGGCAACGCGGTTAAGGCTGTTCCGTTTCTCCTTAATGGGAGAAACAACTAAGTGGTTGGTAGAGCTAACGCCAAATTTCATAACTTCATGGGAGCAATTACCTAAGGCATTTCTCGACAGATTTTTCCCCATTCAAAGATGGTAAAACTAAGAGACGGCATTCAAAATTTCAAAAGAGTAGATGGAGAACAAATTCATTAAACATGGCTAACCTTTAAAAGGTTATTGTTACAATACTCAAATTATGGTATTCCAGATAAGCCATTGTTACAATAATTCTATTGAGGCCTTGATACAGTAAACAAAGGGTTGGATGACCAACTTATTCAGGGGGAGTAGTGCGACAACCTACTTGATGAAATAACAAAGATCAGCCGAGCTTGATACACTGTTGAAGATCAAGTATCGCTTCCACGATTGGGGATGACTAAATTAGAGCAAGAGGAGAAAAATCGAGAGCATGATGAAAGCATAGCTAAGTTGAATGTTCAACTTGACATGTTATCGAAGCATGTCATGAAAGGTGGTACTAAATCTGTGAATGCAATTGATATGATTCATGGCAGTACTACATTTGGGAGCGCATATAATGAGGACATTGAATCGAGAAGCAGCCGACTGGGGGGTTTTCGGTTAAGTTATCCGAAGCTTGCAAAAAATAAAAGTTAAAACGAAAGTAGTGATATTAGTTGAGAAGATCTTGATTTGTATGATAGGAGGGACATTTTTGAAGGAAGTGAGTGTGATAGAGAAAGATATGTGTCACTTCATGAGTTAACCAAAACAAATAGACAACAAACCAATCTGAAAAGTACTCTGATCGATAAGTTGGTAGGCAAGATTATTGATAAGGTGGAGAGGTCCAATATGATATTGCAAGAGATGAGAAGTGATGTCTCATCGTTTTCAAATACAGTTACTCCCCATTCGTCGTCAATTAAACAACTTGAAGAGAAGATGGGTCAACTTGCCACTATTGTGTATTCAAGTTCAAAGGAAGAATTTGCGGACCGTGTGAATGTTGATTCAATGAATTCTACCCAAGTGCCAGCCATAGTAACTAGAAGTGGCAAAGTATTACAAAATGAACTGGTAATTGATTAGAGTGGTACCAAGAGCATGGCTATCGATGATGAGCCACGGCAACAAGTTGAAGAGCCATCAGTCAAAGATGATGAAAATAGTCCACAAGCAAGCAATAGTGATGATAATGTCATGGCTCCAACTGTTAAGGTCTCGATCAAAATAACTCCTCATTTTCCTCAATGATTGAGGAAGAAAGAAAATAATGTAAAATTAAAAAAAGTTCTTAGGGGTAGTAAAGGATTTGTCGGTAAATATCCCTTTGGTAGATGCCCTGCTTGAAATGCCTGGTTATGTAAAATTTATGAAGGGGTTGGTCATAAAGAAGCAGTTGATAGATTGTGAAACCATAGAGATACCTCAAACTTCCAGTGCCATCATTACCTACAATGTAATTATGAAGAAGGGTGATTCTGGGCTTTCACCCTACCATGTACCATTGGTGCGTGCAAATTTTATGTGACCTTGGAGCAAGCATAAATCTGATGCCATTGAAAGTTTTCAATAAACTTGGGCTTGAAGAACCAAAACCAAAGAATATGAGGCTATTGATGGCGGATCGATCAATTAAAAGGCCGGTAGGTATGGAGTATGATATCCTAGTGAAGGTAGATAAGTTTGTATTCCCAGATGACTTTGCAATATTGGATTGTAACATTAATGTTAAAGTCCCCATTATACTTGGTAGGCCATTTGTGGCTATCGGCAAGGCGTTAGTTGATGTTGATAGGGGAGAGTTAAAATTTCAGGTAAATGAAGAAGTAGTTAGCTTTAACATTTGTAAGTCCATGAAGTACCCAAGTGACATGCATGTGGTCTCTCACTTAGACTAAATTGATGAAGCCTTGGCAACTATTGGTGAAGCGTCATATAGTGGAGAGTCATTTGCGGCAGTACTGCTTAGCTATGATGAAGAAGAAATAAGTGACTATGATGAGGTGGTTGCTACCCTTGTCGGAGTGGGGTCTTTCACATCCAATCAAAAAAAGCTTGACCTTTATTTGTCAAATCGAGAAGTATCACCGGCAAAGCCCTCCATAATATAACCTTCAAAATTTAAATTGAAAATGCTTCCTTCACATCTTCGATACATCTTTTTGGGGGCTGACAATACATTGCCGATAATTATTGTAAATGATTTAAAAGAATGTCAAGTGGATTCATTGATCAAGGTGGTGAAGAAACACATTAAAGCTTTGGGTTGGTCTATTGCAGATATTGTGGGAATCTCTTCGGGTGTTTGTACTCATAAAGTTCATTTGTCCGAGGGTTGTAAGCTAAGCATAAAGCACCAACGAAGGTTGAATCCTCCAATGCAAGAAGTAGTGAAGAAAGAAATCATAAAGTGGTTGGATGTAGGTTTGATTTTTTTCCTATTATGAACAGCCAATGGGTGAGTTCGGTTCAATGTGTCCCCCAAAAGGGAGGCATGACGGTAGTTCAAAATGAGAAGGCTGAGCTTGTGGTTACTTGACCGGTGACCGGATGGAGAGTGTGCATGGATTATCATAAGCTAAATTCTTGGACTGATAAAGACCATTTTTTCCCTATGTTTTTCATTGACCAAATGCTTGATTGGTTTGAGGGAAAAGGGTGGTATTGCTTCTTAGATAGTTATTCGGTCTACAATCAAATATCTAAAGCATCGGAAGATTAAAAAAACCACATTTACTTTTCCTTATGGGACATTTGCTATCAAGTAGATGCCCTTTGGATTTTGCAATGCACCAGCTACTTTCCAAAGGTGCATGTTGTCTATTTTTGTTGATATAATAGAGGTGTCTATGGAAGTATTCATGGATGACATCTCTGTCGTTAGAGACTCATTTGAAGAATGTTTGAATCATTTGGGGAAGATGTTCCAGCAATGTGTTGGATCAAATTTGATTCTCAATTGGGAGAAGTGCCACTTTATAGTGAAGGAAGAGATAGTCCTTGGGCATAAAATTACCAGAAACAGGATTGAGGTAGATCAAGTAAATATTGATGTTATTACTAAGTTGCCTCCCCCAATTTCAATGAAGGGTGTGAAAAGTTTTCTAGGCTATGTCGAATTCTACCAATGATTTATAAAAGATTTCTCAAAGGTAGCTATTCCATTGTGTCGGTTTCTTGAAAAAGAAAGTACTTTTGATTTTGAAGCTGATTGTTTGAAAGCTTTTGTGAGTTTGAAAGATAAACTTGTTTCAGGCCCAATTATCATTGCACCTGATTGGAGTCTCCCCTTTGAGATGATGTGTGATGCAAGTGGGTTTGCACTTGGTGCTGTTCTTAGGTAGCGCAAAATAAGTTTTTCCATTCCATTTATTATGCAAGAAAAACATTGAATTGTGCTCAAAAGAATTATACAGCAACCAAGCAATAATTGCTAGCTGTTGTATATGGGTTTGAAATGTTTAGAGCATATTTGTTGGGTACCAAAGTTGTAGTGCACACTGATCATACAGCCCTTCGATATTTGATGGCAAAGAAGGATGCCAAGCCTAGATTGATTCGTTGGGAGCTTATTCTCCAAGAGTTTGACTTCAAAGTGAGGGATTAAAAAGGTTGTGAAAATCAAGTGGATGATCATCCATCGAGGTTGGAGCCAAGTGTTGCATTAACTGAGGTAAGAGACATAGATGATGCTTTTCCCGATGAACTAGTAATGATGATTTCTTAAACTTCTATACCATGGTATGCTGATTATGCAAATTTCATAGTATTTGGATTGTTGTCAGAGGGATTGAACAACTACCAAAATAAGAAGTTCTGGTTTGATGCTAAAAAGTATGCTTGGGATAAATCTTATCTATTTAGGGAGTGCACATATCACATTATCAGGCTTTGCTTTCTAGAAGTGGAGATTAAAGTGATCCTTGAGGCTTGTCATGCATTACCCGTGGGTGGGCATCATGGAAGAAACCAAACCGCATCAAAGGTGTTGCAATACAGATATTATTGGCCTACATTGTATCAAGATGCACATGATTTTTCTAAAATATGTGTGCAATGCCAAATGCAAGAGAGTATCTCCAGAAAGCATAAGTTGCCTCTTTCACAAATTTTTTAAGTTGAAATTTTTGATGTGTGGGGGATTTACTTCACGGGACCATTGGTTAGCTCCTTCGGTAACAAATACATCTTGGTGGCTATTGATTATGTTTCAAAATGGGTAGAAGCGGTGACTTGCCTAACAAAGAAGAAAGAAGTGTCACTAAGTTTCTAAAATGGTACATTTTCACAAGGTTCGGTACACCAAGGTCCATTATAAGTGACGGTGGTTCTCATTTCTATAAAATCCAATTTGAAGTATTTTTGTCTAAGTATGGGGTAAAGCATAATGTTGCCACACCATACCACCTGCAATCAAGTACATAAGTTGAAGTGTGTAACGGAGAAATCAAGAACATATTGGCTAAAACAGTAATTATCAACCACATTGATTGGTCTAGAAAACTTGATGATGAACTTTAGGCCTATCGAGCAGCTTTAAAGTGTCCTATTTGCATGTCGTCATACCAATTAGTGTTTGGGAAGACCTGTCACTTGCCTATTGAATTAGAGCACAAACCATTATGGGCATTGAAAAGGGTGAACTTAAATTGGGAGATGACTTCGAGAAACCGTATTGGTCAACTGCTTGAATTAGATTAATTTCACTTAAAAACATATGAGAACTCCACACTCTACAAAGAGAAAGTCAAACGGCTGCATGACGCCAAAATTCTACACCGGGAGTTTTGGGTAGGTGAGAAAGCTTTACTCTTCAATTCTAGATTGAAACTTTTCCCAAGATAGTTAAAATCAAAGTGGACTGATCCGTACAAGGTGACTAGAGTGTATGGAAATGGAGCGATTGAAATTGAAGATGTTAAGGCTATCAAATTCAAGGTCAACGGCCAAAGGTAGAAAGTCTATTCTGGAGAAGGTCGTGATGTGAGAGTTATTGAAGTTGTGTACTTGGACGATGCTTGAGAGCATGTCCACGTCGTACCGTGATGTTAAATCAAGAGTTTCTTAGGAGGCAATCCAAGTTTTAGTGGTTCTTAATAATGTTTGCAACTTATGCAGGAATAGAAAATTACAATAGGTAGAGTGGAGACAAAGTCAGTGATTTGCTGAACTCACTGAGCGACGCTCCTTTGAGCTTGCCCTTGGGGCAGCTCAAATTGATGGGAGTCTTATTAATTGCGGTGACATAATGGCTATTTCACTGCTCCGCTGATCATGTTGGGTGAACCCAACCCAGTTTGCCTTTTTGACTGAATAGTTTTAGGAGAATACTGTTAACTTTGGCGATGAATGACATGATTTGGCGATGCGCCAATATCTTTCGGTGATCAACATCTAATTCACTAGACTAGTCAAAGATTTCATGATTGCTATCACACCCCTTTTTCACACACTGCGGCAACGGAAAGGTTTTTTCAATTTACGTGACGGTATTGACTAGGGATTGTTTTTAATTTTTTTAGAGTCACCACTTGGATTTGAGTTATGGTGTTCCAAGTCACCTTTTCATTTAATCCCTAATCAAAAGGAAATGACTTTTTATTTTGGTCTGCGAATTAGAAATTCGGGTAAGGAATTCTGTTGACCGAGGGGAAGGTATTAGGCATCCCTCGAGTCCCGTGGTTCTAGCACGGTCGCTCTTATCAACTTATACTTGAGTAAGATTATTTCTAGATATATTATTACTGGTCATGACTTGTTCGCATTTTTTTTATTTGTTGAACTTTTATCTGGTCTCCACCTACATGCGCAACAGCATTCTTGGTCTTGACATTTAGCGACATAAATGTCTTCTTCGCATCGCACCTAACAATTTTGTCTATAAGTCTCTACTTTAAATTAATGAAAGTTAACTATATTATTGGACAAGGTGCGTCACAGCATCCTTGAGTTTCTTTTAATGTCTCAAAAAAGATGTGTAACCACATTCTTAATTGAAACATATATTTTTTAACGGGTTATATATCCTAATATTTACTTATTGCTAGAAAGCTTAAATGTATTATTAGCGATTAAATTACTTTTACTATGTATATTCATTAACACTATTTAAATAATAAAAGTCCAAAATCTTAAACAAATATAAAGTTATTTCATATTTCAA